>CM022946.1:46938169-47580029 GCA_012931725.1 Litsea cubeba | reverse complement strand
GACAAAAGCCTATGGCTGGTCTTATTTATTGCTCAGCAGGCTTCACACCAAATTCAGGTCATTCCGACATCGTTTGACCCAGTTTCAGCTTCTGACGGAACATCGGCAGCTCTGCGCGACAAAGTCTTCGGCTTTCTCAGGAAATTGGAAACTTGCAAAATAAAATGCAAGGATCTCATCAGGTTTCCTACAAAGAAATCCAGGCCAATAAATGGTCAAATGTCAAGGAAAAGTACAGGAGAAAAAAGAATCGAAAAAACAGCAAAAACGGACACAAAGGGGGAAAACCCCCCCAGGGTCGCAGAACCCCTGCGACCCTGGCCCAGGGTCGCCTGCGACCTTTGGAACCCGGGGTCGCCGGGAAGGGCCCCGGAAACCCCGGGTTTTCGCCGTTTTTTCGCGATTCGAAGAGCCCAGCCTCTGGTACTTTCCAAAATTCATGCTTTTGAGACACCAAGTCCTCTGACATCCGTCCAAAACACGGGTCAATCCTCAAGAGTATCGAAACAATATTGATCGCCACCCGGTCAACCAAAAAAAAGTGTGCTTCCTACCCGACCGATCGAGAAATCGACAGGACAGATGGCACCCGACCCGCTGTTGGCAACAAACACCTAAAAATTACATGGTCATCTGATGTCGATCTACATGAAGATCCATCGATGATCATCGACAGAAGAAATCCCAAAAGACGTGGCACGGCCCGCGACTCTTCAGCTGCTCGGCGACCACTTAATGCGATTAATTGACTAACTTTATTACAGTCATTAATCCATTTCTTTGGACGGCCCAATCAGAAGCAAGCATTCGGGAGTTTACAAGTCAAGAGATTCATGGCATTTAACCCATGAAACTCCTCCCATCATGGCGATTAAAGGCAATTAAATGCCCTCAATCTCCTCCGGCCAATCAGAAGCTAAGAAAAAGGAGTTACAAAATAAACAATTCAATTTTGTAACTCCTCCCATTATGCAGCTTTATGACAATCAAGGCTCATAAACCCTCCTAAATGGCTACCTAAAAGCCTATAAATAGGAGAGCTCTCCAAGAAGAACGGATCATCAGAAAAAAGCACAAACACACAGACAGACAGAAGCACAGAAATCCAGAGAAAGGAAAAAGAGAGAAAACTCTGCGGAAGTTCTACACCAGCCACCGCAACAAGGTGACAAAAGTCCCTTTGGGGGGTACCCCCCCCCCCCAAGGTCCTTGCCTTCTCCTCCTGCCTCCAATGGCTTAGATGTGGCTTTTCAGCCCGTCTACTCGGCTTTTTATTGGACATAGGACCTCCTTTTGGTCTTTGTCCTCTAAAAACCCGAGGTTATAGCCAAGCCAGCGAATCAATAGCATCCTCTGTTCTCATCTGCATGGATGACGGCGAAGCACACATATGGCTTGCGACCGTCAATCTAAATGAGTCCCCCACAATCTCCTGAGAAGTTAGATCCTCCTTTTCTTGCTTTTTCATTGTAGTTTGTATTTTTTCAAAAAGAGACAAAAATCACAATTCTTGTCTTTCATTGTTGATAAGGATTGTAAATCGGCTATAACGCCAAAATGGGCTATAAACGCCAAAAATCGGCTATAAACGCCAAAATCGGCTATAAATGCCAAAAAAATCGCCTTTCACGGCAAATCAAGAAAATGTCTCTTTTCTTAAATATATGTGCAATGGAAAACTTGAAAGAAGTTGATTTCCTTTTTACTTGCGAAGGTTGATCTCCGGATCATCACTTCCAATTCCAAGTAAAAATAGAAAATCTGGCACACCCACAAAAAAAAAGAAATGTTGATGCACGCCCCTGCCTCTCGGTTATGAAAGGGTCGGACCCGACGGACTCCACGTCCGCCGACCTCGGTAGGAACTCGAGCATTGGAGCGCGGTCCATCAAGGTGAGTTTGGCGAGTGCATCTGCAGCCATGTTATCCCCTCTCGGGATGTGACAGATCTGGAAGCTTTGGAAATGAGGGATCAATCTCTTCACCATGCCGAGGTAGTCCTGCATTCTTGCCTCTTTTGCTTCGTACTCTCCATTTACTTGATTGACCACCAGTTTTGAATCACTGTAAGTGATTAGGAACTGGGCATCCCATTTCGATCGCCAATCTCAAACCAGAGAGGAGGGCCTCATACTCTGCTTCATTGTTAGAGGCAATGAAGTGGAGCTTCACCGCGTACTTGATTGGCTTACCGTCAGGGCTGATTAAAATGAAGCCAGCTCCACTTCCTTCATTTGTTGCCGAGCCATCAACATATAGTTTCCAAAGTGGCTGTGGCGAGGGAATCTGATCGCCTGGGTGAGGCTGGACATGCAAGGGTTCTTCGGCGCTCTGTGAAGCAGTTTCTTGGGTGCCAGGAACAGGTTGGGCACCTGGGTCTGAGGGGTAGGCCCTTGGGCGCCAGGAATAGGCTGGGCGCCCGAGGTAAAGGAGATTTGGGTGCCCATGCTTGAGGAGGAGGCGCCATGAACAAGCTGGGCGCCCAAGGGGGCCTTGGGCGCCCGGGGTAAAGAGGGTTTGGGGCGCCCAGGGGGCCTTGGGCGCCCGTGGTCTCTGTATCTGGACGAGGCTGGGAGCCCTGTGTGCCACAAGGGATGTCTTCCGTGGGTGGCAGATTGACTTGCGCGCCGGGGCTTGATGGTGACAAATTGATAGATCCATTCGTCTCCCCCTCAGCATATGTGAATTCAGCTACAAAGTCGGCTAGGGCTTGTGCTTTGATTGTTGCTCTTGGCTAGTACTGGACATCGAACTCACCTAGTTCTACAGCCCATTTGACCAGTCTCCCAGATACATCCAGCTTTCCCATTATTCTTTTCAGGGACTGATCAGTAATTACTACAATTGTATGGCTCTGAAAGTAGTGTCGTAGGCGCCTTGCCGTTGAGATGAGGGCAAGCGCCATTTTTTTCCAAATCCGAATCCTGGACTCTGCCCTTGGTATGCTCTGCTTACATAATAGATGGGCTTTTGCACTCCATCGTGGTTTCTGATGAGAACAGAGCTGACTGCTGAGGGGGAAGCGGAGAGATACAATATAACACCTCACCGGGTGTAGCATGTGAAAGAAGAGGAGGAGCGGCTAAGTAGGCTTTAAGCTTCTGGAATGCCTCCTCAGCCTCGGGTCCCCATTCAAAAGCTTTTGAGGAGTTTGAAAAAGGTAAGCACTTGTCTGCAGACTTGGAAACAAATCTGTTAAGTGCTGCAACTCTTCCATTGAGGTGCTGCAGCTCCTTGGTGGAAGTGGGCGGCCTCATGTCCAGTATAGCTTTAATTTTATCGGGGTTGCCTCTATTCCCCTTTGGTCGACCATGAAGCCCAAGAACTTTCCCGATCCAACGCCAAAGGAGCACTTCTCAGGATTCAACTTCATGCGATAGAGCCGGAGAAGATCGAAAGTTTCTTGGAGATGGTCGATGTGATCTTTGGCAGCGAGGCTCTTCACCAACATGTCGTCCACATAAACCTCCATGGTCTGCCCGATCTGGGAGTGAAACATTTTGTTCACCAGGCGTTGGTAGGTTGCACCTGCATTTTTCAACCCGAAAGGCATAACCCTGTAGCAATAGGTTCCTCTCGGGGTGATGAGCGACGTCTTTTCTTGATCTGGGGGATGCATGTTGATCTGGTTGTATCCAGAGTAAGCATCCAGGAAGGAAAGCAGTTCATGTCCTGCTGTGGCATCAATGAGGAGATCAATCCTTGGCAACGGGTAGCAGTCCTTTGGACATGCCTTGTTAAGCTCGATGAAGTCCACACATAGGCACCACTTCCCATTCGCCTTCGTCACCATCACGACATTTGAGAGCCATTCAGGAATATGCTACTTCCCTGACAGCCCCGTTCTCTATTAGTTTCCCGACCTCTTTGTCCATTGCTTGGGCCCTTACAGTGGAGCGCCCCTCAGCTTTTGTCGAACAGGCTTGTGGCGAGGGTCGACATTGAGGCGGTGAGTGGCGACTTCGGAATTAATCCCTTCGAGATCCGCATGCGACCATGCGAAGATATCCATGTTACTCCTCAGAAAATTTGTCAGCTTCCGGAACAAATCTTCAGAAAGAGAAGAGCCAATGTATACTCTTCTGTCAGGAAGGTCTTTATTTCAGAGGACAGGGGTAAGTGCTTCAACTGGTTCTCCCCTCTCTATGGTGGTGACGTCTCTCGGGTCCAAGATTTCAACTTGTAACGCCTCCTGCATTTTCTTGGCCTTCATCGAGGAGACGTAGCATTCCGTCGCTGCTACCTGGTCCCCTCTTACTTCCCTGATTCCATTCGGGGTTGGAAAGCGGAGGATGAGATGGTAGGTGGAGAGGACGGCTCTCAAGGCATTAAAAGCTGGTTACCCTAAAATAATGTTATAGGCTGAGGGGCAGTCTATTACCAGGAAGTTGACCATTATAGTGGAGCTTCGAGGTGCTGCACCCACTGTGACCGGCAGAGTGATTGCCCCAAGGGGATATACTTTCTCCCCTGAAAATCCGATGAGGGGGCCTTTGACAGGCTGCAACCTCTCCCGGCCCAACTTCAGCTCGTCATAAGCTCCTGAGAACAGGATATCTGCGGAGCTGCCGCTATCCACTAAGATCCTACGCACCCGGAAATTGGCGACCGTCATGGTGAGCACTAGAGGGTCATCGTGGGGGTGCTGAATCCCCTCCAAATCCTTATCCGAGAAGGATATGATTTCGTCGGTAGCTCCGTGCCTGGGCGCCTTGGACGGGCGTGTTTCATCATCTGGATGTCTTGCCTTTCTGACATGAGCCTTCATGGCAGAGTGTGACTCTACACACTCCGCTAGTCCTCCTACAATCGTCTGGATCTCCCCGATCGGCTGCTGGTTCTCTGGATGATGAGGTGGTGGTGGAGGCAGTGCTTGCCCCCTGCCAGCAACATTCTGGCGCAGATGACCACGCTGAATGAGATCCTCGATCTGCCTCTTGAGGTCATAACAGTCATCAGTGTCATGGCCATGGTCGCGATGGAAGCGACAGTACTTGTTCGGGTTCCTGCGGTTTGGAGGAGACTTCATCTTCCCCGGCCATTTTATTGCAGGGTCATCCTGTACTTGGAACAAGATGTGTTCAACAGTGGCATTGAGGGGAGTAAACACTTGCCTATCTCTTTGCGGAGTAGGACCGAGTCTGTCTCTAGCAGGTACCCTCTCTGTCCTGCTTCGCTTGTTGCTTGTTTCCTTCTTTTCATCTCTTTCCCGCTCCTTTCCCTTGTCCACTGATTTGGAGGACTCTCCTCGCTTGGCCCTGGTGATATCTTCGGCGTTCATGTACTTCTAGGCCTTCGCCAGTAGTTCCGGAAAGCTCTTTGGAGGGCGCTTCATTACTGAAAAGAGGAAGCTCAATGAGCGAAGTCCTCCTAGGAAGGCAGTCATGGACACCTTGTGTCGGGCTCCTCAACCTGAAGTACCTCCTCGATAAAACGAGTGAGGTAGCTCCTGAGGCTTTCAGTTTTATCCTACTTTATGCTGAGCAGGTGTGTGGCGGGCTTCGGGTGGCGACATCCTCCGATAAAGTGCGAGACAAAGGATTTGCTCAACTCTCCAAATGTGGCGATGGATGCAGGGGGAGATTGGCAAACCACTGCCGAACGAAGCCCTTCAAAGTGGTTGGGAACGCCCTGCACATAATTTTGTCGGGGATGGTCCAATGGATCCTTCCTTCCGTCGAAGGTCTTCATGGACAGCATTTTGAACTTCCTAGGAAGTGGGTAGTGTACTACATCGGGTTTGAACGGTGTATCCGTTCGCCCGACTAGATAATCCACAGTCTCTGGTGCCTGGGCCTTCATTGCATTGAAGACATCGCCCAGTTGATTCTGCATTTCTCTGATCTTTTCCTCCCAGCGATTGTGAGGCTCCCGGGATGGACCAGGGAAATAACTCCCATCTTCCATGCTGTGATTCTCACTTCCCCCCTCTTGGAAATGAGGATCCTCTTCATCAGAATTAGAGGGAGGAGATGGAAATCCTGCATGGTTTGCTCCACCTGTAGGTGGGGGTCCTCCAAGCTGGGCTCCACTGGGAGGTGGAGGAACTCCGTGATGGGCGCGACCCTGAGGATCAACCAAAAGTACTCCAAGCGGGATGCCTTGGGGAGCTCCAATAGAGGCATCCTGGGCGCCATGGGCATGGGCGCCCAAGTGTGTTCCCTTGCCCTGGGCGCCCAGGTGAGGTGCTCCTCGGCCCTGGGCGCCATGGGGATGGGCGCCCAGGTGAAGTTCTTCTCTTCGTGGAGCATCAGGATGCCTAGGGCGTGGTACTTCCTGGAGTACTCCATCATGGTGTATTCCTCCTTGCCCCGCTAGCATAAGTTGCAAGATCTGCTGGTTTTGAGTTACCAGATGTTGCATGGTCTCCATCATCTGTTGAGGAGTGGGAGCAGGAGCGTTTGGGACAGGGTCAATTGGTGGAGGAACATCCTCTCCCCGCCTGAGGGAGTCTGGGCGCCTGGAAGGGCCTGGACGCCCGGAAGGGGCTGGGCCCGTTGGGTGCCCATCTTGAGTGGGATTATCCTCCCGTCTCGCCGATCGCGTGCTGATCACCATAATTTCAAGTGTATTTGATTTTTTTTCTCTTCCCACAGACGGCGCCAAACTGATGATGCCAAAATAGGTTTCCGACAACACCGGTCAAGTAATAAATGCTAAATGCAATAATTAAAGAAGAGAGAGAAGGGATTATAGTGGTTCGGTCAAGATGACCTACGTCCACTTCAGAAAGGCAGAGGTTGCCTGTGGTGTTTTACTTCCTCAATGAGTTGGGATTACAAGCTAGAGGAATACCAGAGAAGAAGGAAATAGGAAGATATCAGAGAGTTTTAAGTGCTGGTGGGGCTCTCGATTTATAGTCTACCCTAACAGACAGGGCGCTCCTCTCCAACGTTCACCCTTGGAGCCCTCGAATTGCCCTCGCGCTGGACGAGGCAGGTGAGATATTTCTCCGCAGGACCTGGTAGGAGCGGGACTGCTTCCGAAGCAACGTGGCTGCCCTGACTTGGTCTCTTCGTGGGCTTGGACCTGAGCTTCAGTGGATGGATTTGGACCTGAACTTCTCACGGATTGGGTCACTTGTCCTGACCCATCATCCAGTACTGGGTCATTCGGGCCTGACCCGTCACTAACTACTACCAACCCAGAAATCAATAAGTCATCCAAGACATAACAAGAGAGATATGAATTGGGTTCCACTCAAAATATCAAAATGAAATCATAGGACCCATATGAACAAGCTTAACAAATCTAGAAAGAAAAGGAGCATTGGAAGCAGTACCTTGCTTGACCTACTTCATACAAGTGCTGAACAAGCATGCTGCTTGAGGATGGAAAGATCATAGATATAGATACTATTTATAGGTGTTATGATTCATATACACCGTACACCTGGCAAGATGGACGGATAATAAGAAAGTGTCATTCACATAGATAGGAAAACCCTAGCTGCATCAGCACTAGGGGCCTGTTTCTTTGTAAGAATTCTTGGAATTCATGTCTGTTGGAATTTGTAGAATTTGAGAAGCTGGAATTTTGAAATGCTACAAATTCTAGCATTTCTAAATTCTCCGTTTCTTTTATACCTAGAATTCCTGCCTGAGAATTTCATGCAACTTGAATTCCACAAATTTTCAATTTCATGAGTACTCGAATCTCTGCACATTGCAATGATCTTCATCCCATTCCCATCTTCCTTATCCAACATCTCCATCGTCATCATAGCTCGGAGCCGCTTGCCTCAAAGGAAATCGAGATCACAATGATGCCCCTACAAATCCTCTTGAATTGAATGATGTATCACAGTTCTGTCCAAATAGGTTGGATAGATGAATTCTGGGGTTTATTCGGTCTCGATGGATTTCTTGTACAAGCATTGAGGAGAATGGTAGGGTTTTGAAAGATGTCAGATGAAAATGAAATTGAGATTAGATCAAAAGAAACGTGTGGATTTGGGGGCTTTAGATTTCATGGAACCAGATATATGAAAGGGGTGGAAAGAAAGAAGATAACCAGATCTGAATTTTTTTTAGAGGTGCAGCGAAGAAGATGACCTTCCACCGTCAGAGAGAGCCGGAGTTCTAAGGAAGCCTCCCGGAATGCCAGAATTTGTAAATGCTGGAGTAAGGGCTAGCATTTGGGAATTCCACTTTTTTGGAATTCCAAAATGTTGCTTGCCTCAAATGCTGCTTGCCTCAAATGCTGCGAATTCTAATAAATGAACATAGAATTTCTGACTGGAATTCAGGAATTCACAGACAGCCTGAATTCCTGTCAGAAATGCTTGGAAAGAAACAGGCCCTAGAGGAGGTCTTGGTTACTTGTTAGGGTAATGGATACGTAGTATTTGCTCGTGCCTAGATGTGTTCTGGGACAGGATGGGTGGACCAAATATGTTTTTAATGGGCCCAATATTTTTGCCGGATCCAGCCCATATCCTAAAACAGGTCAAGGCCCATCCTATCTGCAAAATATATCTACTTATTTATACTAAATATGTAGGGCTAGGCAAGCCCTTTGAATTTACATGGACCAAGCCAGCCTTTTTAACTGTCGCCTTAGCCCACAGGCCTAAGAACATAGACAAAATACAGATCACTGTAGTCCAGGCTGAGGCTAGCCCAGTACATGAGCATTTCTACTTGTGTGTGTCAGCTGCAGTGGATCACATCGGATACTGTTTGGGTCGTGGTTGGGGCAGCAAGTCCTGAACCAACTCATACACCCAACCCATTGATTCAGGGTTTGGGTTCACCCCTTCGTATTTTTGGGTTGAATAAAGATGAGCATTCCAACCTACTCAATATATCAGTAATCTATACTTGCTATTCAATCCACCAACGGGACCCAAAACTGACCTAGAAATTTTGAGCTAGGTTGACCCTTTTAACTTACGAGTTGCTTCAGGTTGATACATCCAAACTGATTGATGAATGAGCCCAAGATTTGTTGAACCCATATACGTTACTACATTGGCCAACCCAATCCAAACTAGACCCTCCTGACCCACGTCATTGCCACCCCCTAAGCAATGCCTGATGCCCAATTAGGAGTGTTCATGGGATGGGGCCACTCCAGGCTTAGGCATATCTAGGCTCGGCCCAACTTTTAAAACACAGGTTCGGATCCTGCCCAACCCTGCTCATTTAGTCAATCAGACCAGGCCTAACCGGGCTTTGTGACTTGGATAGTCTTTCTAGTAAACTTTAGACAAACTAGTGCAAATTATAACCATTCCGAATTCAGGCCGGTCCAGGCTGGGTGTTGGGCTTTCTACCACTAACGCCAAGCCCGACCCAATTATTAAATGGGCCCAAATTATAAATTGAAGCCTGGCCTAAAATGGCTAGGCCCAGATCGAGCCCGGGCTGGCTTGGCCCATGAGAACCCTCCAAATGCCAATGGGCATGTCTGTATGAGAAATCCAGGCCGTAGGTGGATTGTTGATGTCCTAACAATGAAGTTTCCAACTCACCTGCAGTTTTTTCTGGTATGTTTTGAGCATTTAGTGGGCCACGTTTCAGATAAAAAGACAGTTAAAAACAAATTAACCAAAAGCCCTTGATATATACATTGACCAAAAGGGTCAAAACAGTGGGCCTGACATTAGATCAGATGGAAACAAAAGAAGACGTTTTATTGAATGAATGCTCAAGACATCTCTATGAATTCAATTGACTGCTTTGGATCATAGAAGCCAAGATTTATTGAGCTCTCATTTCCATGTAAATTAAGTACAGGGCCCTCCATGACACGAAATTAACCTGACTCTGAAATTCCATTATTACAGGAATAGGGATTGATATGACCAAAATCACTGCTTCAGAAAACAATTGCAGTGGGCATCACGTATATACCAACATTATTTACAAGTTTGCTTGCAACTGACTTTTAACTGCAACTTTTATCATTTAGCTTGAATATGAACTAAACTAATACCAACATTCTATCACACAAGTTTGCTCGCAACTGACTTTTAACTTCAACTTTTATCACCTTTAGCTTGAATATGAACTTAACCATGATGGTCCATCTGGATCCCACCAATATAAATAGACTCACTTCTGAGTAACTTCTAAATTCCACAAAGGTCAATCATCAAGCCTTCAATAGGTCATTCCAACAATGGCATTGTGAGAAAAATTCTCCCTTCTGTGACTTTTCCTTATTCTCAATCAAGTCGGTACTGCCCTTATATCCATTAGTGTCTCAAGCTTAGGCAGAAGTTCAGAGATCACTTTCTGCATAGGCACCATGGTCAGCCGCGCATTGCATCCATCTATGGCTGTATTTGAAAGCAGTGAGACTTCTGTTGCATCTGAATTCACACCAACTAGGTCATTCCACAATTCATCATCCTCATTCAAGTTTGAGATTGTCAAAAGTTCTAAAACCTTATTCAAGTTAGCAACATTTCGACCAGCTCCATAGCCCATGGCAGTTGCAGCGCCAACTGCATTTGCGAGTGCTAATGTAGCAACTGGAGAAACATCATGTAGAAAACTTAATGCGACAGCCGCAGCAAAACTATCTCCACACCCGACAGTGTCAACTACATTAACCTGATGAAAATTCAGATTAACAGTTAATATTCTTTATGAAAATCCAGATTAACAGTTTAATATTCTTTATGAAAATGACTATTCTAACATCTTCGTCACATGCAAGAAGATTTTTTTATTAAAGTAATGCATCTGGCCTCATAATGGCCAGTAGATTGTGCTGAAGAGGGCTGTCAGCACAAGCCAATGGTAATCCTTGAGGACTGAGGCTTCCTGCCAATGGAAAGCCCGTTTTTTTTGAGGGATACATCTTGTAAGGGCCCATGGCCCATCTATTTCCAGATTTAAAGGGGGAATATAACCTGACCAAGGTCCTATGATTAAAATATCAAGTACTCTGCACTTAGATTGGACATGTAGGATAATGGTCCAAAGTCTGGACTACATAGGGCAAGAATCCCCACACGAGCAAACAAAGAAAAGTTTCCCCTGGTCCAAGAATTTAAATATTTGATTAGTGACCAACAAAGAATGGCATAAAAACAGGTATATAATGGTTGGTATTGAACATAAAACAGTCCATCAATTGGGAAGGTAGCATCTTCCAACCTGTACAGCTGCCGTCCAGTGGTTCATCCAAGTAGGTCCACCCAATGATCAGTCCAGACGATAGAGCATAATACTATGCTTCCAAATGTAGTGCTCATATATATCACCAAGCTTCTGCACTTAATTAGATTTCCGCAGAATTAAATAGGAATTATCAAAGTTCTCCTAATATAACTGATTACCACAGAATTAAAAAGGAATACTCATGCACTTCTTATATGTGCTATCCCCAGTGCCACAAAAGTACAGTATTGTCAGAAGACGATACCTTGAACGAAGGTGCGCAAGAGATAGTAGATGCTGCAATCAAAATTGAGCCCCTTGAGCCTACTTTAGTTATGACCCATTTCGTGTGCACCCCTTTCCTAATCAGGTCTCGTCCAGCCAGAATAGGGTTTGCCAGGCCAGTTACTGCCTCAGCCTGGCAAGTCAATTGAGTCACCATGTTGAATTAGAAACAAAAAGAAAATCCGAATGAAGACAAATGGCTGCTATGTAAATGGAGAAATATTCAGCTATGAAGAGTGACAAATTGGAAACCAATATTGACAGCACCAAGATGCACATTTTTGTAGGATGTTATTTCAGATATGTTATGATTCACATTAATTTTAAGCTACACTTAATACAAATTGTAAAGTTTTGAGTGACTTTCATCTACCAAATAGTCCATTTCTTTTAGAAATGGAGGGTGGAAAGAACAACTAGATAACAGAATTACTAGAACAACATGCATCAAGCTTCTACCAATCTACGACTTTGATCATTGGCTACACCATTAACTAACCAGGGTAAATGAACAAACTACAAAGCAAACTCTTTTTGTAAGAGAGAAACAACTTCTGTCATCATCTTTTATGTCAGGCCCCATGGTACTTTTGACACATCTTTCACCGAAGAGGTACACAGAATCCCCCTCCCCCATTAACTCATGCCCCAAATGACTTGATAGCTTACTATATTCGTCGTCATCATTAAAGCCTTGCCCCAACTATGTTGGGATCGGCTACATGAATTTTGTTTCTCCATTCTGGTCTATCTCGAGTCAAATCCTTGGACTTGATAGCTTCAATGCTGCTTCAATTGCAAATGGCACACAACTATTTGCGTCGGACTTGAGAAGGCCACTCAAACATCCCCTTTTATGTCTTAAATCTTAATGCCACTAATACAGGAGGGGCCAATGTTGAAACTTGGTAAAAAAATGTAAAGAAAAATCTAAATGAGTCTACAAAGGCTTGACACAGTTGTAATAGTTTCAAGATTTTAGCCAAGTCTCTCACAACCTGGTCGAGTGTCAAGTCGAGTCAGATCAACATTATCAATAACATAGCTAAAAATCAAGTTTTGACAGGTATTACCCCATCATGCAGCCAAAGCCTTGGATTCAGATCTTTTGGCTTCAACTGTACGAGTATAGAAGGCCTAGGAGTCTTCAGCTAGGAGATCCAGATAAGTGTTCCAAAACTGGGAATCTTGGAGTCCACACCATAGCCAAGCAATTGAACACACGAAAGAAAAACTCAACTTTGTTGTGTTCAAAGTAGGCCACTCCAATAACTCCAATCCAAAAAGGAATTTCCTAAAACATCTCCTGATTATGAGATCTACTACGGCTCCTGACTCTTCAACAATTAAACATAGAATAGAAATAAACATAACTATCAAAATGAAGGTCCTTGTTACCCACGACAGCAGGTACTTCTATATGCCTAGCGCACCTGTATTGGTATTTGATGCTGCAGCTGTACTTATAGTTATAGGGTACAAGTTTGACATACATTATTGGACGAGTCCACTATTTCACATATTTCTATAAGTTCTCTTACTTTTCGAAATAAAATGTCAGAAAGGAATTTAAGTGATGGTAACTTCATTTATTTATATATTCTAATGTTAATATAAAATATGAAATCTTATGTTATGGATAGGACACTGATTCATATCCTATGCTGAATTTTTTAAAGTGCAGAATTGTATCCCCAATCCCTGTATTTGTGCCATGTTCATATTGTATCTAGGCCATCATGACCAATACATGATATTCTTTTAGTATTTCTGGGATCAGGTCTTATATTAGGAGGTTTGAGGGTGGTCTTACTTACCAATCCAATTTATTCTTCTTTTTCATTGGGATTGGTTCTTGTTTGTATATCCTTATTTCATATCCCATCTAACTCCTCTATTGCAGCTGCTGCACAACTTATTTATGTAGGAGCCATACTAAAAAAAGATATGAAAGATCTCCCTACAAGCCGTACATATGACATTCATCGAATACGGCTTTCCACATAATTCTATATGTATCTATGAGATCAAGCATGGAATTCTGTTTACTCACTTTGAATTGAGTAGCCATTTCCCTCCTTTTCCTGCTTGGATAGGAAATCTATATTTTACATATCCATATGCTTGCTACATATACATGTTTCCGTTGATTGTTATCTAAAAGCAGATCAACCATAAGAATTTTGTCCTCCTAGGTGTCAATATGTACAAGCACTCTCTCATCACAATTCCAATGTCCCTGCAGTCCGTGTTCAAGAAGCGGTAAAATAAAAACCTACTGCCAAAACTTCGAGGAATTGCATTGATGAAGGTTGAAGAAGAACCTTCACTTTATCATTTGATTGGAATCAATTCAGTCCAATAGAAGTAATGTTTCTAATTAATTATTTCAATGACTTTATATTTTAGTGGAACGAATTCAGTCCTTTTGTCATAATTGGGGAAAAAAAATAAGAGAAATGTTCCATAGTAATTATTTCAATCATCAAGGGGAAGGAACATTTAAGTTCAATTTGCTGATTCAGAAGGCATTTGACAAGCTAGGAGAAAGCGATAAACACATTCGAAGCCTCCATGAAGAAAAGTTTCTTAGCAATGTCTCTCCCTTGAGTAATGTTTTTCACGGTAAGCAATGTTCAATTTTGAATAAGGTCAGTCATCATCATCAACATAGTGCCCTCCCATCCATTTGGGCTCCATTTTGCAAGTTCTACTTCTCCAGATATCCCTATTTAGGACTACGTTTTCTGTTCTCTAGTCAACTTTTATAAAGTTCGGAAAAATCTTCAGATGATATGGGGCCAGGGATGTACTGTATTAAATTATAAAATGATCCTTAATTGACATCATGCAAGTTTTTAGACAATTAATGAGGAGAGAAGAAAAAAAGAAAAGAGAGAGTGGACAATCAATTCGTGCATTTGTGCAAACAAACATACATGCATCCAGTGCATTCCGCAAAGACACATGCGCATACAAATGCTTTCATGCACATGCAGCCCTTGAATGTCCACACACATGGACACACGCACGCATGCATACACATGCACACACACGTGCCTGTACGGAACACAAATGCACAAATACAAAGAAACACTTTTTTTTAGGACTGATAAGTGCTTAATTGTTTGCAATCTAAGCCCTAATATTTGATTCATCTTGTGCTAGTCATAGTTATTTTATTTGATTTTACATAGTTTTGTTAATTTTTATGCTAAGGTCAAAAGGAGCAAAAAGAGAGGAATTAATGAAGATGATGATGGGCGTGAATCCCAAAGAAAGACCATGGTGGGTCCCATTCAAGATATTCCAGATTTCAAGAAGACTTTCTAATTATTTGGACAACTTACAATTCTAATCAAAGAAGAAAAGCAAAAGAAAGAAAGAAGAAACCCAATCTAGGGTTAAACACCCAAAGGGGGCCCACATCTATTACAAATAGAAGAATTTCAGAAATTAGAAAGTCTCATTCAAGTTAGAAGTGGAGTTCAAGAATGGAGAAAAACAAGGAGAAAAAGAAGGAAAGTTAAAGCAAGTCTTATTCAAGTCAAGATAGAAGTCCTAAAAGAGGGGTCCCACACTTATGTTACACGCATCAAATAGGGCCCACTTTTATGTCAAAAGTTTAGATTTAATTCCTTGCAATTAATTTCAGATTTGTGGGTCCATGTGAATAAGTTTCTAGAAGATACAAGTGGGACCAGATTTAGAAAGCTTGCTAAAACAAGAAAGAAGACTCCTTATTCAATCTAATTAGGTTTCCTAATTATAAGGAAGGTTGAAGATCTATTTCTACAAGGAAATACTTGCTAAAAGAGGCTGTTTTGAAGACTTATAAATAGCATAAAAGGGAAAAACGTGAACAGTACTTTCCAGCCCCATCAAGCCACATCCAGCCACCATTCATCCCATATATTCCAGCCATATAACCAGCCATAAGACAGCAGCCATACAGCACCTTTGGAGCATCTTTGAAGCCATCTTTGGAGAGCTTTTGGAGGAGGAATAAAGGGGGAAAGCTGCTGGCCATCCACTACTTCACCATCATCTTCTAGTTTTATTCTTATGACTCTACTTTCTAGTTTATTTTTCATTAAAAACATGAGTAGCTAATTTTTTTAGGGCTAGGGTGTAATTGAAACCCTAGCCTAGTTCTATGTAGTCTCTTTTGGCGTCTTTTAATTCAGATTTCAGTTTTATTGGTTGAGATTCTAAACCATGTTATTAATTGATGAGTTGTGTATATGCCATGCCAACCATGTGATGTTCAATTAATTTTAAGAGTAGCTAACTTAATTTTGATTGATCTTGATGTTATGCATCTAGGGTTTAGAACCATGAATAATCTAAGTATATGCCATGCTTAGACTCATGCATTTATCTTTCCCATTGTTTTTATGCATTATGATTGTTTTGACTAGGACATATGCCATGCTTAGTTTTTGCATCATAATGAGCAATTCATGTAGTATGCCACTCATGAATTAGGTTTAGGGGAATAATAATCTAGACGCATATGCCATGGTCTAGGTTGATAGATGTCACCAATAAAATCTGATTTTTGATTAAAAGATAATAAGGGACATGCATAGGATTGGTTAGGGGAGTAGATGAAACCCTAGTTCATTCATTCATTATTACTGTTTTTCAATTCTCATACTAGTTGTTTTTAGGTTACTTTCCAATTAGTTTTTGATACTTTAAATTACTGTTTTTTTTTATATAGTTTAATTCCACTTTTCATCTTCAATTGTTTATTTTAATATTCTGATTTTTAGTTAGTTTTGACATCGTTTTATCACAAGTCTTCGTGGGATCGACCTCGTACTTACAATTCACTACACTACATAGTGATCTTGTGCGCTTGCGAGTTTTTAATTGTGTGCATACTAGTAACTTATTTCTAGGTTGTTTGGTGCATACCAAGTTTTTGGCGCCGTTGCCGGGGACTTGTTTGCATAGAATAGTGTCAAAACTTGTGTTTAGTGTAGTGTCATAGTCTAGTTTCATTTTTAGTTCAGTTACTTGAAGTTTTAAAGTGCTGTTAATTACTGTTTTATCATAGTATTTCAGCTACTTAATTTCAGATTTCTAGTTTTTTCTTCTTTTAGCACAATTAACTCTTTTATAGGTGCTTACTTGCGGTCATAAATTCTGTATATGCAAGGTAGGCGATCTCAGGACTTAGCCATTATTGTCTACGATCCAGAAATTGAACGAACTTTTAGAAGAAAACGAAAACAAGCTCAAAGGGCAAGAACCAATACACGGCCCTCATCTAACACAGAGCTTGAAGAAACCAGTGTTAACGGAAATCAAGGTCCTGAAAGAAAAATGGCTGATAGAGAAGAAGAAGAAGTGGTAGTAAATAATCAAAAGAGACCAATGAAGGAGTCTTACATACCCTTGCACACCGAACAGCCATCCACCATTCTTTATCCACCTAATACGGCTGGAAATTTCACCCTCCATGCACAACTGCTGAATATGGTGCCACACTATCATGGGTTACCTAATGAAGATCCTTATCTTCACATTAAGGAATTCTTTGAGTTGTGCGCGACACAACAGATACATGGAGTTACTGCAGAGGGCATCAGGCTACGTCTATTTCCTTTCTCTCTTAAGGATAAAGCTAAAATATGGTTAAACTCCTTGGATGCTGGTTCTATCAACTCTTGGCAGCAGCTAGCCAGTAAGTTTCTAAAGAAATTTTTTCCGGCTCAAAAGACAAGGCAGTTAAGAAGAGAGATCCAAACATATCAACAAAAAGATGGAGATCAATTCTGGGAAGCGTGGGAGCATTTTAAAGATTTATTATTGAAGTGTCCACATCACAACCTCACCAAAGATGATCAGGTTCAAGCTTTCTATGAAGGACTGAACGAGCTGAATAAAGGAATAGTTGACTCTGCGTGTGGAGGGGCCCTGATGGAGAAAAATAGTGAGGAAGCTTATGATCTTTTTGAAACCCTTAGTGAAAACTCACAACAATTTTCTTGTCGAAACAAACAGATGGGTAAGAAGCAAGGAATATATGAGATCCAGTCTCAAGGAAATATAGCTGCCCAGATGGCGGCAATGGATAAAAAAATGGACATGCTCATCAAAGCAATGGCTTCCAACAACATGCAAGGACAGACACCAAAGGAAGTATGTGCTATATGTTCTCACACTAACCATACTACCGAATGCTGCCCCATGTCATCTTTTACAGACCAGGAACAAACCAACTATGTTGGTAACGCTTTTCCCAAGCACAATAATCCCTACAGCAATACCTACAATTCTGGATGGAGAAATCATCCAAACTTTTCTTGGGGAGGGAATCAAAACAATCAAGGAAATCAAGGGAATCAGAACCAATATCAAGGACAACAGAGAAGCTACCAGAATAACAATTTTTCTCAGAACAGTGCACAAAAGCCACAAGAAGATGAGTTCAAAAGTTTGGTGACCCAGTTTATTCAGTCATCTCAGGCTAATTTCCAGCAACATAGCCAAGCAATTACAAATACTCAGCAGAGTTTGGCCAAGCTAGAAGCACAAGTGGGTCAGATAGCTAATGCCTTGAGCAAGAGGGAGGACGGTAAGTTTCCAAGTCAGACTGAAATCAACCCTAAAAATCATGAGCATCTAAAGGCCATAACTACCGTCACCAAAGAGCCAGAGAAGGTCTACAAGAGAATGAGGCGGCATGGTACAGCCATAGACACCAGCGTGAATGGGCCACATGAAAATCCGAAAACTGTAGAAATTGAGCCACAGGACAGAGCAAGGCAAACTCCTATTCAGGAAACAACTTCTATAGCGCCGGAGAGGATCTATAAGCCAGTTCCACCTTACCCTCAGAGGCTGAGACAAGAGAAGAAAAATCAGTTCACTCAAGACATCTTCGAGACTCTAAGGAAGGTAGAGATTAACATTCCACTGATTGATGCTATCAAGCAGATACCCTCTTATGCAAAGTTTATCAAGGAGCTATGTACAAACAAGAGGAGATTCAAAGATCATGAAGAGGTTAAGTTAACCGAGGAAGTCAGTGCAGTTCTTTCAAGAAAGCTTCCACCAAAATTGAAGGACCCTGGGAGCTTTACTATACCTTGCAAGATAGGAGAGCATACTTTTGAGAAAGCTTTACTAGACTTGGGTTCGAGTATAAATTTGCTGCCATTCTCAGTCTATGAGTATTTGGGTTTGGGAGAGCTCAAACCAACTTCAATTACATTGCAATTGGCAGATAGGAGTGTGAAGCACCCAAGGGGCATTCTGGAGGACATTTTGGTGAAGGTAGGAGAATTCATATTACCTGCTGACTTTGTGGTACTGGACATGGAGAGTGTATCATTGCCTCACCACCTTTCTATTATACTCGGCCGACCTTTCATGGCCACTGCGGGTTCAAAGATAGATGTACAGAAAGGCACAATTGAAATGAAGGTCAATGGGCAGAAAATTGAGTTTAAAGTGTTCGAAGCTATGAAAATGCCTAGAGATGAAGATTGCTTTCAGATTGAGGTAATTGAGCAGGCTATAGTAGAGGTGTTTCCAAGAGCACATGGTTGCACGGAGGAGTTGGACACATGCATTCAGCAAGGCTACACCAAATCTGAAATCGAGCATGATAGTGATGAGCTTGCGGCAACACTTATGGAAATTGTAAATCAGCTAGAAGTACTTCCCTCCATTCCAAGTAAATATTCTAACTCTTATGAAATTCTGGGTTCTTCCACAAAGCAACCCGTTCCTTCTATTATAAACGCACCAAAGTTAGAATTAAAGCCATTACCTGAACATCTCAAATATGCCTATTTGGGAGAACATGAGACTTTGCCATGTATCATAGCCAATGATTTGAGTTCTGATGAGGAAAGCAAGTTGTTAAAAGTGTTAAAAGCTCACAAGACAGCATTGGGGTGGAGCATTGCCGATATCAAAGGTATAAGCCCAACCATGTGTATGCACCGTATCTTGTTAGAAGAAGAGTCTAAACCTACAAGGGAAGCACAAAGGAGACTCAACCCTCATATGAAGGAGGTTGTCAAAGCAGAAATTCTTAAGCTATTAGACGTTGGGATCATCTACCCAATCTCCGATAGCAAGTGGGTTAGCCCAGTGCAAGTTGTTCCCAAGAAGAGTGGTATGACAGTGGTAAAGAACGAACATGATGAGCTTATTCCTACTAGAGTTACCACTGGATGGAGGGTATGCATAGACTACCGGAAACTTAACACAGTTACCAGAAAGGATCACTTCCCACTACCATTCATTGATCAAATGTTAGAGAGGCTAGCTGGGCATTCACATTATTGTTTTCTCGATGGATATAGTGGATACAATCAGATTCCTATTGCTCCAGAGGACCAAGAGAAGACCACTTTTACTTGTCCATTTGGGACATTTGCCTACAGGAGGATGCCTTTCGGGCTTTGCAATGCACCAGCAACTTTTCAGAGATGCATGATGAGTATTTTCTCTGATATGGTGGAGCGCTTTATTGAGGTATTCATGGACGACTTCTCTGTCTTTGGATCATCATTTGATAACTGTTTGTATCATCTGGAGTTTGTGCTAAAGAGATGTGAGGAGTGTAATTTGGTGTTAAACTGGGAAAAATGCCACTTCATGGTGAAACATGGCATTGTACTTGGGCATGTGGTAACAAGCAAGGGGATACAGGTGGATAAGGCTAAGATAGACTTGATCAGCAAACTTCCACCACCCACATCCGTGAAGGGAGTACGAAGTTTCCTTGGGCATGCTGGATTCTATCACAGATTCATTAAGGACTTCTCCAAGATTGCAAGACCACTTTGTTCATTGTTACAAAAAGAGGTGGAGTTTGTTTTTGATGAGAATTGCTTGCAAGCATTTGAGCTGCTGAAAATGCTTTTGACATCAGCCCCTATTATCATGGCACCTGATTGGAGTTTGCCATTTGAGCTCATGTGCGATGCCAGTGACTATGCTTTGGGGGCTGTGCTTGGCCAAAGAGTAGAGAAGCTTCCACATGTGATTTACTACGCCTCCAGGACTCTAAATGATGCACAGCTGAACTACTCTACTACTGAGAAGGAACTTCTTGCTGTAATTTTTGCACTAGAAAAATTCAGATCCTACCTTGTTGGGTCTAAGGTAATAATCTACACAGATCATGCAGCATTGAAGTATCTAATGAGCAAGAAGGATGCAAAGCCAAGGCTAATTAGATGGGTGTTGTTACTACAAGAATTTGACCTTGAGATCAAAGATAAGAAGGGCAGTGAGAATGTAGTGGCAGACCATTTATCCAGATTGTTGAATGATGAGGCATTCAAAGGGGACGAAATTCCGCTAAATGAATCTTTTCCAGATGAACAACTATTTCAGATTACCAAGCTTCCATGGTTTGCAGACTTGGTGAATTACAAGGTTTGTGGTGAGTTCCCAATGCATTTTACTAATCAAGATAAGAAGAGGATGGTGCACATGGCACGTTTCTATTACTGGGATGACCCATATTTGTTCAAGTACTGCTCAGATCAGATCATTAGAAGATGTGTACCAGAGGAAGAGGTTCAAAGCATCTTAACACATTGCCACAGCAAGGCGTGTGGAGGACATTTTGGAGGAAAGAAGACAGCTGCTAAGGTACTTCAATCTGGTTTCTTTTGGCCCTCTATATTTAAAGATGCACATACTTTTTGTTTAAGTTGTGATAGATGCCAACGAATGGGGAACATTTCTTCACGGAATCAGATGCCATTGAAGGGCATACAAGAGGTGGAGCTCTTTGACGTGTGGGGGATTGATTTTATGGGACCATTCCCATCATCCTATGGTTATCTCTACATTCTGGTAGGAGTAGACTATGTGTCAAAATGGGTGGAGGCTATCCCAAGTAAAACAAATGACCACAAGGTGGTTTTGGAATTTCTGAAGAACATGATATTTGCAAGATTTGGGACACCCAGAGCAATCATTAGTGATGGTGGCAGTCACTTCAAAAATAGGTCTTTTGAAGCATTAATGAAGAAATATGGGATAACTCACAAGGTAGCTACTCCATACCACCCTCAGACTAGTGGCCAGGTAGAAGTGAGTAATAGAGAGATCAAGCAGATTTTAGAAAAGACAGTGCAGCCCAACAGGAAAGATTGGTATTTAAGGCTGAATGATGCACTTTGGGCATATAGGACAGCCTACAAGACTCCTATAGGCATGTCTCCATATCGTTTGGTCTATGGGAAAGCATGTCATCTGCCGGTGGAATTGGAGCACAGGGCATTCTGGGCGATCAAGAAATTTAATTTTGATATGAAGGAGGCAGGTGAGAAGAGGAAGTTACAACTGAATGAGCTTGAGGAGCTACGATATGAAGCATATGAGAATGCCAAGCTATATAAAGAGAAGACTAAAATATTCCATGATAAGAAGCTATTAAGGAAGACGTTTGTGGTGGGACAGAAGGTATTACTTTTCGATTCTAGACTCAAATTATTTCCAGGAAAGCTAAAGTCCAGATGGTGTGGCCCGTTCGAGGTCACTCAGGTATTTGAGCATGGGGCAATTGAGATCAATAATCCAAAGAATGGTAACAAGTTCAAAGTCAATGGACATAGGCTCAAGCCCTATTGGGACCAGATTTTTGACAAGGATGTGGATGTGATTACATTCACAGATTCCCCTTCTGCTTGATAGAGAAGCACAGTCTGGCTGAAGACTCTAAAGCAAGCACTACTGGGAGGTAGCCCTGATCTTTGCAAGGAAAAGTTGAGGATGGCGATTCAGAGCTGGCGATGTACTCCATATCCAGCTGAGTTCTTTTACCCTTTTCTTTGTCCTTCTATTTTTCTTTTATGTTATTAGTGTTTTCTTCTTACTTTATTTTACAACATTGGGGACAATGTTTAATTTCAGTTTGGGGGAAGAGTATTAGTCATTAAAAGAGTCATTATAGTCCAAAAATCCATAAAAATTTTTCGAAAATCACAAAAATATTTGTTTTTCTTTGTTTTTCTTTGAGTCATATAGTTCCTTCCTACCACAATGATGAGAAATGATGATTTGTCTTGCATGGTTCATCGAACTTAATTATGCTAGTTCTTTTTATTATTCAATTGTTGTAAATCTCGTTTAAGCATGTTGAGCTATCATTGTGTGGATTACAATGCTGATATAGTCTGAGGTTGAAAGCTCGCGCACAATTGAATGATTAGATGCTTTTGGTGAAAACTTGTGCAACCTAGTGAGATTTGAGCCTAAATGCTTATTCTTGAGAGGGTTATATGCTGAGTGATATGATCTTTCATTTCTTGATCTATATGATGCAATTGATTTCATTATCATTCTTTGATCACATGTTCTGACTTTTATATGGAAAAACATGCTAGAACTCTCATTTTTATCTGATCGAGGCAAATTTCGACTACATGAACCATAGGAGATGATTTTAGGCCATGTTTGACTAGTTTGTGCTTTTCTATCCATCCCCTTTGATGTTTACCGCTAGTTATCCATGTTGAGCCTTAATTAAGTCAGTTCTTGCACCCATACCAACCCCTAAGTTTGGGGGAGTTACCTTACCATATGTATAGCCTTACCTTATCTAAGGAAGTATAAAGATGAATTCAAGGTTCATTACAAAATGTGTGCAAGGCTTGAGAAAAAGAAAAAAAAAAAGAAAAAGAAAAGTTGCCGTTACCCTGCATCTTCATAGTATTGTGTATTAAAAAAAAAAAAACATATATAAAAAAAAACAGAAAAAAAAAAAAAAGAAAAGAAAAGAAAAGAAAAAAAAGAATAAAGGAGGGTACACGTGTGACTCAGCAATGTGGAAATTCAATATGCAAGCCTTCGCCGCAAAAAAAAAAAAAATCAGAAGTGTATAAAGGAACCTGAAGTGTGATTCTACGCAAATTCCTTAGATCTTGTTATCCATTTCCTTTCATTCATAACCCTTCACCCTAACCCCATGATAACCTATGTGCAAAAGTCCTACTTGATTCTAGGTGAAGTGTAGTCCCAGTGTGGAGATGAGATGGAATGGGAGCCTATGGTGTGTGATTTCACTTCAAGCATGTGGTATTTTTCATGAGATCATTATATGTTCACTCTTAGCCAATTATTGAGTGTTTTATTGTGAGTGTATGCATGTGAGGATTGAAGTTAAACTGAATTGCAAAAATGATTGTTTCGTTGTGTGAAAGCCTAAACTAAAAGTTATGTTGGTATTGTTTTACACACGACCCTTTCAAGCATGTGGATTGTGAACCGGTTGAGACTCTTGCTTCTTTGATTCATGTATTGAATCAGACATCTCTGAGACAAATGGTGGAAGGATAGGTTTCATATTTTAGTGTTTTTAATTTCTCCCTTGTTTATTTTATTGTTTTGCTCGAGGACTAGCAAAAGGTAAGTTTGGGGGAATTTGATAAGTGCTTAATTGTTTGCAATCTAAGCCCTAATATTTGATTCATCTTGTGCTAGTCATAGTTATTTTATTTGATTTTACATAGTTTTGTTAATTTTTATGCTAAGGTCAAAAGGAGCAAAAAGAGAGGAATTAATGAAGATGATGATGGGCGTGAATCCCAAAGAAAGACCATGGTGGGTCCCATTCAAGATATTCCAGATTTCAAGAAGACTTTCTAATTATTTGGACAACTTACAATTCTAATCAAAGAAGAAAAGCAAAAGAAAGAAAGAAGAAACCCAATCTAGGGTTAAACACCCAAAGGGGGCCCACATCTATTACAAATAGAAGAATTTCAGAAATTAGAAAGTCTCATTCAAGTTAGAAGTGGAGTTCAAGAATGGAGAAAAACAAGGAGAAAAAGAAGGAAAGTTAAAGCAAGTCTTATTCAAGTCAAGATAGAAGTCCTAAAAGAGGGGTCCCACACTTATGTTACACGCATCAAATAGGGCCCACTTTTATGTCAAAAGTTTAGATTTAATTCCTTGCAATTAATTTCAGATTTGTGGGTCCATGTGAATAAGTTTCTAGAAGATACAAGTGGGACCAGATTTAGAAAGCTTGCTAAAACAAGAAAGAAGACTCCTTATTCAATCTAATTAGGTTTCCTAATTATAAGGAAGGTTGAAGATCTATTTCTACAAGGAAATACTTGCTAAAAGAGGCTGTTTTGAAGACTTATAAATAGCATAAAAGGGAAAAACGTGAACAGTACTTTCCAGCCCCATCAAGCCACATCCAGCCACCATTCATCCCATATATTCCAGCCATATAACCAGCCATAAGACAGCAGCCATACAGCACCTTTGGAGCATCTTTGAAGCCATCTTTGGAGAGCTTTTGGAGGAGGAATAAAGGGGGAAAGCTGCTGGCCATCCACTACTTCACCATCATCTTCTAGTTTTATTCTTATGACTCTACTTTCTAGTTTATTTTTCATTAAAAACATGAGTAGCTAATTTTTTTAGGGCTAGGGTGTAATTGAAACCCTAGCCTAGTTCTATGTAGTCTCTTTTGGCGTCTTTTAATTCAGATTTCAGTTTTATTGGTTGAGATTCTAAACCATGTTATTAATTGATGAGTTGTGTATATGCCATGCCAACCATGTGATGTTCAATTAATTTTAAGAGTAGCTAACTTAATTTTGATTGATCTTGATGTTATGCATCTAGGGTTTAGAACCATGAATAATCTAAGTATATGCCATGCTTAGACTCATGCATTTATCTTTCCCATTGTTTTTATGCATTATGATTGTTTTGACTAGGACATATGCCATGCTTAGTTTTTGCATCATAATGAGCAATTCATGTAGTATGCCACTCATGAATTAGGTTTAGGGGAATAATAATCTAGACGCATATGCCATGGTCTAGGTTGATAGATGTCACCAATAAAATCTGATTTTTGATTAAAAGATAATAAGGGACATGCATAGGATTGGTTAGGGGAGTAGATGAAACCCTAGTTCATTCATTCATTATTACTGTTTTTCAATTCTCATACTAGTTGTTTTTAGGTTACTTTCCAATTAGTTTTTGATACTTTAAATTACTGTTTTTTTTATATAGTTTAATTCCACTTTTCATCTTCAATTGTTTATTTTAATATTCTGATTTTTAGTTAGTTTTGACATCGTTTTATCACAAGTCTTCGTGGGATCGACCTCGTACTTACAATTCACTACACTACATAGTGATCTTGTGCGCTTGCGAGTTTTTAATTGTGTGCATACTAGTAACTTATTTCTAGGTTGTTTGGTGCATACCAAGGACCCAAACAAAAGCATCAGTTTTTCACCCATGTATCAAAATCAAAGACAAGTATCTTATCCAAAGCTCCCAAACTATAAATGGGAACTAATAAAAAAACCCTGAACAAGGCAAAAGGGTCTAGGATACAGAATGTGTAAATAAATAGCCTAACTTGGTACACATGTGATACTGTAGCAAAATAACTACTATAACTTGGTACACATGCGGAAAAAAAAAAAGATATCTAAACACTCAAATGTAGAATTTTAAAATGAAGAGGTTAAAAGAAGTCTAGCATAGGTAAATTTAGAAAATCACAAATCAAATAACGTAAATGTTGTGTACGGAAAAACTGAAGGTAATTTCAGATTTATTCCTCAAATCTTTTAGAAATCTAATACATTTAACGAATCTGTGAATGAGACAAGTGTCATAAAAGAAACAAATAATATACAGTTTCACCAAGTTAGACATAGGTTGAAGATCATACCTCGTCTGCAGTTAAAAGAAGAACGTCACTCATCTTGAGAAACCGTTTAATTGCTTTTCTCTGTTCAGGCGTACCATGGAGAAGAGACTCCCCTCGTGGCCCAGGATCAAAAAATATTGTTGTCCCAACATCTCTGGCATACTCCAGGGCATATGTAATTAAACCAGGAGAAAGCTCATCAAAGAGATGGCCATTGCAGAACAGAATTTTTGATTGTTTTATAGCCGTATGTACTTGATCAGAAAGTTTGCTCATCCAACTGAATGCCGGCTCCTCATTAAAATCGGCTCGACTAAGTAGAAAAAAGAAAAGTTTGGTCAGGCACATGTTTAGAAGCTGCAGCATAAGAATGATCATTACATGACAAGAGCAACCTTGAGGTTGTGGGTTCAAGTCATGTTATCAATCATTGAAAAAAAGGTAAAGAAAAGAAAGATCATTACCCATGAGCATAGATGCAACATGACAGGTGTGCATCAATGGATGTAATAAAAAAGAAAGGTGAACAAATCGTGAATCAATTGTTCACCTGCAAAATTCATGCTTTTGCATTGGGTCCACCAAAACCCAGCATAGTAGTGTTTCACAAGAGGATCTGTTTGCCACTTCAGCATCTTCATCCATTTTAATCATAACAATGCCTTCTTCTTGAAGCACATCCAGGAGGAAATGGCCATAGATTTCATTGCCTACATGACCAAGGGCAACACAACGAAGCCCCAGCCTTGCAGCGGCAATAGCCAAGTTGCAGTTACCACCAGCTTCCAGATTTTTCTACAAGTGGACATTAAAAAGTTATCATGGAACATTCTGTGCACATTCACATAACCACCATCAGGCTACATCTGATTGTGCACATATACAAATTACGTAAGTATTGGTAAACAGAGTAAACAAAGTAAAAGTGGAAGATGGTTCTAACAGAGTAAATGTGGAAGATGGTCCTAACATGCATAAAAAATGCACTAATTCAGTAAACATAATATATGCACAGTACCCACCCACCAATAAGGCCACAACACTGAGTACCCCCATCAATGCACCCATCCACCACACATAAAAATATTACCCAAAATAAGAGCAAGAAAGGGGGAGTTGTTCATTTACATGTGCAATGCACACAAATAAGGAATCCAATATGCAATAAATAACACAGACACATAAATGCTTCATGCTTTAATGGATGCATGTAGGGGTGTTCATCGGGTCGAACCCGCGGGTTTTGGGTCAAACCAGACCTGACCCGACCCGACCACATTTTATGTGGGTGAAAACCCACCCGAACCCGACCCATTTGGGTCACGGGTTGGTAGGGTCACGGGTCAGCGGGTCACAGGTCGGGTTCGGGTCAAAAAGAAATGAGGTTTACTATTTAAGGCACTAAAATTGAAAAATAAAATTAAAGAAGAGTGTGGTCCTTGTTTTCTTGATTACAACCACCCGTTGCAGTACATAGATTAAGATTGTGGAATAAATGAGGTTTAATTGATGGTCATGATCAACAAATTTATGGTCATCAAATAAGAAAAGGGAAAATGAACTTTGGTCAATAATGCATTGGTTAAAAGGATTCTCAATTGACTCAACTGGATCGGATATGATATTCAGGTTGCCCATTATTCTTTCATCTACCATTGATTCCATGGTCTGGAATCCTCTAGGTGAAAAAGATGAATCAGGAAAAAGGGGAAAATCTCAGGCCCCTTAATAACAAGAACTATTTTCCATGAGGCCCCCCCGGCCTGGACTGACTTTCATTGCATTTGAGCTATGTTTTCAGGTCCTGGGGTTTTGCCTTGGCTCATTTTATTGCATGGTAATCGTGTGGGTCAGGTCTTGATGACCCTTTTAATTAATGCTTGCAGGCCTGACCGACATTTATATATAGGCCATATATATTTTTTGCAAATTAGCTGGGCCTGGACATAACCTTCAGGCCTGTTCAGTTTGGCAACTGGTTAACGTAATAGGCCTGATCTTTAAAGATCAGCCCATAGTCAAATAGCAACGTAACTACAATGGGCCCGATCCACGTTCTATCCTAGTCTTGCCCTATTGACTGTTGGTAGTCCAAAAGAGAGAGGACTGAGTCGCCGAACCAATTTCTTGTAAGTCCCAATTCAGAGAGGGTTTAGACTCAGAAATGGATGGAATGATGGATCAATAGTAGTTTATCGAGTTCACGGGTCACCTGGTAACCCTACCCGTGAGACCCGTTAACCGTTACAGACGACATCGGGTCGGGTCGGGTCGGGTCGGGTTGGGTTGGGTCGAGCACTGAAAATCTGCTACCATGACCCACCCACACTGTTGCAAAAATCCGCCTAGGTGCGAGGCGGGGATTAATCGGACTAGGAGGGGATTAATTGGGCTAGGCGGGGATTAATCGGGAATTAATCCCTAGTTCATGCCCACCGCCTAGCGTCCGCCTAGCGATTTTTACAACATTGCCCACCCATTAACCCATGGGTCGGGTCGGGTAACCAGGTCGGGTCGGGTCACGGTTAATTTTGTGCACCTCTAGATGCATGAGTTCATACGCAGACAATTCACACATGAGCTTTGAAATGTATGTGAACATTACTGCCACATGCCAACTCCTTCAGAGAGATGCATTTTACTGGTAATCAGAGAGTGTTAAGGCCCATTTGTTTGGATGGAATTAATTGAACCCGTAGGAATTCTAAGAAACATATTCCTATGAGTGGCTAAAATGGAAGAAACAAAGGTTCAGTCCATAAATGACCATCAAATAATCTCGCTTTTAGTGGAAAATGAATTAACTAGAGATGGAAAATGAATACCCAGCCATTACCCTATAAAATCAAATCATAGGAAATTCAAGGTCCCATCCACAACAAACGGCCTAGAACACATGGGCTTTGAAATGCAAGTGAACATTAGTACATTACCACCACCCAACTCCTTTAGAGATTCATTTTACAGGTAATGAGAAAGGTGATACATTCATTGGCCGTAGTGGTGTTTGTTGGTGCTTCCCAAATTTGTTTGAGGCTTGGAGGTCTTCCCCTTTTTTGGGGGATGGGGTGGTTCTTTGGAGACTTATCCCCTTTGCCATTCTATGGTCAATTTGGGGAGAGAGGAATGATAGGGTTTTCACGGGTAGCTTAAAGCCAATGGATGTTGTGATGTTGTCAGCGCTTAGGAAGATAGCAAGGTTGGTAGAAAGGGGTTTGATTTCTTAAGAGTTGACGGTATCCAGAATAATTGGGCAGCTTCTCTTTTTGTTGGATCTCCTGAGAAGCACATATTGGCAGTTTCGGCTCCTCCTGTGGAAGAACTGAAGTTCAATGTTGATGGAGCAAGGGGTAAGCCAGGGCTCGCTGGTGTCAGAGGAGTGCTCTGTGATAATCATGGGACTGTTTGGGCTTTATTCTCTAAACATGTGGGTTCTATGGAGTCTAATGAGGTGGAGGTGGGGGCTATTTTAGAAGCCCTTTGGATTTATTCGTCTTCTTTTCATGCCAAGCTAGTGGTGGAAAGTGATTCCTTGAATGCCATCAACAATAACTGATCCATATCTCAGTCAGCCTGTTCTCGGATTTGTGTAGATTCTCAACCAACTCATTCGAGATCCTCTGTCGACTCATTCCCACAAGAGGGGCTCATCAAAAGATAAAATCTATTGAAGCTCAACTGTCAAAATCTTGACTTATTCCTCTGTATATTTTAATTCCTTAAATAGGGAAATCTTGTATTCTATCACTCCTTGATTGAAGGAGTAAATTAGTAAACTTTATAGTCTAAATACAATACACACCTCATGGCTGGGTTAATGCATGTGAATTACTTTAATCACTTGGGTTTCTTCCTTCGTCAAGTGTCTCTGGAGATTTCAGTTTTATTTCAATGAGATTAAGTCCTTGTCTTTATCACTTCAAGTGAAGTTTCAGCATGTGAAGAGGGAGGCTAATGGCTTTGTGGACGCATTGGCAGAACAAGGGGTAGACAGGTCTTCTTATTTATTGGCTTTTACTTTGTAATCCTTTTCCTTTCTTGTTGGTATAATTCTTCTCATACCATTATTTTTCTTGTTCCCCTTTGGTAGTAAGGGGGTTTCTTGATGTTTTGTAATCCTTTTTTAATATAATTTACCATTATGGTTCAAAAAAAAAAAAAAAGATGTTACATGCACATAAAGCATACACAACACAGAAGGAGTTCATATGCAGAAATTTATATATGTATTCCGTTTCTTCACTGGCTTCCAAAATAAATCAACATTAGGGTTCAAATGAGCACCAAAAATCATTCTCCCTCGGAAACCATATTCATTTTCAATCCACAGCACAAACATACCCTAAGAAGAGCAAGTTGGTGAATCTCCTACCTGTTTCAGTAGTTATTTCGAGTAATAAGTCCATGGTCATGAAGTGGTTTGTGGTGAACACAACTGATCATGATATAACAATCAAAGAAGCAAAACAAGAAAACATTTACATGGTTTGGTAGCGTGCCTACGTAGTGAGAAAAATTTTCCTTGTGTATTTTTTTCCTCCTTCTTCTTTCAAAAAAAAAAAAACCCAAAATACATACCAAGACAACCTCATACAGGAAAAGGCTATAGTATAAAAGCATTATGCCAAAGTGCATTACAAAGCACAAATAACAAAGGGGAAGATCGATCCACCCATTGCTTAGCCATGGAATCTACATTAGCTGACTGCGAACCACGCTTAAACTCCACTAAAATATGTGAAGACATGGGCTTAATTTTGTGGAAACTGTAGGAGAAGAAACCCAAAAGATCACATTCTCCAAATCGAATCATTCTCCAAAACCAACTTAGCTTCTTTGAGAAATTAAAGTTACAATTTATGGAAGTTTCACTCTCCTGACATCCAAATTAAATTTATTGAGACCCCAAATTGAGGACTGGTGCAAACTATGATCGGAGAAGATCAATCACCACAAAATACAAGACATTAATGACAAGAAGCACATTCAATTTTCCGCGAAAAAACAGATTCACATGAAAAATGAAAAATCAAACCCATGAATCTATCACCTTGCCTGCTATCAAGAGAAGAAGAAATAGACTAACCTTATCCGGCGGAGAAGCCGAGAGCCTCTCCATGTACGCCTTCCTCTCATCCAATGCCGCCGGAGGAAGAGACGTCACAGTTAGAACCACATCGACGCAGAGATTTCCAAGCGCGGCGACATCGACGGTCTTGATCTGGCCTCCGGCCATCTCTTCATCTCCTTCCCGGGTAAACTCAGAGGGTTTTGATGGAATTGAGCGGTTAATGGAGGCAGAAATCCGAAAACCGTTCCAGTTGTGTATTGAAGTAGAAATTGGCGGGAAGAATGTGTTGAGATTGGGTCTTTTAGTGTGGTTTTGGAGTGGGAATGAGAATGAATTGTCGCAGGATGAAAAGGAGAAGATGAAAGATTTGGGGATTTGGAGAGGATGCATTGAGAGGAAGAGAGAGAGAGCTGAGAAACGGTAAACGGTAAATCGGAGGGAGATGGCTTCTTCACACGGGGGAGATTACAATTGTCATTTGCTGAGTACCTGTTGACAAATGAAGAGACAAGTTCTTCGGCTTACCAGCCAACCTATATTTTGCCCTTTCTCATTTGTTTCAATTCATTTGAGGTGGATGGGCTTTGATACCAAGGCTGATAAAAACTGGTTTTTTAGTGTGGTGTTTGTACTTCATATATTTCTTAAAAACTTTATTATATTATCTCCGACTTTAGAATATAATATGCACACCTCAAAATCAATTATTTGATTAACTAAGATATACTGTAATTTCTCATTTTTTTTTATAAAAATATTCAAGTACACATTGTATAAAACAATCTTTCGTTAACAAAACTAACTATTCAGAGTTTTTGCAAACACGAGTGGAATTTCTTGAGCAAATACTACGATAACGGCCCATTAAAATTTTTAATATTGATGGTTTTTTTATAGAAGTCCTACTATGACTCTCTATTAGAGGGAACTTCCTTGTTTATAAATCTTATGTGTGTCCTATAGCCTTGTCACAATAACACAGTTCTTTTATTGATTATTAATATTAGGTGGGTCCTACAAATGTTACATTATGTGACTTCCAATATGATTACTAACATTGGGTGGGTCACATACTACCAACAATATGTGAGTCTCATATTCATTACCCTGATTACCAATTTTAAATCACTCTCATGTGAGTACTAATTAGTGGGTTCGCTTTGGGTCTATCATCCTTATTTTTCTCTTCATTTCCTGTTTTTTGTGCATCATCAAGTAAAGAATTATAAATTGCCAAATATTTTATAAGTATAATTGAGATTCGTAGAAATTGTCAAACATCATAAGTAATACAATATTATAATATGAAACTATTTTATTCTGTAATAATAAAATATTACAATATTCAAATTTGGGGTTGGGACCCATCAAGCTCACCCTATTGGGAATAGCCCTTGGGTGAGAGAAGGAAACCTCTGGTGAAGTAAGGAAACCCTCCTTGGATGATAAGATCTGCCAAGTGAGAACTGACACATCTTACTATTGATAAAAACAAACCATTCAAAAAAGAGGGCCTACCATTCAATATCAATATTGGATGGATAAGATCTCCCTTCAAAGACCATTCATTCAAAAGAGGGCCTATGGTTTTAATATTGTGCATCGCCAATGTGCTGGCCCATCGATCTTCCTTGTGTTTCGGTGGTTGCATGATTAGGAGCACATAAGAGAGGTCACGGGTTCAATGATTGGTACACCCTTTTCATCAAAAAAAAAAAAAAAAAAAAAAAAGAACAGCATAGGCCCACCCCATGTATGGAACCCCCTTCACCTTTTGGTATACTAGGGATACCGTTTAGATTAGATCCTTTATGTACAAATGAAGCCAAGGCACGTTTGGTACTACAAACAAGTGCGGAATCTTCTACCAAAAAAAAGAAGTGCGGAATCCATAAAAACATGCAAATTTAAATTTGAGGATTCCTTATTGCACCTGAAATGAAATAGGGATTTCTCACTTATTAAAGTTTGTATTGCCAAAGGATTTCACATCACCATTGGTGTATTTCAACGTGTATGTCCAAGAAAAATTGGTTTCAAGGTGCAAATTTATAAAATTGAGGATCTATAAATCTCATAGAGGGAGGTTGGACTTGAAATTCTCCAAATGAGGATTTCCATTTTCAACAATGTAGAAAATGGGTGAAGAATCCCCCGATGTTTTGATTAGGAAACATGATATCATGAGTTCTCTACGCTTAAAAGTACCTCTCACGGCTCGTCTGAAATGCAACTTTTATACTATCACAAGGAATATAACCCATGATCAACCAAATTCCCTCACAATTACTAATCTATATAATAAGGGAACTTAGCTTTTGAATTTCCCATATTTTAGACCCTTAGATTTATGTACATAAATCCCAGGGATATTTTAGACCCTTGGATTTAAGAGGGACATGAAAAAAGGGGCTAAAAGTTGGAGAAATTTATAACTTTTTGCCATCCCCATCAAAGAGTGCTGCTATTGGCACACAAAAATTTTCTTTTCAAACACAAGGAATTTTTCTTTTTTCTTATTACATTTTTTCCCTTTATGAAATGACTAAAATAGCCATTATCCCACAAAAACTCAAATCAGATTTTCTTTTCACTCACAATCTCCATTCTTCTTCCCTAAAGAGCTTCTCCCACCTCACTCTCCACTTCCTCCATCTTCCTTGGGCAACTCATCTTCACTCACATTCCTCCATTTGATTGTGCAATGAAGGAAGAGAAGGAAGAAAATAAAAATCAAATGGTGCCTTTTAATCAAAGCAGTAGTGGAAAGGTACGTTTCATTATTATTATTTTTTGCATTTTTGTCTCTTTTGTTAATTTTTTTTCTCGTCTTAAACTTGCAAGGTCCCGATATGTACGGTTTTTCAAGACCGAACATATACCATATGTTCGGACGCACAGGACCGAACATATGTCATATGTTCGAACATAATCATCCGAAGATATGATATATGTTCGGTCCTGTACGTCTGAACATATGACATATGTTCGGTCCTGTACGTCCGAACATATTACATATGTTCGGAAGTATATATCCGGACAGTGATATTTAATTTATACATTATGCAGGTCTCTACCCAGGAAAGTCAGGTTGGATGGGACTTTGTCATGGATTATACCAGTGAGTTTATAACTCAAGATGTAAGACTAACTGTGAATTTATTACTCAAATTACATTTATTTGTTACTAAATTCGTATTAAATTTGTTTATTTATTATAGATATTTCATAGTTGCGATTCGTTGATCGGCTGGGCTCGTGGAGTAGGAAGGAAAAACGGATTTGTCATTGTGATAAAGGTTTCAAATGTTGTTCGGGTGGGTGTCAAAGCTAGAGTACTCCTTGCTTGCGAGAGAAATGGACAATATAAACATGAAGAGGGCCAAAAGCGAAAAATGATCAAACAAACCGGTTCAAAAAAATGTGGACGTCCTTTCGCACTAAAGGGTAAAAAGTTAGACTCAAATAATGATTGATTGTTGGAGGTCATATGTGGTGTGCATAACCATTCGGCCACTATAAGACCCCGACCCGAGAGACCTCGTTTAGAGTTGATTAAGTTGTGTTTTAGTTTAGTGTGTTAGTGGTTTTTGGATTAGTTGGGGATTAGAATAGCTTTTATAATAGCTTTGGGGAATTTGGAGAGCCTTTTATTTGTGGGACCCTTTGGGGGTTCTTGTTTTGAATTGTGCGAGATTGGGGGTTTACCGATGATTTCCAAAAATTATGTTTTTACCCCATTGGACTCATCTTGTTAATCCCTACAACTTTCATTTTAACATCGTTTTCATTCGAGGACCTTAAACCCGATTTTTCGCAATTGAGGGCAAAATGGTCTTTTTACCCAAAATCTGGGCACCGATTTCAATGTCACCAAAATGTGCAAAATATATACTTTTTGGAAACTAGAAATTTTGCCGATCAACTTTGTCTTCTTCGTCGAATTCGTTTGAAGTCCCGAAAACCATGTTTTGAGCCCGAGAAATCTTTTAAGTTGTGGGCCCCATCCCCACTTACTATATATAGAAAGTTTCTTCTTCTTTTTCCCATTTCTGGCAAAAACCCTAGAGGAGAAGAGAAATCCCAGCCCTAAGGGTTTTCCCTTACCCTTTTCTTGCTTCTTTATCTTCAATCCCCCCCCCCCACTAAGCCAGTGCTAATGGAAAATTAGAGACTATAATCTTCTTCCTCATCTCAAGGGCTTCGTCTTGACACCATTTTTGAAGAAAACCGCCCACTCCAAGACTTCCTTTGGACAACACCTTGCTTTTTGAAGAACTTCTTTGTAAGTGATCTTCCTAAAAGTTTTATAATCTTGTTTGTTTAGCCCTAGGGTAACTCCATTTCACTTATTGGAAGATTCCGTTTTGATTTAATTGGGTTTTTGATAATTTAGGGTTTGGATTTGGGGTTTTGTGCATAGGTGTTTGATTGTGGACTTAAGAGGTTTCTAGAGCTCAATTTGATTTGCATTGGACCCCAGGCAAGTGGATGAATGGATTGATTTCTTGTTTTCTTGCTATTAAAGATTTGAACTCTCATTTATTGCTTTTACCCAAGTCATCTTTATGAGTTTTCATGATTTTGGAAACATGCATAATGTTAGGCTACTTATAGTCCTATTGGAGAACATATGTTTTATTGTCTTGCTTTTAGATCATTATGATCATTTATGGATTTGCATTTATGGAGATGTCTTGCATTGAATGAGGTGGAAGTGATGGAGAAATGAATGATTTATGGGAGTGGTTGTTAGAGGAGTTGATGATGAATTGAATGGGGTTGAAAGGAAGGTTTGAGACCCTTAATTGTAGGTATAAAAGGATGCCCAAAGGATAATGAAAGGGGGAGAAAAGGAAGGAACGGACTGTACTCAGAAATGAGTTTCTGGACAGTTCGCTCGAGCGACCGTGACACATCGCTCGAGCGAACCCGTCACAGAACCTTGTTGGCTCGAGCCAACCCCTCTGATCGCTCGAGCCAACCTAATCCAACATAATCTGAACAGGTCCGCTCGAGCGAACCTTAAAGTCCGCTCGAGCGAACCCCAAACAGAGAGCTGTTCGCCCGAGCGAACCTCCCAGTTCGCTCGAGCGAACTGCCTGTCTGTTATGGGTCAATGCCTAAGGGTTTGAAACTTATTTTTTTGGGCTTCGGGAGGTATCATATGGAGCCCCAATGCCATGTAAGGCGTTATATGAAGTCCGAAAGAAGGAGGAACCTCATCATGGAGATTCCATGAGGTCTTCTAGATTGACCAATGTGTATAAGGACCCGGAATGTCCCTAACTCTTAAAGAGTACCAAAATTTCATCATAACCGACATACGGGACCCTATTCGCACTGATTCAATTCTAGAAACCCATTGTTAGCCTGTAAAGGTATTGGAAACTATTCGTATTCGATTTTCAATCAATTCCCTATTTTGAGATTTCAATCGTGAATTGTGAGTACTCTTGAACCGAGAACATTGTGTTACCATGTTGTTAATTTGTTTAGACCCGTCCCGACTTTTATACGTTTTGTACCTATGGGTTCCCGCCCCGTTATGTGTGTTTATTTGTTTTGATTTTTGCATGTTACCTATGAGTCGGCACCACTAAGCTTGGATAACCTTATCGGTTTGATCCACCGGTTTGGATATCCCCCTTCAGTTATACCCGCTGCAGCACGGTTCCCGCCTCGCCCCGATATACCCGGTTCGCTACCGTGGTCCCGCAGAGTATTATATGTATTTATTATATAAAAATCGTTGATTCTCCTCACCTTGTGTGACTGAGGTCAACGTCGTTGATTCTCCTCACCTTGTGTGACTGAGGTCAATGTCCCGATGTGCTCTTATCACTTTTGTGAGAGAGGATTTAGCTTTGTGTGGTTGCCATCTTGTTAGTCCCCGAATCATTGGTACCTTTACATGATTTCATCGTATACGAATCTCTTTTACATGAAGCATCATTCTTTATGAAAATTCATTGTTTATCTAGATTTTTCTATGTTTCTAAAAGCATCATTGTTTTGAATTGATGTTATATCTTTTCACCCACCTGCCAGACCGTCGTGTCTGATCCATTTATTTTGGTACTCAGGTCCCGAGCTTATTGCCATTGAGGAGGAGCCGGAGGAGGCGGTCGGTGAACCGCAGCGAGTGATTGAGTGGCAAGCCGATGATGTCATGTAGACAATCGGCCTTGCCTTGAGAACGATACATTTTGGGAGCTTATGATAACTTTACTTTAGGTTTCATTTGGTTGTACGGTCTTTGTTGACCGTTATTTTGGGGGCATTAGTCAACTGATATTTTGTAAATATACTTAACTTTACTTTTGGGGAAATATGCTTATGATCATTGCTCATTCTGATATCTTGTCATGTTAACCATAAATCAGTCTATGTTTATGGATTTGAATGGTATTAGTATGGTTTGCTACACGCTTCCGCAATCTTGAGAATGTGTTTGATATGGTTACATGTGAGATGATGTGTAAAGATAATCCTCACCGCGGAACCCTGTGGGAAATCACGCGCACAGATAAATGTTCTTTTAATTCCGTGTGCGGTTTAGCCAAAGAGATGCACGTGGCACGGCATCACCCCAGCACTGTCCCGATTCCCGGACTCGGATCCTCCTTTTCCCCTAGTTCCCGGTCCGGGGTCGTGACAGCCACAGAATATTTAGAGGGGCATTCATTTGCAGGAAGATTATCAAAGGAGGAAACAAAGTTACTGGTTGATATGTCAAAGAGCATGGTTAGACCAAAAGAGATTTTGGTTATGTTGAAACAAAGTAGTGAGTTAAACGTAACCACAATGAAGACAATATACAATGCACGCTACAGATATAAAGTCAATGAGTGGGGTGGAAGAAGTCAGATGCAACAACTACTTCGTAAGTTGGCAGAGCATGATTACATTGAATGGCATAAGAATTGTGAGGATAGTGAGATTGTAACTAACTTAATTTGGACGCACCCAAAAAGTTTAGATTTGATGCGTGCATTTCCACATGTCTTGATAATGGACTGTACTTACAAGACCAATTGTTATCGCATGCCTCTTTTGGAGATTGTTGGAGTCACATCCACAAACATGACTTTTTCTGTATGCTTTGCATACCTTCATATTGAACGTGAAGAAAATTACGCATGGGCACTGAGTGTATTGCGTTCTATTATTGATGATGGTATTCTCCCCGATGTCATTGTGACGGATAGAGAATTGTCACTCATGAACGCCATTAACAGAGTATTCCTTGGTGCTACTCATTTATTATGCAAATGGCACATTAATAGAAACGTATTGGCAAGAGGCAAGAAGTTATTCGAAACGAAAGAAAAATGAGACAGGTTTATTATGAGCTGTAATATGTTGGTATCTTCCTCCACAGAAGAGGAGTTTGATGAACAACTCATTAAGCTAAATAATGAATTCAGCACGTATCCTGATGCACTCAATTACGTGAAAGGTACTTCGTTGGATGCTTACAAGGAAAGATTTGTCCCCGCATGGATAGACAATTATGTCCATTTTGGGAATACTACCTCGAACAGGTAATTTTACAAAAATACTAATTATTTGATTTATGCTTATTAGTTAATATGACTAACCTCTTAACAATCCTATGCAGGACTGAGAGTTCACATGCACAGCTCAAGAGGCAGCTTGGATCAAGTCAAGGAGATTTTGAAACAGTTTGATCTAAAATCCATTATTTGCTTGAGTTGCAGCATACTAGTATCAAAGATTCGTTTGAGAAAAGTAAGACAATTGTGCAACATAATTTCAAGCCGGCATAATACAAAGAGCTTCGTGGTAATGTATCTAAAAATGCACTAGAAAAAATCTTAACAGAAACCAAGAGAGCCAACCTGGTTGGAATTGACGCCAATGTTTGTGCTTCGTGGTACCAACTGCACAGGATAGCTACTCTCCTAAATCAGTTGTGATGAAAGATGTTAAAAATAAAGGACGAATGGAATGCAAACCAAAGAGAAACGAAAATATAAAGGCGATTCGTACGAGGTCAAAGAACATCAATAATTATGTGCTCTCATTTCCCATGGGGTTGAGATCTTACATTAAAGTTGTAAAGGACATTGCAGCTGATGGTAATTGTGGATTCAGAGCCATCGCTGGATTGGTTGGCCTAACCGAGGATGAATGGAGACAAGTCAGGAGAGATTTATTACAAGAGCTGCTTGCACATGTAGACCGCTACAAACAATTATATGGGGTGGAGGATAGAGTTGATGAATTGGTTGAAACATTATCATACATGGATGACAACCCAATGATGGACTATTGGATGACTATGCTAGACATGGGTCGTAACTCCAGACGTATCAACAGCTGAGACAATTGATTTGGGTCGAATGTAATTCATAGAATGTTCCTTCCTTTATGTTGAATGTATCGGATTGTTTTTTTTTTAACATTTAATGAATTAGAAAATGTCTTTTACATGTTTTATTGCATTCTATTAAAGCAAGCTCATTTATGTTGAATGTGGTTGGGTGTATATTAAATTGAATGCAAGCTTGTTTATGTTGAATGTTTATTTTTTATAAGTTATGATACTTTCCGGAATTAAAATTTGTAACTGAACCTCCTTACGGATACACAGTGCCGAATATTGCCATACTGTTCGGTACTGAATGTCCGAACAGTACAATACAAATACTGTTCGGAACTTCAGTGCTGAACAGTATGACAATGTTCAGCACTGTGTATCCATACAGAGGCTTAGTTATCCCACTTTGACGATCTTCACATACACTGAAAAGATCATCCCGTACATATAACATTTCAAGCATAGTCCAAAGTAATCAAAGATAACATCAATTAACTAAAACACAATTGTCAACAAGTACATCCATATTCAAATTAAAAAAAAACATCGTCTTAAAACAACCATTCAAGTACTTAAACAAAAACATATGACAATGGTTAATTGTTTTGGGTCAATTAAAACAAGTCATTAGATTTCTTCAACTATCCCTTCCCTTCCTAGTCCGAGTGCGACTGTAGCTTTGTGAACTCATGTGGGGATGTCGAAAGGTTCGTTGAGCATTATCAATTGAAACTCCCCGTAACACATGTGCCACCTGATTCCAATGGGTATACAGTCCCCGCGGGTCTTCGACCCAATGGTCCTCACCTTTTTATGTCACTTCATCAAGAATGATCAGTGCATCTGAATTACGCTGCCGATAGTCAATCATACCGCTACCGCTTGGCTCATTTTCTTCGGGACGGGGCGCAAAATTAGAATGAAAGTTTAGGTGCTGTAATATCCTCCAGGATACTCGTACATACCAATTCATATACCCGGGAACGCAATCTGCAGGACGCCTAACTGGTTGACTACGGTTCAATGCAGATAGTAGGTGATTAGGCCATCCCTCCCAAACTTGATTGATATATTGATACGCGATTTGATAGTCACGGGCAGTCGGACCTCGCGTAGCGCGAATAGGGGCTAATGGCGGTGGAGGAATAGTCTGAACTCTCCCAAACTGTCTGAGTACCCTGTCTGGATGATAAGGCTCAACAACATCCATGCATTCGATGCATCCACAGTAGTATGCCACTTCATTGAAAGGGTGATATTGTCTAACATCACGATATGGGTCCCAAATCACTTGAAAGTAGTGAATCCAAGCGTAAGATATGAAAGTATATAATACAAAATAATATCTTAATCCGATACAATCCTTACAAGAAAAGTCAAGTTAATTACCCGGTCAGTACTCATGGCATCAAGTCTCTCTCGTAGTCCTTGTAAAGGAGCAGACTCTCTACGAGGAACCCATCAATGGACCCGGGGCTGATTGGATTCATAGAGTAAGTTTGGAGTCGGAGCCAAACATTCAAAGTGTTCGTACACCCAAGCTTCTAATAAAGTCAAATAACCGGCTATTTGTTCACTTCATGCCTGGTTGCTAACCCCAACTGTCTGTATAAGTATGCTAGTGCAGCAGTACCCCATGCATATAAACGTATGGCCTCTACATCCACGAGTTGTGTAAGAAAAATGATCGGCACCCGTGTGCCACTCTTGTCAGCGAACAATGTACAACCCAATAAGTACAGAAGGTAAGCTCTTACTGCACAGTCAATCATCTCGTCGCCATCATCGTCAGATGCACCGGTAAACCTTTCTCGTAACCACTCCAATCTAACTGATTGGCCCCGCACCAGCATCAGCCCTTCATGTGCCTCTACCGGTTCTACTCCTAGTACATCAACAAGGAGTGCTTGAGCTTCTTCATAGGACATTTTTTTCATTATAAGAGACAGTCCGCCCAATCATTGGGATGCCTAGGATAGATGCAACATCATCTAAGGTCATGGTCATCTCACCAAAAGGCATGTGAAAGGTGTTAGTCTCAGGTTGCCACCTTTCCACAAAACCAGATACAATAATCTTATTGACGGAGCAGTAAGATGCAGTCGCTAAGGGAGCCAATCTGGACCTCAAGACTAAATCTCTAAACCTGTCAGACTCATTCAGTTGCCACAATGGCACTTTCTGGCCATGACTTAGACATTTCAGTGGTCTTCGGTCCTGCATTCAACCATTAATACATTATTAAATAAATTAACAAATAAATAAAACTTTCATATGAAACAAGTGAAACACACCTGTTGAATCCAAATGAACCCAGCTATATGTGTATCAAAGCTGGTCAATAATGACCTATCTTCTAGCCCCAGAGCTGGTTGCTTTTCTGGTTGCTCTTCCACCTCTTGTTGTTCTTTAACCTCCTCCTCAGATACCTCTGGTTCTTTTACAACCTCTTCTACTAGCTGACGTCGCTTCCTATTTTAAGCGGTAGGTCGTACCCTAGAAGAGCTTGGCCGGTACATTTCTAAAATACAAAAATAAAATTTTTATTTGATTGGATCTCTGTATGTACGGACCTGAGTGTCCGAACATATTACTTTTGTTCGGAACTTTGTTTCCGAACAAAATTGAACTGTTCGGACATTAGTGTCCGAACATTATTAATTTGTTCGGACAATGTCCGAACATTATCAATTTGTTCGGACATTAGTGTCCGAACATTTGTAGTCTGTTCGATCAACCAGAGACCGAATAGTCGCGATTTCTGAACCTAAAACCGCGACGATGAGGGATCAAATGCAACCCAAAAGCATTAGAAAACAGTAACATTGTTTCTCAAAACTTACATTGAATGGGAATCTATCCTAATAACAAGTTTTCATGGAGAAAAAGGTAATTTAAGATGGAAAAAAATAGTAAAGAATAGATAGGGAAGAAGAATAAATGGTAATGTTAGAAGGATCCATTTACCTTTGGTAGAGAAGAATGTGCAGAGGAATAGGAACGCCGGAGGCACGCCGGAGAATCGCTGGAAAATCAAGGATACCGTCGATGGAGTCTTGTGTCTGGTTTGTGCGTGGGAATAAATGGATGGAGATGTGTGTGGGAAGAAGAAAGAGGGAAATGGAGATATGGGCACTTTAGGAACTTTTGATGTGTGTGGAAAGAACTACTTTAATTTTTAAATTTTAGTAATGTGTGTGGAGAGAAATTGTGTGGGAAAAGGAAAAAATTGTGTGCCACTAGAAATTTTCCCATCAAAAGCACGTTCACACCTTGGTTTGTACGGCGTAAAAAGGGGTAGCAAGTTTGAGTTATTTACAGGTATTGCCATCCCTTCTTCATTTAAAAGAAAAGCAAGAGTGTTTACTTTCTTATTGTTCTGCCAAGGATCAAAAAGGTGTCAAAAGCAAAAAAAAAAAAAAAAAAAAAAAAAACTTCTTTTGTAAGGGGGCTCAGTTTTTGAATTCCCCATGTTTTGGACCCTTGGATTTATGTACATAAATCCTAGGGCTGAGATTAAGAGGAAAGGGGTTGAGGGGTTTAAGGGGGTTTGAGAGTCCAGAGATCTGGGACACTACTTCCCTAGATCCCTGGACTCTTTCTCCCTTATCCGAGCGACGGGTCAAGGAGTTTGGGCCAAGTCTGGGGTTAGGTTCATGTTAGATGGGTTTGGGTTGGATTTGGGTTCGGATTGATTTGGGCTAGAGTTTGATGGGTTGGATTGGGTCAGGTTCAGGTCAGGTCTGACGGGTTTAGTTAAGGGCCCAATCAGGGTTTGGATCAGAAGCTTGGGGCCCAAAAGGTGGGCTGCAGTGGGTCCGGTCTGGGCAATAATCACTGGAATTCTGGTTTCGCAGATTTTAATTCGCCCGTCGGATTTCAAAGTTCTATATATGAAAGGAAAGCCCTCGATGAGCCAACTTTCGGGGCGATCATGGGTCTAGAAGTGATAGGTAATTTTTTAGGTGGGCACCCCGGGGGTGCGGGACCTACTATTATGATTTTTGATCCGCCTGTCTGATCTCGAGGTTCTATATATAGATGGAAAGCCCTTGACGAATAGATTGCAATGGGCCAATTCCTAGGGCAATCAGAGGTCCAGGAATAATAGGTGATCTTTGACTCGGGACCTAATCAGGACATCATTAAATAGGGTGGACCGAATTACCCCTCATAGGGTACCAAAATTCAGGTTAGTTATTAGGCGGTCAAAAGAAGAGTAAATAGATTTAGTTGTGCTCTAAACATGGTGCGTTGTGCCTTCAGGTACGGGCAATCACTAGTATCTTATAAATTAACACTCTTTTTAACTCGACCTCAAAAAAACTGCCGACATTTCAAGCCCTTAAATCAAATGGTGATGACGATTTGATTGAGATGATTTTTAAATTATATTCAAATTGTGACGTGCAATGCTTGGGATGCATCTACCCCCCCCCCCCCCCCCCCCCCCCCCCCCCCCAACCCCACAATTTTGGCACAAGGACCCCCACCAAAAAAAAAAAATAAGGGGCATTTGGCGACAGGTCCCTCAACATTACACTTTATGGCCTTAGATCCACAAAAAAAAGTCACAGAGCCAAAGGTCCCTCTCACACTTATTCACACCTAAAATGTCTAATTTACCCTTTCTTCAAATCATAACCAATCCCATGATTGGTGGGATACATGATTGGTGGGATATCCCATTAATAATGGCCAACTAACATTTAATTGCCCACGATTAATGGAATCCCCAGATTTTCAAATAAATTCTAAAAACACACAAATAAATTTCAAAATTACGAAAATAAATTTTAAAAAATGAAATAATTTCGAAAAAAGCAATAAGTTAAAAAAAAGCAATATATAATCAAATAACGCAAATAAATTTTAAAAAATGTAAATAAATTTTAAAATATCAAAATAAATTTTAAAAAAATATAAATAAATTTCAAAAGACTCAAATAAATCTCAAAAGATCCAAAGAAAATCCCAAAAAATGCAAATAAATTTAAAATAATGAAAATAAATTTTAAATAATGCAATAATTTTAAAAAACGTAATAAATTTGAAAAGATACAAATAAATTTCAAAAGACGTAAATAAATTTAAAAAACGCATATAGATTTCAAGAAACGTAAATAAATTTGCTAAAAAATTCTTTGAAAAAAAGTCAGATAAATTTACAAAAAACACAAAGAAATATGACAGAAAACAGATAAATTTGAACAACACTCAAATAAATTTGACAAAAACTCAGATAAATTTTAAAAAAAATTCAGATAAATTTACAAAAAATATAAAGAAATATGACAGAAAACAGATAAATTTGAACAATACTCAGATAAATTTGACAAAAATTCAGATAAATTTGAACAAAACTCAGATAAATTTGACAAAAACTCAGATAAATTTGATAAAAGACATAAACAGAGCCAAAATCGATCACCGGGAAGATGTCAGTCCTCCACGGAATTTGACAAAAGACAAAAACAGAGCCAAAAGACGCTGCTGCAAGTAGAGGTCCTCTTCCTTTCATCACTACTGACAGCAACAGTTTCTCTCTCTCCTCTCCTGTTTCTTCTTCTTCTTCTTCTTACAAGATCTCAGCTTCCTTGAAGAAGACGATGAATCTGCAACGTTCGAGCCAAAGCCCAGAACAGAGATGGGAGTTCTCTATTTCGTCTTCTCTGTGACGATTTGCAGAGGAGGTGTTTCGGGTCGGATTTGCAGAGATTGGGGGGGTCAATCAGAGGGTGCTGAAGGAGGCCGCGTGTTCGGTCGGGATTCTCGTGGATCGGGGATTTGGTGGGGGCCACCAGGTGAGGTCGGCTGACGTGGCGCATGGAGTGTGCGTGGTGTTCTTTGGTGGGCCAGATGATCGTGAGGCTCTGGAGCTGGCGGGGAGGATGACGGAGCATCCTGCTGCAGCGCTGACTGTGATTTAGGGGGTTTTCTGCCACAGACAGAGAAATAAAGAGAGGAGATAGAGAAATAGATGACCAGATGGAGAGAGGAGTTGATATTGTTGCCGCTATCGGAGAGGAAGCCTGACAGTCGACTGGAAAAAAGAGGTAGGGTTTTGGGGATGTTTTGTTGATTTGTAGCCTGAGTATCGAATGGACGAGTCTTCGATGGGGCAATTGAGGCTACACAGGTCATGAGTTGGTGCGAGGCTGGGTTTTATCTGGTGCCTGTCCCATGTGGCTCATGGCCCATTCATGGAGGTTCCGAATTCCACCTGGTGCGGCCGCACCCACATCTTATAAAGTGGGTCTGCCCTGTCTATTAGAGAATTCTCCAACCAAACCTGTCCACAAAGAATAAATCTGTACTGGAAATACACAATTCACCATGCATACTAAGGAAGTATCCCCAATGCGAAGGTAGCAAAAGGGAAATGGACCAGTAAATGGTTGATCTCTTCCAGTCCCTTGCAAGCAAGGACTATAGCAATTCACCAAGGATGACGCCGTTAGGTTTGTTGGACGGATGGAAGGTGGGGTGAGTATCGGCGTTACGTTGAGGCCGTCACCAGAGAAGTGTGCAGAGAAGAGCTATAGCTTCTCCACTGCTTCCATGGACAAAGAGCGAGAAAAGGTCCGTTTTCTTTCCCAACTGCTGTTGTTTAATTTCGGTGGTTTTCTAGCCTGGATGGCTGGATGGAGGATGATGGGCGCAGTGATGCTGGGTTCTGCGTCTGGAAGTTCTGGGCAAGAGAGAGGTAGAGATGAGAAGGATGGGTGATGGGTATGCCGTCTGCTTGCGTTGATGGAGATTGGAAGGTGAATGGGTGATGATGATTGATGGCCTGATGGGGCTGGCGGGCTGCTGCCTGAGACGATGGGTGGCCGGTGGGAGATCAGAGATGTAAGATGATGATGGCTGGGCTGCTGCGCTGCGCCTGGGAAGAGGATTGAGACTGCCTGCCGCCTGCCAACCAGCCCTTCTCCTTCTTCTTCTTCTTTTGAGACGATGGGTGGGAGATCAGGATTGTCCAAGCCCAACGAGGGGGAATATAAATTTTTAAATTTCAAAATTTCATTCCTAAAACGGTTGAAAGGGCAATTTAGTCCTAAAAAATGAGATCATGTGGATGTAGGGACCTAAGGCTGAAAAAAATCTAACTGAGTGGACCATAGGCCTTAAAAAGTTTTTTCTTGGACTGGAGGCTGGAAACATTGACTTATAGGGACCTTTCGCTAATTTTGCCAAAAAAAAAAACCATGGAAATCTTGGAGTTACCTAAAAAATCCAACTACCTGTTTGGGTCCACACACCTTATGAAAATCTTGGGTCGAACATTGTCTACTACCATCTGACCTTAACCACAAAAGTAAATTTTATAAAGACTATCATGAATGCTAATTAGGATTGTCAAACAGTAGGGCGGAGGAGGTCCGCTCTTACCCTACTCTCACATGTGCAAGCTGAACTTGCGCCAAGCCAAAGCTCTCGTCAAGACTACACTGTCTTGACCCCTACCCTACCCTCAAGGCCAAGGGTTTTAGCCAGGGGTGGAAAAAATCAAAGTTTTTTTTTTTTTCCCCTTAATGCAAGGATCGGGAGTCTCATAAGGGTTATGCATGCAGAAAAAAAAAAAACAAAAAAAAAAAACGGTGGAATATAACAATGTCTTCAATTACGACGAGATACTAAGATTAAAAAAAAGTCACGTGTACAAATTTGGCTAAAGAAATACCCAACTAAATTCCAATCTCAATCTCAAACAACTCAATGCCTATTCCTATTGGGACTTAATTTCAACGATTGCATTATATATAGAAAAAGAATATATTGAAAATTGTTTTCTACAAAATGACCGGACCTATATATCGAGTTAGCTTGTAAGTTCATTTGGAGAAATGTTCTTCTACAAGCAACAAACTATGCAATCCAACTCTATAGTGTTCACTTGGGCCCACCTTTGACCAATCTAGGCCCTTCCACACTTCCATCCCCCCATGATGTTTTACCATGATCATGTTTGCTCTCATCAAATATTTACCCACCATTGGTTTGAATCTCAAAGAAACTTATGGTTAAAAGATCACTAAATAATAAGTTTCTTGAATCAAGGGCTAGGATAATCTTATGGGCTAATTTTTTCAAGACCCTTATCAATACGGAGAACCTTCCATCTATCCTATCCCCACTTCTAAACAAGACATGAAAGTGAGCCCCACGAACTGGATGCCTATAATATAAGAAAATTGTAGAATGCTGGTAGGACCAGTTGATGAATGCAAACAGTTGTAAGCTGTCGAATGGTGAAATTCATTTCTAAAAGGGTGAGCTTTTTGAAAACTATGAGCTGGGGGCGGGGGATTTGGGTGATTTGGGGTGGCCAATGGCCATGGTCTCAAGAAAGTCTTTCTGACTTATTCCAAAATGATAGAGACACAAAGCAAAAGATTTCTCCTTCCACCCTTCAGTATATTCTTAATAAATTTCATGCCATTAAAAAATAATATAGAACAGTTTTTTATGTTTAATGTGTAAATAGGAAAGGACATTTTTTTTAAAATAATTTGTATGAACAACCCTGAATCTGTACAAGTTTTGAAAGTAATGATAATAAATTCAACATCCTAAGTTCCTTAAGGTTGTACCCATGGTGGGGCCCAACTGATGGTCCATCCAAGTGGAACATACAAACCAAACCCCACCCCACCACACAAAAAAAATTAAAAAAGTTCAAACGGCCCGGTTTGCACCAATGCAAATGGACTAGAGAGTTGGATTGACTGCATATGCATGCAAATGGACTTGACTTATAGGCCATGAATGACGGATTTTTTTTTTTAGGAAAATATGGATGACAGAGTTAGGATGATTCGATGGGACTGATTTTTTTTTATACAAAGTAGGGCCCCACCCAAATATTCAAATCCACCTAACTGCATCTCAAAGTGGGCCAACTAGATGGGCCCCACAGCTGTCCAAGCGCACCATGCACACGAGATCATAGCTCTATATAATATATATTATATTTAATATGAATAAAGCGTCAGTTGGGACAAGGCTTTGATGATGACGAAGATGAAGGTGGAATAAGGCTTTGATGATGACGAAGATGAAGGTGGGCCGGCTTTTCAAAAGGAGTCCAGAAAAGAACCCCTCATATTTTTTGAGGGCTTTGGTGGACTGGATTTACAAGCCTAGTGCTAATACCCAGTAGTGCACGTGGGCAGGAGTTGATCAATGAGGGTGTGCACACAGAAGGGTTTCCCGGCACCATGATTCATGTACCAGGCTCTGAAGGTGGAGAAAACTGTTTCCCAACTCAAATTTCTACCACGGACAGTTCGCACCATTTTTTTCTCCTCATCCATTTGGCCCATAACTTTCTGCTGGAAAATTGGGTTGCTCAAAAATCATTTGCTGCTGGACTCACTGAAAATAGATATAGAAAACATAAAAAGAGCCAACAATCCACCTTTGAAAGAAATAAGCAAAATGGTTAGATAGTCCCAAACTATTTCAGTCAGGGTGATCAGCAATAAGCACTGCCATTTAATTATGCTTTCTAAATAATAATAATTAAATCCTCCATGGAAATGTTATTGTTGCTACTGCTACATACTGAAATAATAAAAACCACACTACAAACAATTTTTCGAGATCGACAATGCAAGCTACATTTTAACACCAAGAATGACATCTTATATGTAAGAAGTTTTATATGCTGAATAAACAGCCTAGTACATGCGATCCCACGATTGAAGACAGGAGCATGTATGAGGCGGATGCAAATCGGCCGCTTCAGCTGTTGGATCTTAAATCAGACAAAATAAAAGCAGATTCCTGGCCAACAGAACCAGCATTGTCTTGTGCTCACGTAAACATGATAAAATAGAGATGTCACTCCTTCAGGGTAATGAATGATGTGCATATATCTTGAGGATCCTTGTGCACAATTGCAAGCAAAAGTTGTAGTTTTCAATTTCCAGCAAGTGTGGCCACAGGTTAGAATATGGCACCCACCTATCAACGAGCAGGTCTTGCTTGCATGCTGTCGAAGGGGATTCAGAGTTTTCACCTGAAGTAGAATCAAATTAATTATTTGCAAAGAATTGGACATATTTAATGTTTTAAGCAATAAAACTGTGTGATAAAAGTGCCGTTTACAAGAGCTTAAAGCATAATTGAAGGTGTACGTGCAGCCATGGGGTTGTGGGCTTCAGTTAATTTACCAATAAAAATACTGGCGAGGAGATCTTATTCTTATACTTAATCGAGTTGTTTCGTCCAATCAAAAGGCTCCCATTCATGTGCAAAGCTAGCAACTGCTTGCTTTTGGGTCTCCACTGAGTCTTGCTTCCGGCGACGATACATGTCTTCCTCTGGCAGTCGTAGCATGCCTCTGATGACGTTGAGGCCAAGGTTGCTTTTAAATTGCCTTTCATCATCAATCACATGAACAAAACCTTTGTTTAAGCCAAATTCCACATGGAAATAAGGGAAATCCTTGGGGATTGAACCACGCAACCCCTTCTCACTAGTGTCAATGAGTCTCTTTGCATTGTGCTGGCTCCATTCCTCCTCTGCTTCATCAATTGCCTGGAAAAACATGTTTCTTTTTTAGGAAAATGAAAAAACTTGTACATTAATTATGAAGCACAAAACTATTTAAAAAAAAAACCCACACACAACCTTAAAATTAAAGAGAATAGAGGAAACCTCTTCTTTTTTTTTTAATTGAGGAAACACGAACCAGATTCTGTCATCATAATAAAGGCCCATCTGGACACATCTGGATATGACTGCAACCATTGGCAAACATTGTACCTATGGAGGAATGGTCTATAGAGGCGGCGACTAATATATGAGCGGGGCTCAACTTCGCTTTATCCAACTTGTTCACATCATGTCTGCTCATTTAAGGGGAGTGCCCCAAATTTCACTCCACTTGAAGTAATACATGCAGTTGGATTTTAGATGTCTCAAATATGTATTTTCTTCAATACCAACAATGTATATCACTCAGTTTAATGTTAGATATAGGACACTAACTATAAATATGGCATGCAAAGTGAACAACTCCGATCAAACAAAGGTGAGAACCACTCATCAAAACCATACCGTTAGCTGCTGTCAGCATAGGATTGTTTCTCTCTGACTGGCCCTTTTTTTATGCTTATGCTTTTTCATAGTGCAATTTTTAAATCTTTGTCATCACTCGACACCTAATCATTTATCCAGGTTCGGCTTTTGTGAATTCTCCTTTTCCACCACGTCCCCTTTTAACTCCACAATCTACCATGTCTTTCTAAACTTATTCACTCCGAATATTTATTGTTGTTGCTAGTCCATTTCTGTAGGTGCAGAAAAATAATGACCCACAATAATCGGGGTGCCTTATCGAAATGTAGAGGTTGAACCGCTACTTGAAAGCCTGAAAAGGAAGAGCAAACAGTCAAAGGACCCTGGCCTGAGTGGCGCAAGGCTCTCCGATGCCTAAGTCAGTAGGTGATCAAAGGAGAAGAAGAAGAGAGGCAGAGTAACAGCTCTGATTTTTGGTGTGCATACCTTTGCATGTGAAATGGGGCTCTATTTATAGACGCCTGGACGATATCTTTGGATGATATTTTGGTGTGGACCCCATGACTTGATAGGAAAGTCATTATCAGCCTACAAAGTAATAAATGCGGCCCAATCCAGCCCGCTCTGCATTTAATGCCAGTCGGATCAGCCCATATCGCATTAAATGCGCATCATGTTGGGCCAGATTGTGTTGGTCGCCTTTGGTGGTAGGGGTACCATCGGATCTACCCTCGGGCCTTACCCTGATTTGGCCTCAGCCGCTGGATGTCGCCCTGTCAGGGATCTGGCGAAGATTGTGGACAGCCGGGTGTCGCATCTGTCTCACTGGCTCGTGCCCCTATTCTTCCACGTGTCCGATGACGTGGGGGGCGAAGGGCGCGAGCGGAGATTCTCTTCTTGCTTCGGCTTTCGTCCTGGCACCTTCGGTCGAGATGGAATTTTCAGCCGAGGTGGGCACCTGGGTAGCTGAGCTCGGCACTAGCGGTCCGGACCTGCCTGACTTCGGCTGGGGCCCCTGTCTTGGTAGCCGAGGTGAGTCCGGTACCACATGGGTGGCACGCGGACGGTACGTGAGAATGCTTAGTCTCATCCGATGGTTGTGATTAGCATAATCCTGGAGCTTTGGTGATCTCCCCCACACAATTTCTATAAATTTTTAATACTTGAGTTTGTACAAGCATTGTTTTTTGCTTTTGTTTGTGCTCAAACTATATTGATCGATATTCCTTAATTTCTGAACTTGAACAAAAGTCCATACCTTTTTGAAATACAGAGGTGCTTGCTTAGCAATCTCACTGGGTAAAGGAATGCACTCAACCAAGCAATGACGACGCTGCTGTGCCAGCCCCATCACACTTTCAAGAAAGACGACCTCCCTGTTCTGTTTTGCAAACATCATGATAAGGCACTTCTGAAAATTCCGTATTTCCTCCCATACGTTGTTGTCAACACTCCTCGTGGCAGATTCATGCTGTAAAAAGAGTACTATCAGGACAAAGTCACAAAACAAAAGACAGACATTAAATATATTAGCATACTTAAGTATTAGCAAGTAAAAGGCATTGGAATGAATGAAGCAGATGATTAGTCCATTAAACTCAAACTCAAACTCCGCATCAGATGAATGAAAAGCGTAGAGATGAACCACTCTATCAATTTTAAGATTAAGTTGTCTCGAATTGTGAATTGTGAACTCGAATGCAAGTTGGTCATAACTATGAACTTGGCTATGGTTTTTATCAAGTGAAGAAGGGGATAAAAACAGAGAGAGAGAGAGAGAGAGAGAGAGAAAGAGAGAGAGAAGAGAAGCTTATTCTATTTTTTACATAAGCATTATGCATCAAGGACCTCATTTAAAAAAGCATGGCTTTTCTAAAAGGTTTGTTTACATGTCTGCGTCTCTGTCCATGTGAAATATGCGATGCACATTAATACCTATAATAGAAGTCCTCAATATTCTGCTATTTTAGTAGCATTTATCTACCTTTTATATGGCTTAAATGCATGTATTTTCTTATAGATGCATTTCGCATTAGGGCTGTAGGTGCAGGAAAATATGACCCACAATAATCGGGGTGCCTTACAAGACTTATCCAAATGAAGAAGATGATCTGCTGCCTCAAAGCCTGAAAGGGAAGAGCAAACGGTCAGAGGACCCTGGCCTGAGCGGCGCAAGGCTCTCCGATGCCTAAGTCAGTAAGTGAACTGGAACAAAGGAAGGAGAGTAAGAAGAGAGGCAGAGTAGCGACTCTCAAGTGTGGATAATGCGTACCTTGCATGTGAAATGGGGTTCTATTTATAGAGAACTAGACGATATCTTGGATGATATTTTGGCGTGGGTCACATGATTTGATAGGGAAGTCTTTATCAGCCCACAAAGAAATAAATGCGGTCCATTCCAGCCCACTTTGCATTTAATGCTAGTCGGATCAGCCCACATCGCATTTAATATGCGTCATGTTGGGCTAGATCATGTTGGACGCCTTTGGCGATAGAGGTCCCATCGGATCCACCCTCGGGCCTTGCCTTGATTTGGCTTTAGCCGCTGGATGCCGCCCCGTCAGTGATCTGCCGAAGATTGTGGACGGCTGGATATCGCATTTGTCTCACTGGCACGCGCCCCTATTCCTCCACGTGAATGATGGCGTGGCGGGCGAAGGGCGCGATTGGGGATTCTTTCTTGCTTCGGCTTTCGTCCCGGCTCCTTTGGCCGAGGTCAAGCTTTTAGCCGAGGTGGGCACCTGGGTAGCTGAGCTCGGCGCTAGCGGCCAGGACCTGCCTGACTTCAGCTGAGGCTTCTGTTCTGGTAGCCGAGGTGAGTCTGGTGCTACGTAAATGGCACGCGGATGGCACGTGAGAATGCTTAGTCTCATCTGATGGCCGTGATTAGCGTAATCCTAGAGCTTTGAAAATCTCCCCACACAATTGCCCCCTAGCTTGTGACTTCTTAAGCGCCCTAGCCTTTAGGGGTCAGAAGTTAGTGAACCCGTCTGGAGATACAGCGATCATTGCCTGATGTCGCTTCAACTTCTCTGAGGCAATAAATGTTTCATCCTGTCCGTCATGGGAAACGAACCGGCGGCTACACGTGTAGCTTCTTCACTGATTGCGCTATCTCATTGATGGAACAAGCGCGGATTGCGAAATCCGTCTCTTCGAATTCGAAAGTGGCGCCTAAAGAGGGTTTCCTTCCTATAAATAGGGTTGTCTTCTTTCTTTATTTTTTCTGATCTTCTTTGCCCTTGCCTTCGTTTTTTGCTCTACTCTTCGTCTGTCTTCTTGAGATCTCTCTGGCGAGGACAACCGTAGGACGCGCCCAGATCTATTCTTGACTTGCCCTCCCGTTTCTGTAAGTAACCTCGTGCCCCTGTCTGTTTTTTTAGGGTTTTCTACCTTTAGGGTTTCTTTCCGTCTTCTCCTTCTTTTAGACATGGGCACCCCTAGGTTTCGGTTAGATACAGACGAGGGCATGGCTAGGTTTAGGGCTACTTACAATATCCCGGAAGGAGTTCGCCTCGGGCCGGCGGATTCCAGCGACTATGCCATGCGCGGCTGGTCCTGCGGTTGGATGCCGTTCCCTCTGATCTCCGTGATTGAGGGCGGGGTCAGATTCCCTCTGCACCCCCTGCTTAGGGCCTGCCTTAGCGTCTGGTCGATTACCCCGTGCCAGCCGATGCCTAATGGCTTCAAAGTCATCATGGGCACGGCGAAACTGAATGGGATCTTGGGGACCAACCTGGGTGTCCATGACATCGAGGACGTCTACGACATCTGCAAGGCTGGGGGAGACAATTATTATCTTCGGGTGAAGTAGTACCGAAGGGGCTTCGTCCTGGCCTTGGAGGATTCCAGTAAGAATGCCGATGAAGATCTCTTCTGTGTATCGGGGGATTGGGAATTCGGCGCTGGTGAGGACAGGAGGCTGATGGTCCCTTGCCACCTCGGGGCCGTCCCAAGTAAATACTGCTTCTTTCCTCTATTTATTTTGCTCAACTTCTATGTTGCCGAGCTGATATTCTTGTTGCTTGTAGTGCAGAACTGCACGCGAGGCGACGCCGGGCTGTGAGTGAAGGCTGGAAGAAGAACGTTGACGACCACAAGAAGATCTAGAGATATAAGGGGCACGAGACCAGGTCGGCCTGGAAGCTGCTGGGGTATACGCCGAGGTACCGCGGCCACTACAAGAGAATCGGAGTGGCTCCGGGGGACGAGCCGCAGCCTGATCATCCTCCTGTCACCTTGGTCGTGCCTGCCGGGGTTCCTTTGATCGATTCTGCTGCGAGCCGAGCTGCGTCTGGTGCTGAGGCATCCACTTCTTCCGGCTCGGGGTCGCCGAACTTAAGGGAGATAATAGACGCTTATTCGTCCGACCAGGAAGAAAGAATGGAGGGAGGCTCGAGAGTGCCCGGCACCAAGGATCTGGCGGCCAAGTTTAGGCGCGGATCCTCTTCTTCTGTGACACCATCGTCTGCCAGCACCCGCGTGGCTTCAGGCTCAGGGGGTACTGCTTTCACTTCTGCTCCTGCCACCACACCGAGCGAGGGAGTGCGAAGACGCTCACCGGATCGCCCGAGGGAGGGGTCCCCACCCAGGAAGAGGTCAAAGGCGGGTGAGAAAGACTCAGGGGCTGAACAGCCCCCGAAAGGTAAGACACCTGCGCGAGCTCCTGAGGGTAAGCCTCTGCCTGAGAAAAGTGCGCCGGCTAGCAAGGTGACTGGCGAGGCGGCTCGCGAGCTCACCATCTCGGTAGGGCAAGGGTCCGGATCGGCTTCCGGACCTCGTACTGCCCCAGCGGCATGGAGACCCAAGATGGAGACGCAGCCCGGGAAGCCTCTAAACGTCGAGGACCGAGTGCTGGGGAACTCCGACGTCATTGGAGCCCTCGCAAAAGCTTGCGCCTTGCCGCGTGACATGGAAGTGCACGCGAAGTATGACAGCGAAAGTCTGCTGGTATCGGCGATCCAGGCTGATCTTTTGGTAAGTGTCTTCAACGCCTTCCTTTAAGTGCTTCAGTTCGACTGCTTTCATCTGACTTACTTTTTTTTTTTGCAGAACGTGCAGACGCTCCTGGTCGTGATGGAAAGGAGTGATAAGAACGTCGCGAAGGTCACCCAGTTGGAGTTTGAGAGGGAAAAGCTGAAGAAGGAGCTAGAGGAGCTGAAGAAGAGTAGCGCCGAGGCGGCCGCACAGCTGGAAGTAGCTCTGGTCAGCGTCGCTGATCTTACGTCGAAGACCCATCAACTAAAGGGTGACATCTGGACGAAGACTAAGAGGATTGCCGAGCTGGAGTCGGAGCTGGCCAGAATGAGGTCTGAATCGGCAGCTGAGTCGACGAGGCAGCGCGGCGAAGTGCTGGCCGGGCGTGCCGAGATCGAGAAGCTGAAGATTGGGAATGCCGAGCTGAAAAAGGAGAATGCTGGTCTCAAGGCTTCTCTGCTGTCCGAGGCACAATATTCTTTCCAGAAGGGGGTGGACCAGGCCACTGAGGAGTATGAGAGGCAGGTAGAGGAGATCACCTCCATTCTGTTTGAGGAAGGGTGCTTGGCCGCACTGAGGCGTGCAGGGGTTCCCGAAGACCACCCGGTCTATCAGAATCTGCCGAAGTACTCCGACCCAGTCCCTGAGCCGAGCTCCGCACCCTTGGGCGAGAGTGCCCCAGTCGATGCCCCTGCAGCTGGTCCTGTCTCGCATGGCGCTCCAACTATTCCGTCTGCCAGTGATGCCCCAGTCGCGCCTCAGGGCGACGTTCCTTTTGCCCCTCCTGCTGGTGATGCACCAGACAAGGCCGCGGTCGTACCCGAGACCGCCGGTTCATCAGAGACGGTGATCATACTGGTGGAGTCGCCGAAGCCGCTGTAGCTACATCTTTCTTGCTTTTGCTCTCTGTAACTTTTACTTTCTCTCTTTTGCATGTAACCTTCAGCTCTGTAATATCCTTCACTTTGAATGAAAAACAGAGCTCCTTTACTTGTGCATTTTCTCTCTTTCCCTTTCTTTTTTGAGTTCGGCTCTTTTAAGCTTGAGTCCGGCTGAGTGCCTTTAATGTGACGTGACGTGTGAGCCTTGAGTTGGAGAGAGTACCGAATGGTCTTCATAGTTATCAGTGCTGATTCTCCGTGTTCTGAAGACCATAAATAGCAGTAAGTGTGGTGGTATGGCCAATGAGGAAAACGAGCAGATGGCTCCATGTGGCGCTATCGGAACCGCTGGTCAGCATGTAGGAAGGCGTGCACCTCATGTAGGGCGTGGGAGACCTCGCCTCATAAACTCCTTTGAAGACCGGGCCCTTCTGCTTCCTATAAATAGGAGTAGCAAGCTCGCCATGGGAGAGAAAAAAGAACCAGGACATCTTAATTTTTATATAAACATAGGAACCCGTCTCTTTTCATGAACCAACCTGGCGGCCATGCTTGGTAGAAGCTTAGGAACCTTTGACTCGGGTGGTACCCTTGCGCCAGAAGATGGCTTCCTCCGGGAGGGACAGTTTGTCGTAGTCTGCGCGCTCTCTGAAGACGATCCTCGTGGACTACGAGCTCTCTGAACGCGGGTCCACGGCCAACTCCCTCCGATGCGGTTGTATGGGAATCTTCGCAGCTGTGGGTTGGTGGTGCCCTGCGCGTTTGGGGGTCTTGTTTTCATCCCAAAGGGCCCTGCGTGGAATCATTGCGCAGGTCTTCTTATGGGATATCAAGACCTTCGAGCGGCGGGCAGGATCGAGAGGTCCTTGGACCGAGGGGGCTCTTTTTTGCAAACTTTGGTCTAACCCACCAAAGGGTATTGTAGAGCTCAGTGAGGTTCAGAGTCTTCAAGCCACCAATCCAGAGGGTGTTGAAGAGCTCAGGACGCTGAAGACCGGACTGAAGAGTCAGTGAAGATCAGAGCCTCCCAGAGTCTTTATTTCTTTTTTATTTCTAGAGGACTGCGAGCCTCCTTACTATACTTTGTTTTCTTTTTTGTAATCCTTGTAACGAAGTAATCACAATAAATAAAAAGAACAAGTTTTCTGATCATATAATCTGTGTCCAGTACTTCTGTAGTTTTGCATTCCTTTTTTGCTTTTCTTGTACTGTTTTGCGGTACTTGCATTTTTGTACTGCTTTTCTGCACTCCAGTGCTTGCACTGCTCTTTCTCTTTCGAAGACTGTCATTGGCCGAAATGGACCACCATTGGCCGAGACGAACTGTCATTTACCGAGACGAACCCAGAGTCTCGAGGATCTCGGATGTACGAGCCTGAGTTCGGGAACGATCTCGAGGGGTGTATGAACCCAGAATTTAGGAAGCGATCGGATGTATGGATCCGAAGCCTCTTCCGGGGTCAGGGACCCAAAATTTAGGAAGTGACCGGATGTATGAATCCGAAGCCTCTTCCAGGGTCAGGGACCAAAATTTAGGAAGCGACCGGATGTATGAATCGGAAGCCTCTTCCAGGATCAGGGACCCAAAATTTAGGAAGCAACCGGATGTATGAATCCGAAACCTCTTCCAGGGTCAGGGACTCAAAATTTAGGAAGCGACCGGATGTATGGATCCGAAGCCTCTTCCAGGGTTAGGGACCCAAAATTTAGGAAGCGACCGAATGTATGAATCCGAAGCCTCTTCCAGGGTCAGGAACCCAAAGCTGCCGCACTCAGACAAGGTGAGATGACACAGATTGATGACAGGGCAAACGCTGCTTTCATTGATTCTGAGACTTTCGTTACAATTTTAGAAATAAAATTTCTTCAAGTGGGATGCATTCCATGGTCTCGGCAACGGCTTACCTTTTAAGTCTTCGAGTTTGTAAGAGGATCGTCCTGCCAGTGAGACCACCCTGAACGGGCCATGCCAGTTCGAGGCCAGTTTTCCTTCATTCGGATCTTTGTCAGCTGGCAGGGTCTTCTTCAGCACCAGTTCTCCTATGGAGTAACTTCTTTCTCTGACTTTTTCATTGTATCCTCTGGCTAGCCGCTGCTGATAGTCAGTCAGTCGTAGGGCTGCTGCTTCTCGATGCTCATCCGCTAGGTCCAGCTCCATTTCCAGGTTTTTCTCGTTTCGGCCCTGGTCGACCAACTCTGTCCTCAGGGTGGGGAGGCCAATTTCTAAGGGAATGACCGCCTCCATCCCATAGGCCAGAGAGAAAGGTGTCGCCGAGGTGGATCGCCTTGGAGTCGTTCTGTATGCCCACAACACGCTGGGAAGCTCCTCTACCCATCTCCCTTTTGCCTTGTCTAACCGCTTCTTCAGGCCGTCCAGGATTACCTTGTTAGAAATTTCGGCCTGGCCATTGCTCTGTGGATACGCCGGAGTGGAGTAATGGTTCCTGATGCCATGCTCTTGGCAGAAGTCTTTGAAGGATTTGGAGTCGAATTGAGTCCCGTTGTCCGAAATCAGAGTCCTGGGGATGCCGAACCTCGTTATGATGTTCTTCCATACGAAGTTCTTGGAGTCCCTATCAGTGATGGTGGACAGCGGTTCGACTTCTATCCACTTTGTAAAGTAGTCCGTAGCAACTATCAGCCATCTCTTGTTCCCTGGAGCTCGGTGGAGAGGCCCCACAATGTCCAGCCCCCATTGAGCAAAGGGCCATGGACTAGAGAGGGGACTCAGGTCTTGTGCTGGCTGATGAAGAGAGTGGGAGAACTTCTGGCATTTTCCGCATTTCCTGGCGTATACCTGCGCATCCTTCTGCATGTAGGGCCACCAGTAACCTTGGTTTATAGCCCTGTAGGCTAGTGATCGACCTCAAATGTGACTACCACAGATTCCTTCATGGGTCTCATACAGAAAGTTGTCCACCTTGCTTGGATGGACGCATTGGAGGTAGGGACCCGTGAAGGATTTTCTGTAGAGTTTTCCTTCGGGAGATAGCCAGAATCGAGCTGCCTTGAGTCTGATTCGGTGGGCTTCAGTCTTGTCTTCGGGGAGCTGGTCGTCCTTCAGGTAAGAAATGATTGGATCCATCCAGCTCGGGCCGAGATCAGCACAAAGGACTTGCCGAGGTGAGTGGAGCTCTAGGTTTGATCTTGATATTGATCCAACCTCGACAGTCCTTTTCTTTCCTGCTTTGACAGCGGAGGCCAGGTTTGCAAGCGCATCAGCGTGCGTGTTGGTATCTCTGGAGATTTGCTTGACCTCGGCTGTCTGGAAATGAGAGAGTAGTTTTTTCGCGAGGGCTAAGTAGGCCGCCATCCTGTCGTCCCTGGCCTGGTAGTCTCCAGCGAGCTGGCTAGTTACCAGTTACGAATCGCTGAAGATCACCAGTTGCTGGGCTCCGAGGATTCGGGCGCTGTTCATCCCTGCTATTAGAGCTTCATACTCCGCTTCATTGTTTGTTGCTTTGAAGTCCAAGGTGAAGGCTTGCTCTATGACCAGTCCCTCTGGCGATTGGAGGACTATGCCGGTGCCAGCTCTCTTGGAGGTGGACGAACTGTCAACAAAGACCTTCCATGCCGAGGCGGGAGCTCGTTCGACCTCGGTAACTTCAGGCTCATGCCCTATGCCCCCCAGTTCCGTGCCGGGCTGGGTCGGAGCCGAGCTCGGCGAGACGAACTCTACAATGAAGTCTGCCAGAATCTGGGCTTTGATGGCAGTCCGGGGACGGTACTGAATGTCATACTGCCCCAGTTCGACTGCCCATTTTGAGATTCGCACTGAAAAGTCAGCTTTTTTTAATATAGAATGGAGTGGATGCTCCATGATCACCACAATGGTGTGGGATTGGAAATAATGGGAGAGCTTGCGGGAGGCGCTGACGAGTGCCAATGCGAGCTTCTCCAGCAAAAGGTATCTGGTCTCGGCATCAAGCAGGATCTTGCTTGTATAGTAAATTGGTTTTTGGACTCCTTCGTCCTCTTTGATGAGGACGGAGCTCACCGCATGATCCGAGATTGTAAGATATAGATACGAAATCTCCCCCTGAGTTGGGGTATAGAGTAAGGGTGGTGAAGACAAATAAGTTTTGAGTGCTGCCAACTCTTGGTCGCACTCAGGGGTCCATTGGAATTTTAAGTCTTTTCGCAGAAGCTGAAAGAAAGGCCGGCACTTATCTGATGATCGGCTGATGAAGCGATTGAGTGCTGCAGCCATGCCTGTAAGCTTCTGGACCTCCTTTGTAGTAGATGGGCTCTGGATGCCCAAGATTGCAGTAATCTGGTCCGGGTTGGCCTCTATTCCCCTCCGTGTTACTAGGCTTCCGAGGAACTTGCCAAAAGCTATGCCGAAGGCGCACTTGGAAGCATTCAGCTTGAGCTCGAACGCATGAAGGATGCTGAAGACTTGGGCCAGATCTGCCAGATGGTCGCTGGAGCGCTTGGACTTGACGACCATGTCGTCAATGTAGACTTCCACCGTCTTGCCGAGCTGAGCCTGGAACATCTTTGTCACGAGGCGCTGATATGTTGCCCCCGCGTTCTTTAGCCCGAAGGGCATCACCTTGTAGCAATAAGTGCCGTGGGGGGGGGGGTTATGAATGCGGTTTTCTCCTCGTTTGGCTCATACATCTGAATCTGATTGTAGCCTCTGTAGGCGTCAAGCAAGCTCATTCGGTCATGGCCAGCGGTGGCGTTGATCATCTGATCAATCTTTGGAAGGGGGAAACTATCCTTAGGGCAGGCCCTGTTAAGATCTGTGAAGTCCACACACACCCTCCATTTCCCAGTCTTCTTCTTAACCACCACTGTATTGGCCAGCCAGACCGGGTACTGGACCTCCCGGATTGCGCCTGCCTCCAGCAACTCGTCGACCTCTTCGACTTCCGCGTCTGTCTGCTGTAACCCCGTCCTTCGGGCTCTCTGTACCACTGGCTTGTGGCTGGGATCCACATTTAGCTTGTGGCACATGACCTCGGGGTCGACCACAGGCATTTCGCTCGGGGTCCAGGCGAAGACATCCACGTTCTGCATCAGAAACCTTGAGAGCTCGGCTCTTTCCTCGTCGGGCAGCTGAGTGCCGATCAGGAAAAATCTGTCAGGGTCTGCTGAGTCGAGCCTGACTTTGGCTAGGTCCTCAATACTTTTCTTGTCAGGATCTCAGCCGATCTCATCTAGACCATTTTCGAACTCCGCCAGGTTGACGCGCTCTGGCTCCTTTTCTTCGGGGACCATGGCCAGCATGCACTGCCTGGCCAGCTGCTGATCTCCTTCCACTGTGACCACCTCTATCTTACCTTCCTTGTCTTCGAGTACGAACTTTAGCTTCTGGTGGAGGGAAGAGGGGACTGCTTCCATCTTATGGAGCCATGTTCTGCCCAAGATAACGTTGTAGGGAAAGGGGCGTCCACTACCAGAAAGTCGGCCGTCACGGAGGCTCCGCCCACTCGGGTTTCTAAGGTGATTCTTCCCTTGGGGTAGACTGGTTTGGCGGAGAACCTATCAATGGCGCACGGACCTCCGTCAGGGTCAGATTTCGAGAGTTTCATCTTCTTGAAGCCCTTATAGTAGAGGACCTCGGAAGAGCTGCCGGAGTCAACAAGGATCCTCTTCACAGTAAAGTCCTTCAACTTCATGGTCAAGAGCAGAGGGTCGTTGTGAGGAAGCTGGATTCCCTCCAGGTCTTTGTCTGAGAATGAGATGCCTGGTTGGTCGCGGCGCGTTCTCTTGGACGCTGGCCTGAGTTCGGCTCTCATCACCTCCTTCCCATGCGAGGCCCGCCTGGCTTCGGCACGAGCCTGAGGGCTGTCTCGAGCTGAGGGAGAGGGAGCTGAGGACGCCAGATGGATCACATTGATGATCTTTTCAGAGTCTTCACTGTCTGGATCCTTAGTCGCGCTTTGATGAGCTCGGCTGCCGCCGCCGCTGCCGACATCTCCTACCTTCACGAACTCCGCAAGGTGGCCTTCTTTGGCGAGCCTCTCCAGGTGATACTTCAGAGTCCTGCACTCCTCTGTCCTGTGCCCGTTACCCTTATGGTAGGCATAGAACCTAGTTTGGTCACGGGTGGAGGGATCACCTTGCAAGGGTCGAGGCCACTTGAAGAATGGCTTGGTCTTGATCTAGTTCATAACCTGGTGGATCGGCTCCTTGAAGACGATGTTCACAGCCTGGTAGGCGTCGGAGGGAGGTCTGGTCCTCCTGCTACACCCGGACCCGGACGCTGTAGCTTTCGCCGAACTGGAGACCCAAGCTTGCTTCGGCTCTTGCTTCTGGAATGGCTTCTTACCCCGCTGCTGGGGCTGGTTACTCCTTTCCTTGGGTTCCAGGCCTTCGTCCTCTCGAGCCCGGATCTCGTCCTCCTCCCGGGCGACATAGCGCTTTATCCGGGACATCAAGGCCGGCATGGAGGGAGCGGGGTCTCCAACTAGATCTTTCCGCAGCCCGTGCCCTGATAACAGGGCATTCTGGAAGGCGAAAATCGCCTGGCTGTAAATCACCTAGAACCGCTGGGCGAACTGGGTGAGGCTCTTGCCCTGCTTCATCTTTAGGGCAAGGATATCGGCATCGATCTTGGGGACGACGCTGTAGGCCTGGAACTTCCTCAGGAAGAAGAGCTGGAGCTCTCTCCAACTCGAAATAGACTTCTCCGGTAGAGCACAGAACCACTTCAGAGGGAGGTCGCTCAAACTGGAGGAGAAGATCTTGCAGTTGAGGTGGCCCTCGTTCCCCCAAATGGACATCTTCTGAGAGAAGTGCCGGAGGTGAGCGGATGGGTCAGACAATCCGTCATAGGGGACGAACCGCGGGACAGAGAACTTCTTGGGCAAGGGAGTCCTCTCGATGTCCCGTGTGAAGGGAGAGGCCCTCAGATCGGTGGGGCCACAGATTTCTTGCTGGTCCCGCATTTTGAGGTTATGCTGAAGAGCCAGCTTGATGCGCTTGTCGAGCCGCTCCTGCTCATCATCCTTCTCTGGTGTCAGTGCTCTTGGCTTTCGCTTCGAATGGCCTCGGCTATGATGGCTACAAGCTCGTCCGTCGCGGCCATGATGGCTATGGGTGTTGCTCGAGCCTTGGTCGTGGGCCTAACTGCGCTTCTGATCCAGAAAGGCTCTTAGATCCTCGCGGGAGGGCTGGACTACCTTGCTCTGGACAACTCTCTTCTCGCCTTGGGGCTCTGAGGGCTGCCTTAGCGAGGCATTTTGCACCGCTCTCAGTTGCTGCTGGAGCTGGCGGATTATTCGCTCCTGCCTCTGAAGGAGAGCGTTTTGAGCTGTGATGTCTCCTCCATCATCAGGGGGTTGCACACGGCGTGGCTCTTCCACTGCTGCAGCTTTGCCTTTGAGAGGGCGCTCATGCCAACGCTCGTCCCGTCGCGGAGGCATGACTTCCTCGTCGGAGAGCGAGGTCTCAAGCCCCTCTTGGAAGGGAACTTCGACGAAGGGACGCGAGCCTACGCGCTCCTCGCTTGCAGACGCGCCATGCACTGTTCCGGACCGTTCCTGAGGAGGGACGTCCGTCGACGGGCCCGGACGCTCGAGTCTTGCTCTCAGGGACTCTCCGCCTTTCTTAGCTTTCAGAGGCATGGTTTCTAGGAAGATTGAGAAGGTTGGGATAGTACCTTCCCACAGACGGCGCCAATTATAGGTGCAGGAAAATATGACCCACAATAATCGGGGTGCCTTACAGGACTTATCCAAATGAAGAAGATGATCTGCTGCCTCAAAGCCTGAAAGGGAAGAGCAAATAGTCAGAGGACCCTGGCCTGAGCGGCGCAAGGCTCTCCGAAGCCTAAGTCAGTAAGTGAACTGGAACAAAGGAAGGAGAGGAAGAAGAGAGGCAGAGTGGCGACTCTCAAGTGTGGATAATGCGTACCTTGCATGTGAAATGGGGTTCTATTTATAGAGAACTGGACGATATCTTGGATGATATTTTGGCGTGGGTCCCATGATTTGATAGGGAAGTCTTTATCAGCCCACAAAGTAATAAATGCGGTCCATTCCAGCCCACTTTGCATTTAATGCCAGTCGGATCAGCCCACGTCGCATTTAAAATGCGTCATGTTGGGCCAGATCATGTTGGATGCTTTTGGCGGTAGAGGTCCCATCGGATCCACCCTCGGGCCTTGCGTTGATTTGGCTTCAGCCGCTCGATGCCGCCCTTTCAGTGATCTGGCGAAGATTGTGGACGGCTAGATGTCGCATTTGTCTCACTGGCTCGCGCCCCTATTCCTCCATGTGTCTGATGGCGTGGCGGGCGAAGGGCGCGAGTGGAGATTCTCTCTTGCTTCGGTTTTCGTCCCGACTCCTTTGGCCGAGGTCATGCTTTTAGCCGAGGTGGGCACCTGGGTAGCCGAGCTCGGCGCTAGCGGCCAAGACCTGCCTGACTTCGGCTGAGGCTTCTGTTCTGGTAGCCGAGGTGAGTCTGGTGCCACGTAGATGGCACGCGGATGGCACGTGAGAATGCTTAGTCCCATCTGATGGCCGTGATTAGCGTAATCCTGGAGCTTTGAAAATCTCCCCACACAAGTAGCTCAAGTGGTACCAGGATGCTTCCCAACTTACTCTTAAGGGAGACGTTGAGGGTTCGAGTCTTGGGGAGGCCCCTGGGGATGGAAAATCCACCCTGGGACAAATGCATGATTAAGGAGCCACGTCTCCTAAAGTGTATACAATAGGCCCGGGGCCCTGGGCCCTGCCTATTTCCCTGTGGGGGGAGGGCTACAGTGGTTAGAAGGTCTCGCCCTTCCCACTGACATAAACGAATCCCCTACAAAAAGGCCGGCCTTTTCGTAGGGAGAAGGATTTTGAGCCCGCCCAAGCCTACGTGGGTCCCGGGCCCCCCACAGGGCCTATTGTATACACTTTAGGAGACGAACTCCCTAATCATGCATTTGTTCCAGGGTGGATCCACAATCATGCACCCCAGGAGCCTCCCCAGGAGTCGAACCCGAGACCTCTCACTTTAAGAGAATATCTGGGAGACTTCTGGTACCACTTGGGAGATATTCTCTTAAAGTGAGAGCTCAAGTGGTACCAGAAGTCTCTCAGATATTCTCTTAAAGTGAGAGGTCTCGGGTTCGACTCCTGGAGAGGCCCCTGGGGTGCATGATCGCGGATCCACCCTGGGACAAATGCATGATTAGGGAGTCCGTCTCCTGAAGTGTATACAATAGGCCCTGTAGGGGGCCCGGGACCCACGTAGGCCCGGGCGGGCCCAAAATCCTTCCCCCTACAAGGGCTACACAAAAAATCCGGTATCACCGCAAAACCGGACCAAACCAACCGAACCGGGGTGTTCGGATTGGTTTATAGTAGATCGGTTCAGTTAATGGTTTGAAAATCATAAAAACCGCTTACATTGGTCGGTTATCGGATTGAGCCCACAGTTAACCGCTTAAACCGAACCGACCGTAAACAGTAACTTAAGTCTTTCTTTTTACTATTTTAGCTTTAGGATTTCGTTTTTGTGCGCTTGTATTTAGTCCAAACCCTCTTTTTTTTTTGTGCGCTTGCATTTAGTTCAAACTCTTTTTTTTTTAGTCGAATTAATTTTTATATGGATCACTGGAATGTTGGATTTTTATGTTTGCACTAAACATTGGGATAAATGCAAAGGACGGCGTATCATCATTTTGAAATTTTTAATGTCTGATTTTAAAAAAAATAAAATAAAAAATAACGGTTTAACTGACCTAACCGAACCGTTCGGTTTAAAACCTCTCCATCGATTGGATCGGATCAGTTAATTAAAAACCGATATGTTCGGTTTGATTGTTGGTTTTAATATTAAACCGATCGGAACCGCTCATGTGCAACCCTATTTTGCATACCTTATTTATTTATTTATTAAAATTTACATAACGAGATTAAGCAAATCCCCCCGCCCGCCCACACAACACACTAAAAAAAAAGCGGCATGCTGCCATATCAGCCACTATGGGCCCTGATGTCTGACAGCCCATGCCTATTCCCAGCACTAGTACATGTCAGTTAAAGTTTAAAAGGACACTATCACTGCTATTAGGAAGGACTAGTTTAATTTCTGACAGCGACACTCCCATCCGTGTCTGCCGTAAAACATGTGTTTTTTTTTTTTTTTTGCTAGTTTGTGTTACTTATGAATGGTCTATGTACTTTTCACTGTCTCCAATATTAATTTCTGCAACATTCTTTGCAAACAGCATAAAATATACATAAGGAATGAAGGTTCAAGATGGATTATATTGAACTAACCTGCAATGTCAAAATGCAACAATGACCCTGCACAGCAGGTTGCCACTGTGGTAGCATCAAATATGTGAAATTTGCTATTGAAACAACAAGATGCCTTGGGCTAGGTGGGTTTTCAAAACAAAAATGGCAGCGTTCTTGTTGGGTCGAGAAGCGGGTAGGAGTAATATTTTTCTCAGTTTTATGCTCAAGCTCCCTTCCTTTTTTCTGTCTTTGTTTTTTGCTGGGAGCATCATCAAAATCATACTCATCATCTGCCCGTCCAGACATGCTAAACTGTTTGTTCTGTACTATTTTTGCTGCCAAATGCACATCAGCGTTGTCCTCCATTTTCTTTTGTCGACTAGGTACGCTCCCACCATAGCTACATCCAAAATTAATAATAATGATGAGAAGAATTTACAGATCACACAACTCATACTGGCATGCCGTATTTCAAAGAAGAAAAAAGAGTTAAATGGAAGTAAAAACAAATGATAAAAGCAGAAGCAGAAAATTAACTAAATAGTGAAGTAACTTACCAACACACATTAGATCATCCTACCTAACCCACAAATTTACGGTCCTCGAGTTCAATGATTTTAGAAGGCACCATTTTTTTTTCCTTTTTTGGACTTCAATCCTTAGGTGAGGAGTCCTTTCTGGCTAAATGTGAAAGGGCCATGATTCATGGTTGATGGACCCTGATTCATCATGGGTCATGTGTTTGGAGTTTCCTCCCATGTGGGATTTGAAGATTTGCCTAATTTGATGATTATTGACTGATTTTAGTTAAGATTTGAAGATTTGCCTAATTTGATGATTATTGACTGATTTTAGTTAAGTTAATTCAGACCGATGAGTTTTATGCATGATGGGATCTGGTGGTAAGGATTCAGCCTCTGTACACCTTAGTAAGGGGGGTCTTTGTAACGCCCCACCCCTTGCCCGCTCACATGGAAGCCCGCCCACGGCAGGGGACCCGCTCTGATACCATTTGTAACGCCCCACCCCTTACCCATACATGATATTGTCCGCTTTGGCCCACTGGCCTCACGGTTTTGTTTCTGACCCATCAAAAGGCCTCATGCTAAGTAAGGGTGTAAGCTCTACATATAATCCCAATCACTTTCCTCTCTATAGTCGATGTGGGACTCCGGGGCGTCACAGTCCCAATATAAAACCAGTCTAAACATCAAGGATAATTTTGGCCTAGAGCTCTATGTGGAAAATATGTGAATCAAGGACTGGGGTTCAGTTGGAGGGTTCCTTTTAAGTGTGAGAACTCTTGCCTCAGACCCTTGGACCAGATTCCATACTGAATATACGAGGTCTAGGTTAATGAGATTTCCATTAAGGCTAATGTCTGAGTTTTATTGCACGAGGCAGCAGGCTTCTGACTCAAGTTTCAAGGGTCAAACGAAGTTGGAATCAAGTGTCTATTGCTTCATTAACTCCATCTCATCGCAAGGTATGGAATCGATATATAATTTGTGGGAATCTGACTTCGTTTGAGGAAGTTACGACATGACCTGTATTACAAGTTTAATTATCCAACTGCAGTACTCTGTCCTGAAGCTGTCTGTTCCGTAAATAAGTGAGATGTACTTCTAAGGAGCTTAATTCGTACAAATAAACCAATTCCCAAACATGCCATGTCGTTGTGAAACAAGATATGCCTAAAAAACCTGTTGAGTTCAGATAATAGGTTAAACTCAATCAGAAGGTCAATTATAACGAATCTGTTTACGTCTGATTTCTTATGATCTAAACTTACTCTTAGTTCAAAGCTACGGGGTTGTATTTAAATTAGTTAAATACTTGATTTTTTCTTTCACCAGTTACCTATACTAACTTTGCATGGGCCATTTTTAGTTGATTAGGGAGGTAACGAGAGAATGGATAATAACGACGAGGATTTTGGGGATGAGCTTATCAATTTCAACATATGAGTCGAAGAACCTCATAGATTATAGATTAGAGCATGATTAGTAGTTTGATTTATTTATCATAAAGTTACAGTTATATATGATTATTTAAATTTTATAAGACAATTTTTAGTTGGTTCAGTTTGAGTTTGATAGACATTGTTTATGGTTGTTTAATACCGTAATAAATTTGATAGATTCATATGGAAATGGATAAATAATTTTAGAATTCAAATCTTGTGCCCAGAATTCTATGTGGATGTGCTATGAATGACTACGAGAATTGGCTGGTGATTAAAAGAAAGAAAAAGTCGAATTATCCAGGGTAATTATGATTTGATTCAGAATAATTTCTAATCAGAAGATTAAAGTTTATGCAGCAAGTGTTTGAATCCTAAGGAGATCCGAGTCTCAGGGCGTGGTAGGTTACATGGGTGTTAACTTGATCATAAGTGGGACCTCCTGGCAAAGAAAATAGTGTCACACACCACACACACACATGATATATTTCTTACTGTACTAGGGTCAAGAAGCCTGGATCCTAATGCCCAACTCTGATGTGATCCAAACCCTAAACCTCAGTCTGCCTCTTGGACGGTTTAAACCCTCAATTATCGGATTTGCACTTAGAGAGATTTGAGCCTTCCTTGTGTATGTAAGGCGGGGGTTAGTTCATAGTTGTGGATGGGAATGGGAAGGCTTACACTCAAGATACGTATTACACACCTTCCAATACTCGATAAATGGGTCATTATGCTCTTCATCCATTCATCAAGCATTGCCCTTATGCGTAAAATTTTATTAGACAGATTTGGATAACCAATCAACCCCAATTTTTCCAATCAAAACTGTAAGTGCCTAAAAATTACGGGCTTGGAATCAAGGGTTAGGACCCCTATTTTAAGAAGTCTCGATGAAGATTAACGTGGCTCCGGCCGGACCTGAGAGGAAGCAAGTCAGAGGACCCTGGCTGTGCAGCACAAGGCTCTCCGATGCCTAAGTCAGTACGAGTTCTGAGCGGTAGGACAGAGATGAGGGAGAGGAGAGACAGAGTAACAGCTCTCTGGTTATGGTGTGCATACCTGTAATGGAGATTGCCCCTCCATTTATAGAGGAGGATGCCTACGTTGCATGGCTCATGATGACGTCCTAGCATGCCCAGGGATATCGTCATGTCAGCCCATTGCTCATTAAATGGCAGTCCGATCAGCCCATTGTGCATTAAATGCAGGTCTAATCGGGCCTTACCACATCTGACTTTTGGGCCTAGTCCCATCGGGCCTGGCTTGGGGCCATGCTTTGATGGGACGTGGCTACTGGATGCCACGCTATCAGGGATCGATAAGAGGTGGCCACGATTGCTTTGTCAGTTCCAGCTGGACACTCTTGAGAGGACAGCTGTTACCGCTCATCTTGGCTTAGGTTCTGGCTCTGGCGCCGAAGTGGATGCTCCGCATTGAGGTCGAGGTGCCCGAGACCAGAGATGGTCTCGAGTTCGGATAACACATGAGCAATGTTTGCCGAGGTCAGAACGCTATTAATGGTCATAAGCGCCGAAGTTAGCATAACCTTAGTACTTCGGGAGACATCCCCACACAATTGCCCCCTAGCTTCTGACCTTACGGAGCTCGCCAGCTTGGTGAGGTCGGGAGCTATAAGATAGGAAACCCTTTTGGGATAGGGTTCATCTTGGTTTCGACTGTTGGCGCTTGGCCTTCCCCCGCCGTCGCTCTGAATGACGGGGGTAATAAATGACGCCTGCTAATCAATGCCAAAGACATATCGACGGCTCTACGTGTCATCTCCGGGTCAGTTGTCCAATCGCCTCGAGGGCGCATGCACCGCTTTGTCAGGGATGCATTCAATGATTGAAATGATGTGCGCGGAGCCCCATAGAGCGTCTAGCATGCGCTTCTGTAGGGTTTCTGAGGAGGGGATCTTCCTCCTTCCCCTATTTATAAGGTCATCAAGGTTTCCTTCCTCCCTATTGTCGCTGTGAACCGGAGAAGACGAAATTGCCGCGAGCGAACCCTGCTTGAGAAAAGGAGTTCTGCCGAGATCGAACTCTTTGCTAGTCTGAGTTCTAGTTCTGCCTTCGTAAGTTCTCCTTCCCTTACCTTTTCCCGTAGGTTTTGGGTCTAGAGTTTCTTCTTGCTTTTAGATTTGGGTAGAGATGGGCATTTATAGTCACTGGTTAGAGGGTGATGCGGCGATTGAGGGTTTTAGGTCAACGTTTAAGATTCCCGCCGACGTCCAAGTCAGGGTGGCTGATCCTAACGGTATCAACCTCCGTGACTTCTCGGGAGGCTGGATGCCTTTTCCGCTGGTAGCTGTGACTGAAGGTGGGGTTCGTTTCGCCCTTCATCCTCTTCTGAGGAGGTGCCTTAGTCAGTGGTGCCTTTGCCCCTGCCAGCTGCTGCCCAACGTTTTTAAGATCGTAATGGGCACGGCCAAGCTGAACGAGGTCCTAGGCATCGACCTCGGCGTCTTCGATATTGAGGACGTCTATGACATATGCAAGTCTGGAGATGCCTATTATCTCCGGGCTAAGACGCGTAGGGAGGGCTTTGTTCGCTACCTGGAGGACTCAAGTAAATTTGCCGGGGACGATCTCCTGTACGTCTCGGGTAACTGGGAGTTCGGCGTAGCCGATACTGACAGAGCCTACCGGGTTCCCCGCCACTTTGGGACTATTCCAAGTAAACGCCATTTCCCTTTCTTTGTTCATATTCCATATGCATTTTCCTTTCCTATCTTGTCGTACTAACATCTCTGCTTGCTGTGCAGCTGTAAAGGAGAGGAAGCGGGCTGCTCGGTATATCTGGGCGAGGAACGAAACCTGGCTCAGACAAGTTAAGCGATACAATGGTCACAAGGGCAGGGCGGCTTGGTCGTTGTTAGGGTACCAGCCGAAGTACCGTGGATACATCAAGGGTACAACAGAGCCGTCCCGAGAAGGAAGTCCGGACGGAGCCGAGCCCAAGCCCGAGAGAGAACAAGCCGCTCCTAGGGCCAGGACCGGGGAGGAAGGGCCTTCGTGTGCGGTGACCGATACCGCAATCAGGGCTGCGTCCGGTGCTCGGGCATCTACGTCCGGGTCGAGGCCACGCGAGGCCTCAAGAAGAAGTTCGCGCCAGATCATTCGGTCTCCTTCACCGAACTCAGAGATGCGGCGCGCTAGGCGTATGTCCTTCGAGGATCTCGAGACTTTGGCACTCGGTGCCGAGGATGCCCAGGCCCTCCAGGTGCCTACGAATCCGGATCCCCTTGAGATTCCTCTTTCGGGGGCTCGGGCGGCTTCTCCCACGGCAGCGGCGGAGATCCTCGCCCCTTCCAGCCCTATTAAATTGGAGGCCCGGTCGCCCCCAGCCGAGGTCGGGCAAGAGGAAATTCGGCCGCAGAAAAGGCCGAGAACCGAGGTAGGTCCCAGCTCGGCTGCGGCCTTGCCATCTGCTGGCTCACGCTCATGGGAGCCGAGCTTCGTGCTCGAACCGGGGAGACCGATGACGTTTTACGATCGCGTTCTCCGCAAGGTCGATCCCCTCGTCCTCGAGGTGCTTGGGCAGGCCTACGCTCTCCCTCGTGATATGGCTCAACTGGATGGATATAGCGACCCAAAGCTGATACTGTCACTGCTGCAGTCGTGCTTCGCGGTGAGTCCATCTGAACCATTAAACTTTTTGTCAAGTTGTTTAATATTAGTGACTGTTCCGACTTTCTTCCTGGATGCCTTGTTTCTTCGACAGACGGTGCAGAAGTCTATGGTCGCGGCCGACAGGCTATACAAGTACGGCGTCGAGGTCGCCGAGCTGAACGTAGAGAAGAACGGCCTTGAGGAAGCCCTTGACGCCGTTACCCAAAAATTAACAAGGGCCGAAGGGGAGTACGAGGCTGGGCTTGAGTAGGCGAGGGGCGAGACGGAGGCCGAGAGGAGGAAGGCGGCTGAGCTCGAGGCTTCCCTGCAGAGGCTGAAAGACGATTTCGAGGCCAAGCTTCAGGCCAAATCGAAGAGGGCGGATGAAGCCGAGGCCAGGCTCGAATCTGAGTGCGACGCTCTCTTCAAGGACACCAAGGCACAAGTGACGGTGCACTATAAGGCCAGGGTGCTCATGGTGAGGGACAAAGCCTGGGCGAAAGGATGGCGCTCCGCTTTGAAGGAGGCGGGGATCTCAAAGGGGCATCCGTCCTTCAAGGATCCGCCTCCGTACCCAGCTCCAGTGCCGAACCCCGCCCCTCCCGAGATCGTTAGCGAGACAACTGCTAGGGAGGCAGACGCTGATCAAGCCAGGGCCAATATTAGAGTCGCCGCCGCTCCTCATGCTTCTGACCCTGCATGACCTCGGACTGACTCCGTTTATTTTGTTTGTAATTGCCTTTGCTATTGATGTATCTTTCCTGCTCCTTGTTTTCACTTGTACCTGCTGTCTTATGTAATGAACGGAAATTCAATATAATTCAAGTTTTCTTTGGCTAATGACTGGGTCATTTTTCCTGTTATGCATGTTTTTGCTTTCCCAGCATTTTGCGCAAGTGTATGAGTTCGGTAGGGGTAGGTACTTTGTTTTCCTAATTTTTTGCACAAGTATGCGAGCTCGGTAAGGGTAGGTGCCGAGCTGCTCCCAGACTAGCCCAGGATTATATCGTTAGGATTGCTGCCCACCGGTAGATATGCAAGTAGTGCGCCAGCAATCTGGCGTGAGAGTGTCGAGATGCACTTACTGCACGAAATAGGGCGATCCCTCCGGCTCTTCACCAGGGGCTGTGCTGGCTATATGGCACGAGGGCCGAGATGCGCTTATCTCACGTAATATGGCGATCCCTCTGGCTCTTCACCAGGGGCTGTGCTGGCTATCTGGCACGAGGGCCGAGATGCGCTCATCGCACGTAATAGAGTTATTTCTGTCGAACTGGGGAGGGCAAAGTCATTCCTTTGTCGATTTTATTTCCGAAGCTAGGATGACCTTGCGCACTGCTGCCGAGCTGGAGAGTGGTGTTATTGCCGAGATCTTTGGCTTAGAAAAGGAAAAGAAATCTCTGAGAAGAAATCGTCTTCATTGATTTGCACAATCTGAGTACATTTCAAAAGTAAAACTTTTTGAGGTACGAGGCATTCCACGGTCGCGGCAGTTGCTTTCCATCCATATCCTCGAGTTTGAACGCGGACCGGCCAGCAGTCGAGACTACTTTGAATGGGCCGCGCCAGTTCGGCGCCATCTTGCCTTGGTTCGGATCCTTGTCCGCTGGTAGTGCCTTCTTTAGGACCAGTTCGCCAATGGAGAATTTCCTTTCCTGGACTCTTTAGTTGTAATCTTTCGCTAGCCGTTGCTGATAGGCAGCCAAGCGGATGGCCGCTGCTTCTCTGCGCTCTTCGGCCAGGTCCAATTCTAGGGTCAGGTTCTTCTCGTTCTGGCCTTGGTCAAGAAGTTTGGATCTCAAGGTTGGAAGGCCGATCTCGAGCGGGATCACGGCTTCCATCCCATATGCCAAGGAGAACGGTGTTGCCGAAGTGGAGCGCCTCGAGGTAGTCCTGTACGCCCATAAGACACTAGGAAGCTCTTCCACCCACCTCCCTTTGGCCCGGTCGAGTCTCTTTTTGAGTCCGTCGAGGACCACCTTATTGGAGATCTCGGCTTGGCCGTTGCTCTGGGGATAGGCTGGAGTTGAATAATGGTTCTTGATACCGAGCTCCTGGCAGAAGTTTTTGAAGAGGCTGGAGTCGAATTGGGTCCCGTTGTCCGAGACCAAGATTCGCGGGATGCCGAACCTCATGATAATGCTTTTCCATACAAAGCTTTTGGAGTCTCGCTCGGTAATGGAGGACAATGCTCATAAGACCGGGTTAGGAGGCCTAGGTGTACTCTCTCGTCTTTTAAATAAATTTTTTTCAAAAAAATTAATTTTAAAAAAAATAAAAATAAAAATTTTAAAATAAAAAATAAAAAATAAAAAAAAATTCAAAAAAGAAATCTTAAAAAATAAATAAATAAATAAAATAAATAAAATAAATAAAAAAATAAATAAAAAAATTTTAAAAAAAAGAAGAAAAAAAAATCTTCCAAAAAAAAATCTTCAAAAAAAAAAAAACTTCCATCATTTTGGGTTTAGATTGGAGAAATCTTGGTCTTCTCCTTTCTGAGCACTGGCGCTCGCGGAAATCGCTGAGCCCGTGTTCAGATTGGAGTGCCTTTTGCTCTCTTTAATGAACCCGATATTGGCCTTTCAAAAAAAAAAACTCGTCATTTTCAGATTCAGATCTGAGAAATTATGGTTCATTTCTTTCTGAGCACTGGCGCTCGCGGAAATTGCTGAGCCCGTGTTCAGATCGGAATACCATCTGCTCTCTTTGATGAATCCAATCTTGACCTTTCAAAACAGAGAATCTCATCTCATAGATGCGGTCTCAAAACATTTGTGTCTAGCGGTACTAGTACGCCCTTTCAGGGTCTACTGTATTGCGACCGGCACATCTGTAACTCCAACTTTATATTCTTCTTACCTTGAGCAGGCTCTGCTTCTCGATAAGTCGAATTTAAGTTCACAATTGCTTCTAGCAGTCACTGGGATGCCCATTCTGGGCTTACCATACCTGCGATCAGAACAATTGTACCCTCTATGGCGTTTTGCCTTCTTCATGTTGCTTGGGTGCTCATCTTCCTCTAGCAATTTGAAAAGACGAAACCATAGAACTTCCCATTTATGATCATTATATTCTTGTGATTACTAATGGATGTGGTCTTGTTTCAGAGATTTTCGAAAACTAACAATGGCAGCTTCACTAACCATTACTTTCGATGAAAACAAGCACCAACTCATGCTTCAACAGAAGCAAACCACGCGCACTTACAAGCGCCCCATCAGCTGCCGAAACATCAACTCCCTCGGCAATTCTCTGAACTCCGGGTCGACCTCGACTCCCCGGACTATCGTCTTTGGGACGCTGGGACCATTCCCACTTCCTGAGGAACAAACTGCTCCTTCCAAGAAGTAGAGACTCGCCTCTCAACGTGTCACTACCGTGACACCAAAGGCGAGCACCAGAAGGCCTGAAGCCCGTGGCAGCCCCACGAAGCCTCGACCTGCAAACGACCAGGTCTATCCCAAGACTTGGTCCCCAAGACCTTCACCAAAACAAAGAAGGTCCCAAACATCCACTAAGCCAGCATTCCTGGCCCCACTCAAAGAGAACCAGTTCTACCCTCTTGCCTACATGAAATAGGAGAAACCCATCTCCAACCTGACTCTCAAGTCAGCCCAGCATGAGCCGGCTTGTTCCTACAAGCCCAAAATCAAGTCATGCATCACAAGGCCTCTACAAGCACCTGTTAAGGCCTACAAACCTGCAGTTCGACCCTTCATCTCTACAGGGGCCGAACTGCAAAAATTCAAAGCTTCGCTGCAACAGGCGAAGGACAGGGTTCGCATCCCGTCCTTGCCCAGCTGCAAAGAAGACAGGCTCGGTTGCTGCGCCTGAGGAAGCACATCCTTCATCGTCAAAGCCCAGTCAGAGCTAACCGAAGCTCAAATTGCCCGTCGCATACGCCGCCGCGCGTCATACCGGCAAAAGAGACTAGAGAAGCAAAGGACCCAGCCTCCTACACTCCAAGTCTCTCCCAAATGGGTCGAAAAAGAAAGACCTAACCAAGTTGCTGCCGTCCATATGGTTGGAAAAACCAGAAGGCGCCAAAAATCAGCAACAAAAATCCATGTCCGACGTCCGATGACCCGCAGCGTCTCAAGGACAAGAAGACATTCAGAAGAATCCCCTGCTCTTTCAAGCAAAGGACAGCAGAGTGATCCTTCCTCAAGCTCTTCTTCAAAAAGAATGAGCCCCAGCTCAGTCACCAGGACAGTTTCTTCGTTCGAATCACGAAGGATGAATGTCTTGGCTACAAATTCTGAGCCACCACCCCTCAATCCACCTCCAGAAGATGCGATCACCCGCATCCAGCAGTTGGAACAGGGCCAGCAGAGGATGAAACTCTGATGGAAAACCTTCTCCTCGCCTTCCAAAATCAGGCGAACAATGAACCTCCTCCGAATCATCAAAACAACGAGGTAAATGGAGAAGAAAATGAGTCACGCGCCCTTACCAAAAAGGACGTAGACAGTATCCTCGCCAAAGCAAAAGAAGAGGATATACTCAAGGAGCATGGGATCAAGCCACCATATCCCTTATGGATGGACTCGGTCCCGTTCCCCACCAAATTCAAGCATCCTACTCTCCAAACATATACGGGGAAAGGATCAGCCAGACAGCACGTCATCCACTTCAAGATCCTGACGGGAGCTATCGCGGATCAAGATGCACACAAGATCCGCCTCTTTGCAAGTACCCTAAAAGGTACGGCCTTCGATTGGTACTCCACTCTGCCGGAGGACTCAATCCAAAACTGGGCCATGCTAGAGACACGCTTCCTGACTCACTTCAAAGGTGAAGATCATCCCGCTACTATGGCTCAGCTGTGCAGCCTAAAACAGGGGGAGAATGAATCAACATATGACTTCATTCACAAGTGGAAAATAATGGCATACAAATGCTCTGATGTATTGCCATAAGCGTCGCTAGTCGACATTTGCCGAAACAACTTGAGAGCCAGAATCCGCTCCATGATCATCGGCAACAAATCAAAAAACCTGGGAGAACTCCTAGAAGCTTCCATGGAAGCTGAAACGGTGATTAAAGACCTCAACAGTCAGAAATCATCAAGAAAAGAGCCAACCGCCATTGCAACCTCTAAACCAAAGAAAAAAGAGGTCCTCAATGTGCAGACCAAGTCAGCTCCTCAGCCACCAAAGAAAGCTGAAAATATAGTTGCTGGTAAGAGACCTGAACTCTCAGATGCCTTCAAAGAACGAGTAGAGAAGAAATACCCGTTTGATGAAGACGTTGATGAAATCTTCGGGGCTCTTGTGGCAAATGGCAAGCTCACCTTGCCTGAACCAAAAAGATCGGGTGATGTTTGCAAAACCAACGATCCTCGGTACTGTCCATACCACCAGATGATCTCGCATCCTCTCAATCAATGCTTCATTGTGAGGGAGAAAATAAACGAGATGTGGAAAAACGGAGTCATCACCTTTGACAAAAACTATGGGTCTGCCTCCGTCAACATGGTGACATGTGGACAAACATCAAAATCACCGAAGAAGAAGATCACTACTTCCTTCAAGGTGATAAACTCAATCCAAGCATCCGAGGAACTGGTTCCTTACCCGACACCAGACGGACAACCGATATGGGTACATCCCGATCTCCTGGAAGATGAAAATTGGGAGGTCGTGAAAACAAAGCCTACAGCTCAACAGCGAAGGCAGGCTAGGAAACATCTCCTCAAGCTCAAACGACAAGAGAAGACCCAGCCAAAACTAGAGGTCAAAGAAAAGGCAGAGGCTTCCTCTACCGCTTCACTAGAGGTAACAAAAACATCCCTTCCAGAGACTTCAAAGGGGGTAAGGAAATTCACTCTCAGTGATTTCATGCCACCTCAATTCAAAGAAGCCATGCAGGAGGCATCATACTCTTGCAATTCGGTAGTTGGATTCTACATTGATGGATACGAATCCAGCGACACCGATGATGGATTCGAATCCAACTACACAGATGAGTGGGAGGAGTCCCTTGAAATAGGAGAATAGCTCTCCGATGAAGAATGGGTTCCTGAGTCTCATCTTATGCCAGTAATCTGGTATAACCTCCTACAGCCACAAGGATCCTGGTCTGATGATGAAGAAGACCAAGAAGCTGTACAAGAAAATGCTACTGACCCGGCACCTCTCATTACTCCAGTGGAAATCAACCATGTTGAGCCACAAAGAGTTGATGAAGAAGAAGATCCGGCTCCCATGCCTGATCTTGAAGAATATGCAAGGATCTTGCAGCGACTCGCTCTAGAACAAGAGCAAGAACGCGTCAACGAGCCTCCTCGCAATCCAGAACCTGAAGTCCCTGAAGACCATCAGGTACATCCTCCCTTAACTCCTGAAAATGGAGAAAATTGCTGGATAGACGATCCTCTTACATCCGAGAATGAGTCTGACCCCGATCAGGCAACGTCTCCCGTCAGAGCTTCCTGTAATGTGATAATTCGGGATTATAGCTCTTCCGAAGCACCATCTGATGAAAACACTTACACTCCGGCGACGCCTAGCAATGTATCTTCTGAAGCCACCTCGTCTCACGTGACTTTCACTGAGATGACACCCTCTCAGGTTTCTTCTCCTGAGACTGTGACTTCAAAGTTCACACCCTTCCTGACTGAAGAATTCCCAGCCATTGATGCTTGGGACGATGAATTAGTCAACGAAGAAGAAAGGTTGCTGGATGCTGTTCAGGACTGGTTCCCGGAAAATGCTCCGTGCAACACGATCACTGAGGATGGCAACTCTGCTGCTGATTCATCCTCAGCAAATGAAAAACGACAGCCTCTTGATCCTGAAGACAATCTTCCAAACGAAGACCCTTCTCAAGAAGCTCTCGAAGTTGGTAGAGGCACCCGCTCTGGCCGGGACTACCACAAAAATTACAACCAATCTTCCTTTACATATGTAAATCCTTCGGGAAAAGATGTTGTAAGCGCCCCTAGTGGCAACAATGATGAACATGCAGGCCGAAAGGAGGCTTTCAAGTATGACTTGATTGAACACTTCAAGCACATACCTGCACGTCTGCACATCCTAGATTTGTTGCCAATGTCTCCGCACACTCGTGATAATCTCATCTCGGAATTACAAAAGCTGAATGAGGATGTCGACAAATATGCCCCGCAAGTCCTCCAAATTGAAATGGATTACCGGGTCAAAAACTCAGAAGCCTCCTCAAAGGGAGAAAAGAAGAAAACTGAGGGATCATGCATTGAATGCCTCTCGGCTAAAAAAGCAGCCAGTGCAACCATCGCCTTCACAAAGGACGACCTCCTACTTGGAGAAACCAGGCATAACCGACCCCTGTACTTCACAGGGTATATCAAGGAAATGCCTATGCACAGAGTTCAGATCAGCCCAGGTTCTGCACTCAACCTCATCTCCACATCGGCTCTTGAAGAGTTAGGCATCCCACCCAGCAAGCTGAGCCACACATCTGTATCTATCTTTGGATACGATGGGAGTACTCAAAGGCCTATCGGCAAAATCAGGTTCAAGTTGCAGATCGGTGATCTTATCTCTGAGGTCACAGTGTATGCAATAAAAACCCCTTCATGCTACAACATCCTTCTCGGACGCCCTTGGATCCACGAGAATGGTGTTGTCCCTTCAACTCTACATCAATGCATCAAGTTTGTTGGCGACGACGGCATGATACATCGAGTCTTTGCGGACAGAAAACCCTTCAGAGGTAAAGAAGTCCACTTCGCAGACTCACAGATGTATGAAGGTGAAAAAGAAGAAGAGGAGAAGCACACAGCATCCTTTGCCGAAAATCTCCAGAAAGATAAAGGCAAAGCTCCCCAACAATCACCGGAAGAAAACAAACCATCCGGTAAATCTGAAGAGAGCATTCAAACTCCCTTCATCATCTCCCTCAAACCTTCAAAGCCTTTGGTCATCACAACTAAAGTGAAGAAGGCAAAGCAAAAGCCTGGGGGCAAATTTGTTGTCTCTTTCGTGTCTATCATGCAAGACACGGACTCGGATTCAGAGCCGGAAGACGATACATCATTAAGCCAAGCTGACACTCAGCAAGTTCAGCCCGCTCTCACTCCAATGGAGATAACTTCTGACATAGAAGATCCTACGTCAGCTTCCTTCGTTGTTCCAGCAACTTCAGCAAAGGAAAAGCCGATCTTCTTCCATAGATCGGATGCTTCTTCATCAAACTCCATGCTTGAACCTTTCCAAAATGAAGGTATGCCTCAACTATCCTTATATAGTTCTGTGGCACAAGCTATTATGAAGAAAATGGGCTATGACGCTCAAAACCCAATCGGTTTGGGAGAAGGACGCGGTATTCTCACGCCATTGGGGCCCGTCTGGACCAAAAGCCTGCTGGAAGATTGGAGACTCTACGGCTATGTAGAAAAGTCTTCACACGGGTTAGGGTATGATCCCGACACTCCCTTGAGACAGTTGACACAAAGGCTTAAAAGTTAATATACTGTCCAAGCCTCAACTTCTCAAGTCCATGAAGACATCGATCTCCCTGGATATCTCTTTAATGAGTCACCTGACAAAGATCTAGGAAGCTCATCCAATTGGCACGATTTCTCCGAAAATGAAGAGGAGTTGTCCGATGGAACAGACGTGTGGTCTTCTGACCCAGAAGAACCCTCATCTCCAAAAGAAGTAGCCTACTTCGACCCGGTTTCAACAGGCGATTGCGATCATCTCATAGCAAGCCTTGGGAAAATTACCGATCAAGAAGACCCGTGGAAAGGAACAAAACCTTGGTCTGAAAATGCCTTTGAAAACCCAGAAGGTTTCGTTGAGCTGGAAGCCTCCGAAAATATTGTGGAGGAACCACCTTCGAACCTTCCAACAGAAGATCTTGTTCAAAAGATAGACTTGGGAACACCAGATAACCCACGTCGTGTATTCATAAGCAAGAATATAAAGGATGATGAGTTACCCGAGTATATCGCCTTTCTTCGTGAGTTTGTTGATTGCTTTGCATGGTCTTATGCTGAAATGCCAGGCTTAGACCCCAAAATAGTGGTTCACAAACTCAATCTTCAAGAAGACATCAAGCCTGTCAAGCAAGGCCAAAGAAGATTCCGTCCAGATGTGATGGATAAAATTGAACAAGAAGTTCAAAAACTCAAAAGCGTCGGCTTCATCCGTGAGGAACAACATCCTGAATGGTTGGCCAACATTGTCCCCGTGACAAAGAAGAACGGGCAGATCAGGGTCTGTATTGACTATAGAGACCTGAATGGCGCATGCCCTAAAGATGAATTTCCGCTCCCCATACCAGAGGTAATGATTGATAACACCTGTGGATTCGAGCGAATGACATTCATGGATGGTTTCTCTGGCTACAATCAGATAAAGATGCATCCTGAAGATGAAAAACATACATCTTTTCGGACCCCATTTGGCGTGTATTTCTACACTGTCATGCCATTTGGTCTGAAAAATGCTGGTGCCACATATCAGAGGGCTATGATGAAAATATTCCAAGATATGCAGCACAAGACGGTTGAATGTTACGTTGATGACCTCGCCGTCAAAAGCAAAAGAAAAGAAGATCATCTCGAAAACCTTCGAGAAGTCTTCCTCCGGCTTCGCAAACACAAACTGCGAATGAATCCTTTGAAATGCTTCTTCGGCGTCTCGTCGGGTAAGTTCCTCGGATTCTTAGTTCGGAAAGCTGGAATAGAGCTTGACCCCATAAAAGTCAAAGCCATTCTAGAAATGCCCTCTCCAAGAACCTTGAGATAACTCAAAGGGCTTCAAGGGAGATTGGCCTACATCAGACGGTTCATCTCCAATCTTTCGGGGAAATGCCGTCCATTCTCCCGATTGATGAAAAAAGGTGTACACTTTGTCTGGGATGCTGACTGTGAAGCTGCTTTCCAAGACATCAAGTCATACCTGACAAAACCTCCAGTGTTAGCTGCTCCTACCACTGGAAAACCATTCATCTTGTACACAAGAGCCCTTGATCACTCTTTGGGAGCTCTGCTTGCGCAAGAAAATGATCAAAGAAAAGAAGCTGCTCTATATTACCTCAGCCGCATGCTAGTAGGTGCAGAGCATCGCTACTCTCCAGTCGAAAAAGAATGTCTTGCAGTGATGTTCGCCGTACAAAAGCTGCGTCACTACTTGCTTTCCAACACAGTATACCTGGTCTCGAGGGTCAACCTCTTGAAGGTCCTTGTCACAAAGGCAGGTTCTCTCAATGCTCGACTGGCAAAATGGTCCATCCTTCTGTCATAATTTGATATTAGGTATGTACCACAAAAAGCAATCAAAGGGCAAGCTCTAGCGGACTTCCTCGCAGAGCATCCATTGCCTAAAGATTCTCCGCTCAGAGATGATCTCCCAGACGAACCAGTCTACAATGTGGAGACTTTCTCACAAAGTGCCTCCTGGGACATGTACTTTGACGGTACAACTAGGACAAATGAAAAAAGACAGCTGATCTCGGGAGTTGGCATCCTCTTTGTTAGCCCCGACAAACACATGATTCCATACGCTTTCTCGTTACTGGAACCATGCACAAACAATGTAGCTGAATATCAAGCTCTGATCTTAGGATTGGAACTCGCCATCGAATCTGGTATCACCATGCTGGAAGTCTTTGGAGACTCTCAACTGATCGTCAACCAGATGAATCAGAAATTTGAAGTCAGGAAGCCAGATTTGTTGCCTTACTACAACAAGGCACAATCACTTCTGCAAAAGTTTGACATCTGTCACATCACCCACATTCGTAGAGGTGAAAACATACGTGCGGATGCCCGAGCCGGACTTGCCGCATCCATGGCAATCCAGGAAGGGGAAAACATGCAAATCACAATGTGCGAAAGAAGAATCCTTCCTCCTCTTAACACACACCAAGCAGTTGCTGAATGCCACCAAGTGGTTGGAAGTCGAATTTCATTCCTTCAAACTTCAATCGGCGACTGGAGGGATCCCTTCATTGATTACATTATGTTCGGAATCCTACCTGAAGATCCAAAAGAACGGGTAAGCACCCAAAGGCGAACCCCAAGCTTTCATTTGGATATTCCTTCAAAAATCCTTTACAGGAAATCCTTCAACAGAGTACTTCTACGCTGCTTGTCACAACAAGAGGCTGAAGAAACACTCAAAGAAGTTCATGCTGGTCTTTGCGGAGCTCATCAGGCTGGACCTAAGCTCTATGATCAGATAAAAAGGTTAGGATATTACTGGCCTACCATGGTAGCTGACGCAATGCAATTTGCTAAGCGCTGCCAACAATGCCAAGTTCATGGAGATTACATTCACATGCCTCCAGAATGGCTGCATCCTACAGTGATCTCATGGCCTTTCGAAGCCTGGGGTATGGACATCATAGGTCCTATTTCTCCCCCTTCGAGCAAAGGTCATCGCTTCATCTTCGCCGCTACGGATTATTTCTCCAAGTGGTCAGAAGCATTTGCGTTCAACGAAATGAACACCTCATCAGTCCTTCAGTTCCTGCGCACTAACATCATTTGTCGTTTCAGCATACCCAAAAGATTCGTCCATGATAACGGACCACAGTTCCGGGGTCATCGATTCTACAGGTTCTGCGACAAATAAAAAATCCAAAGCTGTCCTTGGACTCCATACAATCCGGCAGCAAACGGGTTAGGAGAAGCTTTCAATAAGACACTCTGCAAAATCCTCAAAAAAATGGTCTCTAGTCACAAAAGAGACTGGAGCGACAAAATGTCCGAAGCTTTGTGGGCCTATCGAACCACCGTTCGAGGACCAACCCATAGCACACCATTCTCCTTAGTCTATGGATGCGAAGCTGTCGTGCCCTTAGAAGTACAAATTCCTTCCTTGAGGGTATCCTTGCAAAATGACATGACTCAAGAAAGCAATGTCAAATTGCGACTCCATGAGCTGGACAATCTCGATGAGAGACGGCTCGAAGCTCAATAAAGCATTGAACTTTACCAAGCACGCATGGCAGGATCTTTCGATAAAAAGGTCAGGCAACGCGCCTATAAAAAGAGTGACTTGGTTCTTGCGGTAAAAAGACCAATGGTCTTCGCTCACAAGTCCAAAGGAAAATTTGAGCCAAAATGGGAGGGACCCTACGTCATCGACAAGGTTTTCTCTAATGGCGCATACGCACTCCTAAACATGGAAGGTGACAGATGTATGCTACCCATCAACGGCAAGTTCTTAAAGCGGTACCACCCTTGAAGACTTACCCAACTGGGTAAGAGCAATGCCTGTATGGCCAAAACCGGTTTCCAGGTACACGCTCGCTAAACCCACCCTTTTTTTAGAATTTTCATATCAAATGTTGAAATTTCTAAAAATTTAAAACAATGCTTACTTTCATCGTTTCATTGTTCAAAAAAAAAAATATCCAAGTTTAGGAACCTTTCCCTAACTTGACCAAAATTTTCAACCCTTGAACCCAAAATTCATGGTTTGAAACAAAATCCGGATTCAGGGATTTCCACCCTAGTCCACCCTGCCTTTTACCGCCAAAATGGTTTTAGGTCAAAACTTATGACCCTTGTGTCTTTGAACAAAAAAAATGGTTTTTCAAAAAAAAAAAACCGCGGGGAAGCGACGCTTAGTCGATACTCGCACAAATCGGAAGCATACGAACCACGTTCAACACTTCCAAAATAGCAGGGAAGCGACATTTCGTCGATACTTGCGAAATCCAAAATTGTGGAGACGCAACATTTCAGTTGATATCCACAACCCAAATTTCAAAGGTTCGAAAAAACCTAAAAAACCATGGAGACGCAACATTTCAGTTGATATCCATAACTCAAAGGTTCGAGAAAACCACAAATTTCAAAAATCGTGGGGAAACGACATCAAGTCAGTACCCGCAAAACCAGAATTTTTGAAAAGCAAGGATGCGACATTCCATCGATACTTGCACCCAAATCCGCGAGGATGCGACATTTCATCGATACTCGCGACCGAATGAGCAAGGATGCGACATTCCATCGATACTTGCAAGAACATTCAGCAGGGAGGCGACTTTTAGTCGATACTTGCATTTTTGAAAACCAAACCGGCTATAAATGCCATCAAAACAGGCTATAAATGCCACAAACCGGCTATCAATGCCACCAAAACAAAACCGGCTATCAATGCCACAAACAAAAACTTGGATTTAAAAAAACCCGGCTATCAATGCCACCAAAACAAAACAGGCTATCAATGCCACCAAAAACTGGCTATAGATGCCACAAAAAAAAAACTCGAATATCAACGCCACAAGAAAAGCTGGCTCTCATGCCAAAATTGGCTTCCATGCCACGAACAAAAACCTGGCTTCCATGCCAAAACAATCATTTGACAAAAGATTTTCACAAAATGACAACCTTTTGATCAAATCCCATTTAGCAATTACTTTTATCACAAAAAGATTCAAGTGAGCGTAGGGATAACAAAAAAAAAAAAAAAAGAGCATCCAATTTAGCAATTACTTTTATCACAAAAAGATTCAAGTGAGCGTAGGGATAACAAAAAAAAGAGTACCAAAAAAAAATATACATGTGGTACCAAAAAAAAGAAAGTGTTCACAAGCACTATAAAAAAAAATAAGTACCAAAAAATACAAGTGGTACCAAAAAAGAGAGAAGGATGGTTTCTGTTAAAAAAAAATTACAGGAGCTCAATCAAAAATGGTCTCCAGCCAAGAGTTTAACTCTTCAAGCAAACTTTTAGCCTCAGCCGTCAAGGATTCCAAGGCACGCTTCTTCAGGAATTTGCCATGAGATGCTGGAGTGGGCTGTACCCCTTCTTTCGCACCAGGAAGCTTATCTCGAGCAGTTCGCCATTGTTTGTTCTCATCAGACTTCCTTTTAAGAACCCGATCGGCATCTGCAACCCGGTGAATCAGAGCAGTCTCCCTTTCACGAGCCTTTGTTATTGCAGTCCACTTGGCAGCGACTTGTGCCTGCAGATGCTCAAGACGTCTCCTGGCCTCATCGACCTCCCTATCAAGGATGTTCAGGTCATGTGTCGGCCCAATGATGTTTAGCTCTTCTAAGTTCTTCTCTCGGACTACCTGCTTCCTGCTTTCGGTAGCCTCATTCAGGTTAGACTAAGCCATATTCGCAGGGTCCAGGAACATCTCCTTGAAGAACTGATCATCAGGAAAACCAATGGTCTCAAACCACCTGTCACCCAGCTCAATGATCCTATCAACGATCGCCCTGGCACTTGTGACATCTAGACCAGCCTCTTCAGCATCACCGAGAATCTCACGCACATGCTGGATCATCCCAAATCCGGCATCTAAGTGCCCAGAAAGCAGAGTCTCAATCCAAGAGCTCAGAACTCGCACCACCACCTTCTTCGCAAAAAGAAGAGATGGCCCAGCTGAAGATTCGCCCAACTCCGTTGGTCGGCCGCTCATATCATCATCTGTTGGAAGAGTAACAAAAGAACTCTTTCCAGTTGAAGCTGCTCCTGCTCGGGAAGGAATCTCAGCATGAGGTATCTCCTCAACATTGTCAGAACTGGTCCCAGAAGTCTCTACCTCTGGATCAACCTCTGGCATCCCTTGCTCTAGTTCTGAAGGAAGCGATGGACCCTCCTCTGTCACTTCAAAACATGCCAAAGAAACACAAAAAGGTATGAATATGATCCTGTTTGAAAATCATTATCAGGGTTATAACTACAAAATACCTTCTTCGACGACTGGCAGAACACTTTCCTCCTCCATGAACTCATTGGAAGCATCATCAACATTTGCGTCCATCGAGGGTTCAAAGTCATCGGAATCCTGTGCCAAGTCAGCTGGCAAGAAATGTGTTAGCAAACCAAGTCACAGACAAAAAAAAAAGAAAAAAAAAGGGAAGTCGTACCAATTGGAGATTCTGGATTCACTCCAGAGTCCCTCGGTTTTTCTTCAGGTGCCTCGACAGGATCCGTCACCACCTCATCGACTGGAACCTCAGGCATCGCCAAGTCTTCCTCTGCTAAAAAATGAAAAAGAAAAGCAGAAACAATAAGCAAATCAGAACATGGAAAAAATCCCATGAAAAGAAATGGAAAGAGAAAAAGGAAGAATCATACCTTCACCGACGGTCTCTTCTTCTCGGCTTCTCTTCTCTGGAGGCTCGTCAGCATCCACTGGCACATCCTCATTGATAGTAAGAGGAACTTCCAAGTCAGGAGAGTCCTCATGCTGCCCCTTGCTGCGATGATGACTCCTCCTCCTCTTACTCCTGCGGGCTCGCTTCTTAGAGGAACCTGCCCCACTGTCAGAGTCAGGTTTCCCACTTGACTCCTCACTGGATGGTCTACCCTTACCAGTAGACTCCACGGAAGCTTGCCTCTGTGCCGCTTGCATCCAAACGCCAAGTTCGGCTTCCTCCTGTTCTAGCTGCTCTAAAGCCTCATCAGGTATTTCTCGAACAGCTTCAGAACCAATGACGCCCTGGTCACCGAGAAAGCCTATCTTGTGCTTCTCTCCAGAAAGGAAGGCCCAAACTTCCTCTTGCCGGACGCCATCCGACTTTCTAAGGCCTTTTCCAGATGCCAGGTTCACATCAAGCTCCTTCTTGGAAAGCCCCCGATATGCCGAAAAGCTCTCCGCAAACCATTCGCAAAGCCGGCAGTCCGGGAAGTCAGCAACACAGGATAAGAAATCATGGCTGTAGTGTCTTCAGCATTATAGAAAGCCCATGCATTTCTCCCGTCCTGTAAGCCTCCAAAGCGCTTCACCATGCTTGAAGGCGCTCCAACAACGCCTTGAGAAAAGCCCAGCTGCAAAGCAAAGCGAGAGGGTACATACGGCTGGATGTCGACGAAAAGATGTCTATGGTACACCATCGTGCCGACACGTATGCTGAAAAGCCACTCTCTCTCTGCATTTGTCAAGGCATAATGCCTTCCCGACCCCGCCCTAGTAGAGTCTCGGGAGGCACCAAAATCAAAAGCCTTCTTCCGCAACTCCGGAGAAAGCTTCACTGAAGACTGCCCCATCTCGACGTCCCTGAACCGTCGGATCCTCATGCGGGCAAACAAAAGTGATTCGGACACGGCTTTGCCCTTAGCCAGTCGAATCATCAGAGGATCATCATCCTGTGCAGCACCGAGCCGGTGGAAGCCAGGACAGTGGTATACATACCACGAATAAAAGATGTGGGCTGAAAATACCCTATTCATGGGAAGCCCAAGCCGAACCAAAAAAAGCAGCAGCCTGCAGTTCGGTACACAGGTAGGAGTAAAGAGTTGGCACCAAAGCAAGCTGCTCTCCAAACACCATCTGACAAGCCGGAAAAATACAATGCGGCCTGATGTGCGTTCCATCTCCTCCAGCAAAAATAGCCTCACCAAGCCAATAAGTGAGGTAAACAGCGAGATCTCTCCGCAGTGCAATGTCAGGACATATGGCGTTTGTACTGGCACAGAAATCTCTCAACTCTTCTTACATGGCCAAGATCTTCTTTGAACTTGGATCCTGAGCTCCGGCTTCTTGGGTCACGCTATCAGAAGACTCCCTGCTATCAAAAAAGTTGGGGAATGAAGAGCTAGAACTCTTCCAACTGCTGGATCTAACTTTCAAACCCTCCTTCTCCTTCAAAAAATCATAGAAGGCGACAAGCTGAAAGTTCAGAAGCCTGAACTCCAAAGACTGCCCCTTAAGGACGCTGTCAATCGGCATAAACTCCTTCAAAGAGAAACCAATCTCACCATTCGTCATAACGAAGGTATTGATTTGGGGGAGGAATGACTCCAGCGTAGCCATGAAGGCCTCGTTGGAAAAGATCACGGTCTCCCTAAAGGCACGGACCGCATCAAAAATCCCGGCATCCTTCAAAACGGCGCCACCAATCTGCAGGACACGATCAGTCCACGTCTTCCACTCGGAGTTAGCATTGAAATGGCCACGAAGTCGAAAAGGATTTATCCAATTGCTGCCGTCACCGCTGTAAATACCAAGGCCCACCGGTCTCAAATTGACCGACGGATAATCAGAACCCTGGTAGCCGCTGGACGGCATCAACAGGTCCATGTCAACAGGCGACCTCTCCATATATCCAGGAGAACCGCCAACAAAAACCCCGATCTTGATTACATTTGTCCTTCTCACCCAGCTTGGAGGATCTTTCCTGTTAGAGCACGTGGGGGCAAGGCTCAGAATCGAGACGGTGCAATCAAACGTCGACCGGGTAACAACAGTCTTCTTCTCACCATCTGCTGTGAAAGAAAACTGAAAACACCTCCTCTGGTATGTCATGTCATGAGGGACTGCATCACCAAAGAAGAAGGTAGGCTTGGGCAAAACGCTCTGATCTTCCATCACCCATGGACGACTGTATACCATGATCTTATAGAATTCCTCTCCCTTGAGAGCGATCAGTCGCTGCCTCATCTCAACTCTGTTGAGGGAGTCGCATTCTTCCAGATTTCTCTCAACATACTGGACCTTCTCAAGGGCCTGCTGAACGGCCGGATTAGAAGATCTAGAAGATCGACGAGGTACGCTTGTAGCAGGCTCTTTACCCTTGTTCGTTCTAGAGGAATCACCTACAAAGGATGGAAAAGAAAAAGATCAAACATCAAAATGACAGAATCTCGCTAAAAAAAAAAAATTTGGCGAAATTTTGACATGATGACGGGGCAATTCCGAAGAAAAGGAATTATCCCGAAAGAAATAGAAAACTTGAAGATGGGCTCAACATCGCTGCGAGCTCCGAAACTCCAAACTTTCGAAACCTCAAAGTCTCCGCAAAATCAGGAAGGGCTCAACATCGCTGCGAGCTCCAAATTCCCAAATTTGCGAAAACTTTCAGGTATGCTATCACATCATGCTACAAATTTAATTTACAGTTAAATGCATGAATGAACATCTAGGTTTGCAAAAAAAAAAAGGGGCATTATCATGATGAGCAAAAGAAAACAAAAAAAAAGAGAGAAAAAAGAAAAGAAACTTTCTCAAAAAAAAAAGAGGGGAAAGAAAACAAAAAAAAAAAGAAAAAAGAAAAGAAACTTTCTCAAAAAAAAAAAAAGAGGGAAAGAAAACAAAAAAAAAAGGGATGGCCCACAGGCCGTGGCCGTATGGCCAGATCCATACGGATCTGTCCGTACGGCCCATAAAAAAAACACATGCAAAAAAAAAAAAAAAAGAAAGCAAAAAAAAAAAAAACGTGTAAAAAAAAAGGGAAGCAAAAACGTGGAAAAGAAAAAAAAAGGGAAGAAAAGAAAAAAAGAAAAAAAAGAAGAACTTTTTTTCCTACAATGGAGTTTCTTGAAAAAAGAGAACTTACTTGAGCCATTGATGGAGAAGAAGAAGAAAAGTCTTGAAGATCTTGAAGAAGAAGAACTCTTGGTCTTGAAGCCCTCTTGAGATTATTGCAAAAGAAAGTAATAAGAGCAAGAGAGCCAACCTCCTCCTTGCTTTTATAGAAGAGAGCAAACCAAAGAAGGAAAGAAGAAAGAGATAAGTGTTACTAATTAGTAACCTTACCAAAAGAAAGAGATTAGAAAGATTCTTTCCCAAAAGAAAGATATCTTGAAGGATTTTCTCCCAAAAAGAAATCAATGAGAGATTTTCTCCCAATAGATAGGATCAATGAAGGATTCTTTCCCAAAAGAAAGATATCTTGAGATATCCTATCCCAAAATAAAGGGAATATGAGAGATTCTCTCCAAGTAAAGATATTCTTAGATATTCTCTATCCAAATGAGATATTTTTGGATATTCTTTACAAAAATGACATGAGATCTAAGCCATTTCAAAAGCTTAAGGTCCCATGGGTTAGCCCATATGAGCCAGGTTTGACCACCTAGGCACTTGAAAAAAAAAATTTGGGCTTTTAGTCAAAGAGAAATCCCTCTTACCAAGAGCATACAAAAATGCTTCCATGCCTCTTTTGAGTTGATTGGACCATACAAAGAAAATTCCAAGCCCCATGAGCTTCCAAAAATCAAACCATCCAGCCTCATATACCAAATTGAGCCAAAATCTTGAAATTGACATTCCACAAAAATCCAAACCAAAACCTGGTCCCCTAACTTGCCACATACAGCTTGTTAGGTCACAAGACCAAAACCAAAACCTGATCCCCCAATATTCCACATACAGCTTGTTGGGTCACACGATCGAAACCAAACCCGACCCCCTAACCTGCCACATACAGCCTGTTAGGTCACAAGGTCAAAACCCAAATCCACATCCTTGATGTCATCTTCAAAACTTTGCCTCGAGATGGTACGTGATCCTTTTCACTACCATAAAATTCCCCTGGAAGCTCAAAAGGCTACAAATACAAAAAAAAAAAAGAAGGGACTGCTCAAAGACTCTTGGTCAAGTCACACGCTCTCCTTCAAAAATCTCTTCAAGGCACATCGACTACAAAAGTTAAGCAACTCGTCGCTGTACCTCGAGGGGGCATTTGTTGACACCAAAAATGTCACTTTGCCTCTTCAAGATCCAAAGAGCTACATGAAGTCGCAACCTGCCATAAATAGGCAAGGCTACTTCCAAAAAATCAAATCTTGTCAGAATCAAACAAAAACTGCAAGATCCTTCAAGACAGCCAAAAGAGGAGTACACAAGAAGTTTCGGGCCATTTCAGAATCATTTGGCCTAACTTCGCTTCTCCGGCAGCCGAAAAGAAGCTCCCGGCGGTGAAAGCATCGGAGACACCAAATCTTCTATCAGAGCCGATGGATGGTCTCAAAATACTTCCAAAAGGCTCCACGTCAAGTTCCGAGTCAAACCGACAACGTTTGACCCTACATCAACCCTCGAACAGCTAAATCAAGCCTCTCGGCGGCGAGAACCACCGAGGCCATTACTCATCAGATAGAGCACATGGACGGCTTCAAAATGCTTATAAAGTGCTACACGTCAAATTTCAGGTCATTTCGACAACATTTGACCATAGTTTGACGCTCGGAAGCCAAATCAGGCCTCTCGGCGGCAAAGCTCTCCGGGACCATGGTTTCCAAGACAGAGCCTATGGATCATCTTAAAATGACTCCAATAGGTTCCCTGTCAAATTTCAAGTCAATCGGACATCGGTTGACCGCACATCAAACCACGACATCTTCATCGCGACAAAAGCGAGTCTACTGGTGATAGGACCCCAAATGGCTTCAAAACTCAAACAAAAGCCTATGTTGGTCTTAATTATTGCTCAAGAGGCTTCACACAAAATTTCAGGGCCTTCCGACATCGTTTGACCTAGTTTCAGCTTCTGACGGAAAATCGGCAGCTCTGCGCGACAAAGTATTCGGCTTTCTCAGGAAATTGGAAACTTTGCAAAATAAAACAAAAAGGATTCTTATCAGGTTTCCTATAGGGAAATCAGGCCAATAAATGGTCAAAAATGTCAAGGAAAAATACAGAAGAAAAAAGAATCGAAAAACAGCAAAAACGGACACAAAACGGGACAAAAAGGGCGAAAACCCCCCCACCCCTGCGACCCTGGAGCCCGGGGTCGCCGGGAAGGCCCCGGAAACCCCGGTTTTCGCCCTCTTTTTGCGATTCGAAGCGCCCAGCCTCTGGTATTTCCCAAAATTCATACTTTTGAGACACCAAATCCTCTGACATCCGTCCAAAACATGGGTCAATCATCAAGAGTATCGAAAACAAAATTGATCGCCACCCGGTCAACCAAAAAAAGTGTGCTTTTTACCCGACCGATCGAGAAATCGACAGGACAGATGGCACCGACCTGCTGTTGGCAACAAACACCTGAAATTACATGGTCATCCGATGCGATCTACATGAAGATCCATCGATGATCATCGCCAGAAGAATCCCAAAAGACACGGCACGGCCCGCGACTCTTCAGATGCTCGGCGACCACTTAATGCGATTAATTGACTAGCTTTATTACAGTCATTAATCCATTTCTTTGGACGGACCAATTAGAAGCAAGCATCCGGGAGTTACAAGTTAAGAGATTCATGGCATTTAACCCATGAAACTCCTCCCATCATGGCGATTAAAGGCAATTAAATGCCCTCAATCTCCTCCGGCCAATCAGAAGCCAAGAAAAAGGAGTTACAAAATAAAGAATTCAATTTTGTAACTCCTCCCTTTATGTAGCTTTATGACAATCAAGGCTCATAAACCCTCCTAAATGGCTACCTAAAAGCCTATAAATAGGAGAGCTCTCCAAGAAGAAAGAACGGCAGACACACAGACAATAGACTGCAGAAAATCCGGAAACTCAGACAGAAAGAGGCATCAGAAATCTAAGAGAGAAAACTCTGCGGAAATCCTACACCGACCCCCGCTACAAGGTGACAAAAGTCCCTTGGGGGGTACCCCCCCCCCCCCCCCAAGGTTCTTGCCTTCTCCTTCTGCCTCTAATGGCTTAGATGTGGCTTTTCAGCCCGTCTACTCGGCTTTTTATTGGACACAGGACCTCCTTTTGGTCTTTGTCCTCTAAAAACCTGAGGTTATAGCCAAGCCAAGCGAATCAATAGCATCCTCTGTTCTCATCTGCATGGATGATGGCGAAGCCCACATATGGCTTGCGACCGTCAATCTAAACGGGTCCCCCACAATCTCCTGAGAAGTCAGATCCTCCTTTTCTTGCTTTTCATTGTAGTTTGTATTTTTTCAAAAGAGACAAAAATCACAACTCTTGTCTTTCATTATTGATAAGGATTGAAAATCGGCTATAAACGCCAAAAATCGGATATAAACGCCAAAATAGGCTATAAATGCCAAAAAAATCGCCTTTCACGGCAAACCAAGAAAATGTCTCTTTTCTTAAATATATGTGCGATGAAAAACTTGCGAAGGTTGATCTCCGGATCACCACTTGCAATTCCAAGTAAAATAGAAAATCTGGCACGCCCACACAAAAAAAGAAATGTTGATGCGCGCCCTTGCCCCCCGGTTACGAACGGGTCGGACCCGACGGACTCCCACGTCCGCCGACCTCGGTAGAACCGAGCAGGAGCGTGGTCCATCAACGCTTCTTCAGGAATTTGCCATGAGATGCTGGAGTGGGCAGTACCCCTTCTTTCGCACCAGGAAGCTTATCTCGAGCAGTTCGCCATTGTTTGTTCTCATCAGACTTCCTTTTAAGAACCCGATCGGCATCTGCAACCCAGTGAATCAGAGTAGTCTCCCTCTCACGAGCCTTTGTTATTGCAGTCCACTTGGCAGCGACTTGTGCCTGCAGATGCTCAAGACGTCTCCTGGCCTCATCGACCTCCCTATCAAGGATGTTCAGGGCATGTGTCAGCCCAATGATGTTTAGCTCTTCTAAGTTCTTCTCTCGGACTACCTGCTTCCTGCTTTCTGTAGCCTCATTCACGTTAGACTGAGCCATATTCGCAAGGTCCAGGAACATCTCCTTGAAGAACTGATCATCAGGAAAACCAATGGTCTCAAACCACCTGTCACCCAGCTCAATGATCCTATCAACGATCGCCCTGGCACTTGTGACATCTAGACCAGCCTCTTCAGCATCACCGAGAATCTCACGCACATGCTGGATCATCCCAAATCCGGCATCTAAGTGCCCAGAAAGCAGAGTCTCAATCCAAGAGCTCAGAACTCGCACCACCACCTTCTTCGCAAAAAGAAGAGATGGCCCAGCTGAAGATTCGCCCAACTCCGTTGGTCGGCCGCTCATATCATCATCTGTTGGAAGAGTAACAAAAGAACTCTTTCCAGTTGAAGCTGCTCCTGCTCGGGAAGGAATCTCAGCACGAGGTATCTCCTCAACATTGTCAGAACCGGTCCCAGGATACCTCTGGATCAACCTCTGGCATCCCTTGCTCTGGTTCTGAAGGAAGCGATGGACCCTCCTCTGTCACTTCAAAACATGCCAAAGAAACACAAAAAGGTATGAATATGATCCTGTTTGAAAATCATTATCAGGGTTATAACTACAAAATACCTTCTTCGACGACTGGCGGAACACTTTCCTCCTCCATAAACTCATTGGAAGCATCATCAACATTTGCGTCCATCGAGGGTTCAAAGTCATCGGAATCCTGTGGCAAGTCAGCTGGCAAGAAATGTGTTAGCAAACCAAGTCACAGACAAAAAAAAAAAAGGGAAGTCGTACCAATTGGAGATTCTGGATTCACTCCAGAGTCCCTCGATTCTTCTTCAGGTGCCTCGACAGGATCCGTCACCACCTCATCGACTGGAACCTCAGGCATCGCCAAGTCTTCCTCTGCTAAAAAAAAAAAAAAGAAAAGCAGAAACAAGAAGCAAATCAGAACATGGAAAAATCCCATGAAAAGAAATGGAAAGAGAAAAAGGAAGAATCATACCTTCACCGACGGTCTCTTCTTCTCGGCTTCTCTTCTCTGGAGGCTCGTCAGCATCCACCTGGCACATCCTCATTGATAGTAAGAGGAACTTCCAAGTCAGGAGAGTCCTCATGCTGCCCCTTGCTGCGATGATGACTCCTCCTCCTCTTACTCCTGTAGGCTCGCTTCTTAGAGGAACCTGCCCCGCTGTCAGAGTCAGGTTTCCCACTTGACTCCTCACTGGATGGTCTACTCTTGCCAGTAGACTCCACGGAAGCTTGCCTCTGTGCCGCTTGCATCCAAGCGCCAAGTTCGGCTTCCTCCTGTTCTAACTCCTCTAAAGCCTCATCAGGTATTTCTCGGACAGCTTCAGAACCAATGACGCCCTGGTCACCGAGAAAGCCTATCTTGTGCTTCTCTCCAGAAAGGAAGGCCCAAACTTCCTCTCGCCGGATGCCATCCGACTTTCCAAATCCCTTTCCAGATGCCAGCTTCACATCAAGCTCCTTCTTGGAAAGCCCCCGATATGCCGAAAAGCTCTCCGCGAACCGCTTCGCAAAGCCCGCAGTCCGGAAAGTCAGTAACACAGGATAAGAAATCATGGCTGTAGTGTCTTCAGCACTATAGAAAGCCCATGCATTTCTCCCGTCTTGTAAGCCTCCAAAGCGCTTCACCATGCTTGAAGGCGCTCCAACAACGCCTTGAGAAAAGCCCAGCTGCAAAGCAAAGCGAGAGGGTATATACGGCTGGATGTCGACGAAAAGATGTCTACGGTACACCATCGTGCCGACACGTATGCTGAAAAGCCACTCTCTCTCTGCATTCGTCAAGGAATAATGCCTTCCCGACCCCGCCCTGGTAGAGTCTCGGGAGGCACCAAAATCAAAAGCCTTCTTCCGCAACTCCGGAGAAAGCTTCACTGAAGACTGCCCCATCTCGACGTCCCTGAACCGTCGGATCCTCATGCGGGCAAACAAAAGTGATTCGGACACGGCTTTGCCCTTAGTCAGTCAAATCATCAGAGGATCATCATCCTGTGCAGCACCGAGCCGGTGAAAGCCAGGACAGTGGTATACATACCACGAATAAAAGATGTGGGCTAAAAATACCCTATTCATGGGAAGCCTAAGCCGAACCAAAAAAGCAGCAGCCTGCAGTTCGGTACACAGGTAGGAGTAAAGAGCTGGCACCAAAGCAAGCTGCTCTCCAAACGCCATCTGACAAGCCGGAAAAATACAATGCGGCCTGATGTGCGTTCCATCTCCTCCAGCAAAAATAGCCTCACCAAGCCAATAAGTGAGGTAAACAGCGAGATCTCTCCGCAGTGCAATGTCAGGACATATGGCGTTTGTACTGGCACAGAAATCTCTCAACTCTTCTTGCATGGCCAAGATCTTCTTTGAACTTGGATCCTGAGCTCCGGCTTCTTGGGTCACGCTATCAGAAGACTCCCTGCTATCAAAAAAGTTGGGGAATAAAGAGCTAGAACTCTTCCAACTGCTGGATCTAACTTTCAAACCCTCCTTCTCCTTCAAAAAATCATAGAAGGCGACGAGCTGAAAGTACAGAAGCCTGAACTCCTCAGACTGCCCCTCGAGGACGCTATCAATCGGGATAAACTCCTCATAGAGTTTGCCAAGGATGGGCAATCCAGTAATGACGCTCAGCTCCTTCAAAGAAAAACCAATCTCACCATTCGTCACAACGAAGGTATTGGTTTGTGGGAGGAATGATTCCAGCATAGCCATGAAGGCCTCGTCAGAAAAGATCACGGTCTCCCTAAAGGCGGGGACCGCATCAAAAATCCCGGCTTCCTTCAAAACGGCGCCACCAATCAGCAGGACGCGATCAGCCCACGACTTCCACTCGGAGTCAGCATTGAAACGGCCACGAAGTCGAAAAGGCTTGATCCAATTGCTGCCGTCACCGCTGAAAATACCAAGGCCCACCGGTCTCAAATCGACCGACGGATAATCAGGGCCCTGGTAGCCGCTGGATGGCATCAACAGGTCCATGTCAACAGGCGACCTCTCCGTATATCCAGGAGAACCGCCAACAAAAACCCCGGTCTTGATTACATTTGTCCTTCTCACCCAGCTTGGAGGATCTTCCCTCTTAGAGCACGTGGGGGCAAGGCTCAGAATCGAGACAGTGCGATCGAACGTCGACCGGATAACAACAGTCTTCTTCTCACCATCTGCTGTGAAAGAAAACTGAAAACACCTCCTCTGGTATGTCATGTCATGAGGGACTGCATCACCAAAGAAGAAGGTAGGCTTGGGCAAAACGCTCTGATCTTCCATCACCCATGGACGACTGTATACCATGATCTTATAGAATTCCTCTCCCTTGAGAGTGATCAGTCGCTGCCTCATCTCATCTCTGTTGAGGGAGTCGCACTCTTCCAGATTTCTCTCAACATACTGGACCTTCTCAAAGGCCTGCTGAACGGCCGGATTAGAAGTTCTAGAAGATCGACGAGGTACGCTTATAGCAGGCTCTTTACCCTTGTTCATTCTGGAGGAACCACCTGCAAAGGATGGAAAAGAAAAAGATCAAACATCAAAATGACAGAATCTCGCTAAAAAAAAATCTGGCGAAATTTTGACATGATGACGGGGCAATTCCGAAGAAAAGGAACTATCCCGAAAGAATTAGAAAGCTTGAAGATGGGCTCAACATCGCTGCGAGCTCCGAAACTCCAAACTTTCGAAGCCTCAAAGTCTCCGCAAAATCAGGAAGGGCTCAACATCGCTGCGAACTCCAAATTCCCAAAATTGCGAAAACTTTCAGGTATGCTATCACATCATGCTACAAATTTAATTTACAATTGAATGCATGCATGAACATCTAGGTTTGCAAAAAAAAAAAAGGGCATTATCATGATGAGCAAAAAAAAAAAGAAAAAAAAAAGAAAAGGAACTTTCTCAAAAAAAAAGGGGAAAGAAAACAAAAAAAAAAGAAAAGAAACTTTCTTGAAAAAAAAGGAGGGAAAGAAAACAAAAAAAAAGGGGGATGGCCCACAGGCCACGTGGCCATACGGCCAGATCCGTACGGATCTGTCCGTACGGCCCACAAACAAAAAAAAAAAAAACATGAAAAAAAAAAGAAAGAAGAAAACAAAACAAAACGTGTGAAAAAAAAAGAAGCAAAAACGTGGAAAAGAAAAAAAAAGGGAAGAAAAGAAAAAAAGAAAAAAAAGAAGAACTTTTATTTTTCCTACAATGGAGTTTTCTTGAAAAAGGGGAACTTACTTGAAGCCATTGATGGAGAAGAAGAAGAAAAGTCTTGAAGATCTTGAAGAAGAAGAACTCTTGGTCTTGAACCCTCTTGGGATTCTTGCAAAAGAAAGTAATATGAGCAAGAGATCCAACCTCATCCTTGCTTTTATAGAAGAGAGCAAACTAAAGAAGGAAAGAAGAAAGAGGTAAGTGTTACTAATTAGTAACCTTACCAAAAGAAAGAGATTAGAAAGATTCTTTCCCAAAAGAAAGATATCTTGAAGGATTTTCTCTCAAAAAGAAATCAATGAGAGATTTTCTCGCAATAGATAGGATCAATGAAGGATTCTTTCCCAAAAGAAAGATATCTTGAGATATCCTATCCCAAAATAAAGGGAATATGAGAGATTCTCTCCAAGTAAAGATATTCTTAGATATTCTCTATCCAAATGAGATATTTTTGGATATTCTTTACAAAAATGACATGAGATCTAAGCCATTTCAAAAGCTTAAGGTCCCATGGGTTAGCCCATATGAGCCAGGTTTGACCACCTAGGCACTTGAAAAAAAAAAATTGGGCTTTTAGTCAAAGAGAAATCCCTCTTACCAAGAGCATACAAAAATGCTTCCATGCCTCTTTTGAGTTGATTGGACCATATAAAGAAAATTCCAAGCCCCATGAGCTTCCAAAAATCAAACCATCCAGCCTCATATACCAAATTGAGCCAAAATCTTGAAATTGACATTCCACAAAAATCCAAACAAAAACCTGGTCCCCTAACTTGCCACATACAGCTTGTTAGGTCACAAGACCAAAACCAAAAACCAAAACCTGATCCCCTAACTTACCACATACAGCCTGTTAGGTTACAAGATCAAAACCAAAATTGATCCCCCAACATTCCACATACAGCTTGTTGGGTCACACGATCAAAACCAAACCCGACCCCCTAACCTGCCACATACAGCCTGTTAGGTCACAAGGTCAAAACTCAAATCCACATCCCTGATGTCATCTTCAAAACTTTGCCTCGAGATGGTACGTGATCCTTTTCACTACCATAAAATTCCCCTGGAAGCTCAAAAGGCTACAAATACCAAAAAGAAAGACTGCTCAAAGACTCTTGGTCAAGTCACAGGCTCTCCTTCAAAAATCTCTTCGAGGCACATCGACTACAAAAGTTAAGCAACTCGTCGCTGTACCTCGAGGGGGCATTTGTTGACACCAAAAATGACACTTTGCCTCTTCAAGATCCAAAGAGCTACATGAAGTCGCAACCTGCCATAAATAGGCAAGGCTACTTCCAAAAAATCAAATCTTGTCAGAATCAAACAAAAACTACAAGATCCTTCAAGACAGCCAAAAGAGGAGTACACAAGAAGTTTCGGGCCATTTCAAAATTATTTGGCCTAACTTCGCTTCTCCGGCAGCCGAAAAGAAGCTCCCGGCGGTGAAAGCATCGGAGACACCAAATCTTTGATCAGAGCCGATGGATGGTCTCAAAATACTTCCAAAATGCTCCACGTCAAGTTCCGAGTCAAACCGACAACGTTTGACCCTACATCAACCCTCGAACAGCTAAATCAAGCCTCTCGGCGGCGAGAACCACCGAGGCTATTACTCATCAGATAGAGCACATGGACGGCTTCAAAATGCTTATAAAGGGCTACACGTCAAATTTCAGGTCATTTCGACAACATTTGACCATAGTTTGACGCTCGGAAGCCAAATCAGGCCACTCGGCGACAAAGCTCTCCGGGACCATGGTTTCCAAGACAGAGCCTATGAATCATCTTAAAATGACTCCAATAGGTTCCCTGTCAAATTTCAAGTCAATCGGACATCGGTTGACCGCACATCAAACCGCGACATCTTCATCGCGACAAAAGCGAGTCTACTGGTGATAGGACCACAAACGGCTTCAAAACTCAAACAAAAGCCTATGTTGGTCTTATTTATTGCTCAAGAGGCTTCACACCAAATTTCAGGTCATTCCGACATCGTTTGGCCTAGTTTCAGCTTCTGACGGAAAATCGGCAGCTCTGCGCGACAAAGTCTTCGGCTTTCTCAGGAAATTGGAAACTTTGCAAAATAAAATGCAAGGATTCTCATCAAGTTTCCTACAGGGAAATCAGGCCAATAAATGGTCAAAATGTCAAGGAAAAATATAGAAGAAAAAAGAATCGAAAAACAGCAAAAACGGACACAAAACGGGACAAAAAGGGGGAAAACCCCCCCACCCCTGCGACCCTGGCCCAAGGTCGCAGGCCCCTGCGACCCTGGAGCCCAGGGTCACCGGGAAGGCCCCGGAAACCCCGGTTTTCGCCGTTTTTTCGGGATTCAAAGCGCCCAGCCTCTGGTATTTTCCAAAATTCATACTTTTGAGACACCAAATCCTCTGACATCCGTCCAAAACACGGGTCAATCATCAAGAGTATCGAAAAACATTATTGATCGCCACCCGATCAACCAAAAAAAGTGTGCTTTTTACCCGACCGATCGAGAAATCGACAGGACAGATGGCACCGACCTGCTGTTGGCAACAAACACCTGAAATTACATGGTCATCCGATGTCGATCTACATGAAGATCTATCGATGATCATCGCCAGAAGAATCCCAAAAGACACGGCACGGCCCGCGACTCTTCAGATGCTCGGCGACCACTTAATGCGATTAATTGACTAGCTTTATTACAGTCATTAATCCATTTCTTTGGACGGACCAATCAGAAGCAAGCATCCGGGAGTTACAAGTCAAGAGATTCATGGCATTTAACCCATGAAACTCCTCCCATCATGGCGATTAAAGGCGATTAAATGCCCTCAATCTCCTCCGGCCAATCAGAAGCCAAGAAAAAGGAGTTACAAAATAAAGAATTCAATTTTGTAACTCCTCCCTTTATGTAGCTTTATGACAATCAAGGCTCATAAACCCTCCTAAATGGCTACCTAAAAGCCTATAAATAGGAGAGCTCTCCAAGAAGAAAGAACCGCAGACACACAGACAATAGATTGCAGAAAATCGGGAAACTCAGACAGAAAGAGGCATCAGAAATCTAAGAGAGAAAACTCTGCGGAAATCCTACACCGACCGCCGCTACAAGGTGACAAAAGTCCCTTGGAGGGTACCCCCCCCAAGGTTCTTGCCTTCTCCTTCTGCCTCCAATGGCTTAGATGTGGCTTTTCAGCCCGTCTACTCGGTTTTTTATTGGACATAGGACCTCCTTTTGGTCTTTGTCCTCTAAAAACCTGAGGTTATAGCCAAGCCAAGAGAATCAATAGCATCCTCTGTTCTCATCTGCATGGATGATGGCGAAGCCCACATATGGCTTGCGACCGTCAATCTAAACGGGTCCCCCACAATCTCCTGAGAAGTTAGATCCTCATTTTCTTGCTTTTCATTGTAGTTTGTATTTTTTCAAAAGAGACAAAAATCACGACTCTTGTCTTTCAATATTGATAAGGATTGAAAATCGGCTATAAACGCCAAAAATCTGCTATAAACGCCAAAATCGGCTATAAATGCCAAAAAAATCGCCTTTCACGGCAAACCAAGAAAATGTCTCTTTTCTTAAATATATGTGCAATGGAAAACTTGAAAGAAGTTGATTTCCTTTTTATTTGCGAAGGTTGATCTCCGGATCACCACTTGCAATTCCAAGTAAAATAGAAAATCTGGCACACCCACACAAAAAAAGAAATGTTGATGCGTGCCCTTGCCCCCCGGTTACGAAAGGGTCGGACCCGACGGATTCCCACGTCCGCCGACCTCGGTAAAACCGAGCAGGAGCGCGGTCCATCAGTTATGGCCTTGGTCAAAGAGTTCCGACCTCAAGGTCGGGAGACCGATCTCTAGTGGAATCACGGGTTCCATGCCGTAGGCGAGGGAGAAGGGCGTCACCAAGGTGGAGCGTCTTGGTGTCGTCCTGTATGCCCACAGGACGCTTGGCAGTTCTTCTACCCATCTTCCTTTGGCTTGATCGAGCCGCTTCTTGATTCCATCGAGCATCACCTTGTTGGAGATCTCGGCTTGATCGTTACTCTGGGGATATGCTGGGGTAGAGTAATGATTTTTGATGCCGAGCCCTTGGCAGAAAGTTTTGAAGAGGTTGGAATCGAACTGAGTCCCGTTATCCGAGATCAATATACGTGGGGTTCCGAACCTTGTGACGATGTTTCTCTAGATAAAATTCTTTGAATCGTGCTCGGTGATGGAGGAGAGTGCCTCTGCTTCTATCCACTTGGTGAAATAATCGGTGGCTACTATCAGCCACCTCTTATTTCCTAGAGCTCGGTGGAGAGGTCCTACGATGTCCAGTCCCCATTGGGCGAAAGGCCACAGGCTGGATAGTGGACTCAGATCCTGGGCTGGTTGGTGGAGGGAGTGTGAAAACTTTCTGCACTTCTCACACTTCTGCACATATTTCTGCGCGTCTGACTGCATATACGGCCACCAGTAACCCTGGCTGATAGCCCGGTATGCCAGCGACCGTCCACCGATATGACTTCCGCAAATTCTTTCATGTATCTCGTAGAGGAAGTTGTCGACGTTGTCGGGGTGCAAGCACTGAAGGTAGGGGCCGGTGAAGGACTTCCTGTAGAGCTTGCCTTGTGGGCTTAACCAAAATCGAGCCGCTTTGAGCCTGATTCGCCGAGCTTCGATTTTGTCTTCTGGGAGCTGGTCATCTCTGAGGAAGGCGATGATTTTGTCCATCCAGCTCAGGCCGAGATTGACGCATAGAATCTGCCGAGGTGGAGGGAGTTCCGTGCTTGGCCTTTCTAGCGACCCTACCTCGATAGTCCTTTTCCTCCCGGCCTCAACCGCTGAAGCTAGGCTGGCGAGGGCGTCAGCATGTGAGTTGGAGTCCCTTCCGATCCGCTTGACCTCGGCTTTTTGGAATTGCGAGAGGAGCTTTTTTGCATGCGCTAGGTACGCGGCCATCCTGTCGTCGCGAGCCTGGTAGTCTCCGGTCAGCTGGCTCATCACCAACTATGAATCACTGAAGACCACTAGCTGCTGGGCTCCTAGGATTTTGGCGTTGTTCAACCCAGCTATGAGGGCCTCGTACTCTGCCTCGTTATTGGATGCTTTGAAATCAAGAGTGAGGGCTTGCTCGATAACCAGTCCCTCTGGAGATTGAAGGACTACGCCGGCGCCAGCCCTCTTGGGGGTGGAGGATCCATCAACGAACACCTTCCAAGCGGAAGTGAGAAATCGGTTCCAGGCCTGCTCTTGCTCCTGCTCCGTCCCAGTGGTCTCGTCCTCATACCTCCCGCCCCCCAATTCGGCGTCGACTGGGGTCGGTGCCGAACTCGAAGAGGTGAATTCAACGATAAAATCCGCCAGAATTTGAGCTTTGATTGCCGTTCTTGGTTGATACTTGATGTCGTACTGCCCTAGTTCGACAGCCCACTTCGAGATTCGGCCGGAGAAGTCGGCCTTTTTTAAGATCGCCCCCAGCGGATACTCTGTGACGACCATGATGGAGAAAGTTTGGAAGTAGTGGGAGAGTTTGCTAGAAGCGCTGACAAGTGCCAACGCGAGCTTCTCCATTGGGAGATACCTGGTCTCGGCATCAAGCATGATTTTGCTCGTGTAGTAGATCGGCATTTGCTGTCCGTCGACTTCTCTAAGGAGGACCGAACTGACCGCATGATCCGAGACTGCAAGGTAAAGGTAGAGTACTTCTCCCTGTTTCGGAGTCAAGAGTAGGGGAGGTGAAGAGAGATAAGCTTTGAGCCTTTGTAGTGCTTCATCGCATTCTGGTGTCCAATTGAATTTCAGGTTCTTCTTCAGCAATTGAAAGAAGGGCCTACATCTGTTTGATGACCTGCTGACGAAGCGGTTGAGGGCGGCAGCCATGCCGGTGAGCTTTTGGACCTGCTTCGTCGTCATCGGACTCTGTATTCCCAGGATCGCCGTGATCTGATCTGGATTGGCCTCAATTCCTCTTCTGGTGACCAGGCTTCCAAGGAATTTGCCCGACCCGACTCCGTACGCCCACTTGGAGGCATTGAGTTTCAGCTTGAAGCCTCTGAGTATGTCAAACACCTGACTGAGGTCGGCGAGGTGGTCCTGGGACTGCTTGGACTTGACGACCATGTCATCAATATAGACTTCCACCGTCTTCCCTAGCTGCGCCTGGAACATCTTCGTGACCAGCCTTTGGTAGGTGGCCCCTGCGTTCTTGAGTCCAAAGGGCATAACCTTGTAACAGTAGATGCCTCTGGGCGTTATGAACGCAGTCTTCTCCTCATCAGGCTCGTACATCGGTATCTGATGATAGCCTCGATAGGCATCGAGGAAGCTCATCCTTTCGTGGCCTACGGTGGTGTCGATCAACTGGTCGATTTTTGGGAGTGGGAAGCTGTCTTTGGGACAGGCTTTGTTCAGGTCGGTGAAATCGACACAGACTCTCCACTTCCCAGTTTTCTTTTTGACGACCACTGTGTTCGCCAGCCACTTCAGATACTTGACTTCTTTTATTGCCTCCGCCTCCAGCAGCTTTTCAACCTCCTCGACCACTGCCTCTGACTGTGGTACCCCCGTCCTGCGTGACTTCTACACTACTGGTTTGTGTTGAAGGTCCACACTGAACCTGTGGCATATTACTTCGGGGTCAATGCCGGGCATCTCGTAGGGGGTCCAGGCGAAGACCTCCTTGTTTCTGAGTAGCAAACCGACGAGCTCGGCTTTTTCTTCCTCGGCGAGCTGGCTGCCGATCAGGAAGTGGCGCTCGGGATCGGTGGGGTCGAGTCTGACCTCAGTCAGATCCTCAACGCTCTTCTTTTTGGGATCGCGGCCGACCTTTTTAAGCTCGTCTTCCAGCTCGGCCATGTTCACCTGCTGTGGCTCCTTTTCTCCGGGCACAACGGCCATGAGACACTGCTTGGCTGCCTGCTGGTCGCTCCTAACAGTAACCACCTTCATTCTGCCGTCCTTGCCTTCCAAGGGAAATTTGAGCTTCTGGTGGTGGGAGGAAGGTACTGCTTCCATGCTGTGCAGCTAAGATCTCCCCATTATGGCATTGTAGGGGGACGGCGCATCTACCACAAGAAAATCGGCAGTAATGGAGGCGCCTTCGACCTGGACCGTGAGGGTGATCTTTCCCTTCGGGTACACTGGCTTGGCGCTGAAGCCTATCAGGGGAGTACGCGCCTCCTCCAGGTTTTCTTCTCTCAGGCCCATTTTTCTGAAGCAATCAAAGTAAAGGATCTCGGAAGAGCTCCCGAGGTCGACGAGGATCCTCTGGACTATGCAGTTCTTGAGCTTCAGGGTTACGATCAGCGGATCGTTATGGGGAAGCTGGACTCCTTCCAAGTCTTCCTCGGAGAAGCAGATCCGGGGCTTCTCCTTCCGAGCTTTCTTTGACGCCGGCTCGAGCTCGGCAGTCATCACCTGTTTGCCATGCGCGGCCCTCCTGGTGTCCAAATCTTACATTGAGGCCGAGTAGTGGGCATCATCTTCTGCTGTCTCTGAGATCATCTGGCTTAATGGACTCCTTAATGAACTCGCAATCACGATTCCTATTCCTATTCCCCTCTATGTTGATAATACTAGTGTTCAATTTTCGTTTAATATGGTCTATCATGGGCAAATAAAGCATATTGAGGTTGGTTTTCATTTTATTCTGGGAAAGCTTTAAAAGAAAATTTATGTCGCTTCCTCATGTATTATTAACGCTGGAGCATATGGCCTAGATCCAATGGATCATGGGATAAATCAAGCCCTACATTATATAGATTTTTTTTATTGGTCAAACTGGGCCTTAATCCACCTTAAACAAGGGCCCCATCAAAAGCAATAGGCGAAATTGCAGAATCAATGGTCAAAATGAGCCCAAATCATATTTAAAGGATGCCATCAATTTTGGCTTAACGTTTGGCAGTTAGCTGGACCCACTACAGAAGTGTAGTAAATGTACCCCAAAACTCAAAATATGAATATTGTTAAAGACGTGGGCAGGAGAAGTATTTTGGAGTCAATCATCTTGACTGAATTTCTCTCCCATTAATGAGTGGGTTAATTTCCGGTTAATGAGTTGTAAATGTTATGACAGTGGACCACTATAGACTCCACATTGATATGATATTGTCCACTTTGGGCCTAAGCCCTCATGGATTTGTTCTTGGGTTCTACCCAAAAGGTTAGTGACAGTTGTTTATATTTTTTGATTATTTAATTAAGATGGAGAACAACACTGTGAACACTACCATGATCAAACTCAACCATACCAATTGGTTGATTTGGAAACCTAAGATGGAGGATATACTCTATTGCAAAGACCTCTATGATCCCATTGAGGGGGATACTGCCCGACCAAAAGATATGTCTGATCCAGATTGGAAAAAGATGCATAGAAAGACTATTGGTCACATCAGACAGTGGGTGGATAACAGTATATTTCATCACGTGTCTAATGAAACCAATGCGAGGACCCTTTGGATGAAGTTAGAAGAAAGATATGAGAAGAAAACCGCCATAAACAAAACTTTTCTGATTAGAAAGCTTGTGAATATGAAATTCAAGGAGGGTGGTAAAATTGAAGATCACATAAATGATTTTCAATGCATTGTGAATGAACTGGCTACAATGAAGATGGTCCTTGATGATGAGATGCAAGCTTTATTTCTTCTAAGTTCTTTACCAGATACATGGGAGACATTAGTTGTTTCCGTGAGCAACTCTACTCCAGATGGTGTGTTATCAATGAGTCAGGTTACTAGCAGCTTGTTAAATGAAGAAACAAGAAGGAAAACTGCAGGGACAGATAATGCACAGGCCTTTGTTACTGAGAATAGAGGGAGGAGTAAGAGTAGGGGACCAAAGGGGGGTCGTGGCAAGTCCAGAGGTGGCAAGGAATCACAGACTAAGAAAAAGTCTGGAAAATGCTTTCATTGTGGCAAGGAGGGTCACATTAGGAAGAATTGTTTTGCCTTGAAGGAAAAGAAAGAAACCAACAATGAGCAGAAGAATGACACGAACACTACTGCTACTTTGGATAATGAAGTAGTGATTCTTACCAGTGAAGTTGAAGAGTGTTTGAGTGTTGCAGATAATCAGGTTGAGTGGGTTGTTGACACAGCAGCATCCTACCATGCTACTCCTTGTAAGGAGATGTTCACGACGTACAAAGCAGGGGACTTTGGCACTGTGAAGATGGGCAACACAAGTCATTCAAATATTGTTGGGATCGGTGATGTCTGCATTCAAACCGATATTGGTTGCACAATGACGCTGAAAGATGTGCGACATATTCCTGATCTGCGGTTGAATCTGATTTCCGGGACTTCATTGGACCGTGCAGGTTATGAAAGTTACTTCGGAAATGGCATGTGGAAACTCACTAAAGTGTCTCTTATTTTTGCGAGAGGGAAGGCGTGTAATACGCTGTACAAAACACATGTGAAGCTATGCAAAGGTGTGTTGAATGCTGTTGAAGACAGATCCTCTCCAAATCTGTGGCACAAGAGACTTGGACATATGAGTGAGAAAGGACTGCAGTTATTGGCAAAGAAAGATTTGATTCAATACTCTAAAGGTACATCCCTTGACCCTTGTGATTATTGTTTGTTTGGTAAACAACATAGGGTTTCTTTCTCTAAAACATCAACTATAAAATCTAATGTGTTGGATTTGGTATATTCTGATGTTTGTGGTCCCATGGAGGTGGAGTCATTGGGTGGCAATAAGCTTTTTGTCACATTTATTGATGATGCATCCAGGAAAGTCTGGGTTTATGCGTTGAAATCGAAGGATCAGGTGTTCCAAGTATTTCAGCAGTTTCATGTCATGGTTGAAAGAGAAACAGGAAAGCTCTTGAAGTGTCTCCGCACAGATAATGGTGGTGAGTACACATCCAACCAGTTTAAAGGCTATTGCTCAAAGCATGGTATTCGACATGAAAGAACAGTTCCTGGTACTCCACAGCACAATGGTGTAGCCGAAAGAATGAACCGTACTATTCTTGAAAAGATGAGATGCATGATTAGAGTGGCACAGCTGCCCAAGCCATTTTGGGGTGAAGCTATTCTGACTGCCGTTTACCTGATTAACAGGTCTCCCTCAGTTCCTTTGGATTTTGATCTTTCGGAGAGAGTATGGACAGGTAAAAATGTTTCTTATTCTCATTTGAAGGTATTTGGGTGCAAGGCTTTTGCACATGTACCAAAGGAGCAGCGTTCAAAGCTGGATGATAAGGCAGTGTGTTGCATTTTTCTTGGCTATGGTGGAGCCGAGTTTGGCTACAGGTTATGGAACCCAGAGAAAAAAAAAATTATCAGAAGTAGGGATGTGGTGTTTCATGAAGATCAGTTCTTTGGAGATATTAAAAAGACTGAAAAGTCTAAAGAAGTTGTTGATGGAGTGGTTGATCTCACACCGACTCCTTCCCCAGTGCAGACTACAGGTGGAGAAGGTGGACAAAACGATTTAGATCGTGATGAGGCGCAGGGGTTGCCAGATGAACAGGGTGTTTAGCAGGGGGAGCAGTCTCCTCAGTCAGAAACCACGGAACCTCAGGTTAGGAGGTCTACTCGAGAGCGTCAACCATCAACAAGATATCCTGCATCAGATTATATTTTGCTTACTGATGAGGGGGAGCCAGAGAGCTACCCAGAAGCAAAAACTCATGAAGATAAAGATGAGTGGATGAAGGCTATGCAGGATGAGATGAGTTCTTTGAAAAAGAACAATACTTATGAGCTGGTGGAACTCCCAAAAGGTAAGAAGGTTCTGAAGAACAAATGGGTGTTCAAGGTGAAGAGAGATGACAGTGGAAAACTGATAAAGCACAAAGCACGGCTAGTGGTTAAAGGCTTTGCGCAGACGAAGGGTCTTGACTTCGATGAAATCTTCTCTCTAGTTGTGAAGATGACTTCTATCAGAGTTATCTTGGGTCTAGTTGCCAGCATGGACCTTGAACTTGAACAGATGGATGTGAAGACTGCATTTCTTCACGGTGATCTGAAAGAAGAGATCTACATGACTCAGCCGGAGTGGTTTGAGGTAGAAGGAAAAGAACAGCTAGTTTGCAGGTTGAAAAAGAGTCTCTACGGGCTGAAACAAGCGCCGAGACAGTGGTACAAGAAGTTTGATTCATTCATGGTGAGTCATGGGTACCGGAGGACAGCTGCAGATCACTGCGTTTATGTTCGTAAATTTGGTAATGGCAAATTTATCATCCTTCTTTTATATGTAGATGATATATTGATAGTTGGACAGGATAGTGAGATGATTGGCAAATTGAAAAGGGACATGTCAAAAACTTTTGACATGAAAGACTTGGGTCCCGCACGACAGATTTTGGGAATGCAAATACGTCGTGACAGGAATGCCAAGAAGCTGTGGTTGTCACAGGAGAAATATGTTGAACGGGTGCTAGCGAGATTCAACATGATAGATGCTAAGCCAGTTAGCATGCCTTTAGCCAGTCACTTCAAGCTCAGTAAAAGATCATGTCCTACTACAGATGTAGAAAAGGAACGGATGATGTCTGTTCCATACTCCTCAGCAGTTGGGAGTCTTATGTATGCCATGGTGTGTACACGGCCAGACATTGCTCATGCAGTGGGTGTAGTGAGTAGATTTCTTTCTAACCCTGGAAAAGAGCATTAGGAAGCAGTGAAGTGGATCTTCAGATATTTGAGAGGTACATTAGATTTCAGCTTGTGTTTCGGAGGCTTAAAACCAGTACTTGAAGGCTTTACAGATGCTGATTTTGCAGGCGATCTTGATCGTCGGTTGTCTACTTCTGGGTACTTATTTACTTTTGCAGGGGGAGCTATTTCCTGGCAGTCTAAGTTGCAGAAGTGTACAGCATTGTCTACAACCGAAGCAGAATACATAGCTGCTAATGAAGCAGGGAAGGAGATGATTTGGTTGCGGGATTTCTTTAAAGAACTGGATTTGAAGCAAGGAGAGTATGTAGTCTACTGTGATAGTCAGAGTGCTATGGATCTTAGCAAGAACGCTACATACCATGCCCGCACAAAGCACGTTGATGTGAGATATCATTGGATTCGTGAGGTCATCGAGAAGAATCAAATGAAGCTGGAAAAGATTCACACTGACAAGAATCCCTCCGACATGATGACTAAGGTCGTGTCTAAGGGAAAGCTGGAGCTGTGTTCAGAGTTGGCAGGACTGGACTCCTAGTAAGGGGTTCAGAGACGTCTTCCCCATGGTCTGGAGGGGGAGATTGTTGGGTTTAGTAGGTCCATACCAATTGGGTTCATAGACATGGGTATTTTGATAATTGTACCGGGACTTTCTTATTGACTAAGATAGGGTTTCTTAGGGAATAAGAAAGAGAACATTATATATATGATGTAATGCGTAACCCATGAGAGACAGACAGACAGAGAGAAGAGTGAACCTAAAGGAGAGTCGAGTTTTCTTTCCCGTGGACGTAGGCAAGATTGCCGAACCACGTAATTCTCTTGTGTGTGATTGTTTGTCTTATGTGGTTTATTTGTTCGTTCGATCGCTGATTCACGTTTCCGCATACACGCGCACATCAAGTGGTTCCGCCGTCGCCCGCCATCGCCGTGCGTCGCCCGCTGTCCGCCGCCGCGCTGCCGTGCCGTCGCCGGAACTCCGCCGGCCGTCGTTTCCCCGCCGTGGCCGAAGAACCAACCTTCATCGCTCTCTGGTTACAGAAACCAGAGACGAAACAGAGTTCTGTACATTATGTTTGGAGAAGAGGAAGGAGGGTTCACGGGCTGGGTTTGGGTCGGGTCGACCTGACCCGTCTGCACAAGCCCAGTGGTTTAAAGCCCACAGCAAGACTAGGTCTGGGTCGGTTCTGGGTCAGTTTTGCCTGACCCGTGAACTGGGAAGCCCACTCTAGCAGTCTGCTGACGTCATCGCCACGTCAGCGCAAGGTTCTGGTCAACAATGTTTGACCAGATTGACGGCTGAGAATTGTTTCGTCAATAACTTGATCATCCGGTGTCAGATCGGAGATCCGTTTGCGCCTACAGACTCGTTGCGAGCAGATCTACGTAACTGTGGAAGAAGATTGGCAGTTTGACGGTCAACAAGAAAGTTTGACCAATCGGAGCGCAGAAAACTATTTTTGCGATATCGGAGCCATCCAGAGTCAGATTTCAGATCCGTTTCTTCCAGCGTGCTCGTGGTGACGAGATCTACAGATTGGTACAGAAATTGAGGTTAGTGACAGTTGTTTATATTTTTTGATTATTTAATTAAGATGGATTTGTTCTTGGGTTCTTCCCAAAAGGCCTTATACCAATGGAATACTTAGTCCAACTTATATGCCCATGATCTTTTCCAATTCTAGCCGATGTGGGACTTTGGTTGCACATCCCCAACAATCCTCCCCTCAAACAAAGGACCATATCTCTTTGGATATTTTTACCGGGCCTCCCCTCAAACGATCATCCATCCGTCCGCTCCATCGAGAAGAGCCAACTCGAGAGCTTCACCACGGATCCACCAATCGTGAGTACTGCGCTTTTCCTGCGCATCACTGGGCCACCACCTTTTGTTTGGCAATCTGAGGATTTTCCGGGCTAAGTCTGGGCCTGGGCTCTGATACCACTTGTTAGGACAGTGGACTACTACAAACTCCACATTGATATGATATTGTCCACTTTGGGCCTAAGCCCTCATGGATTTGTTCTTGGATTCTACCCAAAAGGCCTCATACCAATGGAATACTTAGTCCAACTTATATGCCCATGATCTTTTCCAATTCTAGCCGATGTGGGACTTTGGTTGCACATCCCCAACAATCATCCCCTCAAACAAAGGACCATATCTCTTTGGATATTTTTACCGGGCCTCCCCTCAAACGATCATCCATCCGTCCGCTCCATCGAGAAGAGCCAACTCGAGAGCTACACCACGGATCCACCAATCGTGAGTACTGCGCTTTTCCTGCGTATCACTGGGGCCCACCACCTTTTGTTCGGCAATCTGAGGATTCTCCGGGCTAAGTCTGGGCTTGGGCTCTGATACCACTTGTTAGGACATTGGATCACCACAAACTCCACATTGATATGATATTGTCCACTTTGGGCCTAAGCCCTCATGGATTTGTTCTTGGGTTCTACCCAAAAGGCCTTATACCAATGGAATACTTAGTCCAACTTATATGCCCATGATCTTTTCCAATTCTAGCCGATGTGGGACTTTGGTTGCACATCCCCAACAATCCTCCCCTCAAACAAAGGACCATATCTCTTTGGATATTTTTACCGGGCCTCCCATCAAACGATGCTTAAGCCCAAAGTGGACAGTATCATATCAATGTGGAGTTTGTGATGGTCCACTGTCCTAACAAGTGGTATCAGAGCCCAGGCCCAAACTTAGCCCGGAGAATCCTCAGATTGCCGAACAAAAGGTGGTGGGCCCCAGTGATGCGCAGGAAAAGCGCAGTACTCACGATTGGTGGATCCGTAGTAAGGCTCTCGAGTTGGCTTTCCTCGATGGAGCGGACGGATGGATGATCGTTTGAGGGGAGGCCCGGTAAAAATATCCAAAGAGATATGGTCCTTTGTTTGAGGGGAGGATTGTTGGGGATGTGCAACCAAAGTCCCACATCGACTAGAATTGGGAAAGATCATCGGCATATAAGTTGGACTAAGTACTCCATTGGTATGAGGCCTTTTGGGTAGAACCCAAGAACAAATCCATGAGGGCTTAGGCCCAAAGTGGACAATATCATATCAATGTGGAGTCTATAGTGGTCCACTGTCATAACAGTAAATCGGCTCTTTATTTAGTAAGTTTTTTAGGATGAGATTTGGATAAAGAGTTTCTCCACAATAATAGCAATTATGTCCATAGCCCCTTTAAATGAAGCAACGATGGGATTCGTTCGGTTGTTTAAGTTTAGTTCTTTCCTCTTTTTCAAATTTTAGGATTCTTAGAAATCAAGACTTGATGTGATTAGTGATTAAATCAAGGGTTGAGATATAAAATCGGATCTTAAAGTTTTATGAGTTTTAAGCATTGGAAGGAACTGCCAAGTTAGTTTTTGATATTTTTATGAAATTGATTAAAGTTGAATATTTGCAATTTATTTATTTTTCTCCCTTGGTTGAGCATCTCCCATTGGATTGAAGATCTGTATAGTGGATTTTTGCAATCAATGGTAAGCGAATCTCTACCTTTTCTCCCTGTGTGTGGATTTTCTGTTTGATTGAAGATCAGGTATCATGGGTTTACCATCAATCGGGATTTGCCCTTCCCAAACAATGTCAATTACCTTGATCAAATAAAATCTGTCTTAAGGTATTTCTAATATATCAATAACTAGCACAATAACCTGTGCTTAGCACAGGTATGGCCATCATTACAACTTAAATATTCATGCATTAAAAAATATCCATAAGTTTTTTGAAAGAAAGCAAATGAAAACAAAAGATTATGAGAGTACTAGCAAAACCCCGTGGATAACCACGAAACCACCAAATGCACAGACTGATATGAATTATTTTTAATAAATTTATTAATTAGTAAACTTGTGAGTCCTTTTTGGTTGCTAATTTGATCTTTATGTTTTTTTCCAAATGTTTTATTCTTTAGGTGAGGAATGAATTGATTAAGAAAGATCAAATGATCATAGACCTAACAAATTGACCTAATATATTTAAGTGGGACCAAGATGAATGGGGTCCATCATCTCTATTCTAACCGTTCATAAAATCATATGATGCAGGCTGGGACCCATTAATTGATTGATAAAGATAAAATGATCAAATGATCATAGACCTCTCAAATTGACCAAACCTAACCTATTTAAGTGGGACCCCCAAGATGAATAGGGTCCACCAACTATATTCTAACCATTCATAAAACCATATTATATGGGATGGGACCCATGAATTGATTAAGAAATATCAAATGATCAAATGATCGTAGACCTAACAAATTGACCTAATGTATTTAAGTGGGACCCAGATGAATGGGGTCCACCATCTTTATTCTAACCGTCCATAAAATCAAATGATGCGGGCCGGGACCCATTAATTGAGTGATAAAGATCAAATGATCATAGACCTCTCAAATTGACCAAACCTAGCCTATTTAAGTGGGACCCCCAAGATGAATGGGATCCACCATATATATTCTAACCGTCCATAAAACCATATGATGCGGGCTGAGACCCATGAATTGCTTAATAAAGATCAAAGGATCAAATGATCATAGACCTCACAAATTGACCAAACCTAACCTATTTAAGTGGAACCCCCCAGATGAATGGGGTCCACCATCTCTATTCTAATCGTCTATAAAACCATATTATGCGGGATGGAACCCATGAATTGATTAAGAAAGATCAAAGGATTTAATGATCGTAAACCTAATAAATTGACCAAATATTTTTAATGTGATCCAGATGAATGGGGTCCACCATCTTTATTCTAACCGTCCAAAAAATTAAATGATGCGGGCCGGGACCCATGAATTGATTGATAAAGATCAAATGACCAAATGTTCATAGACCTCTCAAATTGACCAAACCTAACTTATTTAAGTGAGACCCCCAAGATGAATGGGGTCCACCATCTATATTCTAACCATCCATGAAACAATATGATGCGGGATGGACCCATGAATTGCTTGATAAAGATCAAATCATCAAATCATCATAGACCTCACAAATTGACCAAACATAACCTATTTAAGTGGAACCCCCCAGATGAATGGGGTCCACCATCTCTATTATAGCCGTCCAAAAAATCATATTATGCGGGATGGAACCCATGAATTGATTTAAAAAGATCAAAGAATCAAATGATCGTAGACCTAACAAATTGACCAAATATTTTTAAGTGGGACCCAGATGAATGGGGTCCACCATCTTTATTCTAGCCGTCCATAAAATCAAATGATGCGGGCCGGGACTAATGAATTGATTGATAGAGATCAAATGATCATAGACCTCTCAAATTGACCAAACCTAACCTATTTAAGTGGGACCCCCAAGATGAATGGGGTCCACTGTCGCGACCCCGGACCGAGAAACTAGGGGAAGGATCCGAGTCCGGGAGTCGGGACCGTGGTGGGGTGATGCCGCGCCACGTGCATCTCTTTGGCTAAAACGCACATGGAATTAAAAGAACATTTATCCGTGCACGTGATTTCCCACAGGGTTCCGCGGTGAGGATTATCTTTACACCTCATCTCACATGCAACCATATCAAACACATTCTCATAATTGCGGAAGCGTGTAGTAAACCATATTAATACCATTCAAATCCATAAACAAGGCTGATTTATGGTTAACATGATAAGATATCAGGATGAGCAATGATCAAGCATGTTTTTCCCCAAAAGTAAAGTTAAGTATAATTACAAAGTATCAGTTAATTAAAGCCCCCAAAATAACGGTCAACAAAGACCGTACAATCAAATGAAACCTAAAACAAAGATATCAAGTTCCCAAAGTGTATCGTCCTCAAGGCAAAGCCAAATGTCTACATGACATCATCGGCTTGCCACTCAATCACTCGTTGCGGTGCACCGACCGCCTCCTCTGGCTCCTCCTCAACGGCAAAGAGCTCGGGACCTGAGTACCAAAATAAATGGATCAGACACGACGGTCTGGCAGGTGGGTGAAAAGACATAACAATAATGAAACAATGATGCTATGCAAGAGTTAAGAAAACTTATGGATAAATAATGAACTTTTGTAAAAGACAATATATCATTTCCAAAGAAGTACATTTGCAATAAAACATGTGAGGTGACAAGGATTTGGAAACTATCAAGATGGCAACCCCACAAGCTAGATCCTCCCTTCACCGAAGTGAAGAGAGCGCATACCCTAACAGGATCATTGACCTCAGTCACACGAGGTGAGGAGGAACAACGATAATTATTATAATATACATATATATATACTCTGCGGGACCACGGTAGCGAACCAGGGTAAAAACTCTGCACATTCCAGACTGCAGCTGACTATCAGGAGGGGAAGGAACCCCAAGTCGGTAGATCAAACCGACGAGGTCGTCCAAGCTCAGTGGTGCCGACTCAGAGGTCAAATACGATAAATCAAATCATATGCATAATACAAGAACGGGGTGCCCTAGACACCAATACACATCCATCTCAAGTCGCCATATACAAGTTAGCAAAAGCTAAACACATCACTTTTAGTACTCTTGGAACAGTCTAGTCATATCAAGTTGGTTTGAAATCCAAAATAGGAGTTTAGTTGAAAATCGAATACAAATAGTTTTCCCACCTTTATAGGCTAACAATGGAGTTTCTAGAATTGAATCAGTGTGAATAGGGTCCCGTATGTCAGTTATGATGAAATTTTGGTACTCTTTAAGAGTTAGGGACATTCCGGGTCCTTATCCACATTGGTCAATCTATACAATCTCATGGAATCTCCCTGATGAGGTTTCCTCCTTCCTTCGGACTTCATACAATACCTTACCCATCCTTGAATAACATTGGGGCTCCAAACGATACTTCCACACTACAGCCCCTCACAATTTACCCCAATCTTTCATGGGTTTAAATGCATCAATACAGGTTCAATGCCTCCAGATAAGAAGATAAGGGATAGAGCTGAATTGGACTTGAGTATGGGCTTGGAATGAATCTGGAAGATAGTCCCACAACTCTCTTAATTTACAATTCATCTCATTCCAGTCCGATCGATCGGGCTCCTTGGCCGATCGATCGGTCGTGAATTGCTTCCAGTTATTTACAGTCCGATCGATCGGACCTGATGGGCGATCGATCGGTCCTGAGAACCCTCTCAGTTATTTACAGTCCGATCGATCGGACCTGATGGGCGATCGATCGGTCCTGCAAACCCTCTCAGTTAGTTACAGTCCGATCGATCGGACCTGACGGGCGATCGATCGGTCCTGTAGCGAATCTCAACCCATTTGATTGAATCCTTCTCTTGTCCAACTCCAATCCATTTCCTTTCTTTCCCCTTCTTCCATACATATCTTCACAAACAATTGGGCTATTCCTTGACCTCATTATCTCATCAAATCATCATTCAAAATCAATAAGACTAAATCATCAAACATGATAATTCATTAAAACCATTAATGAAGACAAATCAAGATTTTGCATAAAACATGATAAAACACATGAGAATCATTTCATCCACTTGCCTTGGGTCCAATTGCAAATCAATTGAGCTCTAATCACCTCTTAGGCCAAAATCAAACACCTAAACACAAAACCCCCAAATCCAAACCCTAGATTAACAAAACTAATTAAAACAAAACGGAATCTTCCAATAATTGAAATAGAGCTACCCTAGGGCCTAACAAACAAGATTATAAAACTTTTAGGAAGATCACTTACAAGGAAGTTCTTCAAAAAGCAAGGTGTTGTCCAAAGCAAGTTTTGGAGTGGGGCCTTGAGATGAGGAAGAAGATTATAGTCTCTAACCTTCCATTAGCACTAGCTTAGTGGGGGATTGAAGATGAAGAAGCAAGAAAAGGTAAAGGAAAACCCTTAGGGCTGGGGTTTTTCTTCTCCTCTAGGGTTTTTGCCAGAAATGGGAAAAAGAAGAAGAAACTTTCTATATATAGTAAGTGAGGATGGGCCCACAACTTAAAGAACTTCTCGGGCTCAAAACATGGTCCTCGGGGCTTCAAACGAATTCGGCGAAGAAGACAAAGTTGATCGGTAAAATTTCTAGTTTCCAAAAAGTATATATTTTGCACATTTGGTGACATTGAAATCGGTGTCCAGATTTTGGGTAAAAAGACCATTTTGCCCTCAATTAGTGAAAAATCGGGTTTAAGGTCCTCGAATGAAAACGATGTCAACATGAAAATTGTAGGGATTAACAAGATAAATCCAATGGGTTTAAAAACACGATTCTTGAAAATCATCAGTAAACCCCCAATCTCACAAAATTCGTAATAAGAACCCCCAAGGGTCCCACACATCAAAAGGCTCTCCAAATTCCCCAAAGCTATCATAAAAGCTATTCTAATCCCCAACTAATCCAAAAACTACTAAACACACTTAAACTAAAACACAACTTAAACAACTCTAAACGAGGTCTCTCGGGTCGGGGTCTTACATCCTCCACCCCTTAGGACATTTGGTCCTCCAAATGGAAATTAAAACTCACCTCCGGTAGAAGATGTGGGTACTTCTTCTGAACTTGATCCCGTAATTCCCAAGTTGCTTCTTCCGGTCCATGATTCTCCCAAAGTACCTTGACCCACTGAATAGTCCGGGTTCTCAATTCTTGTTCCTTGGTGTCAATGATCTGCTTAGGCTTCTCAACATAGGTCGCATCTTCTCGAATTTCTAACGGCTCATAACGGAGTATGTGTAGCCTGTCGGGAACGTACTTCTTCAACATAGACACATGGAAAACATTGTGTACGCCGGAGAGCTCAGGCGGTAAGGCTAACCTGTAAGCCACATCACCAATCTTACTCACAATGTCGTACGGTCCAATGTATCTCCTAGACAATTTGCCCTTCTGTCCAAACCTCAAAGTCCCACGAGTGGGTGACACTTTCAAGAAAACCTTATCTCCTTCTTTGAACTGTAAATCCCTTCTGTGAGAATCTGCATAACTCTTCTGTCTACTCTGAGCCACTTTCAGACGTTCTTGGATCAACTTGACCTTGTCGCTTGTCTCACTAACAATGGTCGGTCCATGGAAACTGCGAGTACCAACTTCTTCCCAACAAACAGGTGTTCTACACCTTCTGCCATACAAAGCCTCAAAAGGTGCCATACCGATACTAGAGTGGAAACTGTTGTTGTAAGCGAACTCACACAACGGTAAGGTTTCATCCCACTGAGTCTTGAAATCTAGCACACAAGCTCGAAGCATATCCTCAAGTGTCTGAATTGTCCTTTCTGACTGACCATCGGTCTGTGGGTGATAGGCTGTGCTGAACTGTAACTTCGTACCCATAGACTCATGTAATGTCTTCCAAAATCTTGAGACAAATCTACTGTCTCTATCTGATGTGATGGAAACTGGCTGTCCATGACGACTGACAATTTCTGTGACAAACAACTGTGCCAAAGGTAACATATGCATCTTCTTTCCAGTCTTCATCGGTAGGAAATGAGCTGACTTAGTAAGACGGTCCACTATGACCCAAATAGCATCATTTCCCTTACTAGTCTTCGGTAAACCCGATATGAAGTCCATGGTAATATGCTCCCATTTCCATTCCGGAATCTCTAATGGTCGTAGTAAACCTGGAGGTTTCTGATGTTCAGCCTTGATCAATTGACATGTCATACAACGAGAGACGAAAGCTGCTATCTCTCTCTTCATGTTATTCCACCAAAATCTGCCCTTTAAATTCTGGTACATCTTCGTACTGCCCGGATGTATGGAATACTTGGTATTGTGAGCATCAGACATGATATCATTCCTCAAGTCCTCCAAGTTAGGCACACACAGACGGTCTCGGTAATACAAAACTCCATCCACAATCCGAAAATCCGGACGATCTGCTATATGCTCGAAAATCTTAACCAACTCTGGGTCTTGTAACTGATTCTCTTTGATCTTTTGAATGAACAAGGGCTCTGACACAGACATGTTTGCTAACATGACACCCTCTCTTAGTGGATGAAAATCTACACCCAACTCTTCTAACTGCTGTACCACATAAGTTCCACGAAGACTGGCCATGCTCACTGACTTTCTGCTCAAGGCATCTGCAACTACATTCGCCTTCCCCGGGTGATACTTGATTGGAAAATCGTAATCCTTGATATATTCCATCCATCTCCTCTGCCTCATGTTCAACTCCTTCTGAGAAAACAAGTACTGAAGACTACGGTGGTCGGAGTGAACCTCAAACTTTTCTCCATAGAGGTAGTGTCTCCACATCTTCAAAGCTAAAACAACTGCGGCCAACTCGAGATCATGTGTTGCATAGTTCTTTTCATGATCCTTCAACTGCCGAGATCCATATGCAACTACCTTCCCGTCTTGCATTAACACGCATCCCAGTCCAACACTGGAAGCATCGGTAAAAATGGTAAAACCGCCGCTCCCAGATGGCAAAGTAAGGACTGGAGCTGTAGTCAATCTCTTCTTCAGTTCTTGGAAACTAGCCTCACACTTGTCTGTCCAAACATATGGTGCATTCTTCCTTGTCAGCTTCGTCAAAGGTGACGCAATCGACGAAAATCCTTGCACAAACCTCCGATAATATCCTGCCAATCCAAGAAAACTCCTGATCTCTGATGCATTCTTCGGTCTATCCCAATTCATGACTGCCTCAATCTTGGACGGGTCCACTGATAATCCTTCCTTAGAGATGATATGGCCCAAAAATGTGACTTGGTCCAACCAAAATTCACACTTACTAAGTTTTGCAAACAACTGATTCTCCCTCAATAGCTGGAGTGCTATCCTCAAATGTTCTTCGTGTTCTCCTTTGGTCTTGGAATATACCAAAATATCATCAATAAACACCACTGTAAACTGATCCAAATACTCCGCAAATATTTTGTTCATCAATGCCATGAAAACTGCCGGTGCATTAGTCAAACCAAATGGCATCACTAGAAATTCATAGTGTCCATATCTTGTCCGAAATGCTGTTTTTGGTACATCTGAGTCTCTAACTCTCAACTGATGGTAACCTGACCTCAAATCAATCTTCGAAAAGTAAGAAGCTCCTTGCAACTGATCAAACAGTTCATCTATCCTTGGCAACGGATATTTGTTTTTGATGGTCATTTGGTTCAATCTTCTATAGTCAATACACATTCTCATAGAACCATCCTTCTTCTTCACAAACAAAACTGGTGCTCCCCACGGTGACACACTAGGTCTCACAAAACCTTTGTTCAAAAGTTCTTGCAATTGCATCTTCAACTCTCCCAATTCTGCCGGGGCCATTCTGTAAGGTGCGATAGATATCGGAGCGGTCCCCGGTAACAACTCAATAGTGAAGTCTATCTCTCTAATGGGTGGCAATCCTGGTATCTCCTCCGGGAAAACATCCGGAAACTCACAAACAATTGGAATCTCCTCCACCCCTTGGGACCGTTTATCCTCCGTGATAAACGCCATATAACCCTCACAACCACTTTTTAGAAGCCTACCAGCCTTCAACGCTGAAATAAACCCTGCACCAGAATTACTCCTCTCTCCCTGAAACAACACCCCTGCTTGGGTCTCCTCTAACTTAAAAGTTAGGGTCTTATGGAAACAATCCATAGTAGCATGGTATCCTGCTAACCAATCCATCCCTAGGATGACATCAAAATCCTGCATCTCCAATAAAATGAGATCTGCCGGTAATACTACTTCTCCTATCATGACTGGACAACTAGGGTAAAAAGTTCTACAAATAACTTCCTTACCTAAAGGGGTAGTCACAGTCAAAATGAAACTCAATTCTCTAGCATGCATATCAATCAACATAGCAAATTTTGGAGATAGGAATGAGTGAGTAGAGCCAGGGTCAAACAAAACCTTAGCATCAAAACCACAAACGAGAAGTGTACCTTCCACTACATTGCCTTCAGCCTCCGCATCAGCTCTATTGACAGCATAGAGTTGTGCCCTTTGTGGTGGCCTGTTCTGCCCTTGCTGTTGCCTGCCTTGTGGTGCATTCCTATTCTGATTCTGAGGACGCTGATTCTGATTTTGATTCTGCCCTTGCTGACGGGCCGGTTGTTGTTGTTGTTGTAGTGGCCTAAACTGTTGCTGAGGTGCCTGTTGTTGTAGTGGCCTTGCTTGATTCTGAACTACCAATGCATTCTGAGGTGGTGCCTGACGCTGTACTCCTTGTTGCTGTCTATTTTGTCTATCTGGCCTTGGGCAATCCCTCATTTGGTGGTCCAATGAACCACATCTAAAACATGCTCCCGTGATAGAACGACATTGGGCATTCCCATGATGTTTCCCACAATGGATACAAGCACCCGGATTTTGCACATTTTGCTCTTGTCTTGGCCTCTTATTCTGATTGTTCCTTTGTTGATAGTTCTGCTGTTGGCCTTGACCCTTTCCTTGGTTCTTGGTGATCTTGTTGTGGAAGTTCTCAAATTTGTATGCTCTCTTGACAGCTTCTTCAAAGGTAACGGGTGGTACAACCCCGGTAGCATCCCTCTCAATAATCGGGTGAAGTCCCTCAAGGAACTTGGTTATCTTCTTCTCCTCTGTGTCTACTAACTCCGGTGCATACCTTGACAATCTCTCAAATTTGGTGAGGTATTCAAGGACTGACATGTTTCCTTGCACAAGTTGCTGAAATTCTACTGCTTTTTGCCTCTTGACATGTGTAGGTACATATTTCTCTCCAAACTGTCTCTTGAAGCTAGCCCAAGCTTCTGCATCAGCCATTGTCCTGTATTCTGCCCTGACGGTCTTCCACCAAATATCTGCTAAACCCACAAACATAGAGGCTGCAAGTTGCACACGTTCTAGACCGGTACATATGAATATCTCAAATATGTTTTCGGTGTGTTCAAGCCAATCATCTGCTGCCATTGGATCCTCAGTCCCCAAAAATTCTTTCGGTCCTCTCTTCCTGAACCGCTCATACAATACATTAGGATCATTCCCTCTAATGTTTACCGGACCAGGTGGTGCAACTGGGATTGGTTCCGGTCTCCTCTCCAATATTCCCAACAACTGTGCCTGCATTTGAGCTATCTCCCTAGCATGATCCTCATCTTTCTTAAGCATCTGTTCTTGCAATCTGGTCTGCGTCTCATGAGCTTGTGCTTGGAGTCTAGCCTGATTTTCATTTGCTTGACGTTGTTGGTCTAGCATAGCCTGCATCATCTGTTGGAATTGATTCTGCATATTATTGTCCTGAGGTTCCTCTACACTAAGCCCTGCACTCTCACTGTTACTGGCAATGTGGTTACTGTTTGCTGCTCTTTTGCGAGGTGGCATAACGCTGCAAAACAAATTGTTAGCACATATAAACCAAGTACAGGGTGGTCACACATTGCTCACACGGTTCTATCTAACGAATCCTCTCCACGTACTTAAGATTTCTAGTTTCTTTTAATTGCCTGAAACATGTCCCGCTCTGATACCAGTCCTGTCGCGACCCCGGACCGAGAAACTAGGGGAAGGATCCGAGTCCGGGAGTCGGGACCGTGGTGGGGTGATGCCGCGCCACGTGCATCTCTTTGGCTAAAACGCACATGGAATTAAAAGAACATTTATCCGTGCACGTGATTTCCCACAGGGTTCCGCGGTGAGGATTATCTTTACACCTCATCTCACATGCAACCATATCAAACACATTCTCATAATTGCGGAAGCGTGTAGTAAACCATATTAATACCATTCAAATCCATAAACAAGGCTGATTTATGGTTAACATGATAAGATATCAGGATGAGCAATGATCAAGCATGTTTTTCCCCAAAAGTAAAGTTAAGTATAATTACAAAGTATCAGTTAATTAAAGCCCCCAAAATAACGGTCAACAAAGACCGTACAATCAAATGAAACCTAAAACAAAGATATCAAGTTCCCAAAGTGTATCGTCCTCAAGGCAAAGCCAAATGTCTACATGACATCATCGGCTTGCCACTCAATCACTCGTTGCGGTGCACCGACCGCCTCCTCTGGCTCCTCCTCAACGGCAAAGAGCTCGGGACCTGAGTACCAAAATAAATGGATCAGACACGACGGTCTGGCAGGTGGGTGAAAAGACATAACAATAATGAAACAATGATGCTATGCAAGAGTTAAGAAAACTAATGGATAAATAATGAACTTTTGTAAAAGACAATATATCATTTCCAAAGAAGTACATTTGCAATAAAACATGTGAGGTGACAAGGATTTGGAAACTATCAAGATGGCAACCCCACAAGCTAGATCCTCCCTTCACCGAAGTGAAGAGAGCGCATACCCTAACAGGATCATTGACCTCAGTCACACGAGGTGAGGAGGAACAACGATAATTATTATAATATACATATATATATACTCTGCGGGACCACGGTAGCGAACCGGGTAAAAACTCTGCACATTCCAGACTGCAGCTGACTATCAGGAGGGGAAGGAACCCCAAGTCGGTAGATCAAACCGACGAGGTCGTCCAAGCTCAGTGGTGCCGACTCAGAGGTCAAATACGATAAATCAAATCATATGCATAATACAAGAACGGGGTGCCCTAGACACCAATACACATCCATCTCAAGTCGCCATATACAAGTTAGCAAAAGCTAAACACATCACTTTTAGTACTCTTGGAACAGTCTAGTCATATCAAGTTGGTTTGAAATCCAAAATAGGAGTTTAGTTGAAAATCGAATACAAATAGTTTTCCCACCTTTATAGGCTAACAATGGAGTTTCTAGAATTGAATCAGTGTGAATAGGGTCCCGTATGTCAGTTATGATGAAATTTTGGTACTCTTTAAGAGTTAGGGACATTCCGGGTCCTTATCCACATTGGTCAATCTATACAATCTCATGGAATCTCCCTGATGAGGTTTCCTCCTTCCTTCGGACTTCATACAATACCTTACCCATCCTTGAATAACATTGGGGCTCCAAACGATACTTCCACACTACAGCCCCTCACAATTTACCCCAATCTTTCATGGGTTTAAATGCATCAATACAGGTTCAATGCCTCCAGATAAGAAGATAAGGGATAGAGCTGAATTGGACTTGAGTATGGGCTTGGAATGAATCTGGAAGATAGTCCCACAACTCTCTTAATTTACAATTCATCTCATTCCAGTCCGATCGATCGGGCTCCTTGGCCGATCGATCGGTCGTGAATTGCTTCCAGTTATTTACAGTCCGATCGATCGGACCTGATGGGCGATCGATCGGTCCTGAGAACCCTCTCAGTTATTTACAGTCCGATCGATCGGACCTGATGGGCGATCGATCGGTCCTGCAAACCCTCTCAGTTAGTTACAGTCCGATCGATCGGACCTGACGGGCGATCGATCGGTCCTGTAGCGAATCTCAACCCATTTGATTGAATCCTTCTCTTGTCCAACTCCAATCCATTTCCTTTCTTTCCCCTTCTTCCATACATATCTTCACAAACAATTGGGCTATTCCTTGACCTCATTATCTCATCAAATCATCATTCAAAATCAATAAGACTAAATCATCAAACATGATAATTCATTAAAACCATTAATGAAGACAAATTAAGATTTTGCATAAAACATGATAAAACACATGAGAATCATTTCATCCACTTGCCTTGGGTCCAATTGCAAATCAATTGAGCTCTAATCACCTCTTAGGCCAAAATCAAACACCTAAACACAAAACCCCCAAATCCAAACCCTAGATTAACAAAACTAATTAAAACAAAACGGAATCTTCCAATAATTGAAATAGAGCTACCCTAGGGCCTAACAAACAAGATTATAAAACTTTTAGGAAGATCACTTACAAGGAAGTTCTTCAAAAAGCAAGGTGTTGTCCAAAGCAAGTTTTGGAGTGGGCGGTTTTCTTCAAAAATGGTGTCAAGACGAAGGCCTTGAGATGAGGAAGAAGATTATAGTCTCTAACCTTCCATTAGCACTAGCTTAGTGGGGGATTGAAGATGAAGAAGCAAGAAAAGGTAAAGGAAAACCCTTAGGGCTGGGGTTTTTCTTCTCCTTTAGGGTTTTTGCCAGAAATGGGAAAAAGAAGAAGAAACTTTCTATATAGTAAGTGAGGATGGGCCCACAACTTAAAGAACTTCTCGGGCTCAAAACATGGTCCTCGGGGCTTCAAACGAATTCGGCGAAGAAGACAAAGTTGATCGGTAAAATTTCTAGTTTCCAAAAAGTATATATTTTGCACATTTGGTGACATTGAAATCGGTGTCCAGATTTTGGGTAAAAAGACCATTTTGCCCTCAATTAGTGAAAAATCGGGTTTAAGGTCCTCGAATGAAAACGATGTCAACATGAAAATTGTAGGGATTAACAAGATAAATCCAATGGGTTTAAAAACACGATTCTTGAAAATCATCGGTAAACCCCCAATCTCACAAAATTCGTAATAAGAACCCCCAAGGGTCCCACACATCAAAAGGCTCTCCAAATTCCCCAAAGCTATCATAAAAGCTATTCTAATCCCCAACTAATCCAAAAACTACTAAACACACTTAAACTAAAACACAACTTAAACAACTCTAAACGAGGTCTCTCGGGTCGGGGTCTTACATCCACCATCTATATTCTAACCGTCCATGAAATAATCTGATGCGGGCTGGGACCCAAGAATTGCTTGATAATGATCAAAGTATTAAATGATCATAGACCTCACAAATTGACCAAACATAACCTATTTAAATGGAACCCCCAGATGAATGGGGTCCACCATATTTATTCTAACCGTCCATAAAACCATATTATGCGGGATGGGACCCATGAATTGATTTAAAAAGATCAAATGATCAAATGATCGTAGACCTAACAAATTGATTAAATATGTTTAAGTGAGACCCAGATGAATGGGGTCCACCATCTCTATTCTAACCGTCCATAAAATCATATGATGCGGGCCGGGACCCATGAATTGATTGATAAAGTTCAAATGATCATAGACCTCATAAAATGAACAAATCTAATTTATTTAAGTGGGACCCCAAAGATGAATGGAGTCCACCATCTATATTCTAACCGTTCATAAAACCATATGATGCGGGCTGGGACCCATGAATTGCTTGATAAAGATCAAAGGATCAAATGATCATAGACCTCACAAATTGACCAAACCAAACCTATTTAAATGGAACCCCCCAAATGAATGGGGTCCACCATCTCTATTCTAACCATCCATAAAATCATATTATGCGGGATGAGACCCATGAATTGATTAAGAAAGATCAAATGATCAAATGATCATAGACCTAACAAATTGACCAAATATTTTTAAGTGGAACCCAGATGAATGGGGTCCACCATCTTTATTCTAACCGTCCATAAAATCAAATGATGCGGGCCGGGACCCATGAATTGATTTAAAAAGATCAAATGATCAAATGATCGTAGACCTAACAAATTGACCAAATATTTTTAAGTGGGACCCAGATGAATGGGGTCCACCATCTTTATTCTAACCGTCCATAAAATTAAATGATGCGGGCCGAGACCCATGAATTGATTGATAAAGATCAAATGAACAAATGATCATAGACCTCTCAAATTGACCAAACCTAACCTATTTAAGTGGGACCCCCAAGATGAATGGGGTCCACTATCTATATTCTAACCATCCATGAAACAATATGATGCGGGATGGACCCATGAATTGCTTGATAAAGATCAAATGATCAAATGATCATAGACCTCACAAATTGACCGAACATAACCTATTTAAGTGGAACCCCTCAGATGAATGGGGTCCACCATCTCTATTCTAACCATCCATAAAACTATATTATGCGGGATGGGACCCATGAATTGATTTAAAAAGATCAAATGATCGTAGACCTAAAAAATTGACCAAATATTTTTAAGTGGGACCCTAATTATGGAGAAGTTTTAGGATAATTATGGTTGGTAATAGGGATCACATTGAGAGATTTTAGGATAATTATTATTGGTAATAGGGTAGGATAATTATTATTGGTAATAGGGATATCATTGAGAGATTTTAGGATAATTCAAATTCTAATCAAGCAATTTCTATTTTCTAGTAGAATACCATTGTAGGCTGGCTGCTGCCACGTGTCCTTCTCGAAAACATGCCACGTGTCTTCCTCCAAGAAGTCTCATGAAGTGTATACATCCCTTTAGTAATATAGATAGATAGATTTGCTTAGGTAATCAAAGAACTGATTGCATAGAAAGGAAAGATGAGAATTGGAGTAGAAAGGAAATGGTAGACTTTGGGTAGAAAGGGAGTTATTGCATAAATAGAAAAGTGGGGAGTAGAGGTGGTTTTTGGTAAAGAGATAAGATAGGTAGTTTGTATGTGATAAGTGGGAGAGAAAACTGGAAAGATTTGAAAAAAAAAAAGAAAAGAAACTGAATGTCAAAATCATAACCGACGTCAAAATTGGATCCAAAAGCTTCTAGCTTAATACATATTATAATTGAAATGAGATAATCAAAAGAAATAAAAGTGAGTAGTCACCATAAATGATGTGGGATTTTCTAGGGGGGATTTTATTCCCTCATTATCTTAATCCTATCGTGTCACTAACAAATTCCTAGAATTAGGATCTTTTACGACTCATAAATAGGATCCAATTACAACTCATTAATAGGAATTTAATCCACTCAAAAGAATCGAACTCCAAGTGATACTTTTCCCGTACATCTTGCATATTAGGAGTTGTAAGGCACATGCGTGACACATATGGTTCTAGTTAGTGGACAAACTTTAAGCCAAAATTGTAAACACCATTTAAATATGACTTGGACTCATCTTGACCATCGATTTTGTGGCTTCACCCATTGTTTTTTATCAAGCGCTTGGTAAAATGGATTGAGACCCCATTTGACTGATCAAATGGATCTATATAATTGAGGTCTTGATCCATCCCATTATCCATTGGATATAGGCCATACGCTCGTGTCAATTATCATCACTCCATCTTGCAGATACACTTACAAAAGCCATGACTCATGATTGACATCATTTTTTCTTGAGTCCTGCTATATGGACTAACTCATGGACAAAACCATAGACTAACTCCAGGGTTCTCATCCAAATAATGGATGAGAACATCCAATATTTGAATGAAAACCATGGGGTTAGTCCATAGTCCATATAGACTTTTTGTTTTTTCTTTTCAAATTTGGTGCCTTTTTGATCCGCTAATTAATTTGAGGTGGAGTGTGAAGGAACACAATATCAAGGATAATCGGTCGCCATATTGTAAACCAAGTGTATAGTATTTTAAATACACCTCAGGAGCATGGTAATTGTAATTATCTCAGAGATTTATTAGGATCATCGATTGATTGGGGATTGCAATCAATGAAACATTATTATGGGGGATCTTGTCATTAAAGGGATCACTCCAATTTTCCCAAAATCTCTTGTTCTCTATGGTAATTGTCATTTACAATCTAAAGATTACAATTATGATTTGATTTGTTGCATACGAGATTAAAGATTAGGAAGATTAGCTAATCGAGCTAATTTTCAGGGACAGTTGCCTATCCCTAGTAATGGAATGGCCTGGCTATTGATCAATTGAAACCCCTAAACCATAGCATGCAAGCATTCATACTCGCCCAAATTTTCCACTCATGCAAGTTTTGTAGACCCTTAGCGTGACCATGCAAATTTTGCACCCATCTTGGCTTGGGTTTGGGTTTGGACAAATTTAAGGCACTCAATTTGTGATGGTTACCATTTTTCTCCTGCACTAGTGATGGTTTTAATCCTTAATATTTTTTCCCATTGTTTAATTTATTTCTTGTTTGAGTACTCTCATGTTCTTATGCCCTTTGCCTTCTTTTTTTTTTTTTTTTGTTTTTCTCTCATTTATCTCAATTTGTGTATTAGCAATGAAGCTCTATTATGTTAGCTTCGCAATGATAATTAGGATATTTAAATTTACTTTCTCAGTATGCAAAACAATAGGAGACTAGACATATTGTCAGATTATATATATATATATATATAATGCCAGTGGGAATTATCATCTAGTTTGAGACTTATGCATCTAATTGTTATTCTTGTAGGAATAGGATGGACATCATGGAAGAAGCGCTGGTTTATTCTCACAAGAACATCACTAGTCTTCTTCAGAAGTGACCCGGTAAGGATTACTGTGTATTTTTGGTCCTTCCAATTCCCTTTCTTACTGAGATGGGATGGTTCCCTTTTCTCCTTACTTTCTCTTAGTAACTTGAGATGCATTTTTAAAAAAATTTTGGGTGTGATGAAAATCATATATAGACAAAAACTACAAAAACATGAATTTTGAAAATTGCACCCTATTTTAAATCTTCATGACAGGGCCCACCTATGATTAATACAATCCCTGGCACACACCTATCTTGCATGAATTGATACTCACCCCATCATCCAAGATAAGGACCTCACATATAAAATCATTCTAGTTAGAACTCTCCAAATCTAATAATCACCCTGTGCAAATGACTTTTGGCCTAACCACATAACTCGCACCAAGAGATTCCTATTGGCTACCTGTGGTTGGGACTTGGGATGCATTCAGTTGGCCCCTACAAACTACAGTGCATTTTCTAGGGCTAAACCTGAACCTTTTCTGGTCGCTCTCTTATTTATATAGAAGCATATTCATATGCCCCATGTATATAGAACATTACCAGTGCCAGCCCTAGTAAGACGTTTGCTAAACCCTTCCCTGTGGAGCTATCATGAGGTTAGGGAGAGGTGTGAATAGTTTAATATTGACTAGGTGTGGGCCAGAATTACTCCATTCGGATTATCCTAGCCTTTGATTTCAAGGATCAGATTGTCATGTTTCTAAAAATCCTTTCTTTTTCTTTTTATTTATTTATTTTTTTTTTTTTGGTTTTTGTGGCTTAGTCCAACATTGTGCAACGTTCCAAATATTGTCATTGCAAGAAACTTGTAATTTTTGTCATTTTGTCATATTATATACATGTTCATTTTCCACCAAGAGGTACCTCGCAGGGTTCTATGAGATGAAATATATATAGGAGAATGGTCTCCTATGAGTAGATATGCAGTCAAGCTCGTGTGGCCCACTTAGGTGCGTGTCTATCAATGGGAGGAGGGCAGATGGAAAGGTCTTACTATGGAGAAAAAATCAGCCGCACCAAATTATCTTAGCTCCTGATTTAACAGCCTTTAAGTTTAGTGGCATCTAAACTGGAGAGTTTTTTGAGATTCAAGATGACGGCGAGTGAAGGTTCTAAATGAGTGTAAAATTAGGCCTGATGCCAGAGCAATGGATCATGCCAAGATTATGGAAGGGTCCGTACTTAACAAAGATGCGCATTCAATTCACTCGTAGAACATTTTCTTTTCATATATGGGAGATGCTCCTATGAGCATGGATGAAAATAGCGGTAGCGGCGGGTGTAGCGGCCCGCCGCTAAACCACTATGAAGCGGGCGTTACGTAGCGTAGCGGGGCTACGTAGTGGCATATCGGTGCTATTTGAAAAAATCGTCAAAAAAATATGAAAAAGAAATTGTAGAAAATCTAGAATATTGAAAAATGAGAGCAAATGTTTTTTTTTTTTTTTCGCAAAAGTAACTAAGATAATGGGGCGTAGCGGTCCCCGCATTATATGAGGTCCTGTATCGCTGTATAAATAGAAAATAATAGTAATGATCATTTTTTTCATATGTGTTCATGTTGCTTACTTATGCTAACTTACAAACTAATGAAAAGCTCATAAAAGAAAAAACTATGTCAAGAAGTCAAAACTTAAGATTAAGAGTACCTAGAGAAAAAAATATATCTACAAAAGGGGGTGTCTAATAGGATGTACTTAGAGAAGTATTCTTGAGAAGAACTCTTTGTATCGACCGTAATTCGGCAAGATCATGTGCTTTTTTGTATTTTTTTAAACATAAAAGGGTAGAAGAGCTGTGTAGAATTGTTATTTGGAGAGAAGAAGAAAAGAAATAAGTCTTATTATGCATTTTAAAAAAAATTGGAAAGTAGGAATTTTTCTCACCCTATAGCGGCCCCGTAGCGAGCGTAGCGGCCTCGTATCGGGCATGGCGGCCCCGTAGCGGTCGTAGCGGCCGCTACGGGTGCGACGACCGATATATCGGCCTCTACGTAGCATATTTTCATCCATGCCTATGAAAGCATCTCTCACCTTACTATGAGACATAAGGTGGGGGCCCTCACATCCATATCCAATACCAACAACTTAAATGTGAGGGCCCCCACCTTTATCTCTCATAGTAAGGTGAGAGATGCTCCGATGTATATGGACCCTTACCTACGAACCTGAGCGCACAATGATACCGCAAACTCTTTGACACGTGAAGATCGTAGGATCCTTGCCTTCAACACATCTCTTTTCCCTTTCTCTGATCTCAGAAAATCCAAATTTGCAGGTGAGATTATGTGCAAATACCTTAGATGCACATGGCGGCCCAGCTGAAAAGACCTACTAATTATCAATTTGAATGGGACATAATACTAACCCCCTTAGAATGTCACTGGTCCCATGTTTTTGCACTAATATGAATGGGATTGCCTGTTAGATTGAAATTAAAAAAAAAAAAAAAATGATGCATTCTAAAATTGTAAAACTTGAGGGCCACAAATTAAGGGGTTAGGATGATTTGATGGACATGGAATTTTGCACATAGGTGGGTCACATCTGGAATTTTCGATCCCCAAATTTGGATCCTCTGAGGCTTTAACCTAGAGAAATCCTAATTTAAAGGGGTGGAACTTCACAATGGTGCCATCTATCAAAATCCGAACCATTCAAAATAAACGCTCTCCAGGTATATGGGGTATCCTTAAATATTACAGCGGACTGAGTTTGTTCCATCATTGAATTGATTGTTTGATGAAAAACATGATTAACACTATCTTATGAAATCATTATCATATTTTTCATCAAGTAGTCAATTCAACGGTGAAATAAGCTCCGATTTATGTAAAATTTGAGGGGCACCCCATGTACTTGGAGGGCATTTATTTTGACCGTTCAGATTTCAATAGGTGGGCCTCATTATGGAGGTTCACTCCTTTTAACTCAAGAATTCCCTATGTTCAAGCCTCAATGGATCTAGACTCTAGGTCCCCACTTTCCCTTGTATTGATGTGGACCCTGTGTGCCCCACAAGGCTGTGCACAAATTGGTTAAATAAGCATGCTTGCACCAGAGAGGGAATATTTATATGAGAGAGAGAGAGAGAGAGAGAGAGAGAGAGAGGTACTACAACGTACAACTATGGACATGTATGTAGTAAAATTGAAAAGAGAATATCTTGAAAACTTGAGGTTAGAACCTACAAACAATGAATGGTCAACTCACCCACTTACTTCCATCCTGACTTTAACAAAATCTAGGTTTGCATTCGTTTCAAGTTGTTGACCTATTGTAAAAAGAAAATTTGCAATCCATGTATCCTATTGCTCACCATTGTCCCATTGCATTTCATTGAGAGCCCTTTCATGATTAGTGTGCCCCCATAAATTGTTGGAGAACATTCAATGTCTGTCCAATTTATAAAGCCTTTGTCTTTGTTGCGTCCTTGACTTTTATTAGTCACGAAATGAGTATAATATTCTCTTTTCATCCTAAAATATCCCTTCATTCCGGTTTTTCTTTTTTTTTTTTTTTTTTTTTTTTCAGATTACAAGTGATGCCAACTATTGAATTCCATCCTAGTTAGTGGGAGAGCAATCTATTGTCGTAACCTGTTTTCTCCACTTTGCCCATTATAATTGCTTCCCTGGTCCTCGTACCTCTATTTCATTATCATGATCTGCATAGCTTCTTGAAACTTGATTTCTTTAACTATTCAATTAGTTTCTCTATATTTATTTCATCATTATCATCATCATCAAAGCCTTGTCCCAACTATGTTAGGGTGGGCTATATGAATTCTGTTTCTTGATGCTGATCTATAATACTACACCAAAAACGTCAATCAGGAACGGTTTCGGACCGTTTCTGACTTGAATTGGAACGGTTTCCAACAGTCACAGTAGGTGGTGTTTCAAATAAATTGGAACGGCTTGTCCTCGTTCCTGAAACTGAATATTGGAACGGTTTTATACCTTTCCAGTATTTAAAATTCGGCACGTTATTTAGCTGTTCCAATTCTGTTCTATAACCGTTCCGAAAAGTTCTAAAATCGTTCCAGTTTATAATAAATTGAAACTTTTTTAGACTGTCCAATACCATTCTTTAACTGTTCCTATTTATTATATGTACTTTCTTGAAACTATTCCAAAAGAGTTCTTAAACCGTTCCAATTCCGTAATTTTGAATTGTTTCAGAACCATTTAAAATTGTTAACATTTTTAAACTGTCCAATACCGTTCTTGAACCGTTCCTATTTATTATATGTACTTTCTTGAAACTATTCCAAAAGAGTTCTTAAACCGTTCCAATTTCGTAATTTTGAATTGTTTCATAACCATTTAAAATTGTTCCAATTTTATTAGGCTAGGTTTGTAACCGTTCCTAATGAAAAATGAAATATTTAAAAAAAATACTATTGTAGCAAAATTCTTTATTGTGCCACCTAATGCATTTAAAAAAAATCATAAACTGCGGCATTCACATCTATTCACATTCATAGAAAACAATCACCAATGGTTCACAAAATCTAGAATAGAATTCAATAGAGTAACTTGAACTCAAATATACAATTTATAAAATTTGAATATCCATACATAATGCATCGACCTCATATAACCTTCTAACTAAAAATATCTACTTCATTTCTTAAAAAATAAAAACCAAAGAGTCCATATCCCATCATATTTGTTGAGTTTTTTAACTTTGATCCAACTACTTTTCTGACATACATTTTCTGTGACAAATCCTCCAAATTGTAACGCTCTTGTGAGGTCCGCCAAACTGTTTGGTATCTCCAAACTGAACAATATATTAGGTGTTGATGTACCTCTTGAGATAACTACCTCTGCAAAACAAGAAAATAAACAAGTTAATAATCTTCTCCACATTATCATTCTTGCAATACCTTTTAATATTTCTTTTTGCATTTGTTAAAGATTTTCATTTGACTTGTGACAGAAGGAAGATGCCTTACTGATTTCAAACGTGTACACTTTTTCACTAATTACATCAACATAGTAATGAACAATAGCACACTAGTAGGAAAACCAGAGATTTGACATTCGCTTCACAAGGTAATATAATATGCAGTGCTAAAATCAAAGATATTTGATTTAAGGAATCAAAAGATTCAGATTTTCTTACCCTTGCTTCAACCAAGTCTTGCGTTCCAATTTATGTTGACTACAGTGCACCCAATAGCAGATATCAGTGCACTCAAATGAAATTCCATCAGATATCAACAAATAGGCAAATACTATTATCTAACAACAACAATAATAATAAGATAATAAAATTGATGATACTTTAGCTTGTAAGTTTCTTGTATCATACAAGTTACACCGTTAAGGGGGGAACACTGAATTGCACATAACAAGTCAAGGTTACAATGAAATCACAGGGGTATACAGTTAAATTGCTAAATGTGATCTGCGTACAACAAATGTCACTGAGATTAGAAGAACCAAAATAGTAGCATAGGCCATCAGTATACAAAATTCCGTAGCAAGAGAGCAATGGCTCACAGTCACTATATTGTTCGGCCTAAAAGTGGCAACAATGAAAGCTGGATCATTTCTTGCTTCCCAGCTCATGGCTGGAACACTCACCTCACGTGTCCCATCTACATGCATGTGGTCACAAAACTGTATGGAATCAGTTAAGTAGTCCTCATTTGTTAGCCATAATTACTTTGCTTTATTTTCCATAAGAGAACATGGTTGCTTATCAGTCATGATTACCTTAATTTATTTAGAGTAGAAAGCATCACCCAAGTGCTTGGATTCTCTTTTTAATTTTTTCCAATTTGCTTATATTACTTTAATTAAGATTGAGTCCAGCTCAGTTTAATGATTTATGTATTATTGGTTATTCCTCCTCATTTGTGGTTATCTTCTTGTTTCTCTTTTGCAATTTTTTCACATTAGTGAGTAAACCCTGGTCCGTCCTTTGATGTTGTTGATGCAACCAAAACAATCTAATCATGGAGACATTATGAGATAATAACCCTGTAGAATGTTTTCAAACATAATATATATAGCTATCTGTAATGCCATGTGCTCTAGACATTGCTGTGTTCTCATTGCAACTGAGAGGACAGCAACTGAGAGGACATTAAAAGCTCACTTGATCATAAGATTATATGTACCCATTTGATTAACAACTAGCTATTTTAGTTGATTAGGTTTTTACAGTTTCCTAGATAAAAATTAATCTACTGGGCCTGGGCTTGTTTTGGTAGAATCTCCCTACTTTCTTTACATCATTAATGCTTAATCTTACATGTATTAGATTCTTGATCACCTAGATTCCTTACCTTGACACTCCAGCAAGCATATTACTCATTTACATGGCATGGCATGCGCTCAATTTAATCAAGTTTGACTTGCAAGAAGTGGGGACTGAGTAAGAACGGCATCGTAAAGACTACTTAACCCTTTTGCATGATTATTGACCCATAATCATTTCTTAAGTTTAAAGGCTTCTAACCCTAATGCTGAGTCAAGATACCTGTGGGGGGAAATTCGAAGTAGGATTTTGGATTGGGCTTTGGTGGAAGCACCTACAATACCTATACTATCCAAATGAGATTTAAGCAAGGGTATTCTTCATCCTCAAGACTATTAAGCAAATGGCCAACTGGTTGTTTCCATGATCACCAAGGGGAAGGATGTTGATCACTAGATCAATATGGCAAAAAAATTGTTGAAGAAAAGCAGAAACAAGCGCTTGTATGACATTATGCTTAATCTACAACAAGACCAACCATCATCTGTACAAAATCACCCAACAAGTTGTCTTTCAATATCCTCTATTATGACTTGGTTCTCATATCATTTCTCTGGTCACATACGAATTTCACATCTCAAACTTGTTACTAAACCAAACACATCAGTAAACTTCACATTCATCATCAGTTGTCAAAATGCCGGCAATGTCACATGATTTTCGTTGATTAGCGTAACAATCAAAAGCGTATAACAGCAACCCAAGCATAGTAAATGTGTTGCTTAATAAAAACAAACTACATGAGTTGCACAATAATAGGAAAATGAACAATGTTTGATGACATATATAGAAACTTAAATTTCAAAAGGTATGAGAACATGGAATAACCTTGGTCTGAGAGCCTGGAAGATATATTCAGTTGCATTTGGGGGTATAGTGTGTGACAATTCATATGGTTCTATACCTGCAAATCCACTAGAAAGAAATTCACAGAAACTTATTTAAATTGGAAAATAAATGCCACTTCTAAAATGAAAGACAAATAAATTGTCACATGGAAGGTAAATATGAAAACCACTGTTAGGATAATTTTGGATTGGCCATTAATACAGAATCCATTAACAACAAATTAAAACTTATCGATATCAAAGGAATAATTTTTGAATAAAAGTAGTTCAATAGATTTTCTCATATCTTTAGAGGGAAACAAGAAGATGAATAGCTTCCCTAATATGATAAAATCAGACTGGAAGTAGATAATTGATCAATTTTAACACCTTTATGCTCGTACTTCAATTTTCAATGCATTTTGTTTGCAATGATTTTCTAGTCAGGTAATGATTCACAAATAAAACAAAGGTTACCTCAATAAACTGCAAGGCATTGATTTTCTGTGGAATCCCTAAAAAAAAAAAACAAACAAAAAAAGAATAGAGGCTAAGAGTTAGCCAAAGAACCAGAGAGTAAAAAAGAAGAAAAAGAAAAGTTATGAAAGAGGACTAATGAATTTATACAGGATACTGCATGCCCTCTATTAGGCTAATGTCGATCACTGTGGCAAATGTTTCTTAAGATTATGAATAGTTCACAATGTAATTAATGCATGTATCAGATTCCATCAATCATCTTGAGTTATGCTATATATATGAATGGCACATACTAAGTGAAATCTAACAGAAACATGGTTCTCTCATGAATTTATCCAGTGCATTACAAAGAAGAAAACTCTCTCTGGTTGGACAATCTGAAAAACCCAACCTCTGATCAACAAATTACAGTATAAAAGAATGTGTACAAATGACAGGATTAAAGAAGAAGGGATGTTAAATCTGATGCATTGGATCAACAGCTTATATGATCTTTGTCCAGCAATTCAATCAGAATGGGACCCACCCATTGGAAGGTCCAGATCATGGAACATCAGTCCATATGCCCATTTGAAATGTGTTTCAATAACTTAGTGAAGAATCCACTGTAATTACATCTTCCTGCTCAATTTACTACTAGTCTCAAACCTTTATGCTTGTAGTTGTTCATGTGAAATTCATTAATGTGTGCTAGCACATTGCATTTGAATCAGAATCATGTGTTTGATTCCCAACTCCTAGGAAAAAAAGAAAGAAAGAAAGAAGAAAAGACCCACTGATTTATTCACTACTTAGTTACTTGAATATCTACATATATCATTTTAACATAGATATTAATCATCCATCCGATGTTTGCGAACAGATACAACATTAGAACTGATAATGACAATTTACCTGCTACTGCTAACGCTTTGAAAAGGTAGTAAGATACCTGAGGGATCGACCACCTTCAAAGAAGTTTTATCTATCTTGATATCAACATCGTCTTCAAAGCCCTGTCCCAATTATATTTGGGGTTAGATTACATGAATTCTATATCACAACTTCTAGTTAATTTTGGACCAAATCCTTGAATAAGTTGAACTCAACCTATATAGAGAAACTTATTTTCACTGGTGTCATTGTTGGTTTATAACTTTGCTATGGAGCTTGACAAACCATGCAAGGGGTGTGCTACTTCAAATTATTCAAAGAACGATGCCTCTGTAGGATTTTCAACAGTACTAACATGTACCTGGAGTTTCATCGTTGTCCAGGAGCCTTTAATCTGAAGATATAGGAAAACTTAAAGGGTAACAAAATCTAGGAAGCACACAAACTAACCACCATGAAACTCCAAGTGGTCCACCGCATCAGAGACCCAAAATATGCATGTCATGGCCTATGAATTATAATTAATTGATATTAATTTACTAACCATCCTATTTCCATTGCTGATAGTGAACCACAAGATGCAGTCCATTTGCAAGCCATCAATTGGACAGCCAGGATCATCTGGCAGTGGATTATATCAAGGGTTGTCACGTGATGGGGTCCACCAGAGGATCCAATTAATTACCAAGGCTTAAAAAATCGGACCCTGGGACCCGACTCAGCCATGGCTGAGTCCGAGTCGACAGTTCCAACAAATGATAAAGAACAACTTTTCGCGAATGCATATCAGACAGCTTGAAGACAAGACCAAAATATATATTTTCTCCGTCATTTTTCCTGATGCACAAGGTGAAAAATGTACCAAGGACTTCCATAATGTCCGGTTCCATGTCAAATATGCCACTGAACACAAGCTAATTTTATTGAAGCATCAAAACATGGACATAAGTACAGTAAATAAATAAACATAGTAGAATGAGGAAAAAGCTCTCATACAAGCAACTCCACCAAAAGATGGAGCATTTAAAGACAATCAGTCTTTTTTCCGCTACAGCCATCAGAGGCTAAACCTGAGAGACAACCTGAATGGACAGGGATTCGAGAATGCAACAATATCACAATTTGAGATAACACTTTGGGGAGAAAGATTTGATGGTAAATCAGCTATTCTTGAAACCTGCTAACATTTTGCCCAACCATTGGCAATATAAAAAGACCTTTGGGGAAGTTGGGCAATATAAAAAAAAAAAAACCATTTCAGAATACAGGAATCAGTTGAAAAAAGAAAATTTGTGCAATGAAAAGAGAATCATAACGTTCACAAAGCAAAACCCATTACAGAATCAATGATAATAAGCTAAAACCCATACTAACCATCCCACAAACAAAATAAAAATAGTTAAAAAAATTCTCATGCATAACCCATTGGGTAATGAGAGAGAGGAACCATTTCTGAAATGAAGAGGAAACAAAGATAACAGAGCATCTAAACCTTTAAAAATCACCCATTTCAGAATACAGGAATTGGTTAAAAAAATAAGTTTTAAGGGACCAACTATACAAAAGGAGAAAATCTATGCAATTAAAAGAGAAGAATGAAGCTCACAAGCAGGACCCATCACAGAATCAATGACAATAAGCCAAAACCCACAGTACCCATCTCATAAAAAAGTAAGAAGTAGGCAAAGAAACAGCTTCAAATGCATAACCCATTTGAGAGAGTGAGAGAGACAGAAGACCCATTTCAAAAAATGAATAGAAAATCAGCAATAATCGTTTATAGTATCTTGAAAGAAACTCAAGATGGTAATGCGGTTATAATTTATATGGATGTAAACTACATACATGAAATCATAGCCCATTCAATACAACGATTCTCAACTCCTTTTCAAGCAAAATAATCAAGGTGTTCCAAAATAAATACCCTTTTGAAATGCAAAATACTTCAGCAGGATTTTTAATGGTACTAACATTTACAAGTATAGCTAGATAGAGTATAACAACACCTTTAGAGAATAAAAATAAAATAAGAAACTCATCAAATTACAGTATAGCTAGATAGAGTATAACAAAGAATTATATAACGATGAAAATACATACCCAATTTTGGATATTTTTCACGCACTAACTCCTCAAAAACTAGTTGATCAACCTGAAGAAAGAAAAAAGTCTAAAATAAGAAGTCTTAAATTATGTAAGAAGTCTTAACTTTCTATAGTTCAATGTACAAAATTCAGGAAATCGTTTCAGGCAGGTTGGAGAGAGGACATTGAAGTTGCATGTGAAAATGCACTTTCGAGATACAATAGAAAGGCCTATAACCAGATCCTGAAGAATGCAAGGCCAAATGGGTGGTCAGATTGACATGTATATATTCCAAATCATGAGCTATTTGAATCTATCTGCATCTTTTAAACTATTCTATTCCACTTTGCATTGGCCAACATGAAAATTGGCAGATTGGGTGAGATATTACTTCATCAGTAGTGATTTGAGCAGAAAGTAAAAAGAAGGCATTAGCCTATTGTTAACATTTTGATTTCTATGATGTCCCAAAAGCAAAGGAGATTCCAAAGGAGAATGGATGATCATGTAGAAATTTTCAAAATGAATGAAATTCATGGTACGTCCAAGCATGAAAAACTGAAATACATCTAATAAATCAAGTAGCTATTAACGCTAACAAAGAAACAACTGAAATAAATCTAAACCCAAAAAGCAAATCAAATCCATCCCCCAACTGAAATAAAACAACACATAAACATCTGAAAATAAGAAACGATTCAATATAACCCCCAAAAGCACCAAATAGATCCTCTCACAAACTCATCCAAAAAACTCAAAACATCCCAACACACTCAATAAGATCTAAAGAATACCCATCAATCAGAACAAACCCACCAATTTGGACGCCTTAAACCCACAAATTATCTCAAACCAACATTTTGAGGCCTGAGGATTTACTTGGCCGGGCTTGGGCTTACATATGTGCCTGATGCACAGCGTTATTAGTGAATATTCAGAAAAAAATGGGGTTAAAAGCTGCTGAAAGAAGTGAATGCTATCTAAAGCAATGCGAATTACCTGAGGAAGCTGCAGGTTTGTTAGTGGTTTTGACAGTTCGATACATCTGCAAAAAGAGAAGCAAGGCTGACTAAAGGGAAAGAAGAGATGAGAAAAAAGAAGGCAGATGAGTAGACTCTATTACAGTGTACTAATATAGACTTCATTTTTTTCCAAAAGACAAGATTTAAAAAATTGACATAAAAGAAAGCCATTCAAAAACAATTGCACCTACTGTTTCCTTTTTGGGGTTTTCTTGTTTTTCAATAACCACAAGCCTATAGTTTGGTGAGGTTAGTAATGTCTTATATTATTGTCCAAAAAATCACTCATCCATTCATTCACCAATCCGCCAGTCAGTCAGTCATTCACTGTTGCCATCAGCTAAGGTCTCTAGGATGGGAGTTTTTATTGAGAGAGGAGATGGAAGAAAAAATTGTAACATGATATTAAGCACCTAATTGGTGATTTGGGTTGGATTTCTTTTTTCTTGTATGTATTGTCCCTTGATCTGTGTTCAAAGATCCTAACTTTCTGGGACTTGGGTTCTAAAGTTCTCATCCTAAAGTTCAGGCTACACTTTGTAAGTCTTGGGTTCTAATATTCTATTCCCAAAGTACAGGCCCTTTTTTTGTTCTCAAAGCTTGCTGAGGTTTTAAAAGGTTTTTGTGAGGCTTTGTGATTTGGGTTGTGGATTTATGGCTTTGAGGTGAAAAGGCATCTATGGTTAGCACTTTGATGGATTCTTGCAGTGCCACCTTAACTGCAAGTACCCATCTGGGGAAAATTGGCAATGGAGATAGTGAAATTTGGGGGGAGAGGCTGAGAAGGAGCATGAAAAGTTGTACCTGGGGTACCAAGCTGGGGAAGAGTATGAGAAATGGGGTTAGAATGGCTAAAGTTGGTGATCCCATCTGTATGCTTACAGATACCAACAAAGAGACTTTGGTAAGTGATTACCATCCAAGGTTTCATTTCTTCAAAGAAAACTACCATGATCAGCTGTAGCCATTATTGTTTTTCAATTTTTATTACCTTGCTTGCTCCCCTGAAGAGAGAAATGGTACTAGTTTCATAATAATCTGATTTGAGCTTACAAATTTGAGCTTCATTGTAGCATTGATTGGGAAATCCCAGTTCTATAAAAAACTAGTCAACCCACCATAAGGGGATGACAATTTTTCAATTCTCCAATTGTTTGGTTTCGCTATAATCTCCAATTTCAATACTCTGGTTTCTCTTTTATCTCTAATAATCGACTTGGTTGAGCTGACCCTACTATGGCTGAGTTAGGGGCCAAGTCCAAGTTTTAAAACACTGCTTGGACAATCTTTTCTTGTGACAAATATACATTAAAGAGGCAAAAGTTTCGTTCTTCCCAAAGTTACTGTCATTCAATCAGTGTGTGTTTCAACCATAGTAACAACAGGATGGCAGTACACATGGCCACATGGAAGGGAGAAGATGGAAACATAGACATGTTAGATAATGAGACAAGATTATAAGCAACATCATTTTAATTTCCACATCTTCCAACATCACACAAGATATACAAGTACACAACTAAACAAATAAACAAAGCATGGAGAAACTAAAATACTTGCAACGATTCACCGAGACAAACATCTCACATAAACTTCATCTCTGTCTTCATCAAGAATGAAAGTCTTTCTATTCAATAAGTTTGCTATGCTAACCTATTACAAGCACATAAATTACAAATGGCACAAACATAAAACTAGTCAACCCACCATAAAGGGCATTGGATGAATTACAAATGGCACAAACATCACCTTGATTTGATGATCAAAACCATCTCATGAGGGTCCACTTCAAAATAGATGGCTGGAACAATTTAGTCCAACCATTCATTTTTCTGTATCTTGATTCCACAGTTACGATCAGTGAATCAAATTGAATTTCCGGCCATATGAATTCCATAAAATATCATTCCTATCCAACCATCTGTCATACATATAAGCAGCTGAAGTGGGCCTAAATACCTTAGCTTACTACAGAAGACCTGATCATTTCTCCTAAGATGCAATCCATGCATTAAGATGGTCAATAGCAATTTGACCCATAAGCTATAGGGATGTGCAAAAACTAAACTTAACAATATAGAAGGCAAATGTTAAATACGTCTTTAACAGCAATCAGTAGTTCATCAGTCACTGGCAATAGTCAAAAACATACCAGAACAAAAATGAGAACCCTATTGCTCTAAGATAGAAATCACAAACATCAACAAACACACATGAGCAGAACCCAATTCAAAGAAATTTAAGCTTTCACAGAAACTAACACCTAAAACCAACAAAAACCCAACGCCACAAACGCCAAAACGCAACAACTCATAAAAACACAAACTTTTCATTGAAAAAGCAAAAAAACCAAACTGTTACGAAGATAAAACAGCATGTCAGACGAAATTGAACAGATCCTTGAAGTTGAAATCGGTAAAAGCCCTTGTCAAAGCAGTATTACAATTCTTCTACCCAAATATCGGATTCAAGCACTTAATTTAGAGAGGAAAATGGAGAGAAACAAACTACAAAACAGCAACTGGCAATATGCTAAATGGGGAAAATGGTATACGAGAGTTGTATTGGGAAGCCTCAGAAAAAAAGATAATGGATTGATGAGACTGAAAATCACCTGAAAATGGCTCAGAGTCCTTTATCTTACTTGGGCAGGTTCTTGCTACCAGTGACGCTTTTAACCCGAGCAACGTCGTGGGAGTCACCGGTCACGGAGAATGACGCCAATCTAAGACGGGTGAAGCCCTTCGTTAGATGTTATCCTCAACCTAAGAAAGTCAAAAGAGAATGCACGTTCAGCTCAAATCTATTACTGGGTTCTCGGATTCACACCAAAAAAGTGGCCCACCTCTGATTTGTGATTGATCAAATCTGTCTCCAGCCACCTGATCTCTCTGTTTCAGCACAACCCTTCTTCCACAATGCTCTGTTTCTGAAGTCCTGGTATGATCCAAACCCTAGGATCTAATCTCCTATCTCGTTCTAGTTCTGCCCCAATCCTTCACCCCAAGGGCTTTGTCTTCTCCGACAATGGCGAGAAGCGCAAACGGCAGTATCGGACTCTCCTCAAGATCCCGTTCTGCAAACTGGTAGCGGCGATCGGCGAACTTGAATCGATCACATAGATCCCAAGCCAGCGACGGAGTTATAAATCTAAGAAAACCTCAACGGCGATCGGCGAACCCGAATCGAAATCATACTTTTATGTATCTTCAAGAGACTTTTGTTGAAGGATTTCTGAGAGAGAGTCAGAGAGAGAGAGATGAAAGGGTTTGTGAGAAAAGGAGGGAGGGACGAAATGGCACGAATGAAAGAGTGAGAACCGGGAATGGCGCGAACGAAAGGGATAGAACGCTTTTTTATTCTTACGAGGCGTCAAAATTTGACAAATGAGAACCGGGTAATGAGACCGCGTTGTTCTGAAACGGTTTTTTATTTCATAAACGGGTTGGAAACTCGACTAAATAGAAAGAGATACCGACCGATTCATACTAACGTTTCTAATTGGCGTTTTTGGTGTAGTCATGCCAATGACTTCGATTATATTCACAGTGTAATTTGGCTATAAGAGATGTGCTGCAGGGCCTGACGTAAGGCCACCTTTCGGGCCCGACGTCAGGTCATTTAGATTTTCTCTATAAAAAATGGAACACATCTTACATGTCGTCTTAGTAATTGTGTAGTACTGTAGTTGCTGGATTTCTCCCAACCTTCCTTATCATAAAGCACTCATTTAAGTAAAGCCATAGAAATTGCTCATAAACCAATGAATTCAAATGATATAGATTTTAATTACATGCAATCCATAATCAAACAATCTTTAAATTGTATTCATAAGAATAGAAGTACATGTCACTTTAATAACGTACATGTCACTTTAAATTGGTCATTCAGGATTTGGTTTGAAATGCTCCTCAACAGAATAGAGTTGCCGAACGGAAAAACCGGCATCTTCTTGATACCGTTCGTTCCCTTCTTTTAGAATCATCAGTTCCGGCTAAGTTTTGGCCAGAAGCATTAGCTACTGCAGTTCACTTAATCAATCGTCTCTCATCACCGATGCTATCTTATCAATCTCCATATTATAGACTTTCAACACACAGCCAACATACACTCATTTACGCACCTTTGGTTGTGTGTGCTTTGTTCATCTTCCTCCTACTGAACGGACAAAGCTGACATCCCAATCTGCGAAGTGTGCTTTTCTGGGCTATTGCCTCTCACCAAAAGGGTTTTCTTTGTTATGATCCAGTCATACATCGCATCCGAGTTTCTCGGAATGTAATTTTTTTGAAAAATAAATTTTCTTTTCAAATCACAAAGATTCATTTCCCTCTGTCTCCCTCTTACCCAATTTTACTGATGATGTTGCTCCACCTCTCATTGTCTATGAAAGGCGTCATCACAAAGATGTTCCACAGCTACAATCTCCTACGGATCATTCCCCGCCACTTGATCTGCCACCAGAACCCGATCCTTCTTCTGCTCCTGCTCCTACTCCAATATCGATTCACTTAGGCGATCCACTCGCCACATTCGTCCCCCAGACAGATATGGCTTCACTCACACTTCTTTACTTGCTGCCTTATCTACTGTTATTATTCCTAACTCGTATTCGCAGGCAGTAAAACATGACTGTTGGAAGAAAGCTATGCAGGAAGAGTTAGATGCTCTTCAGGAAAATCACACATGGGATATTGTGTCCTGCCCATCTCATGCAAAACCCATTGGCTGTAAATGGGTTTTTTCCATCAAACTTAAACCGGATGGCTCGTTGGATCGTCATAAGGCCCGCCTCGTCGCACTTGGTAATCGCCAAGAATATGGTATTGACTATGATGAGACATTTGCTCCGGTCGCAAAAATGACTACAGTTCGCATGGTGCTAGCAATTGCAGCTTCACAATCCTGGCCTCTTTATCAGTTCGACATCAAGAATGCCTTTCTGCATGGGATCTAAAAGAGGAAGTCTATATGAAACTTCCACCTGGCATTTCGAGTTCTTCCAGCGATGAAGTTGCTGACTTACGTCGATCCCTCTATGGTCTCAAACAAGCACCTAGAGCCTAGTTCGAAAATTTTCGCGATATCCTTCTTCGACTTCATTTTCAACAGAGTCCATCTGACCCTTCTCTATTTCTTCATCGCACATCAGCTAGGATTACTGTATTACTTGTCTATGTGGATGATATCATCATATCTGGATCTGATTCATCAATGATTCGCCAGCTTCAAGCCTCACTTAATGAGTCATTCCATATGAAGGACTTAGGTCCCCTTACCTATTTATTGGGTCTGGAAGTTCATCACTCAGAAAAAGGCATAATTCTTGATCAGCATAAATATGCATTGGACCTCATTAAGATGGCCGGTCTACAGAACTCTACCCCGGTTGATACTCCTCTTGAAGTCAATGTTAAATTGTCTTAGGAGCAAAGCGATCTCCTTTCGGATGCCACCTTATATCGCAAATTAGTAGGCAGCTTGGTATATCTCACAATTACCCGGCCTGATATTTCTTATGCTGTCAACCTTCTTAGCCAGTTTATGACGCAACCACGTCAGTTACATCTAACTGCTGTCCGGCGCATCATTCGTTACATTCTTGGCACTCCGACTCGTGGTTTGTTCTTTCCCGTTGGCAACACACTATCTCTTACAGGATACTCTGATGCCGATTGGGCTAGTTGTTCGGATACCAGGAGATCAACGACAGGATGGTGCATGTTCTTAGGAGACTCATTGCTCTCTTGGAAATGTAAAAAACAGGATAAAGTGTCCAAATCCTCCACTGAAGCTGAATATCGTGCTATGTCTGCCGCCTCTTCAAAAATCGTCTGGCTTCGTGGATTGCTTTCTGAGCTTGGCTTTCCTCAAACCTCTCCAACACCCCTTTATGCTGATAATACTAGTGCCATTCGGATTACCTCAAATCCTGTTTTTCATGAGCGTACAAAGCATATTGAGGTCGATTGTCATTATATCAGGGATGAATTTAAAAATGACACTATTAGCCTTCCACATATATCATTTGGACTTCAAGTTGCAGACATTTTTACCAAGGGCCTACCAAGACCACGTCATCAGTTCTTGGTTGGCAAATTGTTGCTTGTTGACTCAATAGCATCAATTTGAGGGAGGATGTCAAGAAGCCCGGTTTAGCTCTCTTATTGCACAAATCCAGGCCCAATTATATCCAGCCCAGCTGTAATATATGTAGGATATAGTCAAAGATTGTACAGGTCATAACCGTGTGTAAATTAGATTTTGATTACTGATTTATAGCCTAAACAAGGCATGTAATGTCAATATAATGAATTGAAATCTCAAACCGAGATAGAAGATTACAATCCAATATTTCTCTCTTTTGAGTTTGTGTCACACACAACATAGGATAAGTAGTTTTATGTGTTCGTTAGAAATAAAAGAAAGAGGTAGTAAATAAAAGGTACTCTAAAATAGTGTGGGGGATTTAAAAGAGGAAAGGACAACAGCATTTAGGCGTAAGGTGATAAAGGGGAGAGAACGAAATTTTGAAGAAAAAACTACGGTGATGTGAAACCAAATCATTGATTATATTAGAAGGGTTTCAAAAGAGGTGCTTGGAAAGTCATAAAGGAAAAGACACTCCAACAAAACGATCCTGATGATAAAGTGTAGAAGTTCAGAAAGACATGATAGAGAGAAAAAGTTGCTATAAATTTGATAGGGACTAGAAATAATAAAAATTATAAAATGTATAAGGAACAAAAAGTTAAGAAAATCGCAAGTTATGAAAAGTCCAATTCATATCATGACATATATACTAAGTTAGGAACAAGAGGAGAGAGATTTTCGAGCTTGTAAGAATGACGGAAAAGAAAGTGGGGTTTTAGATCATGTCAGGTATATAAAGAGAGTTTACCAAAAGGTTTTAGTGAAGGACAATTATATTAAAGAAAAGTGGAGAGGATATTTTAACAAACTTTTAAATGAAGATTTTATAAGAGGCTCATGAATGATAAAGAGATACTCCATTAGCAAGACATATCATTTACCATAGATTAGGCTAGCAAAAGTGAAATATATATATATATATATATTGGCAAGAATGAAGATAGGAAAGGCTATAGGCTAGATGACATTCCAATAGAGGCTTGAAAATGCTTAGGAGAAATTGAATGAATTTGGGTAACCACACTCTTCAATAAGATGCTAAGGACAATAAAAATGCGGAAGAATGGAGAAGTGTTATAGTATCTATAAACAAGAAAAAAGGAGATTTACAAAGTTGCACCAATTATCACGGGAAATCAATTTGTTGTTGTGACAAGGAGGTCAACTATGGAAGCTATCTTCTCACTTAGACAAAATGAAAAAATACCAAGAGGAGAAAAAATCTTCACATGGTCTTCATCGATCTAGAGAAAGCCTACGACAAGTACCTAAAAGATTTTGTGGATTTTAGATAAAAAGGAGTATCTTTATATGTTGTATTTACATCATTAAAGATATGTTACTAGTGTGAGAACTACTAATGGAAAGACACATAGTTTACAGTGACCACAGGTTTACGTCAGGGGTAAACTTTAAGCTCTTATCTTTTTACACTAAATATGGACGAGTCCACAGCTCATATACAAGAGGAGGTACCTTCTTGTAAGTTGTTTGTAGATGATATAGTGTTAGAGGATGAATTGAGATGGCATGAATACAAAATTTAAGATATGGAGAGCTTTAAAATAAGGCAAACAAAGACAAGATATGGGAATTGCAACTTTAGCGAAAATGTACAAAGAGATGAAATTCAAGCGAGAATTGAAGCTTAAAAGATACTACAAAGAGATTTCTTACGATATCTTGGCTCTATAATTAAGAAGGATGCAGACATTGAGGAGGACGTCAACCATAGGATAGGAGCAGCCGAGCAGGATAATTGAAATGGAGACTTGTTGCTGAAGTGCTTGGTGATCAACAGATACAAGCAAGACTGAAGGGAAAATCTTACAAGCAACGATTAGACCAACTTTGACCTATGGAGCAGAATGTTGGTCAATCAAGAAATAATATATGCAAAAAATAAGTATTAAAACTAGAAAAAGATATAATCAGAAATGAGCGCATTCAAAAGCATTTAGAGGATCATCAATAGGTAGAAATTAAGATAGGCTTGTTTAAAATGGTTTTGACATGACCAATGCATGCAGGCCAGCAACAATAGATCTACAATAAGGATAAAGATTAGGCCAACGAGGACATGAATAGAAGCAATAAGGATAGATATGCAGAAGTGGAATTTATCCAAGCATTTGGCCCAAGATAGATCAGAATGGAGAAACAAAATTTATGTAGTTGACCCAAAAACAATTGCGACAAGGTTTAGACGATGATGATGATGAATGAAATGTCATTATTGAAGGATATTCCAACTTTGTATGGCTTCCTATTCAAAGTAGGTTGCATGATAATTGGCTAACTCATCAAAGGGAACTAGGCATTTTGTGTTGTTCACTTGATAACTATTTTAAAAATGATTCCGGAAAAATACCCATCACCTCAACTCTTTCAACTTCATTTGACTCGTGAAAATTGTGGGGTTCTTAACATACAATTTCCATTTGGTATTGGGGTAAATTATATCCATTCACCAATTACTTGTTTCTTTCATTTATTCCTTCCATTCTTGCTGGCATAAGAATAAATAAATAAACCACTTGATTATCCTTTCAACCCACAATTAATTCTTATTATCGATCGTTGTTCATTCCACCCATGCTTTGAACCCGATAGCTAAACTCCAAATGCTGTGATGAACATAATCTAGGAACTACTTGATTGATATGTCTCCCCAATGCATAAGACTCGTGGAAACATTAAAATAAAAACACATAGGCAACAATATAGGGGGAACAATGTGAAACAGATGCATGAAGCATCACATTCTTAAACAACTATAATATAAACTAGAGAAACAAATACAATGGAATCTGTGTGAGGAGGTTTTCAAAGCTCCAGGATTATGCTAATCACGGCTATAAGATGGGACTAAGCATTCTCACGTGCCATCCGCGTGCCATTCACGTGGCACCCAGACTCGCCTCGGCTGCCGGGACAGAGGCCTCTGCCGAAATCAGGCAAGCTCTGGCCGCTAGCGCCGAGCTCGGCTACCAGGCGCCCACCTCGGCTAAAAGAGCTCGACCCCGGCCAAAGGAGCCGGGACGAAAGCCGAAGCAAGGAAGATTCCCCACTTGCGCCCTACACCCGCCACGTCATCAGACACGTGGCAGAGTAGAGGCGCGTGCCAGTGGGACAGATGCGGCATCCAGCCGTCCACAATCTTTGCCAAATCGCTGACAGGGCAGCATCCAGCGGCTGAAGCCAAATCAGGGCAAGGCCCGATGATGGATCCGATGGGACCTCTACTGCCAAAGGCATCCAACATGATCTGGCCCAACATGACATGCATTAAATGCAATATGGGCTGATCCGACTGGCATTAAATGCAATATGGGCTGGAATGGACCGCATTTATTATTTTGTGGGCTGATAAAGACTTCCCTATCAAATCATGGGACCCACTCCAAAGTATCATCTAAAATATCATCATAAATTCTCTATAAATAGAACCCCATTTCACATGCAAGGTACGCAACCTACACACTTGAGAGTCGCTACTCTGCCTCTCTTCTTCCTCTCCTTCCTTTGTTCCAGTTCACATACTGACTTAGGCATCGGAGAGCCTTGCGCCGCCCAGGTCAGGGTCCTCTGACCGTTTGTTCTTCCCTTTCAGGCTTTGAGGCAGTAGATCTTCCTAATCACCTTGGATAAGTCCTATCAGGCACCTTAAATCTTGTGAGTCATAGTTTTCTGCACTTACAAAATCAAATACAGAGAACAAAAGGCATAGTTAAATTCTTAGGAAAAGGGTCTTTCGAATAACAATAGTTGCAGAAAGTTGAGTTTGGGTGTGAGAAAGCAGCGGTTTTCTAATGTGAAGAAGTATAAGATTCCAATGGCAGACAGGCATTTTGGGTGGGATGCTACTCCAACAAGACAAGCGTGATGAGTTGGTATAAGATTGCTTCAATCATTATATACTGGTTTTTTTTATAGGTAATGAAGAATTTTATTAGAAATGGAAGAGGAGGAAAAAATAGAATGTTAAGAGAAATATAAGGCTATGTTAGATGTCTTGTTTCCTATGAGTCTTTACAATTTATAGTAGATGTCCTGTTTCCTACGAATCTTTACAGTTTATAGTGTTTTGGAAGCATTATGTGTATTTCATGTACTGTATATATATTCTTTACTATTCTCATTACAGAGTTTATGGTGAGAGTGCTTGAGAGGTGAGGGGGAAACTCAAGGAAGCTTTGTAACCCTATTTTTCTCAAACATAGGGATAGTTCACATCTCACCCACGGGTGCAGGCACATAGTCAAACCACTCGAGTCCTTGTGTTTGCCTGTTAAGTTTATGTGCTTTCTTTGACTGCCCTGTTTTGATTTTCGAGACTTGTACTGACAAAAACAACTAAAAAGAAACAATAGAAAACAAATAACCGAACTACAACAAAGGCCAACAAAAGAATTGTTCCTATCAATTACTCGCAATGTTATACCATCATCCGCCTCATTAGCCTCCCTAACCATATGATGGAAGACTACCTCCAATTGAGAACATAAGAATCTAATCTCATTTCAAATAAACTGAGAGTTCCTACCCACACATCCATTTTATCGCATTAAAGGAATCACTTTCCACAATGAGCCTACCAGAGAAAGATCCCCAAAAAATCTTCAAATCCCCCACAACAGCTAACCTCACCTTAGATTAAATTCCCATTATATCTATCAACAGACTATAACTAGAACTGGGGCTTCAAGAGACAACAAGAAAAGGGGAGAAAACAATGCTAGTTCAGATTTCTAGTTATTGCATGAAGAAACAATGCATCCATCCTGTGGGGGGTTTGTTCTATTGTTCTTGTTAGGAAAGAATAGGTGATTCTTGGTGTTAATTGGCGTCAGCACAAGAAATTGCTCGATCAAGATAGAACACATTAAACCCATCTCACAAAGAGAGAATGCATGGAAATGCAAGAGATTAACTAATGAGTGGAACTTACATCGATCGAATAGGAATCGAAGATGGCGCTCAATGAAGAAAGAAAAACCACAAACTCTGAAGATGGACTTCTTCTTTTGTCTTTGTTTGCTCGCCGCTTTAAACGAAGACATTCCCGGCACAATCTCTTTTGAGCCTGGGAAAACTTCAAAATCATCCCAATAGTCATCACCAATTTTCAGAAAAGGGTCTTATGTTTTGATTATTTCAGGACACTTGAAATGTTTTTCCAGTTTCTTTCAAAGTCCTCTCCAACAAAACAATCGCACCGTCGCCTGCCTGTTTGTTTACATTAGAATACATAAGAATTGAATGACTAGTTTATTGCAAAAGTGGTTAAAATTAAGTGAATATCAAAGGCGGATTTCCTAAAATGAGCATCAAATAACTTTTCCTCTTAGCAAATATAATCAAATTAGCTTTACTTTTAGGAAATTGAATCAAAAGAAGATAGAAAATAAAGGAAATTGATATTGGCACTCCTTTTTTTTTATGGAGGCACTCCTTTTCAAGGTAACTGGTGAAAAGGAAATTGGTTTGAATTGGAGTGCCTCCATAAAAAAAAAGAGTATCAATATCAATTTTCAAAATAAATACCCAGTCATCACTCTATAGGTTTTTTAGAATAATGAAAATGCATTTCTTAATATAGTTTAGAAAGTAGGGTTTCTTCAATATGTGAAGAGGAAGAAAGAGAGGGAAAAGGTGGGATGAGGAGAAAGAAGGAATGGGTAAAAAGAAAAGGAGATAAAACCTACTTTCTAATAAATGTTGGGAATCAAGTTAAAAGTTTATTAAAAAAAAGGTTGGCGAATGACAAGATCACTTAATCAAAAAAGACCTATTTGAAAGACGTTCGGAAAGCTTTTCAGCTTTTCTAAAATAACTGAAACATAAGATCTTTTTTAAAAAATCAAATAAAATTTTAGGATGATTTTAAGATTTTTGCTTTCAAAGAGGTTCTTTCCACCTTTCCCTTAACAAGGTAAGTTTGTGGGCCAGTGGGCCATCACTAGATCACAATGAAACCTATAGATTCGCCACTTCTGGTCAAAAATGGGAATGAGTGGTTGTTGGTAGCTGTTTAATTGAAAGTTAAACTATAAATCCGGGGTTAAAAGAAATGAGGTTCTCTTTATCACAAGATCGTAGCAACATTGTTTAATAAAGGTGGGTCCACCAATGCTGGCAACCAGTGGAAGACCTAATGGTGATAATTAGAGAGGGTCATAACTAGTATTAGCATTGTTGAGGAATCCATCTGTAAGAAATCATTATGGGACCCATTTAATATTGGTAGTCATATTAACCATGCTAAGTATAGTAATAACTAGGGGAGCAATCAAATAATGAGACTCATTTGATGATGGCAAATTGATAGTTATAGTCACCATCAAACCTAGGTAATGAATAGGGTTGTCAAAGGGCCGAGCGAGGCAAGGCCTGGGGTTGTCCTTTCCCTAGTCTTAATATATACAAGGCCGGACCGAGGCAGGCCAAAGGCCTCAGAGGGCCTGCACTACCTAGGCCCTTACCCTACCCTTGAAGGTTAGGGTCAGGCCAGGGTAGAGCTTAGGGCCTCAAAATAAGAAAATTATTATTTTATTTTTTTACATTGTTATTTATTATGAAGGGTTGATTGAGCGTTATCATGTCCAGCCTATATTGTGAAGGGGCCACTAAGAAAATATCTGGAGGATAGAAGTTTGCCACTAAAAATATCTTTTTATCAAATAAAGTCATATGCGCTTTAGTGACTTGGGTTCTAGATGTACAATTTTATTGATTTTGTCAAAGAATGAAAATGGTTAAAGAATATATTTCATCTCACATCTTTCACAGGAATTTCCATGTACCAAATCATTCCAGCAAGTCTTATCTTTGAAATTTTAAAACCAAATACATTCACCTACATTATATGGATTGATTTTATTTTCAATTTAACACTCAGACAATTGAGCATTGTTGGATTTCAGTCATAAAAATAAGCACGCTTTAAAATAGTATTAATTATCTTCTCTTTGGTTAGACATGACATACAGTCTTCAGGATCTTGGCCAATGGTACATCTTGTATTAATATATCTTCTTAGAGCTTATTACTATATTCATTCCCCTTTTGGTAATACTGCGTATTCAATTGGCTGGATTCTTAAATTTACGATGGCTTTCAAACTTTGGAATTATTGCAATGTTGCGTTATCATGTGATGAGATTTCGTTATACAAAAGCAGGGTGCAGTGTGGTTATGATGGAGCCCTCTTGTGGTGAGGAGTGGCATTGGGGTTGGCTATGTTGTCCTCTAGAAGTGAACTGCTAAAAAAAAAAAAAGTTTCTTTGATATGTTATTTTTGGAGATGATATATCATATGCTTAGAACTAGGCTTTGAAATAAAATTGGCGAGTGAGAGTCGAGAGAATCATGCTCAATAAAATTGCTTGAATCTTTCCCTACTCTAAGAATAAAGGAGGAGCTAGAAGGCCTGTATTTTTAATGCTTAACTATTGTTGAATTCTAAAATCTTGGAGGCATAAGTTTTCACTTTTATTTTTTCCACCACTTTTATTTTTATTCTCGGCTATTCTTCTGATTGTCTTTACAGTAATTTTTCTGAATTAGGAACTTCTAATTGCATCTTTTTGTTAAGTTTGGAAACTTTCTAGTTTTATCTTTGCATAATATATGGTTGGAAAGTGATCAGTGGATGGTTGACGAAGAAAAAGTGATTAGTGCATGCATTAGATTTAGGTTTCATGTTTGAAAATGTTTTTCCTGCTGAAAACACAACAATTAATGACTGATTGCGAAGGGAGATTTCAGACCTGGTATGAAGGGGGGAAATTAAACATTGAAAAAAACTGCATTGTTTCAGCAGTTTAGGGCAGACTGTGTTCCAGAAGTTCATGAATTGAAAACAAGTTAACCAAAGAAGTTTTGCCTTGAGACTTAGGACAAATTTCAATCCCCAAAATTTTAGCCAAAAATACCCCTGGGAAGCATGTTAAACAGAAGCTCAAATAGGAGTATCTAGCAAGGTCATATCAGATTCATGCAATATAACTGGTTCAACAAGGAATCTTTAAGTGATTAATATCTTTTTTTTATAAGTCCTTTTTCACTTATGTTTTCTTTTTTTGTTCATGCATCATTAGAGTGTTAATTCCAACCATTAGATTTAGATTTAGGGCATTCTAGGCAGGTCGTGCAGTCTAGCAAAGTTAGGCCTGTGCAACTGTTTTCCAAAAGGGTTTTTTTCCGGCATGTATCATATTATTAGAAACTTCTCTAGGTTTGCATTGTTTGCACTTAGGGCCTCGTAAATCATTCATATTTGCATTGTGATTTGTTTTGGTAATAAGGATTTAATTTAGGAAATTTTAATTTAAATTGGTTGTTTTGATGTGTTTGTTCTTTTGCATGTTTTTAGATATTTTAGGTTGCTTAGTCTAGGTTTCCTTTCTTAGATTAGGATTTTGATTTTGTTGGAGGTTCTATAATTAAACATCCTAATTTCAATTATTAGGAATTATTTGTAATTTGATTAGTTTTTATTTAGGTTAGATTTAGTTTCTAAATTAGGATAGGTTCAAGTTGGAAAGTGCTTAATTGGTTTGGTCCTTATGGATCGACTTGGTCTCACCATTTTTATTACTACATTCGTACCCTTGCACTTGGGGGTGTTCAAAAAGTTTTTGGCACCATTGTCGAGGAGCGTCAGTTAAGGTAACTTTCTAATTTTTCCTATTTAGTTTGTGTATTGCTTTTAGCATCTTTCTAGAAATACGGAGTGCATGCATGGAATGATAAACTGCCCTAATTTGGAATAGGAATGGGCATGGAAATTTAGGAACTCGCTTCATTGATTTTTAGAAAAATTCAAAAAGTTACCAATTTTTCAACTTATTTTTTTTTAGAATTTATTGTTGGTAGGACACTCTAAAGGAAGGAAAGGTCACCCAAGGTTGTACAAATTGCACTTCTTGATCACCTCAGTGTCTAGGAAAGCCTTGTCCCACAAAAGGGAGACAAATCACTTGTTCGAGGAAAGTGGTTTTTAAGCGGGACCCTTGCCCAGCGCACTGTGACCCCAACACTTACTTGGGGGTTTACCTGGCTGAGTTGGTTTCATAGGACCCGGTTGGAGGCCTAGGTGCAGTCTACAACCTAAAGAGTGATTAGGTGTTTTGTTCTAGACTAGTTCATTTATTTTCACCAATTAAAAAAAAACTGGCCACCCTCCCCGCTTGATTCCATTATCAAACCATGTTCCAAGAAAGGGAATCGCAAATCAAGAGGTCTCTTGAAAATCTCAATTTCTCAGAATCTCCCACTAAATCTCGAAACACCATGGAATATGAAAGAAGTGAGAATTCAAAAGGGACCCAACCGGCTAAGAAGAGCTTACGTGATTATCTTCGACCAAATTGGAAGGCAATGCAAGACCAACCCAAGAGGTCCTCGAATGATTACATGTACCCCACACATTCAAAGACTCCTTCATATACGAATGTGTGGGGAGGATATGGATGTGACACCAAATCTTCATGGACTTATCCGATAAGATCCGATTATTTCATAGAGGTGTCGCGTGAATAAGTCGAAGTAGTAGGTGTATATTAATGGCCTTGTTCTAATAACATAGGTGTACATATGGTCCAAATTGGGATGGTCATCATGACTACACTTGGGAAAATGGGCTCATGGATGGTTTTGCCAATCTACCCATAGAGCCTACTCTGGAAGGGTCGTATGTGTATCCTTTCCAGGATGTCATATGCACCCCCATCAATTGAGTGGTCATATGAAACATCGTCATTCGAGTGCTGATATGTACATCCACCACCAGCCCCGAAGGTGCAGTCTTTGGAGGGTGTGCTCACTTGATTTATTCAGAGCCAAAATGAATTTAGTCGGCACCAAATAAACTCAATTAAGCTATCAAGTAAGAACTATGGTACCTAACAACTTTAATTTTCCATATGATACAAGAGGACGTCACCCTTAGCAGTGAAATTGATATTCAAATAGGTGATCCAAAAAACCTTGACCACCTTTTATCACAGGATCACACTAAATCAATATCTAAGGGTGGAGATGAGCGTAGTGTTGGTGGTATGATAGAAAAAGAATCTGACTATGAACCATACCAGCCCTTGACCATTTTTCTCCAATGGTTGAGCCGGTCCCACCGAGGGACTTTGGGAAAAGAAGTTTCCCAGGAGTCCCTCTTAGATTCTTATTCTTTCACAACAATCGAATCAAGTATTGTTGTTTTCCAAGAATATGATGTTCCAATTTTGAAGGAAACAAGAAATAGACATTGTGGGCCTCCCAAGAGAGGGGATTGACAATTTTTTGGATGATCCAATTTTTCAGATCTCCGAATCTAACAATTTGGAATCATTGGAATGTGTTGCTCATTTCCTACCTTTTAATGATCAATCGTTATGGGAAATGGCAATTGCAACCCCCAAGGAGGACCATACTGCCAAATTTGAGGAAAATGGCCATTCTCAGACCACCAAGTCTAAAACATCAGGAACATGTGTGGCACCTTACAAGAATTATGATGCTGACAATGCCACCGCATGTTCCGCACCCATGCTAGAGGAATTTGAGAAATTTGATTTTGATGGATTACAAGCACGAAAATCACTTAAACACCAAGCTCATCAATGCATCTCTTCCTTCAGACAAACATGATTCATTGTTAAAGGAAGAGACTTTAATGGTGGTTACCCTCTCACCATTGGACAAGAAATATGTGGTCCAAATTGCTGAAAATCTTCATCTAGTCTTTGTCCAATGTGTGGAGGAAAATTTTATTTATGATCCGAGTGGATTTCATGTTACACATCCAGTAGGTTAGCTTATTCTTTTTCCTTTTGTTTGTTTTTTGTGGGTTTTGTCTAACCATGGATAGGGTTCTGAAAAGCTTCATACTCAGGTGCTTTCTTCACTTTACCCTCCTATACTTTTATTCCTCACATCTCATATGTTTCATTGCATTTCATTCAATTTATCATCGAGGACGATGTTCAGGATAGGTTGGCGGGTGGGGATAAGCACACTTTTCCATCTTTAGACAAAAGTCTTACACTCTTTTTGTTTAATTTTCAAGGATTTTAGGAAAACTTTTCAAAAAATATTTCAAGATTTTTCAAATTTTTGTTAGTTTTTAGGTTTTTTTTTAAAAGAAAGGAAGTTTTGGAAGGGATTTTTATAAAATGAAGATACCTTGAATTTAGATTTTTTTATGTTTTGGGCAAAAGGGAACTTTGGTTTACTATTTTGTTTACGGAAAGGATTTTTGGAAAAGTACTGAATTTTGATCCCTTACTTTTACACAATCTGAATATGTTTTCAAATTTCTTAAATGCTAAGCTATGATTTCCGTTTTTCTTTGATGATTGGATTGAAAATATCAAGGAAAACTGACCCTTAGCTTTACAGTTTCATAGTTTGACTCGATAAATTTTATCCATAAACCAGTGAATTAATTCGGACACATGCAAAAAGCTGCCTATTGTTGGGGACCGTAGAAAAAAATAATGATGAAAAAGACAAAAAAAAAAGATTAGGGATGAACAAACTTGAAAATTATGAAATATATAAGATGTGGGTTTGCTCCCCATGTCCCGTACATGAAAGTCAAAATCACCACAAAGGAACCCTATCCTATAAAAAAGAGAGAAAAAGGAGTTCCTTGAAAAAGCTTTGTTACGGCCTTTGAAAAAACAGTAGTGCGAAAGCCGTCATATTCGCTTTGAGAGGACGACTATTTTTCTTTACTGAGGTTAGGTGGCCCGGAATATTGGATTGAAAATCATTTTCACGAGAATTTGGGCATATCATTTGATGCTTCTGTTTTTATGTATACACATTTTCATCATGCACAGTCAATTTAGCAGGATTTCAAGAATTTCTGACCAAAAGATGGGAATTGTGGACCAAATCTCAACGTTGTCTTTACTTTGAGAATTTCGAGAATCGAGGATATCCAGCATTTATAAATTTTCTTTTGGAGATACTTTTATTGGAAAAAAAGAATATCGTGGGTATATTTACTGCAAACCCTAACGTTTTAAGTCCTTTTTCACTTCTTCTTTTTTTTTTGTGTTCATGCATCATCAGAGTGTTAATTTCGGCCATTAGATTTAGGTTTAGGGCAACCTACGTAGATTGTGTAGTCCAGCAAAGTTGGACCTGTGTAATTATTTTCCAAAAGAGTTTTTTTACAGCATGCATCATATTATTAGAAACTTTTCTAGGTTTGTATTGTTTGCACTTAGAGCCTCATAAATCATTCATATTTACATTGTAACTAGTTTTGGTAATTAGGATTTAATTTAGAAAATTTTATTTTAAATTGGGTGTTTTGATGTGTTTTTTCTTTTGTAGGTTTTTTGATATTTTAGGTGCTTAGTCTAGGTTTCCTTTCTTAAATTTGGATTTTAATTTGGGATGATTGGCCAGAGGTCCCTCATCACGGTCTTGTAAAGCCTCAAGTCCACCAACTTTTTCTCTAAAGCCTGTCGTCCATACAGCTCGACATATTTTGGCGAGAGGTCCACATCAGAAATTTCCATGACTGATTTGCCCTTTCAACTGATTAGGCATAAAATTTTAAAATTTCAAAATCTCAAGTCTTTCGATCCCCCCCTTTCAAAGATCGTCCAGTTGGGCTGGACTCCGTTGCAGAAACGAAAGAGGCTTGTCGCTGGAATCCACAGCCGCGCCGTTAGCCATCGCTCCGCACCCCCTTCCGTGGCCGGAGAGGAAGAAGAAGCACGAGGATCTGGACTTCGGCGTTCTGTTGTTGTTTGAAGAGGCTTGCAGAACCCAGAATCTCTGTAAAAATCGAAACCATTGCAAAACAGAGGATTTCGGGATTTCCTTGCACTTGCCAAGGAAGATCCTCAGTTGCATAGATCGACCGTCGTCGGAGAAGGAGCTTCTTGATGTCTTGCATAGAAGTTGCTGAGCCATCGCCAGAGAAGGATGGCAGCAGGGCTGTTATCTCCACCCGTTGCCGAAGGAGAGGACCACCGCTGCAGAGGTTGGGCTGGAATCCATTACAGAAATGAAAAAGAGTTGCCTCTGGAATCCACAGTCGCGCCCTTCGCCATCGCTTTGCGCCACCTTGCCTTGGCTGGAGAGGAAGAAGAAGCACGAGGATCTAGACCTCAACGTTCTGTTGTTGTTTGAAGAGGCTTATAGAACCCATAATCTCTGCAGAAACTAGAACCATCGTAAAACAGAGGATTTCGGGATTTCCTTGCACTTGTCGAGGAAGATCCTCAGTTCCATAGATCGACCGCCGTCGTCAGAGAAGGAGCTTCTCGCTATCCTGCGTAGAAGTTGCTACACCATCGCCAAAGAAGGAAGGAACAGGGCTGTTATATCATTTTTGGCAAATCTATTTTAGTTTTTATGCAATTTATCTGAAATTTTGTGAAATTAATTTAATTTTTTGTCAAATTATCTGAGTTTTTTACAAATTTATATGAATTTCTGTCAAATTTTTCTAAGTCTTTTTATATTTTGTCAAATTTATTTGAGTTTTGCGTAAATTTATCTGAGTTCTGAAATAAATTTATCTGAGTTCTTGACAAATCTATCTGAGTTTTTGGCTATTTATCTGAGTTCTGAAAAAAAATTATCTAACTGAACAAATCTATCTGAATTTTTGAAAAAATTATTTGATTTTTTGAAAAGTATAGCTGAGTTTTTGAAAAATTTATCTCCATTTTGAAATTTTTAACTGAGTTTTTGAACGAATCTTTCTGTGTTTTTAGCAAATTTATTTGTATTTTCTTATATCTATTTGTGTTTTTTAAATTTTATTTGTGTCTTTTGAAATCTCTTTGTATTTTTTGAAATAAATTTAACTGAGTTTTGACAAAATACTTGAGTTTTTGGAAAGAAATTCTAAAATTTAGAAAATTGGTTTATCTTAGTTTTGGCAATTGTATCTGCGTCTTTTAAAATTTATTTGTGTTTTTTAATTTTATTTATGTCTTTTGAAATTTATTTGAGTCTTTTGAAATTTATTTATATTTTTTGAAATTTATTTACGTCTTTAGAAATTTATTGTGTTTTTTAAAATTATTGCATTTTTTGAAATTTATTTGCATTCTATTGAATTTTTTTTTTTAGTATTTATTTGAAAATCTCATTAATGGGATTTTATTAATCGTGGCCAATTAAATGGTAGTTAACCATTATTAATGGCATATTCCACTAACCGTGGGATATGATTTTGAAGAAAGTGTAAATTAGACATTTTAAGTATTTAAATTTGGAAAAAAAAAAACTATCATACTATGAAAAAAGATTGTGGATCTAAGGCCACAAAGTGAAATGTTCAGGGACCCGTCGCCGATGCCCTTTTAATTTTTTTTTAAGTTTTGTAATTAAACATCCTAATTTCAATTCTAACAAATTATTTGTAATTTGATTATTTTTTATTTAGGTTAGATTTAGTTTCTAAATTAGGACTGGTTCAAGTTGGAAAGTGATTAATTAATTTGCTCCATGTGGATCGACTTGGTCTCACCAGTTTTATTACTACAATCGCACCCTTGCACTTTGAAGTTTTCAACAAAGGGTCACTGTCAATAGCATGGCCTAAGATTCATCTTGACTAGGTCATCATAGCCACTGAATCAAGGGCCTTCAAAATGAATAATTGGAAGACTAGTTCTTGAAAGGCCATCGCCCAATGGCTATGATCATCTTTCTCTTAGCATGACATCCTGCAAAGATGAGATCTTAACCAAGTGCCATTGCAAGGGGGTCTTCCTCTCCAATTATACAAACTTGCATGCAAGTGGATCACATAGTGTCATGTGCATTTGGTCTAGCCCATGTGAACACAGGCAATGATGGAGATTAACCACTTAAGTGCAAGAAAACAAATACCAAGTAAACTCATTCGAATGGAACCATGACCATCGATTCATTACTTAACCACAAACTACTTTGGAAGTTTTGCTGGGGCTACCAGAATGGATCACTATGTTGACACCAAAAATGTCACTTTGCCTTTTCAAGATCCAAAGAGCTACATGAAGTCGCAACCTGCCATAAATAGGCAATGCTGCTTCCAAAAATCAAATCTTGTCAGAATCAAATAAAAAACTACAAGATTCTTCCAGACAGCCAAAAGAGGAGTACACAAGAAGTTTCAGGCCATTTCAAAATCATTTGGCCTAACTTCGCTTCTCCGACAGCCAAATCAGGCCTCTCGGCGGCAAAGCTCTCCAGGACCATGGTTTCCAAGACAGAGCGTATGGATCATCTTAAAATGACTCCAATAGGTTCCCTGTCAAATTTCAAGTCAATCGGACATCGGTTGACCGCACATCAAAACCGCGACATCTTCATCGCGATAAAAAGCAAGTCTACAGGTGATAGGACCCCAAACGGCTTCAAAACTCAAACAAAAGCCTATGGTTGATCTTATTTATTGCTCAGGAGGCTTCACACCAAATTTCAGGTCATTCCGACATCGTTTGGCCCAGTTTCAGCTTCTGACGGAAAATCGGCAGCTCTGCGCGACAAAGTCTTCGGCTTTCTCAGGAAATTGGAAACTTTGAAAAATAAAATGCAAGGGTTCTCATCAGGTTTCCTACAAAGAAATTAGGCCAATAAATGGTCAAAATGTCAAGGAAAAGTACAGAAGAAAAAAGAATCGAAAAACAGCAAAAGCGGACGCAAAACGGGACACGAAAGGGGGAAAACCCCCCCAGGGTCGCAGACCCCTGCGACCCTGGGCCAGGGTCGCCGGCGACCTTGGAACCCGAGGTCGCCGGGAAAGCCCCGGAAACCCCGGTTTTCGTCGTTTTTTCGCGATTCGAGGAGCCCAGCCTCTGGTACTTTCCAAAATTCATGCTTTTGAGACACCAAGTCCTCTGACATCCGTCCAAAACACGGGTCAATCATCAAAAGTATCGAAAACAATATTGATCGCCACCCGATCAACCAAAAAAAGTGTGCTTTCTACCCGACCGATCGAGAAATCGACAGGACAGATGGCACCGACCCGCTGTTGGCAACAAACACCTGAAATTACATGGTCATCTGATGTCGATCTACATGAAGATCCATCGATGATCATCGACAGAAGAATCCCAAAAGACGTGGCACGGCCCGCGACTCTTCAGCTGCTCGGCGACCACTTAATGCGATTAATTGACTAGCTTTATTACAGTCATTAATCCATTTCTTTGGACGGCCCAATCAGAAGCAAGCATTCGGGAGTTACAAGTCAAGAGATTCATGGCATTTAATCCATGAAACTCCTCCTATCATGGCGATTAAAGGCGATTAAATGCCCTCAATCTCCTCCGGCCAATCAGAAGCCAAGAAAAAGGAGTTACAAAATAAACAATTCAATTTTGTAACTCCTCCCATTATGCGGCTTAATGACAATAAAAGCCCATAAACCCTCCTAAAAGGCTACCTAAAAGCCTATAAATAGGAGAGCTCTCCAAGAAGAAAAGCAGACAGCAGACAGACATCAGAAACATCAGAAACATCAGAGACAGCAGACAGACAACGAAAATCACAGACAGAAGCACAGAAATCCAGAGAAAGGAAAAAGAGAGAAAACTCTGCGGAAGTTCTACACCGGCCACCGCAACAAGGTGACAAAAGTCCATTGGGGGGTACCCCCCCCCCCCAAGGTCCTTGCCTTCTCCTCCTGCCTCCAATGGCTTAGACATGGCTTTTCAGCCCGTCTACTCGGCTTTTTATTGGACATAGGACCTCCTTTTGGTCTTTGTCCTCTAAAAACCTGAGGATATAGCCAAGCCAAGCGAATCAATAGCATCCTCTGTTCTCATCTGCATGGATGATGGCGAAGCCCACATATGGCTTGCGACCGTCAATCTAAACGGGTCCCTCACAATCTCCTGAGAAGTTAGATCCTCCTTTTCTTGATTTTCATTGTAGTTTGTATTTTTTTAAAAGAGACAAAAATCACAATTCTTGTCTTTCATTGTTGATAAGGATTGTAAATCGGCTATAAACGCCAAAATCGGCTATAAACGCCAAAAATCGGCTATAAACGCCAAAATCGGCTATAAATGCCAGAAAAATCGCCTTTCACGGCAAACTAAGAAAAATGTCTCTTTTCTTAAATATATGTGCAATGGAAAACTTGAAAGAAGTTGATTTCCTTTTTACTTGCGAAGGTTGATCTCCGGATCACCACTTGCAATTCCAAGTAAAAATAGAAAATCTGGCACACCCACAAAAAAAAGAAATGTTGATGCACGCCCCCCTCGCCCCCTGGTTACGAAAGGGTCGGAACCAAACGGACTCCCACGTCCGCCGACCTCGGTAGGAACCCGGGCATCCGGGAGCGCGGTCCATCAAGCTGGCACACCCGGTGGGACTCGTTTATTTGAGAACACGATGCTAGAAATGAAATATTTGCATATCATATATTTTGCTCTATGCTTATATTTCTTTTCTCGATTCCTTGGCTACTTTATAATTGGTGGCCTATGTTGGATTCCGCATCTAAAAAAATGAGATGAGATTTTTTGGAAATTTTTTAATTCTTTGAATTTATTTCCACTCTTTCTCTTTTCAAAAACAAAAAAAAAAATAAAAATTTAGATTTCTCAGTTTGGATTCAAAATTGAGAAACCTTGATCCGTTCCTATCGTTCATCGCGCTTGCAGAAATGTTGAGCCTGTTCGACTAAGGTTTTGGGCCATTGTTTCTCTTCGATGAGTTCATTAAAAATCTTAAAAAAATATATATATATATATATATAAAAACAAAAAAAATTCAGATTTCTCAATTTGGATTCAAAATTGAGAAACCTTGATCCGTTCCTATCGTTCATCGCGCTTGCAGAAATGTTGAGCCTGTTCGACTAAGGTTTTGGGCCATTGTTTCTCTTCGATGAGTTCATTAAAAATCTTAAAAATATATATATATATAAAAAAACAAAAAAAAATCAGATTTTTCAATTTGGATTCAAAATTGAGAAACCTTGATCCGTTCCTATCGTTCATCGCGCTTGCAGAAATGTTGAGCCTGTTCGACTAAGGTTTTGGGCCATTGTTTCTCTTCGATGAGTTCATTAAAAATCTTAAAATATATATATATATAAAAAAACAAAAAATTTTAGATTTCTCAATTTGGATTCAAAATTGAGAAACCTTGATCCGTTCCTATCGTTCATCGCGCTTGCAGAAATGTTGAGCCTGTTCGACTAAGGTTTTGGGCCATGGTTTCTCTTCGATGAATTCATAAAAAAAAAATATATATATATATAAAAAAAAGAAAAAAGACATAGACCACTAAGGTTAAACCAACTGTGTTCTTTGATCATGATTGATTCAAAGAAAAGCCTTGTCAAGAGTGTGGAGACAGCTTGACTGTTCTAGGCAAGGGTCCTCCAAACGGGTTCATTAAGTAATCCTACCCTTACCTGGGGGCAATTCTATCAATCAAGATTTCATAAGACCGGGTTAGGAGGCCTATGTGTACTCTCTCGTCTTTTAAATAAATTTTTTTCAAAAATAAAATTTTTAAAATAAAATTTAAAATAAAAATAAAAAATAAAAAAAAATTCAAAAAAAAATCTTAAAAAAAAATAATAAAAAAAATAAATAAAAAATAATAATAAAATAAAAAAAAAGGATTTTTAAAAAAAAAAAAAAAAAAAAAAAAACTTCCGTCATTTTGGGTTTAGATTAGAGAAATCTTGGTCTTCTCCTTTCTGAGCACTGGCGCTCACGGATATCGCTGAGCCCGTGTTCAGATTGGAACACCATCTGCTCTCTTTGATGAATCCAATCTTGACCTTTCAAAACAGAGAATCTCATCTCATAGATGCGGTCTCAAAACATTTGTGTCTAGCGGTACTAGTACGCCCTTTCAGGGTCTACTGTATTGCGACCGGCACATCTGTAACTCCAACTTTATATTCTTCTTACCTCGAGCAAGCTCTGCTTCTCGATAAGTCGAATTTAAGTTCACAATTGCTTCTAGCAGTCACTGGGATGCCCATTCTGGGCTTACCATACCTGCGATCAGAACAATTGTACCCTCTATGGCATTTTGCCTTCCTCATATTGCTTGGGTCATCTACCTCGAGCAATTTGAAAAGACGAAACCATAGAACTTCCCATTTATGATCATTATATTCTTGTGATTACTAATGGATGTGGTCTTGTTTCAGAAATTTTCGAAAACTAACAATGGCAGCTTCACTAACCATTACTTTCGATGAAAACAAGCACCAACTCATGCTTCAACAGAAGCAAACCACGCGCACCTACAAGCGCCCCATCAGCTGCCGAAGTGTCAACTCCCTCGGCAACTCTCTGAACTCCGGGTCGACCTCGACTCCCCGGACTATCGTCTTTGGGACGCTGGGACCATTCCCACTTCCTGAGGAACAAACTGCTCCCTCCAAGAAGCAGAAACTCGCCTCTCAACGTGTCACTACCATGACACCAAAGGCGAGCACCAGAAGGCCTGAAGCCCGTGGCAGCCCCACGAAGCCTCAACCTGCAAACAACCAGGTCTACTCCAAGACTTGGTCCCCAAAACCTTCACCAAAACAGAGAAGGTCCCAAACATCCACCAAGCCAGCATACCTGGCCCCACTCAAAGAGAACCAGTTCTACCCTCTTGCTTACATGAAAGAGGAGAGACCCATCTCAAACCTGACTCCCAAGTCATCCCAGCATGAGCCGGCTTGTTCCTACAAGCCCAAAATCAAGTCATGCATCACAAGGCCTCCACAAGCACCTGCTAAGGCCTACAAACCTGCAGTTCGACCCTTCATATCTACAGGGGCCGAACTTCAAAAATTCAAAGCTTCGCTGCAACTGGCGAAGGATAGGGTTCGCATCCTGTCCTTGCCCAGCTACAAAGAAGACAGGCTCGGCTGCTGCGCCCGAGGGAGCACATCCTTCATCGTCAAAGCCCAGTCAGAGCTGACCGAAGCTCAAATTGCTCGTCGTATACGCCGCCGCGCGTCATACCGACAAAAGAGACTAGAGAAGCAAAGGACCCAGCCTCCCACACTTCAAGTCTCTCCTAAATGGGTCGAAAAAGAAAGACCCAACCAAGTTGTTGCCGTCCATATGGTTGGAAAAACCAGAAGGCGCCAAAAATCAGCAACAAAAATCCATGTCCGACGTCCAATGACCCGCAGCGTCTCCAGGACAAGAAGACATTCAGAAGAATCCCCTGCTCCTTCAAGCAAAGGACAGCAGAGTGATCCTTCCTCAAGCTCCTCTTCAAAAAGAATGAGCCCCAGCTCAGTCACCAGGACAGTTTCTTCGTTCGAATCACGAAGGATGAATGTCTTGGCTACAAATTCTGAGCCACCACCCCGCAATCCACCTCCAGAAGATGCGATCACCCGCATCCAGCAGTTGGAACAGGGCCAGCAGAGGATTGAAACTCTGATGGAAAACCTTCTCCTCGCCTTCCAAAATCAGGCGAACAATGAACCTCCTCCGAATCATCAAGACGACGAGGTAAATAGAGAAGAAAATGAGTCACGCGCCCTTACCAAAAAGGACGTAGACGGTATCCTCGCCAAAGCAAAAGAAGAGGATATACTCAAGGAGCATGGGATCAAGCCACCATATCCCTTATGGATGGACTCGGTCCCGTTCCCCACCAAATTTAAGCATCCTACTCTCCAAACATATACGGGGAAAGGATCAGCCAGACAGCACGTCATCCACTTCAAGATCCTGACGGGAGCTATCGCGGATCAAGATGCACTCAAGATCCGCCTCTTTGCAAGTACCCTAAAAGGTACGGCCTTCGATTGGTACTCCACTCTGCCGGAGGACTCAATCCAAAACTGGGCCATGCTAGAGACACGCTTCCTCACTCACTTCAAAGGTGAAGATCATCCCGCTACTATGGCTCAGCTCTGCAGCCTAAAACAGGGGGAGAATGAATCAACATATGACTTCATTCACAAGTGGAAAGCAATGGCATACAAATGCTCTGATGTATTGCCACAAGCGTCGCTAGTTGACATCTGCCGAAACAACATGAGAGCCAGAATCCGCTCCATGATCATCGGCAACAAATCAAAAAACCTGGGAGAACTCCTAGAAGCTTCCATGGAAGCTGAAACGGTGATTAAAGACCTCAACAGTCAGAAATCATCAAGAAAAGAGCCAACCGCCATTGCAACCTCTAAACCAAAGAAGAAAGAGGTCCTCAATGTGCAGACCAAGTCAGCTCCTCAGCCACCAAAGAAAGCTGAAAACAAAGCTGTTGGTAAGAGACCTGAACTCTCAGACGCCTTCAAAGAACGAGTAGAGAAGAAATACCCGTTTGATGAAGATGTTGATGAAATCTTCGGGGCTCTTGTGGCAAACGGCAAGCTCACCTTGCCTGAACCAAAAAGACCGGGTGATGTTGGCAAAACCAACGATCCTCGGTACTGTCCATACCACCAGATGATCTCGCATCCTCTCAATCAATGCTTCGTTGTGAGAGAGAAAATAAATGAGATGTGGAAAAACGGAGTCATCACCTTTGACAAAAACTATGGGTCTGCCTCCATCAACATGGTGACATGTGGACAAACATTAAGATCACCGAAGAAGAAGATCACTACTTCCTTCAAGGTGATAAACTCAATCGAAGCGTCCGAACAACTGGTTCCTTACCCGACACCAGACGGACAACCGATATGGGTACATCCCGATCTCCTGGAAGATGAAAATTGGGAGGTCGTGAAAACAAAGCCTACAGCTCAACAGCGAAGGCAGGCTAGGAAACATCTCCTCAAGCTCAAACGGCAAGAGAAGACCCAGCCAAAACTAGAGGTCAAAGAAAAGGCAGAGGCTTCCTCTACCGCTTCACTGGAGGTAACAAAAACATCCCTTCCAGAGACTTCAAAGGGGGTAAGGAAATTCACTCTCAGTGATTTCATGCCACCTCAATTCAAAGAAGCCATGCAGGAGGCATCATACTCTTGCAATTCGGTAGTTGGATTCTCCATTGATGGATACGAGTCCAGCGACACCGATAATGGATTCGAATCCAACTACACAGATGAGTGGGAAGAGTCCCTTGAAACAGGAGAATATCTCTCCGATGAGGAATGGGTTCCTGAGTCTCATCTTATGCCAGTAATCTGGTATAACCCCCTACAGCCACAAGGATCCTGGTCTGATGATGAAGAAGACCAAGAAGCTGTACAAGAAAATGCTGCTGACCCAGCACCTCTCATTACTCCAGTGGAAATCAACAATGTTGAGCCACAAAGAGATGATGAAGAAGAAGATCCGGCTCCCATACCTGATCTTGAAGAATATGCAAGGATCTTGCAGCGACTCGCTCTAGAACAAGAGCAAGAACGCGTCAACGAGCCTCCTCGCAATCCAGAGCCTGAAGTCCTTGAAGACCACCAGGTACATCCTCCCTTAACTCCTGAAAATGGAGAAAATTGCTGGATAGACGATCCTCTCACATCCGAGGATGAGTCTGACTCCGATCAGGCAACGTCTCCCGTCAGAGCTTCCTGTAATGTGATAATTCGGGATTATAGCTCTTCCGAAGCATCGTCTGATGAGAGCACTTACACTCCGGCGACGCCTAGCAATATATCTTCTGGAGCCACCTCGTCTCATGTGACTTTCACTGAGATGACACCCTCTCAGGTTTATTCTCCTGAGACTGTGACTTCAAAGTTCACACCCTTCCTGACTGAAGAATTCCCAGCCATTGATGCTTGGGACGATGAATTAGTCAACGAAGAAGAAAGATTGCTGGATGCTGTTCAGGACTTGTTCCCGGAAAATGCTCCATGCAACACAATCACTGAGGATGGTAACTCTGCTGCTGATACATCCTCAGCAAATGAAAAACGACAGCCTCTTGATCCTGAAGACAATCTTCCAAACGAAGACCCTTCTCAAGAAGCTCTCGAAGTTGGTAGAGGCACCCGCTCTGGCCGGGACTACCACAAAAATTACAACCAATCTTCCTTTACATATGTAAATCCTTCGGGAAAAGATGTTGTAAGCGCCCCTAGTGGCAAACAATGATGAACATGCAGGCCCTAAGGAGGCTTTCAAGTATGACTTGATTGAACACTTCAAGCACATACCTGCACGTCTGCACATCCTAGATTTGTTGCGAATGTCTCCGCACACTCGTGATAATCTCATTTCGGAATTACAAAAGCTGAATGAGGATGTCGACAAACATGCCCCGCAAGTCCTCCAAATTGAAATGGATTACCGGGTCAAAAACTCAGAAGCCTCCTCAAAGGGAGAAAAGAAGAAAACTGAGGGATCATGCATTGAATGCCTCTCGGTTAAAAAAGCAGCCAGTGCAACCATCGCCTTCACAAAGGATGACCTCCTACTTGGCGAAACCAGGCATAACCGACCCCTGTACTTCACAGGGTATATCAAGGAAATGCCTATGCATAGAGTTCAGATCGACCCAGGTTCTGCACTCAACCTCATCTCCACATCGGCTCTTGAAGAGTTGGGCATCCCACCCAGCAAACTAAGCCACACATCTGTATCTATCTTTGGATACGATGGGAGTACTCAAAGGCCTATCGGCAAAATCAGGTTCAAATTGCAGATAGGTGATCTTATCTCTGAGGTCACAGTGTATGCAATAAAGACCCCTTCATGCTACAACATCCTTCTCGGACGCCCTTGGATCCACGAGAATGGTGTTGTCCCTTCAACTCTACATCAATGCATCAAGTTTGTTGGCGACGACGGCATGATACATCGAGTCTTTGCGGACAGAAAACCCTTCAAAGGTAAAGAAATCCACTTCGCAGACTCACATGTATGAAGGTGAAAAAGAAGAAGAGGAAAAGCATACAGCATCCTTTGCCGAAAATCTCCAGAAAGATAAAGGCAAAGCTCCTCAACAATCACCGGAAGAAAACAAACCATCCGGTAAATCTGAAGAGAGCATCCAAACTCCCTTCATCATCTCCCTCAAACCTTCAAAGCCTTTGGTCATCACAACTAAAGCGAAGAAGGCAAAACAAAAGCCTGGGGGCAAATTTGTTGTCTCTTTCGTGTCTATCATACAAGACACGGACTCGGATTCAGAGCCAGAAGACGACACATCGTCAAGCCAAGTTGACACTCAGCAAGTTCAGCCTGCTCTCACTCCAATGGAGACAACTTCTGACATAGAAGATCCTACGTCAGCTTCCTTCGTTGTTCCAGCAACTTCAACAAAGGAAAAACCGATCTTCTTCCATAGATCGGATGCTTCTTCATCAAACTCCCTGCTTGAACCTTTCCAAAATAAAGGTACGCCTCAACTATCCTTATACAGTTCTGTGGCACAAGCTATTATGAAGAAAATGGGCTATGACGCTCAAAACCCAGTCGGTTTGGGAGAAGGACGCGGTATTCTCACGCCATTGGGGCCCGTCTTGACCAAAAGCCAGCTGGAAGATTGGAGACTCTACGGCTATGTAGAAAAGTCTTCACACGGGTTAGGGTATGATCCTGACACTCCCTTGAGACAGTTGACACAAAGGCTTAAAAGTCAATATACTGACCAAGCCTCAACATCTCAAGTCCATGAAGACATCGATCTCCCTGGATATCTCTTTGATGAGTCACCTGACAAAGATCCAGGAAGCTCATCCAATTGGCACGATTTCTCCGAAAATGAAGAGGAGTTGTCCGATGGCACAGACGTGTGGACTTCTGACCCAGAAGAACCCTCATCTCCAAAAGAAGTAGCCTACTTCGACTCGGTTTCAACAGGCGACTTGGATCATCTCATAGCAAGCCTTGGGAAAATTACCGATCAAGAAGACCCGTGGAAAGGAACAAAACCTTGGTCTGGAAATGCCCTTGAAACCCCAGAAGGTTTCGTTGAGCTGGAAGCCTCCGAAAATATTGTGGAGGAACCACCTTCGAACCTTCCAACAGAAGATCCTGTTCAAAAGATAGACTTGGGAACACCAGATAACCCACGTCCTGTATTCATAAGCAAGAATATAAAGGATGATGAGTTACCCGAGTATATCGCTTTTCTTCGTGAGTTCGTTGATTGCTTTGCATGGTCTTACGCTGAAATGCCAGGCTTAGACCCCAAAATAGCAGTTCACAAACTCAATCTTCAAGAAGACATCAAACCTGTCAAGCAAGGCCAAAGAAGATTCCGTCCAGATGTGATGGATAAAATTGAACAAGAAGTTCAAAAACTCAAAAGCATCGGCTTCATCCGTGAGGAACAACATCCTGAATGGTTGGCCAACATTGTCCCCGTGACAAAGAAAAATGGGCAGATCAGGGTCTGTATTGATTATAGAGACCTGAATGGCGCATGCCCAAAAGATGAATTTCCGCTCCCCATACCAGAGGTAATGATTGATAATACCTGTGGATTCGAGCGAATGACATTCATGGATGGTTTCTCTGGCTACAATCAGATAAAGATGCATCCTGAGAATGAAAAACATACATCCTTTCGAACCCCATTTGGCGTGTATTGTTACACTGTCATGCCATTTGGTTTGAAGAATGCTGGTGCCACATATCAGAGGGCTATGATGAAAATATTCCAAGATATGCAGCACAAGACGGTTGAATGTTACGTTGATGACCTCGCCGTCAAAAGCAAAAGAAAAGAAGATCATCTCGAAAACCTTCGAGAAGTCTTCCTCCGGCTTCGCAAACACAAACTGCGAATGAATCCTTTGAAATGCTTCTTCGGCGTCTCGTCGGGTAAGTTCCTCGGATTCTTAGTTCGGAAAGCTGGAATAGAGCTTGACCCCATAAAAGTCAAAGCCATTCTAGAAATGCCCTCTCCAAGAACCTTGAGAGAACTCAAAGGGCTTCAAGGGAGATTGGCCTACATCAGACGGTTCATCTCCAATCTTTCGGGGAAATGCCGTCCATTCTCCCGGTTGATGAAAAAGGGTGTAAACTTTGTCTGGGATGCTGACTGTGAAGCTGCTTTCCAAGACATCAAGTCATACCTGACAAAACCTCCAGTGTTAGCTGCTCCTACCACTGGAAAACCATTCATCTTGTACACAAGAGCCCTTGATCACTCTCTGGGAGCTCTGCTTACGCAAGAAAATGATCAAAGAAAAGAAGCTGCTCTATATTACCTCAGCCGCATGCTAGTAGGTGCAGAGCATCGCTACTCTCCAGTCGAAAAAGAATGTCTTGCAGTGATGTTCGCCGTACAAAAGCTGCGTCACTACTTGCTTTCCAACACAGTCTACCTGGTCTCGAGGGTCAACCTCTTGAAGGTCCTTGTCACAAAGGCAGGTTCTCTCAATGCTCGACTGGCAAAATGGTCCATCCTTCTGTCACAATTTGATATTAGGTATGTACCACAAAAAGCAATCAAAGGGCAAGCTCTAGCGGACTTCCTCGCAGAGCATCCATTGCCTAAAGATTCTCCACTCAGAGATGATCTCCCAGACGAACCAGTCTACAATGTGGAGACTTTCTCACAAAGTGCCTCCTGGGACATGTACTTTGACGGTGCAACCAGGACAGATGAAAAAAGACAGCTGATCTCGGGAGTTGGCATCCTCTTTGTTAGCCCCGACAAATACATGATTCCACACGCTTTCTCGCTACTGGAACCATGCACAAACAATGCAGCTGAATATCAAGCGCTGATCTTAGGATTGGAACTCGCCATCGAATCCGGTATCACCACGCTGGAAGTCTTTGGAGACTCTCAACTGATCGTCAACCAGATAAATCAGAAATTTGAAGTCAGGAAGCCAGATTTGCTGCCCTACTACAACAAGGCACAATCACTTCTGCAAAAGTTTGACATCTGTCACATCACCCACATTCGTAGAGGTGAAAACATACGTGCAGATGCCCTAGCCGGACTTGCCGCATCCATGGCAATCCAGGAAGGGGAAAACATGCAATCACAGTGTGCGAAAGGAGAATCCTTCCTCCTCTTAACACACATCAAGCAGTTGCTGAATGCCACCAAGTGGTCGGAAGTCGGATTTCAATCCTTCAAACTTCAATTGGCGACTGGAGGGATCCGTTCATTGATTACATTATGTTCGGAATCCTACCTGAAGATCCAAAAGAACGGGTAAGCATCCAAAGGCGAACCCCAAGCTTCCATTTGGATATTCCTTCAAAAATCCTTTACAGGAAATCTTTCAACGGAGTACTTCTACGCTGCTTGTCACAACAAGAGGCTGAAGAAACACTCAAAGAAGTTCATGCTGGTCTTTGTGGAGCTCATCAGGCTGGACCTAAGCTCTATGATTAGATAAAAAGGTTAGGATATTACTGGCCTACCATGGTAGCTGACGCAATGCAATTTGCTAAGCGCTGCCAACAATGCCAAGTTCATGGAGATTACATTCACATGCCTCCAGAATGGCTGCATCCTACAGCGATCTCATTGCCTTTCGAAGCCTGGGGTATGGACATCATAGGTTTTATTTCTCCCCCTTCAAGCAAAGGTCATCGCTTCATCTTCGCCGCTACGGATTACTTCTCCAAGTGGTCAGAAGCATTTGCGTTTAACAAAATGAAGACCTCATCAGTCCTTCAGTTCCTACGCACCAACATCATTTGTCGTTTCGGCATACCCAAAAGATTCGTCCATGATAACGGACCACAGTTCCGGGATCATCGATTCTACAGGTTCTGCGACAAATACAAAATCCAAAGCTGTCCTTCGACTCCATACAATCCGGCAGCAAACGGGTTAGCAGAAGCTTTCAACAAGACACTCTGCAAAATCCTCAAAAAAATGGTCTCTAATCACAAAAGAGACTGGAGCGACAAAATGTCTGAAGCTTTGTGGGCCTATCGAACCACCGTTCGAGGACCAACCCATAGCACACCATTCTCCTTGGTCTATGGATGCGAAGCTGTCGTGCCCTTGGAAGTACAAATTCCTTCCTTGAGGGTATCCTTGCAAAATGACATGACTCAAGAAAGCAATGTCAAATTGCGACTCCATGAGCTGGACAATCTCGATGAGAAACGGCTCGAAGCTCAACAAAGCATTGAACTTTACCAAGCACGTATGTCAGGATCTTTCGATAAAAAGGTCAGGCAACGCGCCTACAAAAAGAGTGACTTGGTTCTTGCGGTAAAAAGACCAATGGTCTTCGCTCACAAGTCCAAAGGCAAATTTGAGCCAAAATGGGAGGGACCCTACGTCATCGACAAGGTTTTCTCTAACGGCGCATATGCACTCCTAAACATGGAAGGTGACAGATGTATGCTGCCCATCAACGGCAAGTTCTTAAAGCGGTACTACCCTTGAAGACTTACCCAACTGGGTAAGAGCAATGCCTGTACGGCCAAAACCGGTTTCCAGGTACACGCTCGCTAAACCCACCCTTTTTTAGAATTTTCATGTCAAATATTGAAATTTCTAGAAATCTAAAACAATGCTTACTTTCATCGTTTCATTGTTCAAAAAAAAAATCCAAGTTTAGGAACCTTTCCCTAACTTGACCAAAATTTTCAACCCTTGAACCCAAAATTCACGGTTTGAAACAAAATCCGGATTCAGGGATTTCCACCCTAGTCCACCATGCCTTTTACCGCCAAAATGGTTTTAGGTCAAAACTTATGACCCTCGTGTCTTTAAACAAAAAAAAAAATGGTTTTTCAAAAACCGCGAGGAAGCGACGCTTAGTCGATACTCGCACAAATCGGAAGCAAGCGAACCACGTTCGACACTTCCAAAATCGCAGGGAAGCGACATTTCGTCGATACTTGCAAAATCCAAAACCGTGGAAACGCAACATTTCAGTTGATATCCACAACCCAAATTTCAAAGGTTCGAAAAAACCTAAAAAACTGTGGAGACGCAACATTTCAGTTGATATCCATAACCCAAAAGGTTCGAGAAAACCACAAATTTCAAAAATCATGGGGAAACGACATCAAGTCAGTACCCGCAAAACCAAAATTTTTGAAAAGCAAGGATGCGACATTCCATCGATACTTGCACCCAAATTCGCGAGGATGCGACATTCCATCGATACTCGCAACCGAATGAGCAAGGATGCGACATTCCATCGATACTTGCAAGAACATTCAGCAGGGAGGCGACTTTTAGTCGATACTTGCATTTTTCGAAAACCAAACCGGCTATAAATGCCATCAAAACAGGCTATAAATGCCACAAACCGGCTATCAATGCCACCAAAACAAAACCGGCTATCAATGCCACTAAAACAAAACCGGCTATCAATGCCACAAACAAAAAACTTGGATTTCAAAAAAAAATCGGCTATCGATGCCACAAAACAAACCGGCTATCAATGCCACCAAAACTGGCTATAGATGCCACAAAAAAAAAACTCGGCTATCAATGCCACAAGAAAAGCTGGCTCTCATGCCAAAATTGGCTTCCATGCCACAAACAAAAACCTGGCTTTCATGCCAAAACAATCACTTGACAAAAGATTTTCACAAAATGACAACCTTTTGATCAAATCCCATTTAGCAATTACTTTTATCACAAAAAGATTCAAGTGAGCGTAGGGATAACAAAAAAAAAAGAAGAGCATCCCATTTAGCAATTACTTTTATCACAAAAAGATTCAAGTGAGCGTAGGGATAACAAAAAAAAAAAAAGTACCAAAAAAATACAAGTGGTACCAAAAAAAAGAAAAGAGAGAAGGATGGTTTCTGTAAAAAAAAAATTAATATATATATATATACAGGAGCTCAATCAAAAATGGTCTCCAGCCAAGAGTTCAGCTCCTCAAGCAAACTTTTAGCCTCAGCCGTCAAGGATTCCAAGGCACGCTTCTTCAGGAACCTGCCATGAGATGCTGGAGTGGGCTGTACCCCTTCTTTCACACCAGGAAGCTTACCTCGAGCAGTTTGCCATTGTTCCTCCTCATCAGACTTCCTTTTGAGAACCCGTTCGGCATCTGCAACCTGGTGAATCAGAGCACTCTCCCTGTCGCAAGCCTCTATTATGGCAGTCCACTTGGCAGCGACTTGTGCCTGCAAATGCTCAAGACGTTTCCTGGCCTCATCGACCTCCCTGTCAAGGATGTTAAGGTCATGTGTCAGCCTGATGATGGCTATCTCTTCTAAGTTCCTCTTTCGGACTGCCTGCTTCTTGCTTTCTGTAGCCTCATCCAGGTCAGACTTAGCCTTATCAGCAGGGTCCAGGAACATCTCCTTGAAGAACTGGTCATCAGCCAAACTCACGGTCTCAAACCACTTGTCACCCAGTGCAATGATCCTATCAACGATCGCCCTGGCACCTGTGACATCCAGACCAGCCTCTTCAGCATCACTGAGAATCTCCTGCACATGCTGGATCATGCCAAATCCGGCTTCCAAGTGCCCAGAAAAGAGAGTCTCAATCCAAGAGCTCAGAACTCGCATCACCACCTTCTTCGCAAAAAGAAGAGATGGCCCAGCTGAGGATTCGCCCAACTCCGTTGGTCGGCTACTCATATCATCATCTGTTGGAAGAGTAGCAAAAGAACTCTTTCCAGCTGAAGCTGCTCCTGCTCGGGAAGGAATCTCAGCGCGAGGAATCTCCTCAATATTGTCAGAGCTGGTCCCAGGAATCTCTACCTCTGGATTAACCTCTGGCATCCCTTGCTCTGGAAGCGACGGATCCTCCTCTGCCACTTCAAAACCTGCAAAAGAAACACAAAAAGGTATGAATATGACCATGTTTGAAAATCAATATCAGGGTTATAATTACAAAATACCTTCTTCGACGACTGGCGGAACACTTTCTTCCTCCATGAACTCATCGGAAGCATCATCAACATTTGCGTCCATCGATGGTTCAAAGTCATCAGAACCCTGTGGCAAGTCAGCTGACAACAAAAAAAAATGTGTTAGCAAACCGAGTCACAAACAAAAAAAAAAAAAAGGGGAGCAAAAGAAGTCGTACCAATTGGAGATTCTGGATTTACTCCAGAGTCCCTCGGTTCTTCTTCAGGTGCCTCAACAGGATCCATCACCACGTCATCGGTTGGGACCTCAGGCATCACCAAGTCTTCCTCTGCTAAAAAAAAAAAGAAGAAAAGCAGAAAACAAGAAGCAAATCATAACATGGAAAAAATCCCATGAAAAGAAATGGAAAGAGAAAAAGGAAGAATCATACCTTCACCGACGGTCTCTTCTTCTCGGCTTCTCTTCTCTGGAGGCTCGTCAGCATCCACGAACCTGCCCCGCTGTCAGAGTCAGGTTTCCCACTTGACTCATCACTGGATGGTCTGCTCTTGCCAGTAGACTCCACGGAAGCTTGCCTCTGTGCCGCTTGCATCCAAGCGCCAAGTTCGGCTTCCTCCTGTTCTAGCTGCTCTAAAGCCTCATCAGGTATTTCTCGAACAGCTTCAGAACCAATGACGCCCTGGTCACCGAGAAAGCCTATCTTGTGCTTCTCTCCAGAAAGGAAGGCCCAAACTTCCTCTCGCCGGACGCCATCCGACTTTCCAAGGCCCTTTCCAGATGCCAGCTTCACATCAAGCTCCTTCTTGGAAAGCCCCCGATATGCCGAAAAGCTCTCCGCGAACCACTTCGCAAAGCCGGCAGTCCGGGAAGTCAGCAACACAGGATAAGAAATCATGGCTTGTAGTGTCTTCAGCACTATAAAAAGCCCATGCATTTCTCCCATCCTGTAAGCCTCCAAAGCGCTTCACCATACTTGAAGGCGCTCCAACAACGCCTTGAGAAAAGCCCAGCTGCAAAGCAAAGCGAGAAGGTACATACGGCTGGATGTCGACGAAAAGATGTCTACGGTACACCATCGTGCCGACACGTATGATGAAAAGCCACTCTCTCTCTGCATTTGTCAAGGAATAATGCCTTCCCGACCCCGCCCTGGTAGCCGCTGGATGGCATCAACAGGTCCATATCAACAGGCGACCTCTCCGTATATCCAGGAGAACCGCCAACAAAAACCCCGGTCTTGATTACATTTGTCCTTCTCACCCAGCTTGGAGGATCTTCCCTCTTAGGGCACGTGGGGGCAAGGCTCAGAATCGAGACGGTGCGATCAAACGTCGACCGGGTAGCAACAGTCTTCTTCTCACCATCTGCTGTGAAAGAAAACTGAAAACATCTCCTCTGGTATGTCATGTCATCAGGGACTGCATCACCAAAGAAGAAGGTAGGCTTGGGCAAAACGCTCTAATCTTCCATCACCCATGGACGACTGCTTACCATGATCTTATAGAATTCGTCTCCCTTGAGAGTGATCAGTCGCTGCCTCATCTCATCTCTGTTGAGGGAGTCGCACTCTTCCAAATTTCTCTCAACATACTGGACCTTCTCAAAAGCCTGCTGAACGGCCGGATTAGAAGATCTAGAAGATCGACGAGGTACGCTTGTAGCAGGCTCTTTACCCTTGTTCGCTCTGGAGGAACCACCTGAAAAGGATGGAAAAGAAAAAGATCAAACAACAAAATGACAGAATCTCGCTAAAAAAAATCTGGCGAAATTTTGACATGATGACGGGGCAATTCCGAAGAAAAGGAACTATCCCGAAAGAAATAAGAAAGCTTGAAGATGGGCTCAACATCGCTGCGAGCTCCGAAACTCCAAACTTTCGAAACCTCAAAGTCTCCGCAAAATCAGGAAGGGCTCAACATCACTGCGAGCTCCAAATTCCCAAATTTGCGAAAACTTTCAGGTATGCTATCACATCATGCTACAAATTTAATTTACAAATTGAATGCATGCATGAACATCTTGGTTTGCGAAAAAAAATGCATTATCATGATGAGCAAAAAGAAAAAAAAAAAAAAAGAAAAGAAACTTTCTCAAAAAAAAAAGGGGAAAGAAAAAAAAAAGAAACTTTCTCTAAAAAAAAGAGGGGAAAGAAAACAAAAAAGAAAAGAAAAGAAACTTTCTCTAAAAAAAAGAGAGGGGGAAAGAAAACAAAAAAAAAAAGAAAGAAAAGAAACCCTCTCAAAAAAAAATAAAAATAAAAATAAAAAAAGGGCTGGCCCACAGGCCACGTGGCCGTACGGATCTGTCCGTACGGCCCACACAAAAAAAAAACATGAAAAAAAAAAGAGGGGAGGCAAACACGTGGAAAAGAAAAAAAAAAGAAGAAAAGAAAAGAAAGAAACAAAAAAAAAAAGAAAGAACTTTATTTTTCCTACAATGGAGTTTTCTTGAAAAAAAAGGGAGAACTTACTTGAAGCCATTGATGGAGAAGAAGAAGAAAAGTCTTGAAGATCTTGAAGAAGAAGAACTCTTGGTCTTGAAGCCCTCTTGAGATTATTGCAAAAGAAAGTAATAAGAGCAAGAGATCCAACCTTCTCCTTGCTTTTATAGAGGAGAGCAAACCAAAGAAGGAAAGAAGAAAGAGGTAAGTATTACTAATTAGTAACCTTACCAAAAGAAAGAGATTAGAAAGATTCTTTCCCAAAAGAAAGATATCTTGAAGGATTTTCTCCCAAAAAGAAATCTATGACGGATTCTTTCCCAAAAGAAAGATATCTTGAGATATTCTATCCCAAAATAAAGGGATCATGAGAGATTCTCTCCAAGTAAAGATATTCTTAGATATTCTCTATCCAAATGAGATATTTTTGGATATTCTTTACAAAAATGACACCATATGAGATCTAAGCCATTTCAAAAGCTTAAGGTCCCATGGGTTAGCCCATATGAGCCAGGTTTGACCACCTAGGCACACAAAAAAAAAAAAGAAAATTTTTTGGGCTTTTAGTCAAAGAAAAATCCCTCTTACCAAGAGCATACAAAAATGGTTCCATGCCTCTTTTGAGTTGATTGGACCATACAAAAGAAAATTCCAAGCCCCATGAGCTTCCAAAAATCAAACCATCCAGCCTCATTTACCAAATTGAGCCAAAATCTTGAAATTGACATTCCACAAAAATCAAACCAAATCCTGGTCCCCTAACTTGCCACATACAGCCTGTTAGGTCACAAGACCAAAACCAAAAACCAAAACCTGATCCCCTAACTTCCCACATACAGCCTGTTAGGTCACAAGATCAAAACCAAAATTGATCCCCCAACATTCCACATACAGCTTGTTGGGTCACACGATCAAAACCAAACCCGACCCCCTAACCTGCCACATATAGCCTGTTAGGTCACAAGGTCAAAACCCAAATCTACATCCCTGATGTCATCTTCAAAACTTTGCCTCGAGATGGTACGTGATCCCTTTCACTACCATAAAATTCCCCTGGAAGCTCAAAAGGCTACAAATACCAAAAAGAAAGACTGCTCAAAGACTCTTGGTCAAGTCACAGGCTCTCCTTCAAAAATCTCTTCGAGGCACATCGACTACAAAAGTTAAGCAACTCGTCGCTGTACCTCGAGGGGGCATTTGTTGACACCAAAAATGTCACTTTGCCTTTTCAAGATCCAAAGAGCTACATGAAGTCGCAACCTGCCATAAATAGGCAATGATGCTTCCAAAAATCAAATCTTGTCAGAATCAGACAAAAAACCGCAAGATTCTTCCAGACAGCCAAAAGAGGAGTACACAAGAAGTTTCAGGCCATTTCAAAATCATTTGGCCTAACTTCGCTTCTCCGACAGCCAAATCAGGCCTCTCGGCGGCAAAGCTCTCCAGGACCATGGTTTCCAAGACAGAGCCTATGGATCATCTTAAAATGACTCCAATAGGTTCCCTGTCAAATTTCAAGTCAATCGGACATCGGTTGACCGCACATCAAAACCGCGACATCTTCATCGCGACAAAAAGCAAGTCTACAGGTGATAGGACCCCAAACGGCTTCAAAACTAAAACAAAAGCCTATGGTTGGTCTTATTTATTGCTCAGGAGGCTTCACACCAAATTTCAGGTCATTCCGACATCGTTTGGCCCAGTTTCAGCTTCTGACGGAAAATCGGCAGCTCTGCGCGACAAAGTCTTCGGCTTTCTCAGGAAATTGGAAACTTTGCAAAATAAAATGCAAGGATTCTCATCAGGTTTCCTACAAAGAAATTAGGCCAATAAATGGTCAAAATGTCAAGGAAAAGTACAGAAGAAAAAAGAATCGAAAAACAGCAAAAACGGACGCAAAACGGGACACGAAAGGGGGAAAACCCCCCCAGGGTCGCAGCCCAGGGTCGCAGGGGCCTGCGACCCTGGGCCAGGGTCGCCGGCGACCTTGGAACCCGGGGTCGCCGGGAAAGCCCCGGAAACCCCGGTTTTCATCGTTTTTTCGCGATTCGAGGAGCCCAGCCTCTGGTACTTTCCAAAATTCATGCTTTTGAGACACCAAGTCCTCTGACATCCGTCCAAAACACGGGTCAATCATCAAAAGTATCGAAAACAATATTGATCGCCACCCGGTCAACCAAAAAAAGTGTGCTTTCTACCCGACCGATCGAGAAATCGACAGGACAGATGGCACCGACCCGCTGTTGGCAACAAACACCTGAAATTACATAGTCATCTGATGTCGATCTACATGAAGATCCATCGATGATCATCGACAGAAGAATCCCAAAAGACGTGGCACGGCCCGCGACTCTTCAGCTGCTCGGCGACCACTTAATGCGATTAATTGACTAGCTTTATTACAGTCATTAATCCATTTCTTTGGACGGCCCAATCAGAAGCAAGCATTCGGGAGTTACAAGTCAAGAGATTCATGGCATTTAACCCATGAAACTCCTCCCATCATGGCGATTAAAGGCGATTAAATGCCCTCAATCTCCTCCGGCCAATCAGAAGCCAAGAAAAAGGAGTTACAAAATAAACAATTCAATTTTGTAACTCCTCCCATTATGCGGCTTAATGACAATAAAAGCCCATAAACCCTCCTAAAAGGCTACCTAAAAGCCTATAAATAGGAGAGCTCTCCAAGAAGAAAAGCAGACAGCAGACAGACATCAGAAACATCAGAAACATCAGAGACAGCAGACAGACAACGAAAATCACAGACAGAAGCACAGAAATCCAGAGAAAGGAAAAAGAGAGAAAACTCTGCGGAAGTTCTACACCGGCCACCGCAACAAGGTGACAAAAGTCCCTTGGGGGGTCCCCCCCCCCCAAGGTCCTTGCCATCTCCTTCTACCTCCAATGGCTTAGATATGGCTTTTCAGCCCGTCTACTCGGCTTTTTATTGGACATAGGACCTCCTTTTGGTCTTTGTCCTCTAAAAACCTGAGGTTATAGCCAAGCCAAGCGAATCAATAGCATCCTCTGTTCTCATCTGCATGGATGATGGCGAAGCCCACATATGGCTTGCGACCGTCAATCTAAACGGGTCCCCCACAATCTCCTGAGAAGTTAGATCCTCCTTTTCTTGCTTTTCATTGTAGTTTGTATTTTTTTAAAAGAGACAAAAATCACAATTCTTGTCTTTCATTGTTGATAAGGATTGTAAATCGGCTATAAACGCCAAAATCGGCTATAAACGCCAAAAATCGGCTATAAACGCCAAAATCGGCTATAAATGCCAAAAAAATCGCCTTTCACGGCAAACTAAGAAAAATGTCTCTTTTCTTAAATATATGTGCAATGGAAAACTTGAAAGAAGTTGATTTCCTTTTTACTTGCGAAGGTTGATCTCCGGATCACCACTTGCAATTCCAAGTAAAAATAGAAAATCTGGCACACCCACAAAAAAAAGAAATGTTGATGCACGCCCCCCTCGCCCCCTGGTTACGAAAGGGTCGGAACCAAACGGACTCCCACGTCCGCCGACCTCGGTAGGAACCCGGGCATCCGGGAGCGCGGTCCATCACACTAGTTCTAATTTAACTAATCAATGCAGCGGGAATAAACAATCAGACAATATAGAACTAGCTATCTACCAATCACACACCACAAGAAGGCAGGCACAATATTTAGTGTGGAAACCCTATCCAGGGAGAAAAACCACAAACCAGAAATCAAAAGTTCACGAACAGTGACAATATATACTCACAAGCTCCTTTACCTTAGTCTATACCTTGACCTAAGGACTGTAGTTGTTCTTGCAAAGAATCCACTAACACGACATCCACCATGCCCCGTTCTCCTTACTTGATCTCCCATCACCTTGTCAGTCAAGATGAACTATCTTCTACAAGAAAGGTAGAAGCAACAATGACCTTCTAGAGCAGTCCTTCAGAACGATCTCTCAATGGCTCTAGAGAATTAATCCCTCTCCTAAGATATCTCTGACTCAGATTAATGAGAGTGGGCACTTTTAGGGTCGAGAGAAACACCCTATAAATAGCCCCAAATATGTGCCTTGGACTTAGTGCACAAGTAGAACTCAAATTGGAAAACATAGTCCCAAAGTAAACAATTTTGTATCAGAAAAAGAGAGTTTCCCAGAATTCTACGCACCTGTCCGATCGATCGGACGATGCCTCCGATCCATCGGACTGCCCAATACCTGGGGCTGATTTCAATCTGATCGATCGGACTGAGGCTCCGATCGATCGGGCTTGGGAGTGTTCGCCGTCTTCTTTTTCTTCTCTTCAGCTCTTCTGTGACACAGCCACGGTTCATTCTAAATAAAATAGAAATTACAACTCAATGGACCCAGAGTTTTGTCCAACCCATCAATTAGCCAACATAAAAATACTAACATACTTGTAGTTTTAAAATTCCACAACAATATAGTTTTGGCCAAAAATGTAGGGCCAACTTGTTGAACCAAAGATATCTGAAATCCAAATCTGGTTTGGCACTCCAACACCGCCAAATCTGGTTCGTGTATTTGAAAAAGAATTCAGAAAGAAGGCTCCATTCTTCGATCCAACATTATGTGCCAGGTTAGAGATGGCACAAAAACATCTCTATGGAATGATATATGGTTGAAGGATCAACCGCTTAGTACCTCTTTCCCAAGCTTCGTTTCAGATTTTTTGGGCATATTGGAAATCTCAGCAAAAATAGAGTTCAATAATCAAGAATTACAAAAGGTAGTCATCTAATCGATGCCTTCAGTTGTGTGGGAACACAGATCAACCTTTACAAATGGCAGTCTCATACATCAAGTTCAAAAAAACTTTGAACCATGACAAACAAGCAGATCGTTAGCTCCCCGTGGAAATGATTCATGGAAATCGCAGGTTTTATGAAAGAATCAGGTTTCTTACCTTGAAAACCAAGTCCTGAGATTTGAGGATTTCTTCTAAGGCTTTGATTTTGATGCAGAGGAAAAGAGGAATCGAGTTCTGGTGTTTCTGCTACCACAGGAGATGGGCGTGTGGATTGTTTTTCTCATTCTTCTTGTTTTTTTCTTCTATTTTTGTCTGTTTAGGTGAAAGGGACGATTCCTAAAATTAGGGTTTTGTTGATATCAACTAAGCAATTGCATAAGGGGGGAAATGGGTTTTGGGAGGGAGGTCCTTGGCTGGTATTATAAAAATTTGGGGTCCACAGTAGTGGTTACCATATTTAAGGGGATTTTTTTTTTGGTAAATGTCCCTTTCAATAATTAAATACGAGAATTTTATCCAAAAAAGCACCTTAGAGGTCCACTAAGCAAAAGAGGTACCCATAGTTTTGATGCAACAGAATTGATATTCCCTCCAAAATATTCATTTTTTTTGTCTTTTTTCAACAAGTGACGACGTCGTCGCTTAATATCGACAATTAGTATCGATGTCTTTGCTAATTCATCAAATTTGCCTCTTCTTCGACCTTTATCATCTGCGATTACTGGTTTTCTGTTCCAAAATGAACCAGAACAAAACTCTCCCTCAACCTTGAATATTCATTATGGAGGTTGTTGATCTCCATTAACAAGGTATGCATTCATTATCTACCATAGAGCCTAAATTTCATGTTTACTTTTTGAGAAAAGTTCATTAGGGTTTTGATATATAGTTTATTCGTTTCATTATCTTTGTTGTATGATTATTTTTGGGTGTCTAAATCATCAAGGTAAGGACCTTTTGAGGAAGTAGGAAAGGAAACAGCCAGGGAAAGGGAGAAAACAATGGGAGGAAGAAGGGAAAAATGAGGAAAATGGGGTTTTGGGAACTATTCACACTCATTATGTGAGAAGTCCAATAGCAGCCGTTGGATCGTCAAAATGGATCCAACGACTGCCACCTTTTAGATATAACGGCTGCTATTGACATTGGGTGCCCAACCTTTTCACTTCCCCCCTTTTCATTTCGTTCCAAAATCCCAGAGCAAAGAACTGAACCCTCTTCCCCTTTCAACCATTCCATTCGAATCCCTTTCATCTTCTCCGGATTTTCGACTGCTCTCCACTCCAGCCCTTGTGCAGCATCTCCTCTCCATCTCCGAAGTTACTGTGCAGCGTCTGCTCTCCATCTCCATCTCCGAAGTCTGGGCGTCTCCATCGTCTTTCTTCTTCCAAAATCCCAGAGCAAAAGAGCCCTTTCCTCTTCTCCGTTCAACCATTACATCCTTCCCTCTATATCTCGAGAGAGGCACAGAAGCAGAGAAGCTGAGCCCTAGGTTTTTTCATCTCCATCAGTAAAGAAGAGAAACAAAGAAGCTGAGCCCATTTGCAGGTCAAATAGAAGCAAAGAGGACTCACAGATCAACTCCAGCGTTGTCTGCATCGCCGTTGAAACCCTCTCAACCGACCCAGCAAGGAAGGAAGGTCAGATTTCTCTTTTTTCCCTTTTTTTTGGGTTTTCTGGAAATCGATGGAGAAGAGGCGAAAAGGGGAATTTTGACGATTATGGTTTCTGTGATTTGGTCAGCTGTTTGCACTGGGTAAGGGTGGTGGTGGAGGGACAAGGTCGACAAACTCGCTGATTGCCTTTAGATGGATGATAAGACTATATTGCTGCTGATGACGACGAGGCTGATTTTTTTTAATCCAAAATAATACACGATAAGATTTTTTAGTCCTCTTTAATTTCCTATGATTGGATTGCATCTAGAGTGTTGCTGTGTAGATTTCTTACTTAACTATGCCCACTACTACACATATATAGGCTCCTTTAGGAATGACTACAAAGCCTGTGGGAATACCTGGATTCGTGTCAATTTTGGGAGGGGGAATGGAAAAGATCTATTCTTCCTTTTGATGTGTGCAAAAAATGGGACAATTTGCTACCATTCAAAAAGAAACTAGGAGCATGCTAACATTGGTTTTACAGTCTTTAAAGTTGTAATTTAAAGTTCAATTCCTTGTCTAGTGTTGAGTGGACTGAAGTTTTTAGAGTCCAAGCTTTACCTCTGTAGCAACTGAAATGCTAGCAGGGCTTCTCTAATTCCTACGCTCTTGCATCACTTCTAGCTGCAAGTGGAAATGAAATAAATAACAAGTATGCTTACATTGATTCAAATGCATTGTTGCAAATGGGTTCATACGAGTTTGTCAAAGTATAAAGAGCTGCATTTGTGGGTTTGATTTTGTTTCAATTTAAATGATTCAGCACCCACTTTGTTGCTTCCTCTTAATGAATTAATATTCAGGGGTACATACATAAGTGTTTGAATAGCCAGTTCTTTATTTCTTTTATTATTGGGTTTTTTTTTTTATATTTTTTGGCTGTTTATTGATTTCTATGGATTAAAGACAGTAAATGATCAACACCCAAGTTCTTCTTTGTTCAATTTTGAGACCCTTTTTTTTAATTTATGTAAGCTTTCCTTAATTTTTATTTATTTTTAAATTTTTTTAATTTTGGTAATGATATTATGGTAATACCCATCAGTGAGTTGAGCAGGTCTTATCTGAATCATCAAGTTATTGCATTTGCTTGAATTTTAACCATTTGCTTGATTTGAATCATCAATGGGACACACTGAGGGTTTTAACCATTTCATAGTCAGATTGTAACCACAATCTTTAGCATTCATGTCCTTTAAATTGTTTAGTTGTACATGTGTTTTAATTATTTTTTCTATTGTAGTCTCATCAAATGGTCATTTTCGTAGGTCGATAGCATGGCATCATCGTATTCTATTTCTAGTGATTACGTGCCAAAATGCTCATGTGGAGAGATGATTTGTCTGACCTCTCATACAAATTATAATCCAAATAGGAAGTTTTGGAGATGTCCTAATTGGAAGGTATATATTTTTAAGTTTTTAATTTAACGACAATGTTATGATGTGCCGATTAAAAACATACCAGCATTAATATGGGGTTAATGCCTTCTCTTTTTGTAGGATAAAAAGGGTTGTGGTAGATTCATATGGAAAGATGAAGTTGACTATGACAAGAATGTGGCAGCGCTTATGGAGGATGTGAAGAAGACAATGGACAAACTGAGTGAGAACATATGTGTTGCAGTTGAGGAGATGAGACATGTGGCTGAAGAAAGGAAAGAAATAAACAAATGTCTTTCTGTATTGGTGTTTGTCAGTTGTCTTGTAATTGTGATCTGCACGATGACAAATGTGTGATGTATATTTTGAACCAGCATGTGTGCTTTTTGGGGTGAATCTAATGGCAGTTGGTTTAATGTTATATTTTGATCAAGCATGAATACTTTGCTCTAATGGGTTTTAATGGTATATTGATTGAGATGATCTCATAACTTGTTTAGATTATTCTGTTCTAAGCAAGTCCCAACCCTTTTTTTTTTTTGTGCCAAGAAAAAACAATGTGCTTCTAGTGATTGTGTGCTCCCACTTTAAGAGATAAATGGCCCAACTACAACTAATAGTTCCAATCTAGGATCTGAATCGAAATCAAACCAGAAACTTGGCAAAACTAATATTAGCATTACAGGTTGAAGTGAAGTGAAATGCTGGAAATGTAAGTTGGTTTTGCTATTTGTAGGGAAGCAGAAGAATGGAAGGAGTTTCATGGGTGATAATAAAATGAGAGACGAAGGTGAGAGGAATGAGAGGTGTAGGTGTGACCTCTCATGATACAACCGGGAACCTCCTCCGTTGCATACAAATCCCAGATATCTCCTAATTTCTTACTTGTTTTTTCTCCATTTAACTTTGCTTGTCTGTAGTAGATCTGCTACATATATCTATCCAACATACTGCATGCATTATTGGGTTAGGCCCTGTTTGGATCCTCAGGAGCAATTGGAATAAGATAGACAAAAGTCACAAAACAGTTTGGATTAGAGAACCATGGGCACCATTTGTACATGGCTTCAAATACCTTGAGCACAACAATATAAATAGGCACACTAGCACATCATATAATTTGTCTGGACTTGACTCAGAAATTTCATGACTGAGAAGAACAAAACAATCAAATTCAACCATCTACATTCTTCTTTAAAAAACAAAAACACAACACAATCCAAAGCAATCTAACTATCTCTTCCATTGAGAAACCTTAAAATACTCGGCCACCATCCAGGAAGAAATTTCCATCAGTGTGGGTCCAAGAAACGAGCGTTGTACAATTTACCTTTTTTGGAGCAGGGGCAAACAAATGTGTGTTTGAACAACAGAGAGATTCAAATACATGCATCTTAGGGTCATTGCATTATTGGTAGTTTATCTCTGAATGTCAGCTGCTACAAAAACATGAGCATTTTAATTTACCTGACTTCTTCACAATCTTCAATACAAACATGAGCATAATATCCAACATTCCTCTTCTATTCTTATAAAAACAATACAACTATGAAGAACCAAATGCAGCAAAAATATATTATCCCAAAACACCATCGGGTATCAGATGATCCAACATGAGCATTTCATTTCACCTGATTTCTTCATAAAATATTCACCCCTCTATTTTTATAGAAACAGTACAACTTCGAATAACCAAATGCACCAAAAATATATCATCCCAAAACACCTTCAATATATCAACCCAAAACACCTCAAGTATCAGCTGATCCAACATGAGCATCAATACATCCTGCCACCAAACATGGACTAATTAGTATGATAATAATAATGTAAAGAAACCATTACTATGATAATAATTTTTTAAAAAGATGGACTGATTAGTAAGAAGGGAAAAATGTATACCTACTACTTGTGTTAATGCCTCATCCTCAGAAGATCTCTCTGATGCCTCATTTTCATTTAATGGCTCATTGTTGTTCTCTACACTACTAAAATAAGTACATGCAAAACGGATTAAACAAAGCATGTCAATGTATATTAAATTGAGTGGTACCTCTTGTATAGGAAAATGCATTGGTAGGAAAAAGATCAACCGAACGGTACCTCTTGTTAAGCCCCGGGCAATTGCATCTGTCATGTGCAACCCCGCGCTTGCCACATCTGCAGCAAAGTCGATCTTTCTTCCTTGCTTTTTCCTTAGAGGATTTCAATCTCTTTGGACGACCCTTTGTAATTGCATGCTTCGGTGGAAGATATCTCTCTACAGGCCTTGCACTTTTATTTTTTCTCTTAGGATCATCTTCTGCGATCACTGCCTTTTCATTTATCTCGCGAATCTTTTTTTTAAGGTCTTGTAGAACTGATTTTGCATGATGATACGCTTCCTTACACAATGACGCTTCATCAATGATATTTGCAGCATCATATGATAAATCTCCATGTCGTGCTAGCAATGACCCGTCAAATGCAGAGCACGTACTTTTGTCAGAATCATCGTCTACCCTTGCATACCTTGTCCATCTTTTCAAAATGTATTGTTCGGGTAGTGTGTATATTTTCTCTTGCTTCAAAACGCAGATGATGTGTCCACATGGAATGTCTTTGAATTCAAATAGTTGACAAGAACATTTTGCTTCTTTTTCAACCTTTTTGAAAATGAAAACCCTCTTGATTTCATTGTTATCTTTGAATGATGAAACATTATAAATTCTTTATTCCACATCATCGTTTACAATCTCAGCTATGCCAGATGTTATGTACATGAACTGATCCTGGAACTTATCAAACATCTTCTTTGTATTATATTTGTGACATTTGCCTCTCCATTGGAAAGTCGGTCATTAATTTTGGCCTTCCATTAGAAGTGTCATGAATTGCCTCCAATTGACGGTATTTTTGAGTTGCAATCCCTTGCTTAAACCGAAACATAAAACCACACAGACCATTCTTTTGTGTCACATATTGCTTTAAAAAGGCATTGATACTTTCACTCCTTCCAGTTGTAGACATCCCTCCAAAAAAAAAGGTGTCTCATATATATAGGCACCCACATATGACGGATATCGTACATCCCATTTAGCCAAACGTTGTTTGCAACATCCTCTTTTATCAAGATATTCTTCCAACCCAACTCAAATTCCTCGGTTGTCAAAGAGTTGAATGCGATTTTTTTAATAGTTGGGATCAAGTCATTCTTATGTATCGCAACTCCACCTAAATTCTTTTGTAAATTTTCCATGATGTGCCACAAACAATAACGGTGGCTCGTATTTGGAAGAACAAACCCAATGACTTTTGTCATTGCGGGGTCCTGATCTGTCAAGATGGACTTTGGTGGGTCTCCCGGCATTGCTTCAAGCCATTTATTGAAAACCCAAACACATGTATCAAAAGTCTCATTTGAGATTAGGTAGCATCCAAATAGTATGGACTGATTATGATGATTAATTCCAGTGAATGCGCCAAAAGTGAGACCATATCTGTTTGTGTTGTACGTTGTATCAAACGAGACAACATCACCGAACTCCTCATATGACTTCTGAAAATAATAATCAGCCCAAAACACATGTTTGATGTGGTACTCATCATCTTTCTCAATAGAAAAAGCATTCCTTGGATCTCTCTCCTTCCATTGTCTAAAGTATTCGTAAAACATATCACCATCATTGTCCTTTGTTTCCTCATTTTTGTCTCTAATATGATTTTGAAAGTCTGTTTCTGTGAAACCAGCTTTATCTCTCCCACCTGACTGCAACGTGATGGACCGCGCTCCCGGATGCCCGGGTTCCTACCGAGGTCGGCGGACGTGGGAGTCCGTTTGGTTCCGACCCTTTCGTAACCGGGGGGCAAAGGGGGCGTGCATCAACATTTCTTTTTTTTTGTGGGTGTGCCAGATTTTCTATTTTTACTTGGAATTGCAAGTGGTGATCCGGAGATCAACCTTCGCAAGTAAAAAGGAAATCAACTTCTTTCAAGTTTTCCATTGCACATATATTTAAGAAAAGAGACATTTTTCTTGGTTTGCCGTGAAAGGCGATTTTTTTTTGCATTTATAGCCGATTTTGGCGTTTATAGCCGATTTTTGGCATTTATAGCCGATTTACAATTCTTATCAATAATGAAAGACAAGAATTGTGATTTTTGTCTCTTTTAAAAAAATACAAACTACAATGAAAAGCAAGAAAAGGAGGATCTAACTTCTCAGGAGATTGTAGAGGACTCGTTTAGAGTGACGGTCGCAAGCCATATGTGGGCTTCGTCATCATCCATGCAGATGAGAACAGAGGATGCTATTGATTCGCTTGGCTTGGCTATAACCTCGGGTTTTTAGAAGACAAAGACCAAAAGGAGGTCCTATATCCAATAAAAAGCCGAGTAGACGGGCTGAAAAGCCACATCTAAGCCATTGGAGGCAGGAGGAGAAGGCAAGGACCATGGGGGGGGTACCCCCCAAGGGACTTTTGTCACCTTGTTGCGGTGGCCGGTGTAGAACTTCCGCAGAGTTTTCTCTCTTTTTCCTTTCTCTGGATTTCTGATTTTTCTGTCTGCTGTCGATGATGTTGTTGTTGTTGTTTTTTCTTCTTGGAGAGCCCTCCTATTTATAGGCTTTTAGGTAGCCTTTTAGGAGGGTTTATGGGCTTTTATTGTCATTAAGCCGCATAATGGGAGGAGTTACAAAATTGAATTGTTTATTTTGTAACTCCTTTTTCTTGGCTTCTGATTGGCCGGAGGAGATTGAGGGCATTTAATCGCCTTTAATCGCCATGATGGGAGGAGTTTCATGGGTTAAATGCCATGAATCTCTTGACTTGTAACTCCCGAATGCTTGCTTCTGATTGGGCCGTCCAAAGAAATGGATTAATGACTGTAATAAAGCTAGTCAATTAATCGCATTAAGTGGTCGCCGAGCAGCTGAAGAGTCGCGGGCCGTGCCACGTCTTTTGGGATTCTTCTGTCGATGATCATCGATGGATCTTCATGTAGATCGACATCAGATGACCATGTAATTTCAGGTGTTTGTTGCCAACAGCGGGTCGGTGCCATCTGTCCTGTCGATTTCTCGATCGGTCGGGTAGAAAGCACACTTTTTTTGGTTGACCGGGTGGCGATCAATATTGTTTTCGATACTTTTGATGATTTACCCGTGTTTTGGACGGATGTCAGAGGACTTGGTGTCTCAAAAGCATGAATTTTGGAAAGTACCAGAGGCTGGGCTCCTCGAATCGCGAAAAAATGACGAAAACCGGGGTTTCCGGGGCTTTCCCGGCGACCCCGGGTTCCAAGGTCGCCGGCGACCCTGGCCCAGGGTCGCAGGGGTCTGCGACCCTGGGGGGGTTTTCCCCCTTTCGTGTCCCGTTTTGCGTCCGTTTTTGCTGTTTTTCGATTCTTTTTTCTTCTGTACTTTTCCTTGACATTTTGACCATTTATTGGCCTAATTTCTTTGTAGGAAACCTGATGAGAATCCTTGCATTTTATTTTGCAAAGTTTCCAATTTCCTGAGAAAGCCGAAGACTTTGTCGCGCAGAGCTGCCGATTTTCCGTCAGAAGCTGAAACTGGGTCAAACGATGTCAGAATGACCTGAAATTTGGTGTGAAGCCTCCTGAGCAATAAATAAGACCAACCATAGGCTTTTGTTTGAGTTTTGAAGCCGTTTGGGGTCCTATCACCTGTAGACTTGTTTTTTGTCGCGATGAAGATGTCACGGTTTGATGTGCGGTCAACCGATGTCCGATTGACTTGAAATTTGACAGGGAACCTATTGGAGTCATTTTAAGATGATCCATAGGCTCTGTCTTGGGAACCATGGTCCCGGAGAGCTTTTGCCGCCGAGAGCTCCTTTTCGGCTGTCGGAGAAGCCAAGTTAGGCCAAATGATTTTGAAATGGCCCGAAACTTCTTGTGTACTCCTCTTTCGGCTGTCTGGAAGAATCTTGCAGTTTTTGTTTGATTCTGACAAGATTTGATTTTTGGAAGCAGCATTGCCTATTTATGGCAGGTTGCGACTTCATGTAGCTCTTTGGATCTTGAAGAGGCAAAGTGACATTTTTAGTGTCAACAAATGCCCCCTCGAGGTACAGCGGCGAGTTGCTTAACTTTTGTAGTCGATGTGCCTCGAAGAGATTTTTGAAGGAGAGCCTGTGACTTGACCAAGAGTCTTTAAGCAGTCTTTCTTTTTGGTATTTGTAGCCTTTTGAGCTTCCAGGGGAATTTTATGGTAGTGAAAGGGATCACGTACCATCTCGAGGCAAAGTTTTGAAGATGACATCAGGGATGTGGATTTGGGTTTTGACCTTGTGACCTAACAGGCTATATGTGGCAGGTTAGGGGGTCGGGTTTGGTTTTGATCGTGTGACCCAACAAGCTGTATGTGGAATGTTGGGGGATCAATTTTGGTTTTGATCTTGTGACCTAACAGGCTGTATGTGGCAAGTTAGGGGATCAGGTTTTGGTTTTTGGTTTTGGTCTTGTGACCTAACAGGCTATATGTGGCAAGTTAGGGGACCAGGATTTGGTTTGATTTTTGTGGAATGTCAATTTCAAGATTTTGGCTCAATTTGGTAGATGAGGCTGGATGGTTTGATTTTTGGAAGCTCATGGGGCTTGGAATTTTCTTTTGTATGGTCCAATCAACTCAAAAGAGGCATGGAACCATTTTTGTATGCTCTTGGTAAGAGGGATTTCTCTTTGACTAAAAGCCCAAAAAAATTTCTCTTTTCTTTTTTTTTTTTTTTTGTGCCTAGGTGGTCAAACCTGGCTCATATGGGCTAACCCATGGGACCTTAAGCTTTTGAAATGGCTTAGATCCCATATGGTGTCATTTTTGTAATGAATATCCAAAAATATCTCATTTGGATAGAGAATATCTAAGAATATCTTTACTTGGAGAGAATCTCTCATGATCCCTTTATTTTGGGATAGAATATCTCAAGATATCTTTCTTTTGGGAAAGAATCCGTCATAGATTTCTTTTTGGGAGAAAATCCTTCAAGATATCTTTCTTTTGGGAAAGAATCTTTCTAATCTCTTTCTTTTGGTAAGGTTACTAATTAGTAACACTTACCTCTTTCTTCTTTCCTTCTTTGGTTTGCTCTCCTCTATAAAAGCAAGGAGAAGGTTGGATCTCTTGCTCTTATTACTTTCTTTTGCAATAATCTCAAGAGGGCTTCAAGACCAAAAGTTCTTCTTCTTCAAGATCTTCAAGACTTTTCTTCTTTTTCTCCATCAATGGCTTCAAGTAAGTTCTCCTTTTTTTTCAAGAAAACTCCATTGTAGGAAAAATAAAGTTCTTTCTTTTTTTTTGTTTCTTTCTTTTCTTTTCTTCTTTTTTTTTCTTTTTCACGTGTTTTCCCCTTTTTTTTTCACACGTGTTTTCTTTTTGCTTTTTCTTCCTCTTTCTTTTTTTTGCATTTTTTTTTCTTTTGTGGGCCGTACGGACAGATCCGTACGGATCTGGCCGTACGGCCACGTGGCCTGTGGGCCACGGCCTGTGGGCCAGCCCCTTATTTTTCTTTCTTTTTTTTTTGTTTTCTTTCTCCCTTTTTTTTTTGAGAAAGTTTCTTTTCTTTCTTTGTTTTTTTTTCCTTCTCTTTTTTTTTTTTTTTTTTTTTTAGAGAAAGTTTCTTTTCTTTTTTTTTTTGTTCTCTTTCCCCTCTTTTTTTTGAGAAAGTTTCTTTTCTTTTTTTTTTTTTGCTCATCATGATAATGCCCTTCTCTTTTTTTTTTTTTGGCAAACCTAGATGTTCATGCATGCCTTTAATTTGTAAATTAAATTTGTAGCATGATGTGATAGCATACCTGAAAGTTTTCGCAAATTTGGGAATTTGGAGCTTGCAGTGATGTTGAGCCCTTCCTGTTTTTGCGGAGACTTTTAGGTTTCAAAAGTTTGGAGTTTCGGAGCTCGCAGCGATGTTGAGCCCATCTTCAAGCTTTCTTATTTCTTTCGGGATAGTTCCTTTTCTTCGGAATTGCCCCGTCATCATGTCAAAATTTCGCCAGATTTTTTTTAGCGAGATTCTGTCATTTTGATGTTTGATCTTTTTCTTTTCCATCCTTTTCAGGTGGTTCCTCCAGAGCGAACAAGGGTAAAGAGCCTGCTACAAGCGTACCTCGTCGATCTTCTAGATCTTCTAATCCGGCCGTTCAGCAGGCTTTTGAGAAGGTCCAGTATGTTGAGAGAAATCTGGAAGAGTGCGACTCCCTCAACAGAGATGAGATGAGGCAGCGACTGATTGCTCTCAAGGGAGAGGAATTCTATAAGATCATGGTAAGCAGTCGTCCATGGGTGATGGAAGATCAGAGCGTTTTGCCCAAGCCTACCTTCTTCTTTGGTGATGCAGTCCCTGATGACATGACATACCAGAGGAGATGTTTTCAGTTTTCTTTCACAGCAGATGGTGAGAAGAAGACTGTTGCTACCCGGTCGACGTTTGATCGCACCGTCTCGATTCTGAGCCTTGCCCCCACGTGCCCTAAGAGGGAAGATCCTCCAAGCTGGGTGAGAAGGACAAATGTAATCAAGACCGGGGTTTTTGTTGGCGGTTCTCCTGGATATACGGAGAGGTCGCCTGTTGATATGGACCTGTTGATGCCATCCAGCGGCTACCAGGGCTCTGATTATCCGTCGGTCGATTTGAGACCGGTGGGCCTTGGTATTTTCAGTGGTGATGGCAGCAATTGGATCAAGCCTTTCCGACTTCGTGGCCGCTTCAATGCTGACTCCGAGTGGAAGTCGTGGACTGATCGCGTCCTGCTGATTGGTGGCGCCGTTTTGAAGGAAGCCGGGATTTTTGATGCGGTCCGCGCCTTTAGGGAGACCGTGATCTTTTCCGACGAGGCCTTCATGGCTATGCTGGAGTCATTCCTCCCACAAACCAATACCTTCGTTGTGACGAATGGTGAGATTGGTTTTTCTTTGAAGGAGCTGAGCGCCATTACCGGATTGCCTATCCTCGGCAAGCTCTATGAGGAGTTTATGCCGATTGACAGCGTCCTCGAGGGGCAGTCTGAGGAGTTCAGGCTTCTATACTTTCAGCTCGTCGCCTTCTATGATTTTTTGAAGGAGAAGGGGGGTTTGAAAGTTAGATCCAGCAGCTGGAAGAGTTTTAGCTCTTCATTCCCCAACTTTTTTTATAGCAGGGAGTCTTCTGATAGCATGACCCAGGAAGCCGGAGCTCAGGATCCAAAGAAGATCTTGGCCATGCAAGAAGAGTTGAGAGATTTCTGTGCAAGTACAAACGCCATATGTCCTGACATTGCACTGCGAAGAGATCTTGCTGTTTACCTCACTTATTGGCTTGGTGAGGCTGTTTTTGCTGGAGGAGATGGAACGCACATCAGGCCGCATTGTATTTTTCCGGCTTGTCAGATGGCGTTTGGAGAGCAGCTTGCTTTGGGGCCAGCTCTTTACTCCTACCTGTGTACCGAACTGCAGGCTGCTGCTTTTTTGGTTCGGCTTGGGCTTCCCATGAATAGGGTATTTTCGGCCCATGTCTTTTATTCGTGGTATGTATACCACTGTCCTGGCTTCCATCGGCTGGGTGCTGCTCAGGATGATGATCCTCTGATGATTCGACTGGCTAAGGGCAAAGCCGTGTCCGAATCACTTTTGTTTGCCCACATGAGGATCCGACGGTTCAGGGACGTCGAGATGGGGCAGTCTTCAGTGAAGCTTTCTCCGGAGTTGCGGAAGAAGGCTTTTGATTTTGGTGCCTCCCGAGACTCTACCAGGGCGGGGTCGGGAAGGCATTATTCCTTGACAAATGCAGAGAGAGAGTGGCTTTTCAGCATACGTGTCGGCACGATGGTGTACCGTAGACATCTTTTCGTCGACATCCAGCCGTATGTACCCTCTCGCTTTGCTTTGCAGCTGGGCTTTTCTCAAGGCGTTGTTGGAGCGCCTTCAAGCATGGTGAAGCGCTTTGGAGGCTTACAGGACGGGAGAAATGCATGGGCTTTCTATAGTGCTGAAGACACTACAGCCATGATTTCTTATCCTGTGTTGCTGACTTCCCGGACTGCCGGCTTTGCGAAGTGGTTCGCGGAGAGCTTTTCGGCATATCGGGGGCTTTCCAAGAAGGAGCTTGATGTGAAGCTGGCATCTGGAAAGGGCCTTGGAAAGTCGGATGGCGTCCGGCGAGAGGAAGTTTGGGCCTTCCTTTCTGGAGAGAAGCACAAGATAGGCTTTCTCGGTGACCAGGGCGTCATTGGTTCTGAAGCTGTTCGAGAAATACCTGATGAGGCTTTGGAGCAGCTAGAACAGGAGGAAGCCGAACTTGGCGCTTGGATGCAAGCGGCACAGAGGCAAGCTTCCGTGGAGTCTACTGGCAAGAGCAGACCATCCAGTGAGGAGTCAAGTGGGAAACCTGACTCTGACAGCGGGGCAGGTTCCTCTAAGAAGCGAGCCCGCAGAGGTAAGAGGTGGAGGAGTCATCATCGCAGCAAGGGGCAGCATGAGGACTCTCCTAACTTGAAAGTTCCTCTTACTATCAATGAGGATGTGCCAGTGGATGCTGACGAGCCTCCAGAGAAGAGAAGCCGAGAAGAAGAGACCGTCGGTGAAGGTATGATTCTTCCTTTTTCTCTTTCCATTTCTTTTCATGGGATTTTTTCCATGTTATGATTTGCTTCTTGTTTTCTGCTTTTCTTTTTTTTTTTTAGCAGAGGAAGACTTGGTGATGCCTGAGGTCCCAACCGATGACGTGGTGATGGATCCTGTTGAGGCACCTGAAGAAGAACCGAGGGACTCTGGAGTAAATCCAGAATCTCCAATTGGTACGACTTCTTTTGCTCCTTTTTTTTTGTTTGTGACTCGGTTTGCTAACACATTTTTTTTTTGTCAGCTGACTTGCCACAGGGTTCTGATGACTTTGAACCATCGATGGACGCAAATGTTGATGATGCTTCCGATGAGTTCATGGAGGAAGAAAGTGTTCCGCCAGTCGTCGAAGAAGGTATTTTGTAATTATAACCCTGATATTGATTTTCAAACAGGGTCATATTCATACCTTTTTGTGTTTCTTTTGCAGGTTTTGAAGTGGCAGAGGAGGATCCGTCGCTTCCAGAGCAAGGGATGCCAGAGGTTAATCCAAAGGTAGAGATTCCTGGGACCAGCTCTGACAATATTGAGGAGATTCCTCGCGCTGAGATTCCTTCCCGAGCAGGAGCAGCTTCAGCTGGAAAGAGTTCTTTTGCTACTCTTCCAACAGATGATGATATGAGTAGCCGACCAACGGAGTTGGGCGAATCCTCAGCTGGGCCATCTCTTCTTTTTGCGAAGAAGGTGGTGATGCGAGTTCTGAGCTCTTGGATTGAGACTCTCTTTTCTGGGCACTTGGAAGCCGGATTTGGCATGATCCAGCATGTGCACGAGATTCTCAGTGATGCTGAAGAGGCTGGTCTGGATGTCACAGGTGCCAGGGCGATCGTTGATAGGATCATTGCACTGGGTGACAAGTGGTTTGAGACCGTGAGTTTGGCTGATGACCAGTTCTTCAAGGAGATGTTCCTGGACCCTGCTGATAAGGCTAAGTCTGACCTGGATGAGGCTACAGAAAGCAAGAAGCAGGCAGTCCGAAAGAGGAACTTAGAAGAGATAGCCATCATCAGGCTGACACATGACCTTAACATCCTTGACAGGGAGGTCGATGAGGCCAGGAAACGTCTTGAGCATTTGCAGGCACAAGTCGCTGCCAAGTGGACTGCCATAATAGAGGCTCGCGACAGGGAGAGTGCTCTGATTCACCAGGTTGCAGATGCCGAACGGGTTCTCAAAAGGAAGTCTGATGAGAAGGAACAATGGCAAACTGCTCGAGGTAAGCTTCCTGGTGTGAAAGAAGGGGTACAGCCCACTCCAGCATCTCATGGCAGGTTCCTGAAGAAGCGTGCCTTGGAATCCTTGACGGCTGAGGCTAAAAGTTTGCTTGGGGAGCTGAACTCTTGGCTGGAGACCATTTTTGATTGAGCTCCTGTATATTTTTTTTTTTTACAGAAACCATCCTTCTCTCTTTTCTTTTTTTTTTGTACCACTTGTATTTTTTTGGTACTCTTTTTTTTTTTTTGTTATCCCTACGCTCACTTGAATCTTTTTGTGATAAAAGTAATTGCTAAATGGGATGCTTTTTTTTTTGTTATCCCTACGCTCACTTGAATCTTTTTGTGATAAAAGTAATTGCTAAATGGGATTTGATCAAAAGGTCGTCATTTTGTGAAAATCTTTTGTCAAGTGATTGTTTTGGCATAAAAGCCAGGTTTTTGTTTGTGGCATGGAAGCCAATTTTGGCATGAGAGCCAGCTTTTCTTGTGGCATTGATAGCCGAGTTTTTTTTGTGGCATCTATAGCCAATTTTGGTGGCATTGATAGCCGGTTTGTTTTGTGGCATTTATAGCCGGTTTTTGATGGCATTGATAGCCGGTTTGTTTTGTGGCATCTATAGCCGGTTTGTTGGTGGCATTTATAGCCTGTTTTGTTTTGGTGGCATTGATAGCCGGGTTTTTTGAAATCCAAGTTTTTTTTTTTGTTTGTGGCATTGATAGCCGGTTTTGTTTTTGGTGGCATTGATAGCCGGTTTGTGGCATTTATAGCCTGTTTTGATGGCATTTATAGCCGGTTTGGTTTTCAAAAAATGCAAGTATCGACTAAAAGTCGCCTCCCTGCTGAATGTTCTTGCAAGTATCGATGGAATGTCGCATCCTTGCTCATTCGGTTGCGAGTATCGATGGAATGTCGCATCCTCGCGGATTTGGGTGCAAGTATCGATGGAATGTCGCATCCTTGCTTTTCAAAAATTTTGGTTTTGCGGGTACTGACTTGATGTCGTTTCCCCACGATTTTTTGAAATTTGTGGTTTTCTCGAACCTTTGGGTTATGGATATCAACTGAAATGTTGCGTCTCCACAGTTTTTTTTTTTTTTTAGGTTTTTTCGAACCTTTGAAATTTGGGTTGTGGATATCAACTGAAATGTTGCGTTTCCACGGTTTTGGATTTTGCAAGTATCGACGAAATGTCGCTTCCCTGCGATTTTGGAAGTGTCGAACGTGGTTCGCTTGCTTCCGATTTGTGCGAGTATCGACTAAGCGTCGCTTCCTCGCGGTTTTTGAAAAACCATTTTTTTTTTTTTTAAAGACACGAGGGTCATAAGTTTTGACCTAAAACCACTTTGGCGGTAAAAGGCAGGGTGGACTAGGGTGGAAATCCCTGAATCCGGATTTTGTTTCAAACCATGAATTTTGGGTTCAAGGGTTGAAGATTTTGGTCAAGTTAGGGAAAGGTTCCTAAACTTGGATTTTTTTTTTGAACAATGAAACGATGAAAGTAAGCATTGTTTTAGATTTCTAGAAATTTCAACATTTGATATGAAAATTCTAAAAAAGGGTGGGTTTAGTCTTCAAGGGTAGTACCGCTTTAAGAACTTGTCGTTGATGGGCAGCATACATCTGTCACCTTCCATGTTTAGGAGTGCATATGCACCGTTAGAGAAAACCTTGTCGATGACGTAGGGTCCCTCCCATTTTGGCTCAAATTTGCCTTTGGACTTGTGAGCGAAGACCATTGGTCTTTTTACCGCAAGAACCAAGTCACTCTTTTTGTAGGCGCGTTGCCTGACCTTTTTATCGAAAGATCCTGCCATACGTGCTTGGTAAAGTTCAATGCTTTAATGAGCTTCGAGCCGTCTCTCATCGAGATTGTCCAGCTCATGGAGCCACAATTTGACATTGCTTTCTTGAGTCATGTCATTTTGCAAGGATACCCTCAAGGAAGGAATTTGTACTTCCAAGGGCACGACAGCTTCGCATCCATAGACCAAGGAGAATGGTGTGCTATGGGTTGGTCCTCGAACGGTGGTTCGATAGGCCCACAAAGCTTCAGACATTTTGTCGCTCCAGTCTCTTTTGTGACTAGAGACCATTTTTTTGAGGATTTTGCAGAGTGTCTTGTTGAAAGCTTCTGCTAACCCGTTTGCTGCCGGATTGTATGGAGTCGAAGGACAGCTTTGGATTTTGTATTTGTCGCAGAACCTGTAGAATCGATGATCCCAGAACTGTGGTCCGTTATCATGGACGAATCTTTTGGGTATGCCGAAACGACAAATGATGTTGGTGCGCAGGAACTGAAGGACTGATGAGGTCTTCATTTCGTTAAACGCAAATGCTTCTGACCACTTGGAGAAATAATCCGTAGCGGCGAAGATGAAGCGATGACCTTTGCTTGAAGGGGGAGAAATAGGACCTATGATGTCCATACCCCAGGCTTCGAAAGGCCATGAGATCGCTGTAGGATGCAGCCATTCTGGAGGCATGTGAATGTAATCTCTATGAACTTGGCATTGTTGGCAGCGCTTAGCAAATTGCATTGCGTCAGCTACCATGGTAGGCCAGTAATATCCTAACCTTTTTATCTGATCATAGAGCTTAGGTCCAGCCTGATGAGCTCCGCAAAGACCAGCATAAACTTCTTTGAGTGTTTCTTCAGCCTCTTGTTGTGACAAGCAGCGTAGAAGTACTCCGTTGAAGGATTTCCTGTAAAGGATTTTTGAAGGAATATCCAAATGGAAGCTTGGGGTTCGCCTTTGGATGCTTACCCGTTCTTTTGGATCTTCAGGTAGGATTCCGAACATAATGTAATCAATGAACGGATCCCTCCAGTCGCCAATTGAAGTTTGAAGGATTGAAATCCGACTTCCGACCACTTGGTGGCATTCAGCAACTGCTTGGTGTGTGTTAAGAGGAGGAAGGATTCTCCTTTCGCACACTGTGATTTGCATGTTTTCCCCTTCCTGGATTGCCATGGATGCGGCAAGTCCGGCTAGGGCATCTGCACGTATGTTTTCACCTCTACGAATGTGGGTGATGTGACAGATGTCAAACTTTTACAGAAGTGATTGTGCCTTGTTGTAGTAGGGCAGCAAATCTGGCTTCCTGACTTCAAATTTCTGATTCATCTGGTTGACGATCAGTTAAGAGTCTCCAAAGACTTCCAGCATGGTGATACCGGATTCGATGGCGAGTTCCAATCCTAAGATCAGAGCTTGATATTCAGCTGCATTGTTTGTGCATGGTTCCAGTAGCGAGAAAGCGTGTGGAATCATGTATTTGTCGGGGCTAACAAAGAGGATGCCAACTCCCGAGATCAGCTGTCTTTTTTCATTTGTCCTGGTTGCACCGTCAAAGTACATGTCCCAGGAGGCACTTTGTGAGAAAGTCTCCACATTGTAGACGGGTTCGTCTGGGAGATCATCTCTTAGTGGAGAATCTTTAGGAAATGGATGCTCTGCGAGGAAGTCCGCTAGAGCTTGCCCTTTTATTGCTTTTTGTGGTACATACCTAATATCAAATTGTGACAGAAGGATGGACCATTTTGCCAGTCGAGCATTGAGAGAACCTGCCTTTTGTAACAAGGACCTTCAAGAGGTTGACCCTCGAGACTAGGTAGACTGTGTTGGAAAGCAAGTAGTGACGCAGCTTTTGTACGGCGAACATCACTGCAAGACATTCTTTTTCGACTGGAGAGTAGCGATGCTCTGCACCTACTAGCATGCGGCTGAGGTAATATAGAGCAGCTTCTTTTCTTTGATCATTTTCTTGCGCAAGCAGAGCTCCCAGAGAGTGGTCAAGGGCTCTTGTGTACAAGATGAATGGTTTTCCAGTGGTAGGAGCAGTTAACACTGGAGGTTTTGTCAGGTATGACTTGATGTCTTGGAAAGCAGCTTCACAGTCAGCATCCCAGACAAAGTTTACACCTTTTTTCATCAACCGGGAGAATGGACGGCATTTCCCCGAAAGATTGGAGATGAACCGTCTGATGTAGGCCAATCTCCCTTGAAGCCCTTTGAGTTCTCTCAAGGTTCTTGGAGAGGGCATTTCTAGAATGGCTTTGACTTTTATGGGGTCAAGCTCTATTCCAGCTTTCCGAACTAAGAATCCGAGGAACTTACCCGACGAGACGCCGAAGAAGCATTTCAATGGATTCATTCGCAGTTTGTGTTTGCGAAGCCGGAGTGTAAGTGCTCTCATCAGATGATGCTTCGGAAGAGCTATAATCCCGAATTATCACATTACAGGAAGCTCTGACGGGAGACGTTGCCTGATCGGAGTCAGACTCATCCTCGGATGTGAGAGGATCGTCTATCCAGCAATTTTCTCCATTTTCAGGAGTTAAGAGAGGATGTACCTGGTGGTCTTCAGGGACTTCAGGCTCTGGATTGCGAGGAGGCTCGTTGACGCGTTCTTGCTCTTGTTCTAGAGCGAGTCGCTGCAAGATCCTTGCATATTCTTCAAGATCAGGTATGGGAGCCGGATCTTCTTCTTCATCATCTCTTTGTGGCTCAACATTGTTGATTTCCACTGGAGTAATGAGAGGTGCTGGGTCAGCAGCATTTTCTTGTACAGCTTCTTGGTCTTCTTCATCATCAGACCAGGATCCTTGTGGCTGTAGGGGGTTATACCAGATTACTGGCATAAGATGAGACTCAGGAACCCATTCCTCATCGGAGAGATATTCTCCTGTTTCAAGGGACTCCTCCCACTCATCTGTGTAGTTGGATTCGAATCCATCATCGGTGTCGCTGGATTCGTATCCATCAATGGAGAATCCAACTACCGAATTGCAGGAGTATGATACCTCCTGTATGGCTTCTTTGAATTGAGGTGGCATGAAATCACTGAGAGTGAATTTCCTTACCCCCTTTGAAGTCTCTGGAAGGGATGTTTTTGTTACCTCCAGTGAAGCGGTAGAGGAAGCCTCTGCATTTTCTTTGACCTCTAGTTTTGGCTGGGTCTTCTCTTGCCGTTTGAGCTTGAGGAGATGTTTCCTAGCCTGCCTTCGCTGTTGAGCTGTAGGCTTTGTTTTCACGACCTCCCAATTTTCATCTTCCAGGAGATCGGGATGTACCCATATCGGTTGTCCGTCTGGTGTCGGGTAGGGAACCAGTTCCTCGGACGCTTGGATTGAGTTTATCACCTTGAAGGAAGTAGTGATCTTCTTCTTCGGTGATTTTGATGTTTGTCCACATGTCACCATGTTGACGGAGGCAGACCCATAGTTTTTGTCAAAGGTGATGACTCCGTTTTTCCACATCTCATTTATTTTCTCTCTCACAACGAAGCATTGATTGAGAGGATGCGAGATCATCTGGTGGTATGGACAGTACGGAGGATCGTTGGTTTTGCCAACATCACCAGGTCTTTTTGGTTCAGGCAAGGTGAGCTTGCCATTCGCTACAAGAGCCCCGAAGATTTCATCAACATCTTCATCAAACGGGTATTTCTTCTCTACTCGTTCTTTGAAGGCATCTGAGAGTTCAGGTCTCTTACCAACAGCTTTGTTTTCAGCTTTCTTTGGTGGCTGAGGAGCTGACTTGGTCTGCACATTGAGGACCTCTTTCTTCTTTGGTTTTGAGGTCGTAATGGCAGTTGGCTCTTTTCTTGATGATTTCTGACTGTTGAGGTCTTTAATCACCGTTTCAGCTTCCATGGAAGCTTCTAGGAGTTCTCTCAGGTTTTTTGATTTGTTGCCGATGACCATGGAGCGGATTCTGGCTCTCATGTTGTTTCGGCAGATGTCGACTAGCGACGCTTGTGGCAATACATCAGAGCATTTGTATGCCATTGCTTTCCACTTGTGAATGAAGTCATATGTTGATTCATTCTCCCCCTGTTTTAGGCTGCACAGCTGAGCCATAGTAGCGGGATGATCTTCACCTTTGAAGTGAGTCAGGAAGCGTGTCTCTAGCATGGCCCAGTTTTGGATTGAGTCCTCCGGCAGAGTGGAGTACCAATCGAAGGCCGTACCTTTTAGGGTACTTGCAAAGAGGCGGATCTTGAGTGCATCTTGATCCGCGATAGCTCCCGTCAGGATCTTGAAGTGGATGACGTGTTGTCTGGCTGATCCTTTCCCCGTATATGTTTGGAGAGTAGGATGCTTGAATTTGGTGGGGAACGGGACCGAGTCCATCCATAAGGGATATGGTGGCTTGATCCCATGCTCCTTGAGTATATCCTCTTCTTTTGCTTTGGCGAGGATACCGTCTACGTCCTTTTTGGTAAGGGCGCGTGACTCATTTTCTTCTCCATTTACCTCGTCGTCTTGATGATTCGGAGGAGGTTCATTGTTCGCCTGATTTTGGAAGGCGAGGAGAAGGTTTTCCATCAGAGTTTCAATCCTCTGCTGGCCCTGTTCCAACTGCTGGATGCGGGTGATCGCATCTTCTGGAGGTGGATTGCGGGGTGGTGGCTCAGAATTTGTAGCCAAGACATTCATCCTTTGTGACTCGAACGAAGAAACTGTCCTGGTGACTGAGCTGGGGCTCATTCTTTTTGAAGAGGAGCTTGGGGAAGGATCACTCTGCTGTCCTTTGCTTGAAGGAGCAGGGGATTCTTCTGAATGTCTTCTTGTCCTGGAGACGCTGCGGGTCATCGGACGTCGGACATGGATTTTTGTTGCTGATTTTTGGCGCCTTCTGGTTTTTCCAACCATATGGACGGCAGCAACTTGGTTAGGTCTTTCTTTTTCGACCCATTTGGGAGAGACTTGAAGTGTGGGAGGCTGGGTCCTTTGCTTCTCTAGTCTCTTTTGTCTATACGACGTGCGGCGGCGTATGCGACGAGCAGTTTGAGCTTCGGTCAGCTCTGGCTGGGCTTTGACGATGAAGGATGTGCTCCCTCGGGCGCAGCAGCCGAGTCTGTCTTCTTTGTAGCTGGGCAAGGACAGGATGCGAACCCTATCCTTCGCCAGTTGCAGCGAAGCTTTGAATTTTTGAAGTTCGGCCCCTGTAGATATGAAGGGTCGAACTGCAGGTTTGTAGGCCTTAGCAGGTGCTTGTGGAGGCCTTATGATGCATGACTTGATTTTGGGCTTGTAGGAACAAGCCGGCTCATGCTGGGATGACTTGGGAGTCAGGTTTGAGATGGGTCTGTCCTCTTTCATGTAAGCAAGAGGGTAGAACTGGTTCTCTTTGAGTGGGGCCAGGTATGCTGGCTTGGTGGATGTTTGGGACCTTCTCTGTTTTGGTGAAGGTTTTGGGGACCAAGTCTTGGAGTAGACCTGGTTGTTTGCAGGTTGAGGCTTCGTGGGGCTGCCACGGGCTTCAGGCCTTCTGGTGCTCGCCTTTGGTGTCATGGTAGTGACACGTTGAGAGGCGAGTTTCTGCTTCTTGGAGGGAGCAGTTTGTTCCTCAGGAAGTGGGAATGGTCCCAGCGTCCCAAAGACGATAGTCCGGGGAGTCGAGGTCGACCCGGAGTTCAGAGAGTTGCCGAGGGAGTTGACACTTCGGCAGCTGATGGGGCGCTTGTAGGTGCGCGTGGTTTGCTTCTGTTGAAGCATGAGTTGGTGCTTGTTTTCGTCGAAAGTAATGGTTAGTGAAGCTGCCATTGTTAGTTTTCGAAAATTTCTGAAACAAGACCACATCCATTAGTAATCACAAGAATATAATGATCATAAATGGGAAGTTCTATGGTTTCGTCTTTTCAAATTGCTCGAGGTAGATGACCCAAGCAATATGAGGAAGGCAAAATGCCATAGAAGGTACAATTGTTCTGATCGCAGGTATGGTAAGCCCGGAATGGGCATCCCAGTGACTGCTAGAAGCAATTGTGAACTTAAATTCGACTTATCGAGAAGCAGAGCTTGCTCGAGGTAAGAAGAATATAAAGTTGGAGTTACAAATGTGCCGGTCGCAATACAGTAGACCCTGAAAGGGCGTACTAGTACCGCTAGACACAAATGTTTTGAGACCGCATCGATGAGATGAGATTCTCTGTTTTGAAAGGTCAAGATTGGATTCATCAAAGAGAGCAGATGGTATTCCAATCTGAACATGGGCTCAGCGATTTCCGCGAGCGCCAGTGCTCAGAAAGAAATGAACCATAATTTCTCGGATCTGAATCTAAAAATGACGAGTTTTTTTTTTTTTTTTTTGAAATGCCAATATCGGGTTCATCAAAGAGAGCAAAAGGCACTCCAATCTGAACACGGGCTCAGCGATTTCCGCGAGCGCCAGTGCTCAGAAAGGAGAAGACCAAGATTTCTCTAATCTAAACCCAAAATGACGGAAGTTTTTTTTTTTTGAAGATTTTGAAGATTTTTTTTTTTTAAAAATCCTTTTTTTTTTATTTTTTTTTTATTTATTTTTTTTAAGATTTTTTTTTTGAAAATTTTTTTTTTATTTTTTATTTTTTATTTTTAAAAATTTTATTTTTGAAAAAAAAATTTATTTAAAAGACGAGAGAGTACACATAGGCCTCCTAACCCGGTCTTATGAAATCTTGATTGATAGAATTGCCCCCAGGTAAGGGTAGGATTACTTAATGAACCCGTTTGGAGGACCCTTGCCTAGAACAGTCAAGCTGTCTCCACACTCTGGACAAGGCTTTTCTTTGAATCAACCATGATCAAAGAACACAGTTGGTTTAACCTTAGTGGTCTGTCTTTTTTTTTTATATTTTTTATTTTTATTTTTATTTTTTATGAATTCATCGAAGAGAAACAATGGCCCAAAACCTTAGTCGAACAGGCTCAACATTTCTGCAAGCGCGATGAACGATAGGAACGGATCAAGGTTTCTCAATTTTGAATCCAAATTGAGAAATCTAAAATTTTTTTTTTATACTTTTTATATATATATATATATTTTTTTTAATGAACTCATCGAAGAGAAACAATGGCCCAACCCCCGATCTGAACACGGTGTCAGCGATTTCCGCGAGCGCCAGTGCCCAGAAGGGAAAGGATCAAAGTTTCTCAATTTTGAATCCAAAAATGAAAAATCTGATTTTTTTTTTTGTTTTTTTTTTTTTTGAAAAGAGAAAGAGTGGAAATAAATTCAAAGAATTAGAAATTTCCAAACAAAAAATCTCATCTCATTTTTTTTTATGCGGAATTCAACATAGGCCACCAATTATAAAGTAGCCAAGGAATCGAGAAAAGAAATATAAGCATAGAGCAAAATATATGATATGCAAATATTTCATTTCTAGCATCGTGTTCTCAAATAAACGAGTCCCACCGGGTGTGCCAGCTTGATGGACCGCGCTCCCGGATGCCCGGGTTCCTACCGAGGTCGGCGGACGTGGGAGTCCGTTTGGTTCCGACCCTTTCGTAACCGGGGGGCAAAGGGGGCGTGCATCAACATTTCTTTTTTTTTTTGTGGGTGTGCCAGATTTTCTATTTTTACTTGGAATTGCAAGTGGTGATCCGGAGATCAACCTTCGCAAGTAAAAAGGAAATCAACTTCTTTCAAGTTTTCCATTGCACATATATTTAAGAAAAGAGACATTTTTCTTGGTTTGTCGTGAAAGGCGATTTTTTTTTGCATTTATAGCCGATTTTGGCGTTTATAGCCGATTTTTGGCGTTTATAGCCGATTTTTGGCATTTATAGCCGATTTACAATTCTTATCAATAATGAAAGACAAGAATTGTGATTTTTGTCTCTTTTAAAAAAATACAAACTACAATGAAAAGCAAGAAAAGGAGGATCTAACTTCTCAGGAGATTGTAGAGGACTCGTTTAGATTGACGGTCGCAAGCCATATGTGGGCTTCGCCATCATCCATGCAGATGAGAACAGAGGATGCTATTGATTTGCTTGGCTTGGCTATAACCTCGGGTTTTTAGAAGACAAAGACCAAAAGGAGGTCCTATATCCAATAAAAAGCCGAGTAGACGGGCTGAAAAGCCACATCTAAGCCATTGGAGGCAGGAGGAGAAGGCAAGGACCTTGGGGGGGGGGGGTACCCCCCAAGGGACTTTTGTCACCTTGTTGCGGTGGCCGGTGTAGAACTTCCGCAGAGTTTTCTCTCTTTTTCCTTTCTCTGGATTTCTGATTTTTCTGTCTGCTGTCGATGATGTTGTTGTTGTTGTTCTTCTTGGAGAGCCCTCCTATTTATAGGCTTTTAGGTAGCCTTTTAGGAGGGTTTATGGGCTTTTATTGTCATTAAGCCGCATAATGGGAGGAGTTACAAAATTGAATTGTTTATTTTGTAACTCCTTTTTCTTGGCTTCTGACTGGCCGGAGGAGATTGAGGGCATTTAATCGCCTTTAATCGCCATGATGGGAGGAGTTTCATGGGTTAAATGCCATGAATCTCTTGACTTGTAACTCCCGAATGCTTGCTTCTGATTGGGCCGTCCAAAGAAATGGATTAATGACTGTAATAAAGCTAGTCAATTAATCGCATTAAGTGGTCGCCGAGCAGCTGAAGAGTCGCGGGCCGTGCCACGTCTTTTGGGATTCTTCTGTCGATGATCATCGATGGATCTTCATGTAGATCGACATCAGATGACTATGTAATTTCAGGTGTTTGTTGCCAACAGCGGGTCGGTGCCATCTGTCCTGTCGATTTCTCGATCGGTCGGGTAGAAAGCACACTTTTTTTGGTTGACCGGGTGGCGATCAATATTGTTTTCGATACTTTTGATGATTGACCCTTGTTTTGGACGGATGTCAGAGGACTTGGTGTCTCAAAAGCATGAATTTTGGAAAGTACCAGAGGCTGGGCTCCTCGAATCGCGAAAAAAACGACGAAAATCCGGGGTTTCCGGGGCTTTCCCGGCGACCCCGGGTTCCAAGGTCGCCGGCGACCCTGGCCCAGGGTCGCAGGGGTCTGCGACCCTGGGGGGGTTTTCCCACTTTCGTGTCCCGTTTTACGTCCGTTTTTGCTGTTTTTCGATTCTTTTTTCTTCTGTACTTTTCCTTGACATTTTGACCATTTATTGGCCTAATTTCTTTGTAGGAAACCTGATGAGAATCCTTGCATTTTATTTTGCAAAGTTTCCAATTTCCTGAGAAAGCCGAAGACTTTGTCGCGCAGAGCTGCCGATTTTCCGTCAGAAGCTGAAACTGGGTCAAACGATGTCGGAATGACCTGAAATTTGGTGTGAAGCCTCCTGAGCAATAAATAAGACCAACCATAGGCTTTCGTTTGAGTTTTGAAGCCGTTTGGGGTCCTACCACCTGTAGACTTGTTTTTTGTCGCGATGAAGATGTCGCGGTTTGATGTGCGGTCAACCGATGTCCGATTGACTTGAAATTTGACAGGGAACCTATTGGAGTCATTTTAAGATGATCCATAGGCTCTGTCTTGGGAACCATGGTTCCGGAGAGCTTTTGCCGCCGAGAGCTCCTTTTCGGCTGTCGGAGAAGCGAAGTTAGGCCAAATGATTTTGAAATGGCCCGAAACTTCTTGTGTACTCCTCTTTCGGCTGTCTGGAAGAATCTTGCAGTTTTTGTTTGATTCTGACAAGATTTGATTTTTGGAAGCAGCATTGCCTATTTATGGCAGGTTGCGACTTCATGTAGCTCTTTGGATCTTGAAGAGGCAAAGTGACATTTTTAGTGTCAACACAACGCTAAAATCCACATTTGTTTATTTGGTCTGATATTAGCGGCCCCATAAGTATCTATCATTTTTTTTGGGGCGTCAATCCGACGGTGTGACCGTAGCATGTGGGTCTTTCTAGGGGTACTTAATAGGTGAGAATGTTCCACAACAATTTTAAATACAATCCAGTGCCCCCCTTTCATTTTTTTAACTGAAGATATGCACCACAATTCTCCCGTGTATCCGTCTTTCACCACCAAATCTTTTTTTCTTAGAACCTTCTTTAGAGCACACAAATTTTTTTCTCACTACTTGGTTATTGACCCTCGTCTCCTAGCTTCGTCTAATGCTAAAACCCGCCACTTTCGCATAAGTGTTGTAAGCATTGTAAGCATCCTCTATAGTTTCAAAAACTTGACCTACTTTTGGTAATTTCTCCTCATCAACTTGTGGCACAAATGTTTTAATTTGTAAAGATGCTACATTGTCAATCTTTTGTACATTTTAAGCACACCATGACAATACATGCAAAACAAAACAAAAAAAGGGAAACTAATTAATTGCAAGTTTTATCATAATATTATTTTTCTATGGATAGAGACGCTGAGATAGGAGAGATATAAAAAAAACAGAGATGGTGACCTACTTGGCTGCAAGCGACTTCTGATGCTATCGGAGACTGTGAATGGATCGGAAGCCAAAGTTGCAAATCGAGATTAGGATCATGAGATGGACCTGTGTCATCCATTAGGGACTATCTCTTGATGGATCGGAACCCACTCCTATTTTCTCACAAAAATGAAAGCATTATCAAATATTAAATGAGAAATGAAATCATGGAGAATTTATAGTTGGGAATTATCAATGTTCTCTCTACAAGTATTATAGTTGAGAATTTCTTTTGATCAAGTATGCTCATTTGGGTGACTATTCAAAGTTGTGAATTGGTTTGTATGAGTCAATGTTTTTTAATTTAAGTACCATCTTTACAGATGCATTTCATTGTTATGTTATGCACTCACAACCCATTGGGTGATGCAGCTTTTGGACCCCTGCATGGGTTGGCGTTCTACTGTTTCAGGGGCTGTTCTTGTAGTATCAGTACATGAGTTTGAGATTGATGTCTCTCAGTAGGCTTTTTTTTTTCATATTTTGGATTCTAGATCTCTGAGGCTTTTATCAGCATTTCTCAACATTCTGAGTTGGATTTACAACTCTCAATATGTTTTCATCAAAGCCTGTGATGATTAATCAAGGGCACAAATTTGACAAACAAGAGTGTTGCATGTTTTTCTGATAACGTGTCTCCAAAAAGAAAAAAAAAAGTCCATGTGGTTTGTCTCATCCCAATAGCTACAACATAAGCATCTCTGAGCCTGACCACAAAAAAACCCGACAAAAACAATACAGTTTGGATTAAAAAAAATCAGCCTCGTCATCATCATCAGCAATATAGTCTTATCATCCATCTAAAGTAAGCTTAACGTGTTTGACTCAATAGACAGGTTAAATGATCCATCTAAAGGCAATCAGCGAGTTTGTCAACCCTGTCCCTCCACCACCACCCTTACCCAGTGCAAACAGCTGACCAAATCACAGAAACCATAATCGTCAAAATTCCCCTTTTCTCCTCCTCTCCATCGATTTCTAGAAAACCCAAAAAAAAAAAGGGAAAAAAGAGAAATCTGACCTTCCTCGTTGGGTCGGCTAAGAGAGGGTTTCAACGGCGATGCAGACAACGCTGGAGATGATCTGTGTGTCCTCTTTGCTTCTATTTGACCTTCAAATGGGCTCAGCTTCTCTGTTTCTCTTCTTTACTGATGGAGATGAAAAAACCTAGGGCTCAGCTTCTCCGCTTCTGTGCCTCTCTCGAGATATAGAGGGAAGGATGGAATGGTTGAACGGAAAATAGGAAAGGGCTCTTTTGCTTTGGGATTTTGGAAGAAGAAAGACGATAGAGACGAGATGGAGATGGAGAGCAGACGCTGCACAGTAACTTCGGAGATGGAGAGGAGACGCTGCACAGGGGCTGGAGTGGAGAGAAGTGGAAAATCTGGAGAAGATGAAAGGGATTCGAATGGAATGGTTGAAAGGGGAATAGGGTTCAGTTCTTTGCTCTGGGATTTTGGAACGAAATGAAAAGGGGGGAAGTGAAAAGGTTGGGCGCCCAATGTCAAAACAGCCGTTATATCTAAAAGGTGGCAGCCGTTGGATCCACTTTGACGATCCAACGGCTACTATGGGACTTCTCACATAATGAGTGAGAATAGTTCCCACCTAAATAAAACTCATATATATATATATATGGGCCAGCTCTCCTAAGTTCAAGCTTAGGATAAGGTAAGCTCAAGTGTGTGATGGGGCTCACCTAGGGACCCACATGGGGATGAGGGTGGAAGGGATTTCAAGGACTCCCTAGGATCTTCCTCTCTGCAAAAAATCAGCCTCAACCGTGATTTTTATCATCTCCATATATATGGGCCCAAAAGTTTAATGGTCAATAATCCATTCGGATCGATACAAAGTCAATCCAACGGTCCAGTATATTCGACTTTTACCGAAATTTGGTAGGCATATGCAATTTAGAGGGTTCATATGTTTGGTCCATTTGGATGGACCAAAGGTGGGCCCCATAAGCATGAGCTTACGAAATTATCTCCTAAGCATGAGCTTAGGAGAGAGCCTTGCTCATATATATATATATATATATATATAAATAAGGGAGCTCAGTTTTTGAATTCCTCATATTTTGGACCCTTGGATTTATGTACATAAATCCTAAGGTTATTTTGGACCCTTGGATTTAAGAGGGGAATGAAAAAAGGGGCTAAAAGTTGGAGAAATTTATAAGTTTTTGCCATCCCATCAAAAGCACGTTCACATCTTGGTTTGTACGTCGCAAAGAAGGGCAGCAAGTTTGAGTTATTTACAGGTACTGTCATCCCTTCTTCATTTAAAACAAAAGCAAGAGTGTTTACTTTCTTATGTTCTGCCAATTATCAAAAAGGTGTCAAGAGTGCCAAACTCTTTCTCCATTATCCGAGTGACGGGTCAAGGAGTCTGGGTCAGGTTTGGAGTTAGGTTCACGTTAGATGGGTTTTGGTTGGATTTGGGTTCGGATTGAATTGGGCTAGAGTTTGATGGGTTGGATTGGGTCAGGTTCAGGTCAGGTCTGACGGGTTTAGTTAAGGGCCCAACCAGGGTCTGGATCAGAGGTTTGGGGCCCAAAAGGTGGGTTGCAGTGGGGTCCGGTCTGCGCAATAATCATTGGGACCCAGGTTTCGCAGATTTTGATCCGCCCATCGGATTTCAAAGTTTTATATATAAATGGAAAGCCCTCGATTAGTAGATCGCGATGAGCCAACTTTCGGGGCATTCAAGAGTCTAGAAGTGATAGATGATTTTTCAGGTGGGCACCTCGGGGGTGCGGGACCTGCCATTATGATTTTTTATCCGCTCGTCGGATCTCGAAGTTCTATAGATGGACGGAAAGCCCTCGATGAATATATTGCAATGAGTCGATTTTTAGGGCAATCAGAGGTCCAGGAATAATAGGTGATTTTTTACTCGGGACCTAATCAGGACATCGTTAAATAGGGTGGACCGAATTACCCCTCGGGTGCCAAAATTCAGGTTAGTTGTTAAGTGGTCAAAAGAAGAGTAATTAGATTTAGTTGTGCTCAGAACATGGTGTGCTGTGCCTTCAGGTACGGGCAATCACTAGTATATATATGAGGGGGCTCTCCTAAGATGCAGCTTATGTTATCCTAAGTCGAAATCATATGCAAAATCGTCTCAATCGTTAACTAGCTCAAAATACTCTCACCTTACTATGAAAGATAGGATAGGGGGCCTCACATTTAAGTTGTTGGCATTAGATATGGATGTGAGGCCCTCACCCTATCTCTCATTATAATGTGAGAGCTTCTCTCATAGGAGCATCCTCATATATATATATATATATACTAGAAATTCTCCGTGCCTGAAAGCACGGCGCACCACCGAACCTGGATTCCTGGATATGCCTCAGACCGACCGAACCCAGGTTCCATGCGTCTTGAAAGCAAGTCCAACCATAAAATGGATTCCACAAAAAAAAAATCCAATTGATTGCCAAATGTGATATAATTCCATTCATTCATTTATTCTTAACAAAATTAAATCATGAAATCTTTCACCCAATTTGCTCATCTCATCTTCTTATTTTGGTCCCATCTCATCATCAATGAAGTAGTGTTTTTTTTTTTTTAATAGTGTTTTTTTTTTTAAATGAAGGGGTGGCAATACCTATAAATAACTCAAACCTGCTGACCCTTTTTGTATTTGATGGGGATGGCAAAAACTTATAAATTTCTCCAATTTTTAGCCCCTTTTCTTTTAAATGAGGAAGGGATAGTCATACTTATAAAAAAACTCTAACTTGCTGCCCCTTTTTGTGTTCCCCTCTTAAATCCAAGGGTCCAAAATATCCTTAGGATTTATGAACATAAATCCAAGGGTCCAAAATATTCAAGGATTCAAAGACCGAGCTCCCTTATTATATAAATATATATATAGGGAGAGTATTCAAGTGCATCCATCCCTCACCATTATGATGAAGGACGCTCCCTATGTACAGATCTAAATGGACTACTTGACTATTAAACTTTTAGGACCTAAATGGAAATTGTGACCTAGATGGAGTGACTATTAAACTTTTGGGACCTAAATGAAAATTGAGACCTAAATGGAGATGATAGAAATCACATTTGAAGCTGTAGAGAGGAGGGTTCGAGAGTCCTTAAAATCCCCCCCATCCCATCCCCATATAAGTTCCCCCTTCATTTTAAAAAAATCACTCCCGCCACACACTTGTGTTTACTTTATCCTAAGCTCACAGTTGTGGCTATGGTGGGAAGGGGCAAGTTGGAGAACAAAACCCAAACCCCGTTACCACAGGATCACTATATGATCTACGTAAAATTTCTCATATGATGAGGTGAAGCATCAAATCAAAATAAAATAAAATATTAAATATTATAATAATATTTTATTTTTAATTATTTAATATCGAATCTTTTTTACTCCTTTTTTTTTTATAAAAAAATGAGTTTTTTTTATCTTTGAGTGAAAAAAGAGTTACTTTATTGACTTTTTTTTCTTTAAAAATAAAAAAAAATATTAAAATTATATATTTTTGATATCATCCTCGTCAATTTTTGTCCAAATTCACTTCACTTCACTTTAACAAAAGTGCCAAACACGCCCTAAAGACTACGGGACCACCAAATCCGAAAATCTTAACAGCCACGTAATCCGAAGACCCTCACAAAAAGCCTGCAAACGTGTCAAAACTATCCCACTAATCACTACAAAAGGAACACGTCAGCAGTGAAAGCCCGGTCAAATAATCTCCTTCTGGAAACACCATAATTCCATGCGGTAAAGTAATGGTAGCCGGACCCCCTAAAACTCCATTGACGGTTCACTTTAGCAACAGCACATACTCATAAACTATCATACACCACGACTCAAACCACCATTCATCCCCCCCCCCCCCCCCCTCAAAATCTCTAAATTAGAATAACATTTGCAACAGAATAACAAAGAAATTTCTTTTAATCTCATATTCTTCTTCGTGATACACAAACTAGAAGGGAGATCAAAATCATCCCAAACATATGAAAATTTAAAAAACCTTGAAACTATAACAGAGGAAACCAAACTCACAGAAGAAAAAAAATAAAATAACAGTTCATGGGTTATACAGATTCTATCACAGGCATCGTCACTCCAGACATGCCCCTACCAGTCAACAAATTTACAGAAACTAACCCTGAAGAAAACCCTACCCTACATTTCACTTTCCGCCCCTCTTCGACTTTCTCGCCGGCGGCTTCTTAGCCGGAGACTTAGCCGACTTCACGGTCTTCAGCTTCTTAGCCATTGGCTTCTTCGGCGCCACAGCTTTCTTAGCAGGAGAAGCCTTTGCTGACCTCGTCACTGCCTTAGCTGGCTTCGCCTTCGGCTTCATTGCAGGCTTTGGTTTGGCCACGGCTTTCGGCTTGGGCTTTGCTGCAGCGGGTTTCGGCTTGACAGCTGGCTTTGGCTTAGCAGCAGGCTTGGCCTTCACAGCTGGCTTTGGCTTTGGCTTAGGCTTTGGTTTTGATTTTGCCGCCGGCTTGGCTTTGGCTGCGGGCTTTGGTTTTGGCTTCGGCTTGGCTGCTGCAGCTGGCTTTTTCGAAGCAGCCGGCTTAGGCTGGGCAGGTCGGCTCGGGGGTAGCTTAAACGAGCTCTTCACCTTGACCAGTTTGCCATCCGCAACAAGCTTCTTGAGCTGAGACAATATCAGCTTCTTGTAGTTGGCCGAGAGATGAGTCTTATGCTTGTCCTCGATGAACTTCGTGATCGCGTACTGGCTCGATCCCGTCCGTTCTTTCAGCGTCACGACCGCCTCGCTGATCATCTACGGTTACAGATCAAAAAAAAAAAAGAGATCAGAAATCAAATTCAGATCGAGGAAACAGTTTCAGATCGCAGAAGAAGAACAGTTACAGATCTAAGAATCATTCGCAGAGAGATTACAGATCTGATCGTTGTTTTACCTCGAAGTACGGAGGATGTGAAGGAGCAGACCTCGGCTTCCTCGGCTTCGACTTCGGCTCCTTCGCCTTCTTCGGCTTCCCAGCTTTCGAAGTAGCCGCTTTCTCTTCGGCCGGCTCAGCCGGAGCCGGATCGGCAATCGGCTCGCTCGATACAGCTACTTCATCGGTAGGCGCCATGGAAGAGAAAGAGAGAGGAATTAGGGTATTCGAAAATTGTATTAGGGCTTTGGAGGAGAAGAAGATCGAAGAGAATAGAAAGACGAGAAGAGAAAAGGCTTACAGAAGCTTGTTAGTGTGAGGAGAACGGAGACGATAGAGATCAGTTAAATACGAATCGGGTGTGGAACGGCAGTGAAAAGGCGAGCGCTGATTGGTCCGCGAGCTTCTCACCCGGATCTCTCCCTGCTCAATTTAAACGTGGGCCGTTAGATCAAGCGTTATCAACGGTCGAGCGCGCTCCTCCGAATGAGCTTGAGTGAGTTGCAAATGATGTTGGGGTTATATGGTTTTGGGTGTGCTTTTCACCTGTCTTCCTCATGACATATCTTGAGTTGTGTTTGGTGGATTTGAGTGAGGTTTGTTGCATTTGGAAGGTTAGGATTTTGGCTTTCCAATGAGTGCTTGGACACTTTTTGAGGTTGAGTATGTAGGGAGAATCTTGATGTCAAAGGTGTATTGGTCTTGGCTAGGGTTTTTTGTGAGTTCAATTGTGTTTTGGGGGATTTTCTTGGAGTGTTTGAAACTTCATTGTAATTGCATGATTTGATTTGGTTGTTCCTTTGTAGATGAATCCAATGGTATTGGAATCATTGAAATCGGATGAGAAATGGATGGGTAACGATCGATCAGAAGGCCCCCGAACTTACACATGTCAAGTATTAATATGAGTTTATGATTTCTTTAGCATGCATTTTGTCTATAACAAATTATCCATGAAAATGTTTCTTGATCTTTAGTATATGTGTTGTATTAGCTGCTAGTGCAAAATCGATGATGAAGAATGAGCCATCGTTTATCTGTTGTCACTTGTCTGGATCTTTTAGTGTAATCACATTGTTTGGAACAATGAAATGCAAATGTATGAGATAGGTGATTTTTTTTTTTTGTGATTGCTTGTTCTTATACTTAATGGCAATAGATCTCTAAGCCATGACCTAATCTTAGCAATCTAATCTCACAATTTTACCAAAATCTATGATTATATACATGGACCCCCTTTTTCTTTGGAATTTATGTTGGCATGCATTTTGAATAGTATCATCTCAAAGGTTATGACAAGATTTTTCTCTAGCATGTGCAAAAAACCAAAATGAAATGTCCCTCTTATAAGAGAAGAGGATGCCACATAATTTCCTCCAAACCACAAAGATATTTTATTTTTTCTTGATTTGATGCTTCATCTTACTTTACATCAATTCACCGTACATCCAAACTCGCAGAGATGCTTCACCTCACTTTATATTAATTCGCCGTACATCCAAGCACGCCTAAGCAACTATATAAGCTCATAGTAGCACATCTTAAACATGTTGCAATAGAACTACAAGTTTTAAATGTTAGAGAAGAAATAAAATCAATGTGATACTTAGATGTTTCTTACAGAAATCAACAAGTAAGATGTAATCTGAAATACATGCTAAATGAAATAACCTAAAGGCATACCTGTAGCTATGAGAAAACAAGATAAACAGGTTAGATATTTGATCGAGTGCATGAAAGAGCCAAAATGATTCTCAACAAATTATTCCGTGGACTATAACTCACTTTGTATGGTATACGGTATACCCAAGATTGAGTCTCTTTGCCAGGCTTACTTCACCAATTGTACACCCGTGGTACACAAGTCCATTTGATTGTTCAAAATTTGCGATGTTGTATCAACTTCTTTTGCTAGTTCTATGACTGTTTGCATGTTCACATAAAATTAACTAGCAAAAGGTGCCATGCTAAGCACGGGCAATCATCATATAACATTACCAAAAAGTCTACATGGGTCCATGGACAGACCCCATGATTTTGGGGGGAAAATCACCTCATGTCAAGTGATTTTCCCCCCAAAACCATAGAATTAGTCCATGGATCGGTCTATGGGTTAGTCCATGTAGCAGGACTCTAACATTACATGGGCAAATGGGCAACAAAATTTGCAACATAAAATTTGCATTTTGTATAACATAAGATATTTATCTATGTTCATATTTATTACAAGCAAGAGATGGACATAGGATTAATTTTCCTAGTATCAAAACCCTATGAAATTGATTACTAACCAAGCCCAATGTCAAGATGGCAATCCGAAACCAATGATCAAGTTGAATACTATGGATAATGAGTCTCACTTTATCAATCCATGCCTCAAGATAGATCCAAGGTACATTCTTATACCTTAAAGCTATAATTGTTGGGAAAAAGGTCAGCTCTCTCTTCTCCTTAAGTCACATCAACCATAAGAGTTATTATTCACAATCTCAACTTACATATTTGTGGCCCACTAAGCACATCTTACATTTACCTAATTATGATCCACCATAAGCAACCCGCTTATCCGACCCATCCTTTGGCTCCATATACATTACACCCAAAATTTTTTTTTTTAGAGATATACATTACACCCATTACATTTAACCCATCCACCCTTATCTAGAATCCACTAGTAAAATATTCACCATTGGTTCTCATAGGTGGATATATTAGTTGGATCTAATGAGTATCATGTGGTACTACTACCAGGGGTGGAACAAGAGAGGGGCTGGCTATAGGGTTGCAAACAGGACGATTCCGGATCAGAACCATAGTGGACCCGAACCCGTTTTTAAATAACAATTCTGATTCCGACTCCAATTTTAAATCAGAATCTATTTTGTTGGTTCCGGACCCGGTTGCAATAAGAAAACCCGGATCCAGTTCCAAAATCGGGTCCACCTAGAGGACTCAAATCTAGTTCCAAAATTAATTCTATTTTCTCTTTATTTATCATTTTTTTTTAAATAAGCATATCATTCAACTTATAACAGTGCATAAAGTCTACAACATTCAGTATTATACATAAGAATGCCAAAATAAAGTTGGTTTTAAAGTACAAATTGCAATATCAAAGACTCATATGCCAGTCCGGGGTCCACGGGTCGGAACCTATATAGAACCGGACCCGTTTATCAATCGGAACCTAAATTAGGTTTCGGACCCAAACCTGTTTATGAATCGAAACCCAAAATAGGTTTCTGACCCAATTTTTTGCAGATTGAAATTTCCAGGTAATCGGAGAATCGGATACCCATTTGCAACCCTAGCTGGCAGGGCCATGGCCCCCCCCTAAATTACAAAAAAAATCCCTTTAGATTACTTAAATTTTAAAGCCTATTTTTGCAATGCCCCCCCACCCCCCACTCCCACACACACACACACAATGTCCATACCCTGGTTCCGCTCTTGTCTACTACCATTAAGAGAGCCCAATATATGTATCCTTACATTGCTTATGTGATATCACGATGATTATGTTATTTAGGGGAGCCCACCTTCGCATTTGATTTTAGCGTCAGATAAAGGAATTTCTGGTAATTCAGGAGTCAATTTCTCATACACTTGTAATCTATATAAGTGAATATCTGTCTATGTACACATAAGATTAAGGGCCACCCTCGCTTGAGTCTTGAGAGCATCATCCAGGAGCACCCTTTTTGGGTTCGATCGACCTGAGACCATGGTAATAATGGGGATGGTGGGGGGTCAAAAGATCTGAATAAGACCTTGGGCATACAAAATATAATTAGATCATCATAACCCTTTAAATATATGGCCCTTGAATCTAATAGTTTTAAAAGCATCATTTGTTTGGATTTTAATCCAACAGCGAGTACAAGTTGGATAAGTGTCGAATTTGGGTTTGTGCCAAGGGTGTTTGTGAGTGTGAGGGGGTTACACTGATCATGGGGCATCCCACATGTTGGTAAAAATAGGTGCTCATAGATGGTGCTAATTTGAGGGTTTTCCTTTAACTAAATATAAAAGTAGTTGAAGTTGGAATAATCACAAATTAATTTACATATATATGTATTTTTTAGCTAATTATGTTATGATATGAATTTAGATTTTAATGGTTACATGAATCACACTGGCTTTATGCTAGTAAGAATTAACCTTAAATTGGATACTGTATAAAGGACAACTCATGGTACTGCAAGGTCCACTATCAAGAGAGAGAGAGAGATGAGAGATTATAAAACTACTAGGATGTTGTAAGAGATAAACACCAACTGAGTTTGAAAAATTCTTTCCATCTCACTTTTCTTTTTTTACCAGCCAAAATTCACTCCTTAATAATAGGGAATGTTACAAAGATTTTGGTAAGTTACAACTAAATTTTATCCTCTGTTCATTTGAAATAAAACTGTTGTTGGGATCTATATTCAAATCCATGACCACAATTTACTCCCATAATAATAGGGATTGTTACAACAATTTTGATAACTTCCAACCAAAGACTCTCCCTACTTGTATCATGAATTTCATTTGAGAAGTACATGCCATATACCAAATTTGACAATTACCATTGAGTCTCATAAAAATCACATTTTAAGAAGTTGTTAAACATTGAGGTCCCTAAATCAATGATTGTTTCCTCAAAATCTTATCAACAATGAGACTTTTCCATCACACTGTCCCTCCATGAATGGCAAGCATCATAGTGGGTCCCACAAGTGACTTATATTATAATCTATCCTATAAACTCAAAGGGCCTATTTGTTCGTATTATAATACATAGGAATTGAATACGTGGGATTCATACCATTAGTGGATAAAAATAAATATTAAAAGGGGATTTTTAAAAATAAGCATCAAATAACCTTTCCTTTTAAGAAAATAGAATCAAAAGATAGGAAATGAATAAACTAGTCATCAACCTAGTAGTTCATTTCCCATTTTTCATTTTCTTTTTATTCTATTTCTCTAAAAGGAAAGATTATTGTATGCCCATTTTTAAACATTCACCTTTGGTCTTCATTTTTACCACTAATGGTGTATTTTATGAATTGAATCATTTGTATTCAATTCATATGTATTTAAATGCAAACAAACATGCCTTAAGAGATACCTCTCAGGAGAAAATTATCATGTTGGAAGACACCCAAGCATTTTTGAGCAAATAAAGCCCCTTTGGACTAGGTTCACCTTGTGGATGCGATTCCGAGCCGGAACCATATTGGAATCCGGACCCATTTCTTAATGATGATTCCGGTTTCCACTCAAATCATGTTTCGCCATAGGTTCCGACTAGAGAAAGGAATCCACTTCCAAAGCCAGTTCTAACTTCTTTGTACATTTTTTTCGTTTGCTTAAAATAAGGATATCATTCTAACAGTGTATCGAGTCTACTAATTCTAGGATTAAACATAAAATGTCTAACCAAGTTGATTTTGAGCTACAGTTAGCAACATTAAAGACTCGTGCCAGATCCAGGGTCCATGGGTCGGAAGTTGCAAGGACCCAAAACCGGACCCATTTATTAATTAGTACCTAAATTGGGTTCCAGACCCATACCCGTTTATGAATCATACCCTAAAAGAGGTTCCTAACCTGATTTTTTCGGATCAAAACCTCTAGATAATTGAAGAATCGGTCGTTTGCATCCCTAGTTCACTATATGTATGAGAATCACATTAGGCAAGAGGATGGAAAGATTTGGAAGTAGATGAGACAAATATGATATATTAGCCCTCAGGATACTAATCCTTAGTTTTAAGACCTTAAAGTTCAATGACTATATGACATGAAGTATTTTTATGATGAGAATAATGCTTGGAGTTGTACCAATTTATGTTTAGTGTGTAAAAGAATTGGATTGGTTGAAATTGAGCCCCACACTCTAGAAAGGATGGGGATGAAGAAAGGCCGTTTTGTAGAATATTCCATATATATTCAAATGCTAAGATGAATAGCCATCATGATCTCCTAGGGCCCGTTTGGTAATTTTACTAATAAAGACAAGTCAAGTAAAAAGGGTGCCCAACGGTCGAAATTTTCAACACACAGTGTTTGGGTGCAATTGGTAAATATGACTTGGGGAGTTGGCAAAGTTTACAGCTGGATAATCTTTCGATCAACTTGCGGGTTCAACTTTGCCCCCTTTCCTAGAAAAGACGTCTAGGGTAAGAAAAAAGAAGTCAGGGTACATCACCCATCACCTATTCCAGATATGCTGAAGAGTGGGGTTGCAGGGATATCTGCGTGAAGGCGTGAACCTGTCATCTTGCCCTTTGAAAAAGTATGGAATTACGCCCAATCCACAAACGATGATTACTATGCCAGAGCTTTATCTTCACCAAACTTCTTCTCCATTCATAACTTCGACCAACCTGTGATATTTAAATCAGTGGGAGAGTCATAACTATTTCCACCTATCTCTCCTTTCAAACCTTCTTCATTCATAATTTTTGGGATCTATCTCTTCCTGTATCGTATCTTCTAGCCATGACAGCGCCGAATCTGGTTCGTAGGCCTGCACAAAATATTCGATACTCTGGATTGCTTCTCGATTTGGTACAAGAGTAAAGAGCACATCACCGTCAGTATATGAAATGGAAAGAATGTGTTCTTTCTGCAGATCGAACGGGGAGGAGACTAGCCCTCTACGCGCAGAGCATTAGCCCTCTCCGTGGTATAGTACCTTTTCCAATCTCTCTGATCATATCTACAAGAAATCCGCATGGAAGAGGGTTGTTGGACATACGTATCCAGAACGTGCTAATGGCAAAGATTTGGGGTCGATGGCGAGTACGCTCTAGCTGTCCACGAGAGACGCTCTAGCTGTCGACGATAGTGCCGACTTTTTCTAGATCGAAATCGGCGGTTCTGGATCTGCTACAGTGACACTTTCTCTATAAAAACGAGTCCAGTGTGAGCGCTCAAACTCATCCGAAGAAAAGTATTGTATCGCTGCGAGAAATGCCTTCCGATTCTATTCATAATATGTCTGTCGATCAGCAAGGTATATACTCTACGATTCTCACTCTATAATTGCATGTTAATGTTTATGAACCCACATATTTAATATAGTATGCATTGTAAAATTTTTGCCGAACATTCAACCGGCATCGGTGATTTGATTTGTATTGTATTCCTATTTATGGCTGGAGAGGGCGAATGTGAGATCTATTTCTGTAAACTAGTCACCTATGCCTTTTTAAGCAAAACACACTATGCTAATGGTTTAATTTGTTGCTATGCTAATTACAAGCCTCCATCTAAATGCGTACGCTGTCGTACGATGCCAAATATAGTTGTCTACATTTGCCTGTAATGCAGGTAGCCACAAGCAGTCCCGTGAAAAGTTGAACGGTGATTTTCATATCTAGCAATTCTGAATGTTTTATAAATCGTTTGGTTCATTTAATTGCTATAATACATTGAGCTTCACTATTGGGATAAACAACAGTAAAATGGTTTGGTACCTTTTCATAACCTGATACTTCTAACCTCTCTGTGATACAAGATCTTGGAAAATCAGACTTGTAATTAGTCACTACCATTTCAGAAGTCTAAATAAATTAAGATGGAGGGTACAAGATCGTTTTATAAAAAGGCAAATAAGGAGAGGAGGGAAGCTAGAAACAAGAAAAAAAAGGCTGTTCTTGGAGTCCTCTGGGCAGCATTGGCGGCATGGCAAATGCAAGTTGCTACTGTGGCCGCAGTAATTTTTCAGAATAAGAAAACCCATGAAACAAATAAGAAGAGAAGTGCTGAAAGAGCCCACTATCTTTCAAAACTAACAGAAGGGAATGATGCAGAGTGTATTAGTCAGCTTAGACTAAACAAGGCCAGCTTTGATTACCTCTGTGAGCTGCTAAGAGTTAGAGGGCTGTTGAAAGACAGCCGCGAGGTCACGGTTGAGGAAGAGGTCACTGCATGCTTACATATTCTAGCACACGTGGTAAAAAACAGAACAATCGCATCAAGATTTATGCGATCAGGTGAAACAGTGAGCAGACACTTTCACGGAGTCCTCAATGCTATTCTTACAATAGCACCCAATTTCATCAGACCATGTAGCAGCCAGACACCAAATGGACCTACCAACTTCAGGGTATATTGTACATTTCTAATAGTTTTCGTCCCTGTCTCTTAAGCCAAAATTAATTATGTTATGTTGCCTTAAATAATATCGGACTCATTCACATTTTCAATCCAGGAATGCGTCGGTGCAATCGATGGCACACACATACCGGCCTTCCTATCAATAGAATCACAGGCATCATACCGAAATAGAAAGGGGACGTTGACACAGAACGTCCTCGCAGCCTGTGGGTTTGATTTAAAATTTCAATATGTTCTCCCCGGTTGGGAGGGATCCGCAACAGACGCTCGAATCCTCCAAAATGCGCTTTCGAGAGGTGATCCATTGGTCGTGCCACCAGGTATATATCATCTAACTTGAATTGTGGTTTCTCAAGTACAATTCTAAATCCCATTAAAATTTAAAGTAACCACTCATTGTCCTATCTCTTTGGAATAGGGCGCTACTACCTCGTGGATGCCGGTTTTGCCAATGCGCCGGGCTTCCTCGCACCTTACCGGGGAGTCCGATATCATTTGAAGGACCACCGAGGAAGAACACCGCAAGATCGAAAAGAGCTGTTTAACAAATTGCATTCACAGGCTCGAAATGTTATCGAAAGGGCCTTCGGACTGCTAAAGGGTCGCTTTGCCATCTTAAGGACAGCCCCTCAATATGACTTCGTACACCAGGTTTCAATAGTGCATGCTTGCTGCACCTTACACAATTTTATCCTAGAGCAAAATAATGCTCTTAGTGAGGATGATGAAACTAGTTCCACAGATGGTGTCCAAAATGAGGAGGGTGGCAGCGAGGTAGATCTGGCAAGCGTGTTTAGGCCATACACCCAAAGAGAAAGGGATGAGTGGAATGCATTCCGTGATAGCTTCTCAAATGATCTATGGGACGAGTATCAATTGAATAGGACACGTGGTTGAATCTAGATTGAATATCGAATTTTTTGGGGCACTAGCTGCTGCTGTGAGACTTATCTGCACGCAGATTTTGTGGGTTGCAGCATTCTAAGAGTAATGTTACTATCAGTTAAATGATCAAATGTATCCGCACGCAGAAGTGCTTCGTTGCAGCAGTCTAGAAATAGTCTTACTATGAGTCAAAAGATGAATGTATCAGTATAGACATTTTATCTTGAAAGACATCCTTCTCTAATTAACCGCTCTATTTACTGATGCAAATCAATTCCATGCAATGCATGTCAACATTGTTCATAACTATTCAGCTGTGTTTTATTAGTGTCTACTACTTGTGAACTAACATGTCTTCCTGTAGCTCAACCAATACCGCAACGAAAAAATACTGTCTTCAACGCTGAACTCGATGAACTCTTGCTGGAGCTGATGCTTGAGCAAGTTGCGATGGGCAGGAAGGGAGACCGAGGTTTTAAAGATGAGGCATACGTTTCTGTCGCAGCATCCATGACCGCAGCTAGCACGGTTGGCAAAATTTTTACAGAGGGCACGATACGGAACAGGTGCAAAAATCTGAAAAAACAGTACGCTATCTGTACGGAACTCCTCAATGCATCCGGCTTCGGTTTTGATAACGCAACGAAGCGCGTGGTAGCAAGTGACGAAGTGTGGAGGGATTGGATAGTGGTAAGACGTTCAGATGCATTATATTGTTATTTTAATGTCACCAACAATAAATTTATGCTCGAACTTCATTTAATATTATTGTTACATTCCAACTAAACTATTGCAGGGGCATCCAAATGCTCAGCCATGGCGTTCGAAGACTATTGATTATGACAAGCTATCTCTCGTTTTCGGCCGCGACGTAGCCAATGGCCAGTATGCTCGATCCTCTCAAAACGCAGGGCAGACGAATGACTCCATGTCACGAACGAACACCCATGCGCTCTCCGGTAACGCGGATATTGGGGCAGACGACTGCATGGAGGAGATGCTTATGGGCAGCAAAGGCTGCGAAAGTTCAACAGGAACGCGAAAACGGGGCAGAAGGGCAGCTGGTATGGGGGAGTTCATTGCGGGATTCAAAGAAGCGTCCGACAAGATCAGCTATGCTATTGAAGAGGTTGCAAAAAAGATGCTGGAGCCTTCTGAACGACTTTCAGAAGTTGTTGGAGCTGAATTAGATAAGATCCCAGAACTGTCCCCTGCGGATCTAGACATTGCACATGAATGGCTGAACAATAGTGCCGACAGTTCCACGGCGTTCCTCCATTCTAAGGATAAATCCGCATGGATTTTCCGTCGTCTGGATCGGATGCACAAGGAAACTGGACTCTGACAAATCAAATTAAGTAACCTGTGGTTGATGTTGTTTGTGTTGATACTTGGGCTGTTGATGGTTGTTTTAATGAGTTGTGTGTTATTAATATTGGCTTGTATTTAGACCATATTAGACTAACTCTTCCCTCTTATCTAATGTGAGACTTGCGTTTGCATCTATGTTATTTTAATATTAGGTCCTTACAAATTTATAATAGAATGATATATTTGTAGACATTGTTGGTACATACGTGGTGTGTTTCTTCTTAACATCTCTACGTGGCAGGTATTGGTCTAGACGATTTACAGGCCTGTAGCAGCATCCGCCGGCCAATTGTGTAACGCTTTTATCATTTCTAGAGGAAAACTGTAAACAAGCAAAGCATCCTTCTCCGTGAATTTGTTGATTTTGGTTATCCTGTTCAACAGCTTCCATTCAACCGGAGGAATCCTGCAAATAACGTTCCTCTACACATGTGAGTGCATGCGAACGCAGGTTGTAATTGTTTCAGCTAATACTGTTATGTATTTCTTAGATATTTGATATTTTATGTCTGACCCATTTCTGCTCTCATTCTAGAAGATTATTTTTAACATATATTTGGAACGAGAGGACAAGCTTAGGCAGATCTACCTCCCCCGCCCCCGCCCTCGCCCCCATTCAGTCCCTGTATATCAATCAGAAATCAGGAAGTGCATTGTATAATTACGTTTTATGTTACTTCATTTTTTCTTGTGCCAGCATGTCATTGTCCCTCTCCTCAAGTGCTGAAGTGCCACCCAAGTGCCGGTGCGGGAATGGCGATATGCGACTCTTCACCTCACACACAAGAACTAATCCAAACAGAAAGTTCTGGGGTTGTCCGAAATGGACTGTAAGTCTCACTATTTCACTTGTCAATGTAACGATAAAATTTAAAAAGAACCACTCATGTCGATTCTAAACGTATTTCTTGACAAAAAATTATTTGACACTGCAGGATGGAAGTGGTTGTGACGCATTCATTTGGAAAGATATATCATCTAGAGAACGGGGTTCTGAGTCAAATTCCATATCCTCAGACAGATTTGACTTTCGTCGTGACATACAGAAGATGACAAAGATGATGGAAGACTTGAGGAAAGAAACAGAGGCGAATGGGCGACTCGTTCGTTTGGCCATGGAGGAAACAAAAGAAATGAGAAATCTGATGCTTGCAAGCTCACGGCAGTTGCATAAATTTTATCATGTGCTGATGTTCATCGCCGTCGTTTATTTTGTGGGAGGGTATCTATCTAGTGGACGTATATGAGAGCGTGAAAAAGTATGGGCAGTGGGCCGTTTGGGATTGATCTGATATATACAATGCACATTTGTAATTAGGACGACGAATTCCAACTTGATCAATCCAAATAGCATGTGATCAAAATCTTCTGTATTGTGGGTTTGCAATTTGACGCGGTTCATGCTTAAATACAATAATAAGCTAATATATAGATTACATAGATATCTATTAATACCTCATTTGAAGAGGGGCCTAAACTAACGTTCTGGAATGGGTCAACAAGTGCCAGTTTCGCTGTCTACATTATTAACCAAATTGCGGCAAATTAGCAACAAATTCTTCTCTGCCAATAGGTAACCTGGCAATCTCCAGCCAATGTTACTTTTCTCCCATCTTTTTGTGTCTTCTAAACAAATATTAAAAAGATGGTGCAATAATCAGTGTGTTTAAAAAATAGACTGCTATGAAGCGGAGTCCTGATTTCCGCTTATATATCCTCGAACTATCCAATGTTCACCATCTACAACCCAACTCCTGTAAAGATCAATTTTCCTCACCATAAAATACACAAATTGAAATGGGTTCGTTTATTAGGCGACTCATGCACGAAATCCTTAAATTGAAAACATAAATCAACAATTCCACATACGACACCAATGACCAATCAAAGATTACTATACTAACTCTGCAATGAATTGGTCAATCATAGAAATCGTTCAGCAATGCCAGCACATGCCCAGCAATATGAGTCTAACAGATTCTGCCTAATCCAGCAAATTGAGTGTATGGCGATTGATTTTATATAAACATAGCCACGACAACACTTTCTACACAATGCAACTGGAACAATTACCAACTGTCAAAACAGTGATGGCATCTTAACAAAATGAAACAAGTACATACTGTCAAAAGCTGGATCCGTTTATATTTAATGTCAAACATCCCCATTGACCTACTCTGAAAGATGATTCAATCAATGTGTACAGCAAGCAACTTGAACATTCCTCCTCCTGTTCAGACGGCGGACCTACGCGGGCCGCGCTCGTAGTTCGCGGCCCTATCCTTCTGGCGTTGATATATGTCAAGTACTATCTTCTGTCGAAAGTACCACATGTCTGCTTGTGTAAATCTTAGCTCACGACGCCTCGCCAAGTGGTCAGCAATGGCCATGACAAATACCCCACAGTCGTCACTAGACGCAGGATGTAAGAAAACATGGATTTAGTAGGATATATACGATCAATATACGTATCATATCCCAATGTACAAGGGTGGCAAGTTAATACCTGTTCCCTTGCAGTGGGCAACTTTCAATATTACGCATTTCCCAATTTGCGGCTGTCCAACCTCTTGATGCAAATTCCGTGCATATATACGTTTTCTGCAATAAATATGAATTGTAAGAGTTGGATGGAGGAATATAGAAATAATAGAAGATATGGTGTATCAGACAACTTACAAACGCCAGTGCATACTCCCAGTGGCGCTTCCTCCATCCCATTGTGTTGTAATAATCCCATCTCTTGAGCCTTGGGTATGCCACTAATAAGTAGAAATGAGATTGATGCCAAACTGGAAAGAATAACGCATCAAACTCATCCATTTGGTGAGAGTGGCAGACATTGAATGCAACTCCGCACGCATTGCTCAATCCTAAATCTCGCATGGTCTACTTTCAAACAGGTTCATTTTATGACGTCAGTAAAAGCACGGTCGTATATGCTCATGAGTTCAATCGAAATGGACAACGATGATTTTTTTACCGCTAAAGTGCTGGGGAATATTTGAACTCCTTGCAGAAGCCCGACCGAGGTAGAAAACCAGTAGTCCATAATCTGTAATTAAAAAAAAAAAAAAATGTAACATATAGACAATGTACATACCAAATGTCCATATAAGAAGCATAAATTATCAAAGTACCGTTGTGCTTATCCATTGCCTGCGTAAAACCTCATACAAATCATGTGCGCTGATGTAGCTGCATGTATCAACGATTCTGTTGGGGCTGCGTACATTAGACATATTTTCAAATTGATAAAGTGAGTGCAGTAAGAATTACTGTTAAATAATAAATAATTATATGAGTAAGTTGAACCAGTCATACGCGGTGTGGTATTCGGTCCAAAATTCCTCCAACATTGAGCGCTCTTTTGTGGACAATTGATACGGCCGATTTGGTTGTGCGACCCCCTTAGATGTAGGAGGGTACGGCGTTAGAAAAGGAGGTACTGCATGTGAAGAAATAGTGGATCTTCCTCGACGGACCTCAACACATCGTTCACTCCCTGTCTTGCGTTTGCACGGGCTGCGCGAGGGAGCGGATCGTGAAGCAGTCATATTGGTTGGAGTCAGAAGCCTGGCCGTGCTGGCTGTACTCTCCCTCTCCCCTAGTTTAGTGGAGAATGTGGTCTTCAAAACCTCTTCGATGGACCACTCACTACCGCTCGATCCCTTTTAATTTGACAAAAACATGTCATATTTAAATCATTAAACAGTGGACAGTATTCTTTCTCTTACATCTCAATAGAGCTACATTTCTTGCTGAACTTTGCTGTCCAATCAATTTTAAAAAGATGAGTGACACTTACTGTAGCATTATCAGTGTATGCTTGATCGTTGATACAGGCCTCCAAGTCGAACTCCTCTAACCCCTCCAACGACTTCATTGCCTCTCTGAACTCTTGCATCTTTCGCCCGATCCTCATGGCCTGTTCATACAAATCGTCGGCTCCCTGTTCCTGAGTCATTAAAGCGATGGATCCAGCTCCAAATTGGAGAAAGAGATTGACCTAAATTATGCATGAGTTTAAGCAAAGTTACAAACAGTATATGCTAGGTACATGAGAATAATACTCCTGACAAATTGTCACCTTATCAAGCGCCTTTTCTACTCTTGCTCGCGGTACAGTTTCTGAAGTTGTTGCTGACTTAACGATCGCTCGACGGTACCAGCTTAGGTAATGTTCGCCATGACATCGACTTCCATCGGGTACTTCTCTGATCATGCACATGTATCCTCTAGTATCCCACAGGTCCACAAATTTCTTGCATCTCTCCTCATAGTCGACACTGTCTTTAGATGCATTTTCATTCATTCTTTCCCATCGGTGGAATGGTGGTGGCACAGGCTGTCTCAAGCCAAACTGCTTGTACACCCTATCAACATTGTGCCGCTCAATTACCCAATAGTGGATCAAAGGTAATGTACAATGAAATAGCTTCCGGTCCCGCTGTTCCACACATTGATCGATCTTTGCCATCCATTTCTGATACGGTTGCCACTCAAACTGCAAGAATGGATGGATTGCAGATGTCAATGAAAATTTGTATAAAAGGATTTAGACTGTCGTTGTATGTCCATTTAAATTTTAAAGATAAGTTCAGTACATCTTGGTTGCCGTCAACCGTGTCAAGCATGTTACGCATCTCCTGGATTGATGTAGTAACAGGGTGTGTGGCCAAGGCTATTTGCCACATTTTGAACAAAGGAAAATCGAAGCGGACTGCATCCAACTCTCCCCGGAGGGGACGCCCGACTGCTGTACGACTGTAAGCCCAAATCTGTTTATAAATGGATTATTAAGCCTGGTCGTTTATCAGTTTATATAATGGCATAAATTGATAGTTTTGTTACAAAATAAATCAAATACCTGGATCAATTGCAGGGGTCCGGTGATAGTTCGTAGACGATCTTTTATCATTATGGCTCGAGTCATGCTACGATAAACACACGCTAGGCACGCGGGGCCCCATGCATATCGTTCGAAATCCTTGAAAAGTTCTAGCAAATAGGCATGCCCACGTGCCCCTGCGTTACTTGTCGACAGCTGTGACGCCACCAAACAGAACAAGTAAGCCCTTGCATATCTAATCTCGTCAACTGTAGTAGGCCTCTCTGGCATCTGGCTGATTTTTTTCTGTATCCATGGCAAACTCAATTGCCCACCCCTCATGTAAGCACCCGCGTCTACCTTTAATCCAAGCATGTTCATAACTGTTTCCTCGAGCTTGGCTCTTGTTGACCAAACATTGCCTGTAACCGCTTTGCCATCTATTGGTAGGCCATAGAGATATGACATGTCCTCTAGTGTAATAGTCACCTCACCACCAACGAAATGGAAAGTGTTGGTTTCGGGCCTCCAGCGTTCAATTAGCGCATTGATCAACGCTATGTTTATCTTTCCTTTTTTTAGTTCGGCGAGATGATGTAATCCCGTTTGCCGAACATAATATTTTACATTTGCCGTTAGATTCCATGCCGCCGACTTTGGGCTGAATGAAATTAGGCGTACTGACTCTATTTCCTGCACAGTATCCATGTTAGAGTCACCACATGTAGATCTCAATCGTAAAAATTTAAAGTTTAAATCTGTGACTATACCCCTCCCTGTTGCAATTGCGAGGAAATATGGTTTGCATCGTCGTACAAGAGGCCGCTTTCTAATCCCTGATCAGATTCTTCCATATCCTGCTGTCAATATTGTAATAACTTTTTATGCTGCTAATCTATTCTTCTTTATACCATAGACCTGTATCGCTGACAAGATTGTGAAATTAGTACATTCCAACTATCTGGAGATTGCCTTCTTCCTTTTTAACTTTTTAAGCGGAGATCTCATTCGTAAAAAAAAAAGATGTTTTATCTTCTAGCAATAGAGATAGTTAGTATAAAGTTTTCAAACGAAAGCCCAAATGATTGTAAGAAGTGTTAAAGATACGAAATCTGCATTTTACAACACGGAAGATGAGATTCATTCCAAGTGTAGGGGTACACTATCAATGAAACAAATGCAATATGAAGGGCGTAGGCAGTTAAATTAAAATGCCAAATACAAGATTAGGCTTTCACATGAAGATTGGAATTTATACATGTTAAAATGAGTTCTGGTCAGTAGTCTTATGAGAGGAAACGCCAACGCGAACTACTGCTCACCTCTGATCAATGCAATTCATAATCATGGATGAATCTAGATAATTTACTATATCACATACTTGATAGCATATGGTGTAGCATTGGTCATTTATTCATGAAGAGGATTAGACAAATGTAGATTCATAGATCCAGATTCAGTTAACTCAAATCGGTCCGTGATGCCTGCATGCATTGTAGTTGAAAGATCAGTTACAAAAAAGGGTGGAGATAGAGGAAAATGGTCAAACGAGAGGTTGCAGTTAACAGAAATATAAGTTACGACAAGTATCCTGTGGCTTTGCTTCTATGACTATCCTAAAATTCAGTCATGTGGATATCCTCAATTAATAAAATCGAAAATGTGCTACTAATGCCACTCTTGGTACGATGAAGATGAAGATGGCATCAGCTATACAAGATTCAGTAGAATCTAATGCACATGAGAATCACTATACAATACAACGCGTACGATGTTTCTTTCAGGCGATTCCATCGAGTTGATCCCAAACACAATAATCTCAAAAAATAAATGGGAAATAAAAATTGGTAAAACTTTAATCTAGTTACTAAATTCATTGTCAACCTCAAACACTAGTCCACAAATCCTCATCTAATCTATCGAATATGGTATTTTTTGGGCATAGACTGATACAGGACCGATGATACTTTCACTATTGGAATAATTGAAAGCACTCATTTTCCCAATCCATACATCGGTAATAGAAGGAACCTTTCAACCGTCCCATTGAAAGTTCTTCCCCAACGAAACCTCAGATGAAATCAACAATCGCATCAATATTTTAATTTTAGGAGTGATATTACGAAATGCAGCCCGTCAATGCATTGAGGGCATATTCTGATTTTCACCCGATTCACAAATTAGGACCAGACCATCTACAACCTATCTCCAATACAGGGCAACCTTCAACTTAATAGGTTACAGAAACATGCATTTGCCCTTCCGTCGACTGATAATGGTTAAAAGTGAACTCTATTTATTCACCATGTCTACTGGTTGATAGTGGGCGCCAGATAGAACGATCCATAAACAGGTTACCCCAACATTGCCAGAAGTCTGAGAAGAGGAGAGGAAAATACCTCGCAGTTAGAAATCATGTCCGTTGTTCATATCTTGGCAAAGCTCACCCAACCCGTCAGTTTAGGTCACTCGTCTTCACCTCACCGGTCGGCCACTTGCAGATTGTCGACTGTCCGAGGTCCCAACTGAAAGGAATGCACCGAAGAGATTTTCCCAGGGTTTTCGCTGTGATAGTAGATATCTGGTTTCGCTCAGAAGGATATGAGCTTTTGGCGCACGAAGAGGGTTCATGTATTTTTGTACAGACCTTGTTTTGGGGATACCCTTTTTGTCCACCCACAGACGATCTATTTCTGTCCCATTTGCACTATGTATCGAAGTTGTTCCATGTGGGCTGGGCTCATTCGGTGGGGTCCACTTTTTATTTAGATATAACCTGCGCCATATCTTTCTTTCTGCAGTTCTATAGTACGATGGTATTGTAGTAGTGGGCCGATCCAACTATTTTCCAATCCATCCGTACTAATGTCATGCCCCTAGGATATTGATGGCATGCCCCGGGTCCATGCTTTGTCCTCCATCGGATAGGGTGTATTCCTTTCTGCATCTACTTTACTTGACTCCCCAAACAACAGTGAGTAGATTACCGTACGATGCCTATCTGACACAGACTTCTCCTTCTAAACCACATGGTAAGTCAGAACACTTGACTTGACTTTATTAGTTAATTACCAAACGGGCCCTTAAGATCGATGGCCGGTGATGATGATCTTTGACCATGCTTAACGAGTGCCCCTGATGATGATCTTTGACCATGCTTAACGAGCCCCCCCCCCCCCCCAAAAAAAAAAAAAAAAAATAATAATAATAATAATAATATCCAACAGTGCATCATCTACATTGACCTTCTCCCCAAAGAATAGAAAATCATGTTGCTGCCACACTCTGATAATATCCGTGCAAGATGATTTGTAGTTGAGATGAATTGGACATCAAGATCCTTGATTTTTGATAGCTACCTTCCATGGACAATATGAAGTCACACTTTATGTTGTTCCATTGGCCATGGAATTTTGTGTTCAGAGATAGATGTGTTGCAACATAGTGTGGGCAATTTTTAGACAAGGACGTCCAAAGTTCTTTGAATAATGAATGCAGCTATAGAAGTTTAGTTTCAGTTTTAGCTAGGGCACGACAAACTCTGTGCTGAGTTATGTCACAACTTGCTATTTGCTAGACTTCCAAGGAGTAAACCTATATGTGCTTGGACCAAGCATGAAAAGCTGTATATATGGCACAACACTGTCCATGCCACAGTGTGGGTGGCATAGAGGCAGAGCCAGGAATTTCTTGAAGGGGGGCGGCGGCGGCTCTTTATAAAATATCGCTTAAATGGTCTATAGTAACATATTTATTTGTAGAGAACAGTCTGATAGTACATTTTATGAGTGAAATATCTCATAGAAGAGAGGATGCTTATTTTATGGCATACTAAGGGGTCGTTTATCTTTTACACATGGGATATGTAAATACAATTTACACATGTAAATTATGAATATTCAAATTTTAAGTATGTAACGTTTACACATGCGTTTTTTTTACAACGTTTGTCTAATAACACTATTTTCGTATAATTTACATATGTGATTTATTTTACCATATTTATTTCAATGATATGTGTAAATGTATTAAAAGATTTTCTAAATGATACTTATTATTCATTAAATTAAATTCTACTATAATGAATTAAAAAAGGAGAAAAAATGTCCATTTTATGTCATTTTGATGGTTAAGCAAATAGCATTATTATTAATATTTTTATTAATTGATATTCAATTCAATATTGATCTTAATTCATTATTCAATTTGTATAAAACTTAACCCACGCATCTCATAGGCTTTGTGCTAATATTTATTTTTGAATGATGCCATAATGCTATATAAAATACATTATTTCTTCTCTTTTACATTCATATATACATGTTTAAAGATTTTTAAAGTATTGCAATAATAAATGACTTTAGAAAAATCATTGAGATATTGGAAGAAAACTAAAATAATAAGGTAATTAACTAGTTAAAAGTTAATAGAGAAAAGTCATTGAGATATTTATCTTATAGATTGTCCCTTAAAATTTTTATTATCAATATGTTTTTTATCTTACAAATCTTGTCCCTTAAAATCATCCATTTTGAGACCTCTTTTATTATTATTTTTCTAATGTGTTGGAGGGGGGTTTCGAACCCAGAACCTCTTTCATGAAAATGCCCAAACTTTGAGACCTCTTTTATTATTATTTTTCTAATACATTGGAGGGGGTTTCGAACCTGGAACCTATTTCACAGAAAGCCCCCAACACCAAACCGTCAGCCTCCAACAACGGGTATTCTTCGAAAGCGCACCTGAGTAGGTGTTCAAATCTTAGTGTGAGAATAGGCTCATTTTCATACCATTTACACATTTGATTTACACGCAAGATGCGTAAATAATTATAGACAAACATGATTGATACGTAAATGTTATACATATTCACCATTTACATATGTAAATGGGTGTAGACAAACGACCCCTAAGTATTTCAAAGGCTCCAATGTTAACTACGTGGTAGACATAGGATTAAAGAAGGGAACAACTACAAGTGGGCCCACCTATGAAAATCTAAATCATTGGAAAAAATGGTCTTCCCATGTTGTATATAGTCTTATTAAATTTCATTCAAATGACCCATCTTTAGATCGATAACTTGGAAAACACATATAAAGTATTATAAATAATTCAAGTATTTCATATAAACCAATTTAAAGTTAGCCCCAGATCATTTGTAAGGTTTATTTCTAGTGGGCTATACTCAGGAGATCGGCCCTAAGGATCCACACTTTGCACCTATTTTTATTTATTTTTAATGTCCCCACAAAAGAGCTTCATAGAACTCTATTTGAAAGGCTTGCTCCAAAAAAGAAAAAAAGGAAAAAACTGCTCAAAAGAATTTTTAGACATGAGATCTGCCCACTTTGAAGAGAATAAGAGCAGAATTCGCTGAGAGGATACGAAATGTTTGTTACAAGTGTATCCTTAACAAAGAAGCACAAGACAAAATGCCCTTATGATTTTTTCAAATTCACACTTCCTTGCAAAAAGCAAAGAGTTTTGAGAAGGGGCAAAATTAAAAAAAAAAAAATTAAACCGTCATATTTACTATTCCTAAAATATCTCTTCTTCAACAAAGAGGAGAAAATATTGAGGCCCCTCCTCGACCTCCCCTCCCTCCGCTGCTAACAAAAATATCCAAAATTTCTTGAGTAATGGATGTAGCTAAATCAATTTGAGTTCAATTACGGCTCAAGCTAGGTAGGGTATTTTACTTTATGTCACAACTTGTTATTTGCTACACTTCCAATAAAAGAAATGGATTCCATCAAACCCACTAGTGGATTTTCAATCATCGTGGCAACTTCCCCAATATGCATTAGTGTTATGGATTTTGTGTTTAGCAATTTGATGGATGCATTATTCATTTTAATCATCATTTGAGTTTTCACAAGAGCATTGATTTAGAAAATCTTGAAATCTTGATTTTCACATTCATTGTTTTTAAGACCTTTAAAACTGAAGGTTCATGCATGTTTTCGATTTAAATCTTGAATGCATTTAGTTTTAAAAAAAAATTATAAATCAAGCTTGCCTATGGTTTTAAAAGTTTCAAATCATCTTTGGCATTTTAGGTTTCATGTTTTTAAAACTCTTAGAATAATTTAAAACATGTTTCCAAGCTTGATTTAATGGCCCAAAAATCCCCAAAGGAAATCTCTTTAAAAATCTCATTTTTGGGAAAATGGTCCCTGGAATCGGTCAATCTGCAGTGTGGCCGGTTGACCGGGCAGATGACCGTTGGACTTTTTCAATTGGCTATTTTTATGCCCGTTGAAGGGCAGGTCGACCGGAGAAAGGTGTAGGTCGACCAAGGACACGTAGGAACTCAATTTTTTTAGTATAAATAGTGGTCCATTCCTTTGAAAAATTTGAGGAACTAAGAGGCCCTCCTTGAGGTGTTTTGAGGCCAAACAAAGGGGAATGAGCTAAGGGATAATAAGGGTCATTTGGAATGCTAAAGCTTGGAGTCAATAATTAAATCATCAAAGTAAGCTTGCTTTTCTTAATCATATGTTTTCATGCTTTGCTTTAATTATTGGTAAATCTTTTCTAGCATGTTAAACTATGATTTGTTGTGTCATTAACATGTATATGTTTTGAATTGATTTATTATTTTGGATGCATCACCTTGATTCAAAGTAAACCAAGTAGTACTCAAATTGGTATATCTAAGTGAATCGTGTTTTGAAAACATCTTTGAAATTATATGTAACATGATTCATATACTTGGTTGAATATTTGGTTGCTATTTTTCATCATAAGAAAATCTCTTTCAAATCTATTTTATGTTTTGGATTTAACAACTTTACAAGTCACATGTATTTTGTTTTAAAGTTTTACAACTTGTTTAACATTGATTGGTATATCATTTTCAAGTTGAATTTTTAATTACATGAGATTTGTCCCTTAACTGTAACAAAATCTATTTTTGTGTTTTGCACTTTCAAATGCTTTAAGCATACATTGATTGAGCTTCTCTTTTAAATTGATTAAAGTCCTTATGCATCACATATTTTGTTCTTAGAATTTCACAACTTATTTGGAATAGATAGGTATTTCTTTTACAAGTTGTTTTTAACATGTGATTAGTATTCTTTCCTCAATCATAAATGTTTTTATGAGCTAAAACTTTTAAAGCCTTTGGCATACATTTATGATTTTTTATTTTCAACTTGATTGAGGACATCATACATACACATTGTGCATTAATGCACTTTGTATTCATATTGTGTGTGTGTGTGAATTAGATTTTCACTTTCATATCTGCCTAATTATGAGGCATTGTATTGAGCTAAAACTGTATCTCCATCAAGTGTATTCTAGACACTACTAAGAGAGAGAACCAACCCTTTGGTTGTAAAGGTTATTGCTTAGCCTTGAAAAGCTTAGTGTAAAGGTTATTGCTTAGCCTTGAAAAGTATAATGTAAATGTTATTGCTTAGCCTATTGAAAAGCATACATAGTGGAAATCCGGTGGGGTGTAGGAACACAAGCCGGTAGTGGATGTAGGCATTGAGGCCGAACCACTATAAATCATTGTGTGATGGTGCTTGCTTTGTGGTGATTGACTTTGTTAGCTTCCGCATTTAGTTTGATAGTCTTCACTTGTGACTAGTTATTTTAAAGAAGTTAAAATTTGTCATAATTGGCCACTGATTTGAAGCTCACCTTATTCACCCCCCTCTAGGGTTCGGATCCTGGACTTTCAATTAGAACTATCGGAGGTACCCATGTTGATGGCAGAAGATTGTAAAAATAATTTTTGGGATTGATCACTAAGTTCTAACAAAGAAAATAGGAGTAACTTTTGTATTCATTCCTCCAATTCAAATTACATGGGTTCGCATTTCAAGCCTCGTGGATGCAGGCTATTTACAAATTTTTTTACAACCCCTCCATCTGACCTTAGACGGTTTTGGACTGAACAAAAGAACAAAAGTACAAAGATTACACATAATATATGACAAAAACACTGGAAAATTAGTTTTGTGAGTCCATGTCCGAGAACATCATGTCTGTTCGAACATGGATTTCTGCCTGTGCAAATTTCCCTTCTTCTCCCATATATTCTTCTTCAAACTCCTTCAAAGCCTCTGACATGGGTTTAGAATGGCCCTACTGATCGAAACTTAGATGTGCAACGCTTAACCGTAAACTACGGTGTCATCAAGTAGTAAAGGACTAAAGAGTCCGGATTATTGATCCCACGAAGAGAGGATGGAACAAGCAATAAATCCAATTAAAGTAGAATTGAGCTAAAATATAGCTAATAAAGACAATAGAAGTGAGCAATTAAAGCTATTAAACTATGCAATGTAAATAATTAATTAACAATCTAAGATATAAAATTAATTAGATCTAAGCTAATCTAACAAGCTACACTAAGCCAGTGGATGAATGGTGGTGGAAATGAAAGATTTAAGATGAAGATGCGGTGTGAAATGTGTTTGATTTTTAAATATGTTGTGTGAGATGTGTATCTAACAATCTAGAAGTAAAAATAACAAATCAAATAAAGATTAAAATTAAACAACAATCAAAATTAGAGCAAAATCCACTAAGTATGCAATTAATCCAACCAATGCATGTTCTAATTCAATTAGCAATCTCTTGCCTAATTGGATTGGATGATACAACAATGAAGATTAAAGTAAATAAAATGAAAGGTCAAGATCCTAGATCATCATTTAGCTACCCTAACAATAAATCATCAAAATCAAGTTACAAAAGATCAAAGATAAGGGCTCTAGAGCATGCTATGTGAGAGAACTTAATCCAACTATGAAGCATCAATTGAGATTATCTCAGCATCAAGTTTAGAGATAGAGCATGAGAAATGAGAGAGATTAGCACAATTAGATTTAAAATTTACTAATCAATTAAGGCACAAGTAAAGAATTTAAACTAAAACATACATGAAATTGAACTAATCACATTACTTAGCTTCAAAATGAGAGCCTAATCCAATAGCTTTAGCCATTAAACATCAAGAAAGAGCTCCAAATCTTCATTAATAATTTTCAATTACACACTATCTCTAGATTAGTTACACTTAAGCTCATACTTACAATCTAAAAGTATAGAGAAGGTAAATAAAATTGCTAAAAGATTAACTTGCCAAAAGATTCTTTTTTTTTCCTCTTCAAATACATTCCAATTTATAGAAACATTAAGGATACTAGCCTTCAGGCCCGCCAACGTGAGCCTTTAATTCATTGAAAGAAAACCCCATTTGAAACTGAAAGTAAACATCGATTAGAGAAATAAAGTCCATTTAAACTAATTTCATATGAAAACAAAAAATAGTCGGCAGATAGGACTATGTAAAAAAAATGAATCAAGAAAATAGTCAAAGGATAATTAATAATTAAATTCAAGAGGATAATATCCAGATAAGACTCATTTGAAAAAAAAAAGTGAAGATCTCTCTAATAAAGAACAAAGAAAAATAATAATTGTCACATTGATTGATGTACATTCAATTGACCCATTCCTCAGTCCCTTTTTTAGTAACCAAACATCCAAGCCAGCCCCACATGAAGTAGGCATCCTATTAATTTAAAAAAAAAAAAATAACCCACAAGGAGTGGGCATTTTGTTTGAAAAGAAAACTACAATTTCTACTTGGTCTCATTGAAAAAAAAATTATGAATTCTTCTAATTCATGACCCAAGCATATGAAGGCTACATTCTATTTTGCAATGAGAATTGGTAAAATACAATCCTATTCCCTAGGAGAAGTCTTGGACTGTGGTGGAACTCGATTCACCTTCTATTTTACATGAGTTTTTTTATTGACCATAAGTAGGAAGTGATGGGGTAAATGGCGTTTTGAGATTGCAAACGGGGAAACCCATATCTCCCTTTGCCTTGGCTCACACACCCAATATATATTTCATGCATATTATATATATCTAATATATTATTATTATTTAATATGCGTTATTTTAGGGCCCAGGCTCAGCATGGACGTTATGATCAAAACAGTCATGATCGGATCACGAGTCGCCTAATTAGTTTTTTTTATAAACATTTGCATAAAAGAGTCGGTTGGTGTAGTGGTGGAGATGTTATTGAAATTGCCAGAGGTTATGGGTCTCAATTTTCCAAGCTAAAGGGTAATAGACCGAGTTATAGGGGTTAGGTTTAGCCTAACTTGACTTGAACTACACTTAATGCAGGTTATGTGGGATCAAAATGGGTGTGGCTGCAATCTTGCAACCCGTTTTAAAAACTGGTCGGTCAAAGGCCAGGGTACAAAAGATGGGCCCACCTCTAACTCGACCCGAATTGGCCCGACCCACCCTATATTCATCAAAGGGATTGGGTTCATTTTAAAATTGGAGAAATGATATGAATACAAAAATTAACTACACTTAGTTTAAAATTGCAATTGTGAGCCAATATCTATTTCATGCTTATTATATATATATATATATTAAAAATTATACTATTATTTAATATATGTTATTATAGGGTAGCTTCACATAGGCTCTCATAATCGCCAACTGATAAATTGATAATCCAAGCAAGGATTAAAGCATCCCACTACACAGACAGCGTCAAACGGGTGAAAACCATAAAAAATCAAAATTAATTAAAAAAGTAATAACAATCCCAGGAAATGGGAGATAATCTTGCAGTTATGATTTGCTGGAGGATCTGGATCAATAGAAATGATAAAATATGAAATAATAAGCATGGAAGAGTGAATCATATTCTCAACTCTGCAGGTTAGTTCTTGTTTCAGTGGCAAATAGCGAGGAAACAGACTTTATTTATTGATGATGATCCTAGCAAGTTAGTTCAAGGTTCTGTCTGTTGGGAGAAACCTCAATTGGGATGGTTCAAATGCAATGTAGATGCTACAACCTTTACTTCCCAGGGAAAGATCAGTTACGGAGGACTTATTCGAAATTCTGATGGTGGCTTTATTGCAGCAAAATGTGACTGCATTCTTAGAAATTTTGCTGCTAGAGATGCTGAAGCTCTTGGTGTGCGTGAGGTTCTCAGTTGGATTAAGAGTTTGCAGCTGTCATGTATTGTTGTAGAGATGGACTATTTACAGGTATTCAAAGCTTTAACAGATAATTTTTCTAGTCCAAATGGGTTTGGCCTCATTATTGAGGAATGTAGAGCTTTGGCTCATTCTTTAGGAGAAGTGCAATTCTCGTTTGTCAGGAGATCTGCGAACACTGCTGCCCACAATGTTGCTAGGGTGGGAGGTTCCTTGTCAAGTCCTGGAGTGTGGAGTCATGTTCCACCTCCTTGGTTGATTAATGCTTTGTATGTTGACATTTCAGTTTAATGCAATTCCTTATTCCTTAAAAAAAAAAGTAGATTAAAAAAAGAAACTGGCAATTTCTACTGGTCTCAATGAAAAAAAAAAAAACATGGACGGTCCCAATAAATGTACATCCACCTTTTTTTTGGGATGAACGGTCGAGATCCCTATCCAATGGGCCCCACTTCTTTAGGTTCCAAAGGAAGTGGCTGTACATTTATTGGGACTGGTAATGGAAGAAGAAGCTTTTAGGGCCCACCCTTTTTTTTTTTGACTCATACACACCCGTACGAAAATATATGCATGGCTATTATGTTGGAAAATTAGAGAATTCAGATTTTCACATCCCTAATTAGTAAATGACATACTAATAGGAGACCTATTCATAATCTAATGCTAGCTTAATATATCTCAAAAATCTGATATAATCTATCAACATAACTCATGATTTTCATATCTCAACCTTCTTTATAATATTATTATCTATTAAATAGAATGTGAGTTTGCCTTCAAACTCTCCCCCTATAATCACTCTTATTAATTACTTAATATACACGTTTCCTATTATCTCCTGATTTTTCTATCAGATTATAGGGATTTTTGAACTAATCATAGGCTGGGACTTAGAGAGATATACGTGCGATTAGATTTTAAAATTCTCATCTATATTACTAAAGGGATGTACTCCTCACGTAAAGACACCTGGCGCAACCTCAAACTCTATATCTATTACAAGACCTAAAAATAGGTTAGGTTAGAATAGTGATGGTGGACCCCATTCATCTGAGGAGTTCCACTTAAATAGGTTAGGTTTGGTCAATTTGTGAGGTCTATGATCATTTGATTATTTGACCTTTATCAAGCAATTCATGGGTCTTAGCCCGCATCATATGGTTTTAAGAACGGTTAGAATATAGATGGTGGGTGGACTCCATTCATCTTTGGGGTCCCACTTAAATAAATAAGGTTCGGTCAATTTATGAGGTCTATGATCATTTGATCTTTATCAATCAATTCATGGGTCCCGGCCCGCATCATATGATTTTATGGACGGTTAGAATAGAAATGGTGGACCACATTCATCTGGGTCTCACTTAGGCATGTCAAACGGGCCGTGCCGTGCTGGCACGGCCCGCCCCAGCTAACGGGCCGGCACGGCACGGCCCGCCAGGGGAAAACCCCTGGCACGGCACGGCCCACTGGCACGGCCCACAGTGGGGCGGGCTGGAGCGGGCACGGCCCACTGGCACGGCCCACAGTGGGGCGGGCTGGAGCGGGCCGGCCCGCGGGCCAGGCGTGCCTTTTTTTTTTTTTTTCCTAATAGAGTTATAGGCGGGTTGGGTTGGCTCGACCTGCGTAATTTGTATAGATTTTTAAAAATAAATGTGTTTGGGTGAACTCGATCTCACAACCTAATGGTTGTGAAAGATAAATACAACCACTAGACTACCTAACTTTTGTATACTAATATGTATTCAAACAATATTAAAACTAGTTAGATGAGGATGTGAACCTAACCATGAATATTAAACTATTAGTTACATTAGGATGAGAACTTAACCACTTTAGATGATGATGAGAAGCTAACACCTTTTTTATCCAACTTTTTACTCTTTCATTCAAACAACCTAAAATATAAAAAAAAACATATCATGTCCTTTTTTCTACTCATTTTTCAGCCAAATTGAAATGCCATGGTTAAGGATATTTCAATTGAGATGGCAAACTCAATTTCTATTTTTTGGCTGAATTATCATACTTTAAATAAGAACTTAGCACGGTTAAATATTTCTACTTTTATCAATAATCATCTCAAGTCTTCCAAATGACCCACCATGAAACCACAACCTTGGACTTCATTTTATTTAGATTTGCATCAATTTCTTTATTTTTTAGTTATGGGTTTTTATTCTTAGTCAATAATTCTCATTATCTTTATCATGATTACATATTTTTTACTTCTTTTTCCTAGTGTTCATATCAATGTAAATATATGGCTTCATGTGATGTGATCGAGAGTGGAGTTATAGGTACATGTGACGAGATTATATTGAACATAAATGACTGAATTATGAACATATTCTTGTGTTTAATCCTGAGCTTTCCAACCTATAAAGAATCTCAACTTCTCAAATGCTCAGGGGTTCTTGAATATAGATGAATGCAGGTAGGGAATTTTATTTGAGATTCTCAAATATCTCTGAAGAAAATAAAATTATTGAAGGCAAGGGGCCGGGGCAAATTTAGTAAAGGTAAGTGTGTCACACCAAAACATTCCCCTTATTACTTCTCCCCAAAAACACATTGCCCCTCTTTATTAGTGTGACTAATTTACACTAAAGTCCTATCTTACCAAGTTATGTAAGTGTTTTTTTTATTAGAAAATGCCTAGGGTTGTTAATTGGATGGGAATTAGATTTTTATAAATTTAAAAAAATACATAAAAAAATAATTTTTTTTGGCGGGCCGTGCCTAGCGGGCCGTGCGGGCCGAGCGGGCCACAGCGGCTGGCCCACTAGGCTGGCGGGCCTGGCGGGCCTGCGCGGCTCGGCCCAGCACGGCCCGCGTCATGGGCCGTGCCCAGTGGGCCGTGCCGTTGACCGGGCCGGCCCGTTGACTAGCGGGCCGGGCCGTGCCGGGTCGGGCCGGCACGGCCCACTTGACATCTCTAGTCTCACTTAAAAATATCTGGTCAATTTGTTAGGTCTACGATAATTTGATCCTTCGATCTTTTTAAATCAATTTATGGGTCCCATCCCGCATAATATGGTTTTATGGACGGTTAGAATAAAGACGGTGGACCCCATTCATCTGGGGGGTTTCCACTTAAATAGGTTAGGTTTGGTCAATTTGTGAGGTCTATGATCATTTGATCCTTTAATCTTTATCAAGCAATTCATGGGTCTAAGCCCGCATCATATGGTTTTATTAACGGTTAGAATATAGATGGTGGACTCCATTCATCTTGGGGTCCACTTAAATAAATTAGTTTTGATCAATTTATGAGGTCTATGATCATTTGATCTTTATCAATCAATTCATGGGTCCCGGCCCGCATCATTTAATTTTATGGACGGTTAGAATAAAGATGGTGGACCCCATTCATCTGGGTCCCACTTAAAAATATTTGGTCAATTTGTTAGGTCTACCGTCATTTGATCCTTTCATCTTTTTTGGGGCCCACTTAAATAAATTAGGTTTGGTCAATTTATGAGGTCTATGATAATTTGATCTTATCAATCAATTCATGGGTCCCGGCCCGCATCATATGATTTTATGGACGGTTAGAATAGAGATGGTGGACCCCATTCATCTGGGTCTCACTTAAAAATATTTGGTCAATTTGTTAGGTCTACGATAATTTGATCATTCGATCTTTTTAAATCAATTCATGGGTCCCATCATGCATAATATGGTTTTATAGACGGTTAGAATAAAGATGGTGGACCCCATTCATCTGGGGGGTTCCACTTAAATAGGTTAGGTTTGGTCAATTTGTGAGGTCTATGATCATTTGATCCTTTAATCTTTATCAAGCAATTCATGGGTCTAAGCCCGCATCATATGGTTTTATGAACAGTTAGAATATAGATGGTGGACTCCATTCATCTTTGGGGTCCCACTTAAATAAATTAGGTTTGGTCAATTTATGAGGTCTATGATCATTTGATCTTTATCAACCAATTCATGGGTCCCGTCCCTCATCATTTGATTTTATGGACGGTTAGAATAAAGATGGTGGACCCCATTCATTTGGGTCTCACTTAAAAATATTTGGTCAATTTGTTAGGTCTATGATCATTTGATCATTTCATCTTTTTTGGGGCCCCACTTAAATAAATTAGGTTTGGTCAATTTATGAGGTCTATGATCATTTGATCTTTATCAATCAATTCATGGGTCCCGGCCCGCATCATTTGATTTTATGGAAGGTTAGAATAGAGATGGTGGACCCCATTCATCTGGGTCACACTTAAAAATATTTGGTCAATTTGTGAGGTCTATGATCATTTGATCATTTGATCTTTATCAAGCAATTCATGGGTCCCAGCCCGCATCATATCGTTTCATGGACGGTTAGAATATAGATGGTGGACCCCATTCATCTTGGAGGTCCCACTTAAATAGGTTAGGTTTGATCAATTTGAGAGGTCTATGATCATTTGATATTTATCAATCAATTAATGGGTCCCAGCCCGCATCATATGATTTTATGAACGGTTAGAATAGAGATGATGGCCCCATTCATCTTGGTCCCACTTAAATATATTAGGTCAATTTGTTAGGTCTATGATCATTTGATCTTTCTTAATCAATTCATGCCTCACCTAAAGAGTAAAACATTTGGAAAAAAACATAAAGATCAAATTAGCAACAAAAAAAAGGACTCACAAGTTTACTAATTAATAAATTTATTAAAAATAATTCATATCAGTCTGTGCATTTGGTGGTTTCGTGGTCCGTGCATAGCACGGGGTTTTGCTATCTATATTACTTAAGGGATGTATACACTTCATGAGAATTCCTAGAGGAGGACACCTGGCATATCTTGGAGAGGGACACGTGGCAGCAGCCAAGCCTAGAATGGTTCTGCTAGAAAATAGAAATTGCTCAACCATAATTATCCTAAAACCTCTCCATAATTATCCTAAAATCTCTCAATCCATAATTATCCTAAAATCTCTCAATCTATTACCAACCATAATTATCCTAAAACCTCTCCTTGCTCAAACATAATTATCCTAAAACCTCTCCATAATTATCCTAAAATCTCTCAATCTATTACCAACCATAATTATCCTAAAACCTCTCCATAATTATCCTAAACTCTCTCAATGAGATCCCTATTACCAACCATAATTATCCTAAAACCTCTCCATAACATCTCTCCATAAACCCATACTCCTAAAATCCATATACACGTCTTCTATCTCCATCTCTCTCTTCAAGGTCCTAAAACACGTCTTCTATCCCCATCTCTCTCTTCAAGGTCCTAAAACCCATATGCACGTCTTCTCTCTTCAAGGTCAGTTCTAATTTTCCATTTGCTTTTAGCCATGCGTTGTATGTGACTGGCAGACCCACATTCAACTCTACAACGCGCTTTTTTTTTATCACATGTTGGATTCAACTGACCTGTCAATGACACGTATAAGATGTGGGTCAACTTATATGGGTCAAATGCGAGACGGATATGGCGAGGCGAATTGGTAGGTCTATTCAATTTTGCTACTTGGGTGTGTTTGTGCAACAATAAAAATCTACAGTAAAAAGAGATTTATATATCTAGACTTGTAGCTCCTTTTCCAATCATTTGGTGCGACCCATTTTCTCTTAGAAAAGGGAGGATCTCATATCGCTGCACGAACACACCCAATTTTAATTGATTGGACGAGTTTCAGGTGCTGCTGATCCAAACATTCTATCTAATGGGTCCCGCAAATGATGTGAATGTTGTTTTGGGGAGGATGAAATAATAGAGGACAGTGCTGGTCATGGGCATGGACCTGTTCAGGCCAACACATCAATGACACATATAAGATGTGGGTCAACTTATATGGGTCAAATGCGAGTTGGATATGGCGAGGCGAATTGGTAGGTCTGTTCAAATTTTGCTACTTGGGTGTGTTTGTGCAACAATAAAAATCTACAGTAAAAAGAAATTTATATATCTAGATTTGTAGCTCCTTTTCCGATCATTCGGTGAGACCCATTTTCTCTTAGAAAAGGGAGGATCTCATCTCGCTGCACGAACACAGCCAATTTTAATTGATTGGACGAGTTTCAGGTGCTGCTGATCCAAACATTCTATCTAATGGGTCCCGCAAATGATGTGAATGTCCCTAAAATACCTACCTGAAAGATTTTACCACCTATTTAATGTTTAAATCCCTGAGCTAGAAATGCATGTAGCCCACTCCATGATGTTTTTTTGATCGATGACCTGTGGGCGACACATGTTGCTTTGGGGAGGATGAAATAATAGAGGACAGTGCTGGTCATGGGCATGGACCTGTTCAAGCCAACACATACTGAATTTGGCTCAACCTGATCAGGCCAACACATACTGAATTTGGCTCAATTGGGCTAAATAGAGCGCGTCCTCTTTTTTTTTTTTGGCTTGATAGATAAATGGGATCGTTCGATGAACCATAATTATCCTAAAACCTCTCCTTGCTCAACCATAATTATCCTAAAATCTCTCAATCCATAATTATCCTAAAATCTCTCAATCTATTACCAACCATAATTATTCGATGCGACCCATTTTCTCTTAGAAAAGGGATGATCTCATCTCGCTGCACGAACACAGCCAATTTTAATTGATTGGACGAGTTTCAGGTGCTGCTGATCCAAACATTCTATCTAATGGGTCCCGCAAATGATGTGATAGTCCCTAAAATACCTACCTGAAAGATTTTACCACCTATTTAATGTTTAAATCCCTGAGCTAGAAATGCATGTAGCCCACTCCATGATGTTTTTTTGACCGATGACCTGTGGGCGACACATGTTGCTTTGGGGAGGATGAAATAATAGAGGACATGGCTGGTCATGGGCATGGACCTGTTAAGGCCAACACATTCTGAAATTGGCTCAACCTGTTCAGGCCAACACATACTGAATTTGGCTCAATTGGGCTGAATAGAGCGCGTCCTCTTTTTTTTTTTTTTTTTTGGCTTTATAGATAAATGGGATCGTTCGATGGCTATGCTTATTTCACAACCTAGTTAGAGAACCCGCTGGTCTTGGCTAATACCCCATGATTGACTGCACACTTTTTTTTTTGTTAAGTCATTGAAATTGTGGGCCATTGATCTAGGAGTTAGGATGATCAAGTGGGCTGAAACTCCTCTTGCTCGGTAATTTAGTAGTTGGAAATGTGCATGTTTGCTCCCTCTAAGTATCTCATCATATTCAACCACAAAAAAAATGAATATACAGTTGGTTGTAGAGATCTTGACAGGGTGCCCTTTCCATATAAAGATGGCACAGTAAAGAAAAGATAAATGTGGAACCCATGGGACCCATCTCATCCCTGAACTAGAAATGCATGTAGCCCACTCCATGATGTTTTTTTGATTGATGACCTGTAGGCGACACATGTTGCTTTGGGGAGGATGAAATAATGGAGGACAAGGCTGGACATGGGCATGGACCTGTTAAGGCCAACACATACTGAATTTGGCTCAACCTGTTCAGGCCAACACATACTGAATTTGGCTCAATTGGGCTGAATAGAGCATGTCCTCTCTTTTTTTTGGCTTTATAGACAAATGGGATCGTTCGATGGCTATGCTCATTTCACAACCCAGTTAGAGAGCCCGCTGGCCTTGGTTAATGCCCCACGATTGACTGCACACTTTTTTTTTGTTAAGTCATTGAAATTGTGGGCCATTGATCTAGGAGTTAGGATGATCAAGTGGGCTGAAACTCCTCTTGCTCGGTAATTTAGTAGTTGGAAATGTGCATGTTTGCTCCCTCTAAGTATCTCATCATATTCAACCACAAAAAAAATGAATATACAGTTGGTTGTAGAGATCTTGACAGGGTGCCCTTTCCATATAGAGATGCATGAGTCTGCCACTGTTGCAGACTTGAAGAAGGCCATTAAGCAACAGGAGGCATTAGATGAAGCTAGGCTCATTCTAGTGCTCAAAGAGGGCATCTTTTTGCACGATGGTGATTGTACCCTGGCTGATTATGGTGTTGGAGATGGGTCCCATGGGTCCCACATTTATCTTTTCTTTACTGTGCCATCTCGTGGGCCATGCCGAATAGCCCCTCGTGTCAACAGACGCCTCCATTTCACAACGTAGAGCTTGAGACAATGTGCCAGCGTGTGGATGGCCCATGGACCATGTGGGCTATTCATCATAACAAACCTCCTGATTTTAAGAAAAATACATGTTGATGGTGGCCCACACAATTAATATTAAACTTGCACAGATCTGATACTCCTCTTGCTGGTGGCCCACACAATTAATATTAAACTTGCACAGATCTGATACTCCTCTTTTCATTTGTATAAATCGTACGAATGTGTATATTGTGAACCCCGTGTTATTGAAGCTACATTTACTTGCTTTATTCTGTTGTTTTATTGTTAATATGTCTTCAGTTTAATATTTTTTACACGTGCTCGGGCTACATCAAACTCAATGTACAACTTGCGTAAAGAATAAAACATCTGGAAAAAAAATAAAAAATATATCAAATTAGCAACAAAAAGAAGGACACATAAAGCTTTACTAATTAATAAATTTAATAAAAATAATATGTATAAGTCTGTGCATCTGGTGGTTCTGTGGTCCGTGCATAGCACGGGGATTTACTAGTTCTTATCCTAATCAAATGAGGGATGGGTTAACTGAAGAGAAAACGTGTGTGTTGATGGAGAGATTTTAGGGAGAATGAGAGATTTTAGTGGACGTGTGTGTAGAGGGAGAGATTTTAGGGAGGGAGAGATTTTAGTGGAAAATTGGATTGTGTTAAGAAGCTGCCACATGTCATTCTCCAAGGAAGCCCCCAGCCACCACGTGTCGCTCTCCCACGAACTCACCTGCTGTCTTTTATTATATAATAATAATAATTAACTAGCGCTTGAGGGCCCAGGTCCAACGCGGGCCTTTAATTCATCGAAGCAAAACCCAATTTAAATTGAAAGTAGACACCGAGTAAACATACAACTGCATTTAATGCAATTATATAGGAAATTCAAGATTGGTCATTATCTTTTGGAGAACCTCATATACGTTTATGCCTTCCAATTCATGTGGCGTGGATATTTGAAAGAAAAAGGCAAATATTTTAAAAGAATCTTATATATAAATTTAAATCAATCGTTAAAAGGAAAACATCAAATCATGTTTGAGTCAAACATACCGTTTTCTTTATGGTATGAGCGGCGACGATGGTAGAGCTGTCTATGTTATGTAACATATCATGGGATGCAGTCGAAGAAGAGGCTGATGTTGACACTCCAATCTGCAATGGAAAAACTAAAATTTCTATTTCCATAAACCATGTATGAATGTTATATGAACCTTATAAGAATGAAAAAGAGAAAGCAAAATGATGAGCAGAAATAAGAAATAAAATTATTTAAAAGGAAATATTTTAAAGATTTAGTAAATAAAATTAATACATAAAAAAGTATATAAAAGAACTATGATATGAAGGGCCAATGTATTAAAATTTTAAATAGAGTTATTTATTAATTAGATTAGGATGAGCACATGAGGTAACTTTTAAATAGAGTTATTTATTAAAAATTTAATGGAGTGTAAATGACTATTAACATATAATTCATTATACATTCATGGTTAAATTTAAAATTTTAAAAGCAAATATCTTAAAGATTAAATAAGTAAAATGAGTATATAAAAAAACATATAAAAGTACTATGGTTTGAAGAGTCAATTAATTGAAAGAAAAAAGGAATGATTTTTTGAAATCTCCATCATTCAATTCATGCTATAGTTTTTTCTTTATCAACTATTTTAGAAAGGAATCGAGTTAGTTGAAGTTATTTTCTCTAATTTTCATAGCTGTCATGAGTCAGTATTCATGTACAAAAATCATCCATTTGAAACCTTTAAAACGGGCATGGAAGGTGGTAATAAGTGTTTTCCCATTCTCTAATTTTTTTTAAATTATTTTTAATGCTTGGAGTCTCAACCTAAAAAGATATGGAATAACCAAAATGAAACCTAACTGAAGATTTTATTGTGAGGCCCATTGTAGAGTCCCACTCCTTTAACTCGGATTTTCTCCACATGAAAGCCTCAGTCCAAATCGTAGGCTCTATATGGGAGAAATTTTGGAGACGTTGCCTTGTGCCATCAACAATGGAAAGGTAAAGGTAAAGGTCTAATAGCACCAATTTCAACAAATATGAGCCTAACTAAAGGTATATTGGGTTTATGTCGTTTATGAAACCCATTTAAGAAATGTATAAAGGAGGGAGGGAGGGAGACTGCTACACACAAAAAGTGGAGATGTATAGTAGTATTGTACTTTTTTTTTTTTTTTTTGATAACGCAGGGTTCCTAGCCCTTTGGACCAGTATAATCCCTACGGGCCCAGGAGAGAAAGTCGGCTAAAATTCTCTTGTGGCTCTAGTGTGGTAGTGCAGTTTCGAACGCACACCCTCCGGGTGCAAATCGTGGTCCTACGCCTTGAGCTACCCCTCGGGGTTTTAGTTGTATTGTACATGTCACTATGTGGTTATGGGTTAGATAAAATCAGGCTGGTCCACATGATCAATCCAACCCAATCACTCACCTTTCTAGGAATTTACATGTCATATTCTTCACTGCTACCAATACAATCAATTAGATATAAACATCTCTTAAAATAAGATTTAAATAGTTAGAAATATAATTAAAAAATCTAAAAGGAATATACAAAGTTTGAAATCCATTCAACAACGTAACATAAAAAAAAACACTAAACCAGATATAGAAAAGTAATGTTATACTGACTACATACTTGATGACGCTTGATTTGGGGTAGATCGAAACATTGTCTCAAGACACCTACAAAAATTCATTGTAAGATCTTTATTGTAAGAGAAAATAAATTTAAAAAAGATTGCAATCAATTTTTATCACATGTATCTTCAATCTAAATTAATTGTCATATTCGCGGGAGAGTGAATACTGTTTCCTTATATGACTATCAATCTTTGAAGTTAATAACCATAGACGGTTTCCTTATATAATTAAGTGGCGATCAATCTTCTAATATGATTATTATATACGGTTTCTCTCTGGGGCTACAGGGTAGTTTACCCGGCTTCACTCTGGGCCTGGAGGGATTAGTCCTGCCCAAAGGGTTGGGAACCCTCCCATAACAAAAAGAAAATAAAAAATATGATCATTATATACTGTTTCCTTATAGGTCAGTAATTATTTTAGACAATCAAATTATACAATTTTCTTATATGTTAATCAATGTAATTAGAATATATGGTTTACTTATGTGGTCATCAATTTAATTAGAATCCATGTATGGTTTATGATGGATAAGCCAAATTCCTTAAAACATGGGCGCACTAATAATACCTAGAAAAACAATATCATATATAGAAAACATATAATGTTAATTGGTAACATCACTATTCTAATATCAATATAATAAAAAATGATGTTATCATTTTTTTTCCATCTGGATGCAGTCCATAATCTATTTTAAATTTGAAAATATTAATTGGTAACATCACTATTCTAATATATATATATATATATATCAATCTAAAAAAAAGGGCGTTACTATGGATGTTTCTTGACCATAATATTGGACAATCTGGATGCAGCCCATAATCTATTTTAAAACAAAAAATAATAGTTGATAACATCACCATTTTAATATCAATAAAAAAGATCAACACACAATATCTTAGCGCATGGGCCTTATTATGGATGATACTTGGCCATAATATTGGACAATCTATTTGCAGTCCATAATCTATATTAAATAAAAAAATGTTAATTGGTAGCATCACTATTCGCGCACTAAAAGAATTGATTTAATTGACCTTCCAAACTGAGATGCTCTGGCCACATTCACAATCTGATAAAAGCAAAAGTGAAAATATATAGCGCCATGTGTCGCTCCACATGAAAGTTGAGGGTGCTCGAGCCGATACTGTGATCCATAGCTTAGAATAAAACGTTACAAATAAATGGTTCTGAAAGTTTTTCAGAAATACTAATGACCAGAATAAAACATAATAAGAAATTGTAGTCACTCACCGATATATATATTAAAATTAATCTAAATGAAAAACAACAGGTCTCTTGGTGCCCATCCCCTTAACTTATTGCCACATGTGTTGGGCCCTTAGATCGATGTGCTAGAAGTCAAAAAGCCAAAATGGATCTATGTACTAACTCATGACATTGATATAAATAATTAACAGGATGATATGTGGTTAAGAGAGATCTTAGGGCATATGGATGGATAGATTTTAGGAGATAAGTTTGGGATAAAAATATAGAATGAGATATTTTAGGAGATAAGGATAGGAATGTAGAAAGAGAGATTTTAGGGGAAATAATTAAAAAGAGAGAAGGGCAATTCCGGAAGTGGCAGCGCAAAAAGCCTGAGGTTGCGCCACGTGTCCTCCTCCCAGAAACCTCCCTCCGCCACGTGTCGCTCCCCCGCGAAAAACCTGCTGCTATTATATATATAACTAGCGCTTCGGGGCCCGCACCCAACACGGGCCTTTAATTCATCGACACGTACCCCAACGTTTAAATCATTATCAACCATTATCTTCATGATGTTGAAAATATATCTCTAGACCATTTCACAAGTCTATATATATGAGTTCATCAATACATAAAGAAAATCAATTTGACATGAATTTATAGAAAACATGAAGGAGGCTACCACATAATATACACATAAAAAGGATTAACTAACATAACCCAACCCTGAACCCTCATTATATCAATGTCAAATCCTTTGAAAAATTAAAAAATTAATAACACATCTTCTTCGATATGAATGAATAATTAATAACAAATCTTATCCTAAATATTAAAAATGAATAATTGAAAACAAAGAAATCTTGCTTGATTTTAAAATAAGTGAATAAATTCACTCTGCAATATTCAAACCTATTGCTTTTTAAAGTTCTTTGTAACGCATAAATATAGATTGAAAATGTGGGTTACCTTTTCCATACATGCCAGTTTTATCATCTCATCATCCATATATATATATTTTGGTAAATACATCATCCATAGTTGTAACCCCTCCAGCCACAGAATAAGCGGGATCCTAAATAATATGAAAAATCTTTGGGTTTTGAGTTGGTTGTGCTTATCCCTTCATACCCCTGAACCCTCATTATATCAATGTCAAATCCTTTAAAAATTTAAAAAATTAATAACACATCTTCTTCGATATGAATGAATAATTAATAACACATCTTATCCTAAATATTAAAAATGAATAATTGAAAACAAAGAAATCTTGCTTGATTTTAAATTAAGTGAATGAATTCACTCTAAAATATTCAAATCTATTGCTTATTAAAGTGCTTTGTAACCCATAAATATAGATTGGGGGCATTGCAAGGGTTGTGTATATATCTCTTTTCCATCCCCTCTCTCTCTCGTTTTCTTTTCCCATACATGGGTGGTGGCCCCACTAAGCAGCAGTTTCTCTTAACCTCATTTTCATATATATGTGGGCCCCACATACGATTCAAATCTATCAGCTGGTGCCCCACTACAACAACTTTTTCAATTTAATGGATCCAATTTTGTTTTCTATCCATACACGGGACCATGTCGGATTTCACAGATGGATGGGCCTCACTTATTTATTTAGTTATTTTCTCAGTTTCATTGGTCATTATTTCTTGTTTTTTTATTCCCCACCCTTACATGACCCCACACGACCCCACACACATAATCAATAATGAAAACATAAGATGTTTGGAAAAATTAATTCCTTACTTAAAAACTATTTAAATTCAAATTCAAATTCAGGATGTTAATGCACATTTTTTCAATTTAATGGATCCAATTTTGTTTTCTATCCATACACGGGACCATATCGGATTTCACAGATGGGTGGGCCCTACTGATTTATTTAGTTATTTTCTCAGTTTCATTGATCATTATTTCTTATTTTTTTATTCCCCACCCTTACATGACCCCACACGGCCCCACACACATAATCGATAATGAAAACATAAGATGTTTGGAAAAATAAATTCGCTACTTAACTATTTAAATTCAAATTCAAATTCAGATTCAGGATGTTAATGCCCAGTTTTTTGTTGGCCCCAACTTCAAAACAGAACCCATTTCTGTGTTGAGTGAGGACGTACAATCAACAGGACAAATCCCATCCATTGGATGGGTTCATGGCCAATCCAAACCATTTCCAGAGAACCTCGTATACCTTTATGCCTGAGAGAACCTCGTATACCTTTATGCCTGAGAGAGAGAGATAGAGAGAGAGATATCACTATATATCATGAAAAGATTCCACATGAGGATTGTGGAATATGCATGGATTAGAAGATGGAAAGCAATGCAAATAATAAGGGGAACTTAAAAAAAAGCAGTGGAGGTTAGTGGAGGTTGCAGAGAGTGGAAAGTGAGGAGGAGGTGATGGGCGACTGCACAGTGGGCTAAGCAGGGCATGGGAGAGAAGGGGAGGATGGAGAGCAGAGAAAGGAGAAGTGGAAAGGAGGAAGGAAAGAGAGGGAGAATGAGGAGGAGCGAGGGCAGCAGGCTGGTTTGGTCGAGATGGAGTGGACGATGGAAGAGAGGGAGAGTGAGAGATGGGGAGTGAAGGAAAGAGAGGTCCTCAGTGGCATAGAAAACAGAAGCTGAGGAGGAGGTGATGGGCGTCTGCACAGTGGGCAGGGCGTGGGAGAGAAAGGGAGGATGGAGAGCAGAGAAAGGAGAAAAGGAAAGGAGGAAGGAAAGAGGGGGAGAAGGAGGAGGAGCGGGGGCAGCAGGCTGGTGTGGGTGAGATGGAGTGGGGGTTGCAAGGAGAGTGGAAAGTGAGGAGGAGGTGATGGGCGCCTACACAGTGGGCTGGGCAGGGCGTGGGAGAGAAAGGGAGGATGGAGAGCAAAGAAAGTAGAAGAGAAAAGGAGGAAGGAAAGAGAGGGAGAATGAGGAGGAGCGGGGGTAGCAGGCTGGTTTGGTCGAGATGGAGTGGGCGATGGCAGAGAGGGAGAGAGAGAGATGGGGAGTGAAGGAGAGAGGCAACGGAGAGAGAGGGTGAAGCAGGGAGAGGAGAAGATGGCAAAGAGAGAGGGAGATGAAGAGGTTGGTGCGCAGTGGGGCGGAGAGAGTTGCGGGCGGAAGGGAAAAATAGAGATGGAAGGAGAGATAGGTTGAAGTAGTGACAGAGAGAAACAAAGGAAGGAGAAGAGGGGGGAGAGATAAAGGAGGGGAGATGGAGTGGGCGGTGGGAAGGCGCAGTGGGTGCATGTGGTGGGCGGAGTTGCAGGCGGAAGGGAAAAATAGAGATGGAAGGAGAGATAGGTTGAAGCAGTGACAGAGAGAAACAGAGGAAGGAGAAGAGGGGGGAGAGATAAAGGAGAGAGGGGAGATGGAGTGGGCGGTGGTAGAGAGGGAGATGGGGAGTGAAGGCGCTAGTGGGTGCATGTGGCAGGGGTGCAGGGAAGAAGGAAAAGTGCGTGGGAGGAAGAAGAAGATGGAGAAGAAGAGAAGATGATGCAAGTGCAGTTTGTATGGTGGGTGCAGTTGGAAGTGAAGGGAAGGGGGGAAGAAAGAAGAAGATGGAGAAGAATGGTAGAAAAGAGAAGAGAGCAGAAAAGATGTCGTGTGTGTGTGCAGGTGGGGTGTCCAGGAAGGTGTGCAGTGAAGGAGGAGGAGGAGGGAGAGAAAAAAGAGAAAGAAAGAGGACTAAGGGAATAGATGGTGAGGCCGAAGGGATGTGCAGGGGGTTGTGTGGATTGCAGGAAGGAGGGAGAAAAGAAAGGAGCGAAGGGTGTGCAGAGAGAGTGCTCCATCTCATCCTTACGCCGGGCAACATACTGATGCAGCGTCCGCGCCGTCTGTTCTGCACGTGGGAAGAGGGCGGCGACGGTGCTGCGCAGGGAGGAGGAAGAAGAGAGGCGGAGGTGGTGGCGAGCAGAGAGAGTGCTCCAATGGAAGATGAAGGATGGGGCGCAAGGGCTGTGAAGGTGTGTTGGTGAGTGTGGTGCGCAGGGGAGGAGAAGAAAATGAAAAAAGAAACGAAGAAGAAAGGAAGATGATGGATGGGGCGCAGGGGCTGTGGCAGGTGGGTGCTGCGGCTGTGGCAGGTGGGTGCTGCAGCTGTGCATGGGTTTAGGTGTAGGGAGAAGAAGAAGGAGGGAGAAGAGAAAGAAAGGAAAAAAGAAAAAGAAGAGGGGTGTGCAGGTGGTGATGAAGTTGCAGTAGGAGGAAGAAGAAGAGAGGAAAAAGGAAAGAAAGAAGAAGAAAGAGGGTGTGGGTGCAGTACAGGAGAGAGAGGAAGAGCAGCACAGTGGGTAGTTGTGAGGGAGAGGAGAAGAAGAAGAAGGGACCTGCGAGGCGGCTGTGTGTGTGAAGGTGGGCGTAGTGTGCAGGGAAGGAGAAGCAAAGGAAAAAAAGAAAGAAAGAGAATGGAAGATGATGGATGGGGATAACGGACAGTTTAAATCGTGGGCAAGGATAAAGATTGATTGATTAAAGGAGATTTTAAAATTGAATGGGAGGAATTTTAGGGGAGTTGGAGAGAGATATTAGGGAGAATGAGAGATTTTAGTGATTGGATTGCATGGGGATTTAAATTTAAAAGGAATTAAAAAGGAGGGAAGGGCAATTATGGAAGCGGGTGCGCAAAAAGCACGAGGGCGCGCCACGTGTCTCCCTCCCGGGCACCCTCCCCCGCCACGTGTCGCTCCTCGAAGAAAAAACCTGCTGCTATACAATATATAACTAGCGCTTCAGGGCCCACGCCCAACGCGGGCCTTTAATTCATGGAAAGAATAAAAATAAAAAAGCTGGTAAGATTCAGATAGATTGAGCACTCAGCTACAAGATGGGTTACAACTAAAGGCACGAGAGAGAGAGAGAGAGAGAGAGAGAGAGAGAGAGAGAGAGAGAGCACTTTTGGAATTTGCCAAAGTGAGGACTAAAATGCAGGTTGAACACATCCAGACAGACAGACATGTGCGCGTGTGCATTATAGATAGATATATAATCTACAATTAAAATAATGGCCTGAATCGTTGTAAAAATAGAGTACAAGGAAACGAAATTGGTTGGCAAGAGAGAAATAGATGCAATTGACAATTAAAATAATTGATTAAACTGGGAAGAAAGTAGAGTGTATAAAAATGAAGTTCCTCTATAAGAAAGTCCACAATAAGCAATAGTGATCAATAGAAAAAAAAAAGGAACAGACAACTCCAAAAAAAAAAAATAATAAAGATGAATTAGGGAAGGGAAAACCAATAAAAATTGGAGGAACCAATATCAGCGATGTGAAGAGGGTAATGATCTTCACTGATGAACATTATGGCAAAAATTAATCCATTACAAAAAATAATTAAGAAAAAAAATATTTATAACCTACATTAGAAATAGCATAGAGGCAAAAATAAATTCAATCCAAGAGAAATAAATTTTAATAATAAAATAATAGAAAGGAGCTTCAAACCTTGGTCTTTTCTCCATTGGCTTTACAAGGAATGCCTCATCAAGAAACAAAATCACCATCAAAGTAACTTTCATAAAAAAAATTAAAAAAATTATTTTTTTAAAAATTCAAAAAGAATCACCATAATAGCTAGTCAGTTTATAATAATAAAAAGTTGATAAATTATTAATAAATGTTCTCATAACTATTTTAGAATGCTATTATACCCATAAAAAAAACTTTAAAAAAAGATTAAAAAAGAATCACCATCATAGTCAGTTTATAATAATAAAAAGTTGACAAATTATTAATAAATGTTCTCATTAACTATTTTAGAATGCCATAATACCCATCTAACATCGACACGTACCCCAAAGTTTAAATCATTATCAACCATTATCTTCTTGATGTTGAAAATATATCTCTAGACCATTTCACAAGTCTATATATATGAGTTCATCAATGCATAAAGATAATCAATTTGACATGAATTTATAGAAAACATGAAGGAGGCTACAACATAATATACACATCAAAAGGATTAACTAACATAACCCACCCCGAACCCTCATTATCTGACATCTAGTGAAAGGTTGCTGCTTATAATTAATCACGTCCTTCTAAAAATAAGGGCCATGAGCAAGGTAGGAGTTTATACCATGCAACTCTCTTTCCTTTGTATTATTTTCAACGATCCAACAATCTAACGTTGGTTAATTTAGACGACTTGAGAGAGATGACAGAACTGAGTAGTAGTAGTAGAAGCTGGTCATGGTCAGATGCTTCACAGGATCTTCTCCAGCTGATTTTGAAGTTCCTAACCCCACTCAATTATCTTCGTTTTGGCTGTGTTTGCCGCTCATGGCGAATAGCTCAAAGATAATGTCTTGATCCTCCTGCTCAGGACCCCTCCCCCTTCTACATCAACGAAGATGAGCACGGGGAAAGTATCGAACTCTACAGTTTCTCAGAGAAGAAAATATACAAGAAACCACTACAGCGTCGCTTTTCTTTCGCAATATCCATTGATGCGGTCCTCCGCCAGCCTCAGCTCCGATCCAGTCCTCTCGACCCCACCGAAGCCCGGGTCGTTCAAGATTAGACCGTCGATCTTGAACCGAGGAGGGGCCTATAGATCGACCACCCTCAGCGCGGCGTGGTAGGAGATATTGCCGCCAGTGCTGTTGCCCATGAGGAAACAGCGGGAGAGGTCTGCGGATCCAAACCACGGGTCCCTGTCGGACTCGTCTCTGACCCAACGGATGGCGTCGATGGCGTCATCGTAGGCGGCTGGGAGTCGGTGCTCGGGTGCGAGGTGGTACTCGACCGAGACGACGACGACTTGAGTGGGTACAGAGGAGAAGAGATGGACAGAGATGTGAAGGAAGGTGTTGGTTGTTTAAAGGTGGGTCATTGGACTTTGGCCGTAAGAGTTGAAGTGGGTTCATGTATGATGCAGTAAAGAAAGTGAAATGAAAGAGAGATGGCTGTGATGAAGAGGTTGAATGGTAGAGGTTAATTTGGTTTACATAGGTGGCTAGGTTCAGTATGTGGTGGTTGTTAACGTAGGCAGGCCGTGAGATTGCTGTTTGGTTATGGGAATAAGATGTGAAGAAGATAATGATGCAGATATGAAGGGAGGTTATGTGTTTGGAAAGTGGGTCGTGTGAAGATACGCAATGGCAGTGAAGTTAGATGGGTGAGAATAGCAGAGACGAATGAAGTAAAACATGGAACTTGAAACAAAAAATTGAAACAAAGAAGGTGAGAAGAGAACCTGAGATATAACAGAGTGCAGTGATGCGATGAGAGACGATTCATAGAGTTGAAGCTCGGATGATGCCGTGATGAGGGTCATCCCATTGGGTTCTATGAATGAGGATGGTGTTGGGATTGGTGTATGCCCTAAAGCCCACTAGCTGCACTCTCATTCTTTGTTACTGGATATTTACTGGTTATTTAATGGATGACTCTTTTATGCTTAAACATGTATATATGTATAGTTGTGTAAGGCCCATTGTTTCTAGTAAATGAATTAGGTGTGTAGTGTCTACGCACAGATAGGTCTAATTCATGGACAACTGGAAACATCATATTTGTTCATAACTGAGAGATGGAGCTGGGCACTTCATCTTGGTATAAGTTATAATGAGAGACTCTCCTGTATTCAGGGTGACTTACCTGAGTCATGGGAGGGCTTTCCCGGATTCATCTCATTAGTGCATATGCAATGCATTGAACAGGACCATGGTAGGTGTAAGATCCCGACCCCAGTTCTTTTGTTTAGTATTGTTTTAATCGTGGTTTAGCTTTTAAGTAAGATTTGAGCTGGTTTGACCTTGTTTTTGAGTTTGACTAGTTTTTCCCATAGCCTTTGAGATTTTGAGGACCGTTGACTTTGGTTTGACCCGGTCCATATGATATGTATTTTTATGAGAAATTACTTCCGATTTCTAAAAATTCTAAATTTGGTGTATTTTGACTCATTTTATGAAGTTTAACAACTTTCATGTTTTGACCATTTTGATTTGATAATCAGAAAATGCGTTTTTCGAGAAAAAGGGCAAAAATGACTTTTTACACTAAATCTGTCCATGAATTTCGAAAATTTCAGAAATTGGGGAAAGTATACTTTCTGGAAAGTAGAAATTTCGCTGATCATTTTTGTCTTCTTCGTCGTTTTCATTCGGGACCCGTAAACGTTAGTTTCAGCTTTGGTAAGATTGGGGCCCATGGGGCCCAGCCCATTATTCTCTATAAAGCCAATGGGGCTCTTCTCTTTCCCCATTCTTCTTCTTTTCCTGCAACAAAGGGGAGTTTAGGGTTTTCCTCCCAGCCCTTTCTCTCTCCTCTTGGAAACCCCTCTTCTTGGATGCTAAAGGGAGATTTGATCTCACCTTCTTCTTCCTCCCTCTCCAAGCATTCCAAAGAACCCATTTGCAAGAGATTTGAGCTAGGAGAGACCTCTTTTCCAAGCCTTTCTTCTTGGTTTGAGCTTCAAAAAGGTGAGCAATGGATTTCTTTCCCCAAATCTTGGTTTTCCAAACCATCTAGAATGTGTTGCCATACATGCAAGGGTCTTCCTTGAGTTTTTGCAATGGATTTGTTTTCTAGGGTTTATTCATGAGCCATTTTGGGGGTTTTGTGATTTTGGGAGCTTGAGACCCTAGAGCATGGTTTGAAGAGCACCTTAGCCTTTATTTTGGCTTGAGGCAAGTAGATTCTACAACTAATATAATGATTTCTCTTATTTGGTAACATTTCATGAGTTTTCTTCTTATGTGCTAATCTTCTTTGATTTATGGATCTACTTTGATTGAATGAACCAATGTTTCATTGATTTCAATTTATGTTATTGCCTTACAATGCCTTGGAAGTTTGCTTTCACTTTGGTTATTTTGAGAATTTGATATCTTATGTCAAAAGTTGGTGTTCAAAGAAAAAGAGGAAAACTTTGATTTAAAAGTGTTGTATTTGATTAATTGGATTGCTAATTAATGGTGATTTGATGAGTTTGGAAGGTCAAGGAAGGGCCCAAATGATCTAGGGAATTTGTATGGAGGATTAGGAATCAAAAAGAATAAAAAAGTGTGGAAAAAAGGGGAGAAAATGCCCCACGAGCCGGACTGGACAGAGCCCAGTCCGCTCGAGCGACCCAGTGGGCCGCTCGAGCGGACCAGGTTCTGCCTGGGCTCGCTCGAGCGACCCACTGGGTAGCTCGAGCGACCCAGGCTCTGTCTGGGCTTCGCTCGAGCGGGCCTGGGGTCGTTCGAGCGAGCCCAGCCCAGCCTGGGGGCCTGTTTCAGGTGGTTTTCTGGGCCCGTTTTAAATCAGTTTTGGGCCTGTTTTTGGGGTGTTCTTTGGACCTATTTCTTGGACCATTCAAGTTAGTTTTTGGGCCATTTCAAGACCTGATATTGGGTCATTTTAGGGTCTGATATTGGGCTGTTTTAAAACCTGTTTTGTGGGCCATTCAAGATTAGTTTTGGGCTGTTTTTAAGACCTGTTTTGTGGGCCATTCAAGATTAGTTTTGGGCTGTTTTTAAGACCTGTTTTGTGGGCCATTTAAGAGTAGTTTTTGGACTGTTATTAAGGACTGTTTTGGGCTCGGTTTAAGGCCAACTATGGGCCTGTTTTAAAGAGATTTGGGATTACTTGTGATGTTTGGAAAATTGTGAAATGGGAATGGGAATGAGGTGAGAATGAGCATATGTGAAATTATCCGGGAACCCTTCAAGTCTCAATACGCACTTTATCATTTAAATGTTATGGATTTTCATTGGCATCAAACGCACTCTTTATTAATCAATGTTTAAAGGTTAAATGCGTATTGAGATGGTTCCTTGGTAAATCATTAAGTCATTCTCCACTATCCATTCCATTTCAAGTCAGAAAATGTATTTGTATTTGTATTTGTATTCGTTGGTAAACTAATTTAAATAGCATCGGTGATTTGCTATAAAATCATGTGGTTCTCCACGTTCGAAAGGATTGATCGTATGATTTTATACAAATCACTTTAATGTGTATTTGAGTGGTTTACCTAGGAATATTCGTATGTTTTCTCCGAATCGATGTGAAAGGAGATTGGAGTGGTTTGTCACATTCGGGATTTCTTCGATGGGACTATTATTTTGATAAGACTAGTATTTTGAAAATGAAACCTCGAGGCAAGACGGGGCCAGAGCTTTGTAGTGTGAGCCCCTGAGCCAAAGGGATTAGTATTATGGTTTGATTCGTATCGGTTCGAGTTTTGAAAACTAAAGGCACCACTAGGCTTAGGTCACCTTGTCGGGCTGATCACCCGGCTTGGGATCTTTAATTTGTCCGCCAACTGCAGCTTGGATTCTGTCTGTACCGACCATGGCAACGGTTCCTATCTGCCGGTCCCATTTGTATGGCTACGGTTCTGATTTTTGATCTGCCGGTCCCATTTGTATGGCTACGGTTCTGATCCTATTTCCGGTACCACGTTCAGTGGCTACGTTTCTGTCTGCTCTTGTTACTTCGGTAATAGGAGAATATAGCTATGTGTGGTTGCCAATGTTTTATCTGTGTATTACTTTATTTTATGGTTCTTGTTGATTATACTCTTCATGCTTTAAATTTGTTAATGTTTATGAAATCGATCATTATCATATTGTCGCTATTATCCAGGATTTGAAATGTATTTCCAACTATTAAATGTTTTACGTAGGCTGTTATCTTTTCAAGATATTTATGCTCAGAGTCGGTTCGTTTATTTGTCTTGATATTTATGTTCGGACTTTCGATCGTTTTAGCATGTTTTATTGTCATTATTGTTTAGACTATTTATTCGGTTTTACGATGATTTCATCAGGTTTTACGAGTGTGCTTTGGTTTCATATTACTTGTTTATTTGCTTGCCAGACCGTCGTGTCTGACCCTTTTTGTTGGTGCCAGTTTCTTCTCTTTCTGTCTTTATGTGTTTGATCAGAGGAGGCGGTGGGACCGCCGGTCTGACGTGAGAGGCTGCCCATTGATATCATCTAGATGTCAAGCTTGGCACCAGAGTTCGTATCAAAATGTTGGGGTAGTAGTTCTGTTTAGTTGGATATATTTTTGTATGGCTTTATTAGCCTTTTTCTTTGGGTTGTAATTAAGACATTTGTTAATTGTAAATTGAATTTGTGGGAAATAATAGTTTTGTTACTACCAGCTCAGTGTTCTATGATTTACAATTTATGCCAGTCTGTTTATTTGATGGCTTTATGATATTGGTTGCGTGCGACACGGAACCCGATGGCCACGGATTCCGAGTCGTAACATCTTGTTTAACTTCCGCGAAAATATACTCTGATTGTGATGGGATTTGATTATCCTCATTGACGCGGATCTTGGGAAACATAACAAAAGTTTCAAATTATCCCAAAATTTCGCACTCCGGGATCGGTTCACTGCAGGGCCCGGTTTCGGGGTGTGACAGTAGGTGTGATCTCTAAAATAGTACTATCACAGAGATAGATCAAATCACCTCATGCTACTGAGTGACCGATGCTCTTAATCTTGAGCATTTGTGGATGAACTGACGAAGTCAAGTTCTTGTGCTTTAATTCACTATGGGTGAGATTCTTTTCATGGGTCAACAGCTCTGTGTTTTGGGTACTCGGACTTGATCAGTTGGGACGTGCAGATGCAATAAAGAATCTATGCCATCTAATGATGGAATGATCGTCCCCTTAGAATTATCCGATTAATCATCAAAATCTAAGATCTTAGTATATGGATGTTCCGTATGGATATTGAACTTGTGGGTCGCTCCCTGGATCAAGAGAATGATATCCGGATGATGATTATGTTAAGGATATGAAGTTCTAAGGTTTAGATATAATCGGGAAGGTTGATAGTACATGTGATAACCTGACTCGATTATGGATGTTACATAGAGGGGCATTCAGGTCATTACACTTAGTAGGTCGAAGACAACTGTCATTTTATGACGAGCTTATTATATTATATATTTGTCCTTGGAGTTCAACCATAACTCTTTAGTGGAATGAGTTAAGGTTAAAATAGTCTTAATGTTGCTATGGGTTTAGCATGGACATTTTGGTCATTTTGGGAGCCAATGGCAAATATGTCTTTTGGTCCCTTCTCTAGTCATTTTTCAAGATTGGCATGGTTTCCTAAAATGTTTAGATAACATAAGGATGAATTATTTTAGTGGAAAAATAATTTTAAGTTTAAATTCAAATAGGCCTTTGATGGCATACATGAATTTAATTCTAGATAAATTGTATGTGGGCCATAGTGTGCATTAATATGTGGGACGTTCATAATGGGATTTCCATGGGTAAGGTTTCCAATTTTGAGTAGGTCTCTCTACTTGGAAGGTTGGACTCCTCTTTGGATTAGTATTCCTATGAGAAAGTTTTCTTTTTTGGATTAGGAACTTAAAATTAGTAAGTGTTGTACAACTAGGATTACTAATTGCATGGGAAGTTCCTTAGTTTCATTTTCTAATTGGATTGCATCTAAAATGAAATAAATCTTTAGATTATACTTTCCTTTTAGGACATCTTTGAGAATTAGGAGAGATAACTTTATGGGAAAGCTATCCCAAAGTTTCTATAAAAGAAACCTCATACCCCTTGGACGTCCACCATAACAAGAGAGTGCAAGAGTCCCACACGTCCAGCCTTGGGTTGTTTTCTTCTTCATTGAAGAGAGCTTTAGGTCTGAGATTTTTCCTTAGAAAAATAGTTCTCAATTCCTAGATTAAGATCCCACCATCTTAGCCAATCAGATTTGGAAGTGAGATAGGGGAGAAGATCAAAGGCAATACTACTGCAGAAAATTCCAGCAATTTGTTTGCTAGTTGCAAGTCTGAGTTCGGGCCTTTGGATCTATTTTTTCAGAGATTTGAAGTCTATAAATCTTCGAGGTAATAGTCTTCTTCTTTCTCCTTTAATTATACACTTGTTGGTCATGAATTCATGGAGTTCTCATGCGATCTCTATGGCTGATTTATGCTGCCCAAATCAGATTTTTTAAAATCTGTCATGTTACAAATTAGCCGTGAATGTCTTCCGCTAATTCAGATCTAAATCGCAGTTTCTTTCAGATGGATCTCTATAGATGAGACGCATGTTTGGGTAAGTTCGGTTGTGGCTTGATGGTGAGACCGAGAGAAGGGCTGCCGCATGAGGGAGATGGGTCCGAGCGAGGCTGGGTTGAGGCGTGGGTGATGAGATGGAAAGAGGGAGATGGAGATGGTGGAATGGGTCTGGGTTGTTGCGCAGGGACGTGGGCTGAGATGAAGGAGGGAGAAGGGTTTATGGAGAGATGAGATTGGAGAGATTTTAGGGAGAATGAGTGATTTTAGTAATTGGATAGGGATAGAAAGGGCAATTCCGGAATCAAGCCGTGCAAAAAGCACAAGGCTGCGCCACTTGTCCTCCTCCCAGGAAGCCTCCCCGCCACGTGTCGCTTCCCCGCGAAAAAACCTGCTGCTTTAATATATATAACTAGCGCTTCGGGGCCCACGCCCAACGCGGGCCTTTAATTCATGATGGGAAAATCCAATTTAAGTTAAAAGTAGACACCCAGTAAACATACAAACTACATTTAATACATGGGTTGTGCAGAACAAAAAGGGATTAATATGTGATCGTTACAAATTTAAAATGGAAAAATAAAGGAAGATAGAAAAATTAGATTACAAAGTTTGATCTCATATAATATCAACCCGATTCAAAGTTTGACCATTTCATTGTTAGAGTTATAAGCTAGCAGACCAACCAATTTATTTTTTTCACTGGTAAAAAGCATGAAATGAAAATTTTAAAAATATACAATAAAAAAGAAACAACAAAGGATATTAGAAAAGATTATTAAAAGCAATTCATGCCTGATTGTGGATGTTTATCATAGGATCCACCAAACGAATCAAGGGAAAAGCTACACTTCAGGAACATAGTATGTGGGTTTAGTTTTATCCTATTTTTTCAGAATGCTGGATATAAAAAGTCTTATGCATGGTCAATCTAACACAAATACTATTATTAAATGCAATTGATGCCTGATTATGGATGCTCTACCATAGGGCATATCTGGTACATACAAATTGTATTTACAATCAAGCATGAAATTCAGCTCGACTCATAGTAGAGCTCAATTAAATCTCTGCTCTGGTTCGCCTTCTTATGCTTGGTCTGGGGTGTGGGTGCATGTGCATGAGGGTATGGGGATGTAAAAGGGACCTAAACTCACCCACCCACATAGTGTCCATCATTACACAGTATTGGTCTATATATTTTCCAAAAAAGTTCAATAGAAGTGAACTATATTTATATAAATTTAACCTAAATTTATCTTTTTCTTTAAAGTAAGTCAATGTGAAAAAAGGACCTCTCTGATAAAAGAAACTGTACCACATTCCTAACCACTTGACATGAGCTTTCTTTTGAAACCTAGATTGTCTCCTTATGACACATGACAGACCAATGATCCATGGGTCAACGTTTGGGCCCAACCCATATTCAATTTATATTTTACCTTATTTAGACTTGTTTATTTTAGTGACTTATGTTTTAAGTATGGATGTTTTAATAAATAATATTAATAAAAAAGAACGTAAAAAATATACAGAAAAAATTTCATCAAATGATAATAATAAAAATAAAAGTACATGACAAAATAAATAATATTAATAAAAAATCAATGAATGTAAAAAATAAACTAAAAATTATAAAAATATAAATCTAAATAAACCGGCCTCTTCATCAAAATATAATAATAAAAATAAAACTACATGATAAAAATAAATAATACTAATAAAAAAGGAATGAATGTAAAAAATAAACAGAAAAAATAAAGAAATAGAAATCTAAATAAACCATCCTCGTCATCAAAATATAATAATACATAAATAAACCATCCTCGTCCAACGCGAGCCTTTAATTCATAGTGGGCAAACCCAAATTAATTTAAAATGAACACCTAGTACATATGAAATTGCACATTTTGGAAAATTAATAAGGGGTAGCAAAATGATAAAATCTCAGGACAATTTAAACAAATATAAATGATGGAAAAAATGACAACTTATAAACAAATAAAAAAAGGAAAGAAATAAAATTCTCCAAATGATCCATTTAATAGATGAATTCAGTTTTTTCAGGTATTTCTGCCAAACTAACCCAAAGACTATACAAAATGACTAACTTTATTACTATGACTCACCAACCAAACCCAAACTTCCATGTTACATCCACTTCATTATTATGACCCACCAACCTAACCTGAACTTCCATGCTACATTGATAATAGTGTTTTCATTTTCAATCCTATTAATAAATGGGCAAGCATTAGGTTAGTAAAGTGATTTGGAATTAGGACCAAAATTAAACCTAACATGGGTCGTTGGAAACTATAAACCTAAACATACCCTTTAATATATGGGTGAGGCTTAGGTTAGTAAAGAATAAATTTAAACCTTAGTAATTATATACATAGGAAAAGAATAATTTTCAAAATAATTAGCGGGACTTAAAAAAAAAGTATGAAAACTATATTTTTTTTCAAGAAAGTACAATCTATTGTAAAATGACAATCTCAGAACATATTAAACAAAATATATCTGAAGAAAACAAATTAAAAATGGAAAACAATTCATTTTAGTTTATTTTAAAAATTGCTTGGAGCACCATATCCCATATTTTCCTATATTCATATCCTTATATTTTCCTATATTCATATCCTTCATGCAACGATGGCTGTTTCTTCATAATTGTGGAGTCTAAAAACCATGTGCAATGATTATTATCTCTCTTTTTTATTATTTTTTCTATTTTTCCAAAGAGAAGAAGATCACTCTAATTTCCAAAGATCCAACAATTCATTTTAGTTTATTTTTAAAACCGCTTGGACCACCATATCCTATATTTTCCTATATTCATATCCATCATGCAGACAGCCTTTATGGATTTCTTATAATGATTTTGCTCTGAAGCTCCAATTATCTAACTAGAATTATTCATATCCTATGTTTTGCTCATGTGGGGCATCAATCCTAAGTGTCGACCAAGTTTGACACTTAGGATCCAAATAAAATGAGGGCTGATCACTTGTCTACTACTACTACCTATAGACATGACCCAAGGGGGCAAGTGTATTCACAAAGGACCAGCCATATAGCTCTATTTTTTTGCAATTTGTGTGAGCCGTTTGCATTGATACAAATTACAAATGGACCTTTTTGTTTAGATGGCTGGATCACAGGTCATCTGGAATCCAGATGGCAAATGGGTTATAGGTTGGGTCACCCTGAACTCGATGTGGGTCACCCTCCAGCTTGACCCATAACTTAAGTAGGTTAATATATACAAATTATCCAGCATAACCCACAAACTGTGTAGGTTAGCCAACCTAACCCAATCTGATTAATTTGTACACAGGAGATCCATTACCAAGTTTTTTGTCAGTAAAAAGTTGGACCAAGGTCCATTGTTTGACATTTTTCTAGCCCATGCATTGACCAATCCATCTAATTTCTAGCCCATTTGACCTAACCCAATCTGATTAATTTGTACACATGAGATTCATTACCAAGTTTTTTGTCAGTAAAAAGTTGGACCAAGGTCCATTGTTTGACATTTTTTTAGCCCATGCATTGACCAATCCATCTAATTTCTAGCCCATTTGTAAATGCTTACCCTAACTCTAACTCCAACTCCAACTCCAACTCCATATGACTTATATGAATTGAGAATAAATAATATTATTAAAAAAGGATGAATGTCAAAAATAAACAATAAAAATAGAAAATCAGAAATTTCAATCAAGAAAATTTAATAATTCTGAATCTCCTATTTTTTCTCTTCTCTCCTACTTTTCCTCTCCTTAAAAGAAGGAATGAATGTAAAGAATAAACAGAAAAAATTAAAAAAAAACATAAATCTAAATAAACTGGCCTCTTCATCAAATAATAAGAATAATATTAAAACTACATAGCAATAATAAATAATATTAATAAAAAAGGAATGAATGTAAAAAATAAATAAAAATCTAAATAAACCTTCCTCGTCATCAAAATATAATAATAAAAATAAAACTACATGATAAAAACAAATAATACTAAAAAATAAACCATCCTCATCATCAAAATATAATAATAAAAATAGAACTACATGATAAAAATAAATAATACTAATAAAGAAGGAATGAGTGTAAAAAATAAAAAAACATAAATCTAAATAAACCGGCCTCTTCATCAAAATATAATAACAAAAATGGAACTACATGAATATTGATCAAGAAGGAATGAATGTAAAAAATAATCCAAAAAAATAAAAAAACAAAAATCTCAATCAAGAAAATTTAAATAATTCTGAATCTCCTATTCTTTCTCTTATCTCCTGATTTTTCCCCCCTTATTTCTCTCCTTTCTACCAACGTCCACATCCCTAGTTTGTCTCCAATTTTTTTCTCCCATCCCTATTTTAATGGGCCCACTTTAAATTATCACTAAAAAGGCTTAAATTAAATTGTCTTTCCTTATTTCTCTCTTTTCTACCAACGTCCACATCCCTAGTTTATTTCCATTTTTTTCTCTCATCCCTATTTTAATGGGCCCACTATTAAATGATCACTAAAAAGGCTTAAATATTTTAAATAATATTAATAAAAAAGGAATGAATGTAAAAAATAAACAAAAAAAACAAAAAAATAGAAATCTAAATAAATCGGCCTCTTCATCAAATAATAATAATAATAGAGCTACATGACAATTATATATATTAATAAAAAAAGGAATGAATGTACAAAATAAATAGAAAAATGAAAAAACAGAAATCTAAATAAACCGGCCTCTTCATCAAAATATAATAATACAAATAAAACTACATGATACAAATAAATAATACTAATAAAAAAGGAATTATTTTACCGCATTAAGAGTTGTTTATTTATTAATAAAATAAATAATATTAATAAAGAAGGAATGAATGTAAAAAATAAACAGAAAAAATAAAAAAACAGATATCTAAAAAATATTATTATTTGATTTTTGTATTTATGTTAGATTTTTGGGCCGTTGATAAACATCCTGCAAAATAACCCGTTGACCGGGCCAACTACCTGCATGATGTTTGATCTAGAAGTATAAGTATTCTTATGGTGGAGTTCCAGTGGTGCATCATGGTTGTGATTGATCAGATCATGATTGTGCATAAATTTATCATAAAGAGATTATACAATTGAAACCCAAAGGAAAAAAAATCGAATACAAAGAGGGAGAGATGAGTATTCTTAGCAACCTTGTGTGGAACGGGAAACTCTTGAATGGGGGTGTCTATAGATAGACTCATAGAATCATGAGTTTCCATATACTTAGAAATGTTGATTGTTAGATTAAGCAGCAGTACATGGTTTAAACTGATAATACAACAGGATGTCTTGATAATAATAAAAAGTTAGAGGGCTCCAGCAACAATGCAGTCACAACCTTTATCATTGGAAGTAGAGTTTTCAAACCTGGTAACAAAAAAAAAAAACAAAATCTTTAATGAGGCGAAATAAAACAAAAATAAATAAATAAATCCAAAGAATGAGAGATGATGTAATACAAAGAATGGTTAAATGTAGGTGAGGATAAAAATACAGAGAATGGTGATGGAAAAAAAGTTACAAAGAGGGGGAGAGAGAGAGAGAGATGGGGTGTCTAGAGAGACGGCGGGGAGTAGGAAGATTTTTAAGAACTATCTTACCTTAAAGAGGAAAGAAGCTATTTCATTGGTAAGAGGGATAGTAATGAGGAAATTAAGGGAGAGAGATTTTAGGGGATAAATTTTAAAATTGGATGGATAAAAGGAACGTGTGTAAAGGGATGCAAAACGTGTGGAGAGATGGAGAGATTTTAGGGATGCAAAACGTGTGGAGAGATGGAGGGATTATTGCACTTGCTTGGGACATAGTGGGGTCCATTTTTTTTAACGGTTGTGATTGTATGTGCATGAGATAACAGTGTGTGCAGAGGGAGAGATGGAGAAATTTTAGATGGAGAAGGAGAGATTTTAGGGATGGAGAATGAGACATTTTAGGGATTGCATACGGATTTAAATTTAAAAGGAATTAAAAAGGAGGGTAGGGCAATTAGGGACGTGGGTGCGCAAAAAACACGAGGGTGCGCCACGTGTCCTCCTCCCAGGCAGCCTCCCCCGCCACGTGTCGCTCCCCCAAGAAAAAACCTGCTGCTTTACAATATATAACTAGCGCTTCGGGGCCCGCGCCCAACGCTGGCCTTGTTTAAAGAGTTATTAAGATTTTAGTTAGTAGTATTCATTTCTTTTAAGTGAAATGTAAATAACTATTTAAAGCATATATCCATGCATCAATTATACTGTATCAATGAAAAGATAAACACACATTCGGTTCAATGTAAAAAAAATTGCACTAAATTTCAAATTTCCACTTGTTTAATAACTGTCACATTGTTTGATGTCAGAAGTAGAAAATAAAATTACTAATCTCACACTGATGGGATCATGAGAGGAGATTTGGAAAAAGAAATTTACTTTATTTGAAACTTAAAATTAAGTGAAAAATTTTAGATTTATGGCTATAATTGGGTATTCAAATACGTATTCTAATGGGGGGCATTTTCCAATATTCTGGATATTTTGGATATTTTTCTGAAATTTTCTGGATTGAAATTTTTTTTTATAAAATATACATGATAAATAACACAATTTATAGGGACAAAAAGATCTTAAAAAGATTTAATTCATTGCACAAGAGAGAGAGAGAGAGAGAGAGAGAGAGAGAGAGAGAGAGAGGAGATCACCAGCATAGATGGAGCATGTGTTTTTTGGTAATTTTATAGGTCTTTTAAAAAATTATTACATATAAAGAAAAACGTACAACAAAAAAATAATAAATAAAAAGGTCATCATTGGTAACTTGAAAATGTATAAAGATGAGAGAATGATAGTTGGCTGCTTATTCCTATAATTAGGAACTAAAACTTCCACCTATTAAACAACATCTAATATAAGATTCAAAACAATTAATAATAAAGAATAAAAGAAACAAAGACTCTTGGTATAAGATGAACTTAACAATGAAATAAACAAACTCACTCTCATTTAAAAACATTAATAACTACATGAGTTGAACATATTCACCTTTAATTCACATTTATAGTTTATGCGAGTCCCATATGAGGATTACACTATTTTTTTTTTTTTGCAAATCCACTACTAATATCTCAAGATTCATCAGATGTAATACGAGTGAACAATCCATAGAATTTCCAATCGAGCCATCATTTCGATCCAATTTTCTCTAAAATGTGTTGAATGAAATCTCCAATCGAGGCAACAATTCACTCTGATTTTTTGTAAAATGTGTTACCATTAAATATGTATCAGTTACCAAGTTTGTTCAACTACTTTTGGCTCATACCTATTACATCCTATGGCCATTTAAATAAATGATTAAAATCACTTCATCAATGTGTGACTGGTATTTAGCATTGGCTCACACACCCAATATATACTTCATGCTTATTATATATATCTAATATATTATTATTATTATTTAATATACATTATTATTGGGCCCAGGCTAAGCATGGACGTTATGATCAAAACAGTCTTGATCGGATCACGGGTCGCCAAATTAGTTTTTTATAAACATTTGCATAAAAGAGTCGGTTGGTGTAGTGGTGGAGAAGTTGTTGAAATTGGCAAAGGTTATGGGTTTGAATTTTCTAAGCCATCTTTTTTTAAGGTAAAGGGTAATAGACTGAGTTATACGGGTTAGGTTGAGCCTAAACTGACCTGAACTACATTTAATGCAGGTTACTGCGGGATCAAAATGGGTGTGGTTGCAATTTTTGCGTGGTCTCAATTAAAAAAAATAAAAAATGGATGATCCCAATAAATGTACAGCCAACTTTTTTTTGGGATGAATGGTCAAGATCCCCATCCGATGGGCCCCACTTATTTACATTCCAAAGGAAGTGGCTGTACATTTATTGGGACTGGTAATGGGAGAAGAAGTTTTTAGGGCCCACTCTTTTTTTCTACTCGTACACAACAGTATGAAAATATGTGCATGGCTGTTATGTAGGAAAATTAGAGAATTTTTAGATTTTAACATCCATAATAGTAAATGACATACTAATAGGAGACCTATTCATAATCTAATGCTAGCCTAATATATCTCAAAATTTGAAATAATCTATCATGATTTTTGTGCGGGGAGATTTCCAGAACCACAGGATTACGCTAATCACAGCCATCAGATGAGACTAAGCACTCTCACGTGCCGTCCGCGTGCCATCCACATGGCACCAAGCTCACCCCGGCTACCAGGACAGGAGGTCCGGCCGAAATCAGGCAGCTCCGGGCCACCAGCGCCGAACTGGCCCACCCCGGACGCCATCTCGGCAGGGAGCTCCACCTCGGCTGATGAAGCCAGGATGGAAGCCGAAGCCAGAAAGAGTCTCCACTCACACCCCTCATCCCACACGTCACCAGGCACGTGGAGGGATAGGGACACGAGCTAGTGGGACAGACGCGACATCCAGCCGCTCACAATCCTCGCCAGATCACTGACAAGGCGGCATCCAGCGGCAGAAGCCACATCAGGGCAGGGCCCGAGGGCAGATCCGCTGATGCCCCTACCACCAAAAGCACCCAACACGATCTGGCCCAACAAGACGCGCATTTAATACATTGTGGGCTGATCCGACTGACATTAAATGCAAGGTGGGCTGGATTGGACCTCATTTATTACTTTGCGGGCTTATCATGACTCCCAGTCAAATCACCGGACCCACAGCACGATATCTTCCAAAGATACGTCCCAAACTCTATAAATAGAGGCTCAAACCACCATCAAAGGTACGCACAATACAACTCAGAGAGCTGTTACTCCGCCTCTCTTCTTCCTCTCCTTCCATTGTTCCAGTTCATTCACTGACTTTGGCATCGGAGAGCCTTGCGCCGCCCAGGCCAGGGTCCTCTGACCGTGTGTTCTTCCCTTTCAGGCTTTCGGACGGTACCCAGTCATTTCCAGTCATCATCACCATCGGATAAGTCCTCTAAGGCACCTCCTTATTGTGGGTCATTATTTTCTGCACCTACAATTGGCGCCGTCTATGGGGAGGTAATATCCCAACCTTCCCAACCTTCTTCACCTCAATCTTTCAGAAGCCATGCCTCCGAAAGCTAGGAAGGGCGTAGAGTCCTCGAGAGCAGCGCTCGAGCTGCCACCACCGTCAACGGACGTCCCTCCTCAAGGGCGCTCCCGCACGGTGCATGGCACGTCTGCAGGCGAAGGCCGCTTAGGCTCTCAGCTCTTTGTCGAGTTCCCACTCCAAGAGGGACTCGAGGCCTCGATCTCAGCAGAAGAAGTCATGCCGCCCAGACGCGATGAGCGTCGGCATGAGCGTCCTCGGAAGGACAAAGCCGTGGCCGTAGGAGAGACGCGCCACGTTCAACCCCCTGCCACCGGAGGGGCTCTCGAAGTCCAAACTGCTCTCCTCCAGAGGCAGGAGCAGCTGATTCGCGAGCTCCAGCAGCAGCTGAGGGCAGCGCAAGCCGCCTCCTTGAGGCAGGTCTCCGAGCCTCAAGGGAAGAAGAGGGACACCCCCAGCAGGGCAGCCCAGCCTCCCCGCGAGGATCGCAGGAATCATCTGGGCCATAAACGGAGCCAGATTCGTGACGAAGGCTCGAGCAACAGCCGGAGTCACCACAGCCGCGATGGCCGAGCTCATAGCCATCGCAGTCCGAACCACCCCAAGCGAAAGCCCAGAGCTCAGACTCCAGAGAGGGACGACGAGCAAAAGCGGTTCGACAAACGCGTCAGGCTAGCTCTTCAGCACAACCTGGACATGCGGGACCAGAAGCAGATCTGTGGTCACACTGATCTGGGAGGCTCGCCCTTCACAAAAGAGATCGAGCGCACCCCCTTGCCCAGAAAGTTCTCCGTCCCGCGGTTCGTCCCCTACGACGGATTGTCCGACCCATCCGCTCACCTTCGACACTTCTCCCAGAAGATGTCTATCTGGGGGAATGAGGGTCACCTGAACTGCAAAATCTTCTCCTCCAGTTTGGGTGACCTCCCCCTGAAATGGTTCTGTTCTCTCCCGGAGAAGTCCATCTCGAGTTGGAAGGAGCTCCAGCTCTCCTTCTTGAAGAAGTTCCAAGCCTACAGCGTCGTCCCCAAGAAGGAAGGGGACCTCCTCGCCCTAAGAATGAAGCAGGGCGAGGCCCTCGCCGGGTTCGCCCAGCGATTCTGGGCGGTCCTACAGCCAGATTGAAGGCACCAGGGAAGGGATAGCAATCTACGCCTTCCAGCATGCCCTGATCCCCGGCCACGACTTGCGGAAGGACTTGGCCGGAAACCCCCCAGAATCTATGCCGGAATTGATGACCCGGGTGAAGCGCTTTATCGCCCAGGAGGAAGACGAGATCCGAGCCCGGGATCAAGACGGGCATCCGGAGCCCGAGCAGGAGAGCAACCAGCCTCGGCAGAGGGGCGGGAAGCCCTTCCAGAAGCAGGAGCCCAAGCAGGCCTGGGACGCCAGTTCGGCGGTGCCCACACCACCCAGGTCTGGGGGCACCAGCAGGTCAAGGCCTCACGCCAGCGCCTATCAAGGCATCAGCGTCGTCTTCAGAGAGCCGATACACCAGATCCTGAACAAAATAAAGGGTAAGCCGTTCTTCGAGTGGCCTCAGCCCTTGAGAAATGAGCCCACTAACGGCGATCGAAGCAAGCTCTACTGTTCCTACCACAAAGGTAAAGGACACAAGACCGAGGAATGCAACTCTCTGAAGTGGCACCTGGAGAGACTCGCCGGCGAAGGCCACCTCCCAGAGTTCGTCAAGACAGAAGACGCCGGCGGCAGCGGGGGCCGAGTTCACCAGAGCACGGCTCGGGACCCAGACAGTGAGGATTCCGAAAAGATCATTAACGTGATCCACCTGGCCTCCTCGGTCCCCTCTTCCTCGTCTCGCGGAAGCTCGCATCGCACGGGAAGGTGATGGAAGCCGAGCTCGGGCTGGCACCCAAAAAAGGCTCGCCTCGGCCGAACTGCGATTAAAGCCCAGATTCCGGCGAACTTCAACATCGTCTCGCCCAAATTCGGCCCCGGCCCCGCCTACCACAGTGCTGACAAGCACAGGACACGAGCCAGCAGTGACTGAGATCAAACAGTCTCCCATCTCGGCAACACCTCTCCGGACTGCGGGATAAAAGCAGTCATTCCTTTAGAAGTCAGCCTTCTCGCCCAGAGCACAGAGCTGATCGACCAAGGCCGAAATAAGACAAATCCGGCAATGGAGCTGGAGCTGCCGGTTTCAAGAAAACTTTGCCAACTCAGAGCCGAAGGAAAGCCGGCCCCGAACTGGCATGGCCCGTTCAGGGTGGGCTCGCAGGCAACGAAATCGACCTACAAGCTCGGGGACAGAGGGCAAGCTACTCCCGAGATCGCGGAATGCGTCCCGTCTGAAGATTCTGTTTCTAAAAGATGTAGCAAGTCCCGATCAATGAAAGTGTCTTTTGCCCTGTCATCAAATCTGTATCATCTCTCCTTGCATGACTTCAACAGCCCCGGGTCCAACGCCTTGGAAAAGGCCTCGAGTCCAAACTCGGTCGTTTCCTAAAGCCCCGGGTCCAACGCCCTGGAAAAGGCCTCGAGTCCAAACTCGGTCGTTTCCTAAAGCCCCGGGTCCAACGCCCTGGAAAAGGCCTCGAGTCCAAACTCGGTCGTTTCCTAAAGCTCTGGGTCCAACGCCCTGGAAAAGGCCTCGAGTCCAAACTCGGTCGTTTCCTAAAGCCCCGGGTCCAACGCCCTGGAAAAGGCCTCGAGTCCAAACTCGGTCGTTTCCTAAAGCTCGGGGTCCAACGCCCTGGAAATGGCCTCGAGTCCAAACTCGGTCGTTTCCTAAAGCCCCGGGTCCAACGCCCTGGAAAAGGCCTCGAGTCCAAACTCGGTCGTTTCCTAAAGCTCTGGGTCCAACGCCCTGGAAAAGGCCTCGAGTCCAAACTCGGTCGTTTCCTAAAGCTATGGGTCCAACGCCCTGGAAAAGGCCTCGAGTCCAAACTCGGTCGTTTCCTAAAGCTCTGGCTCCAACGCCCTGGAAAAGGCCTCGAGTCCAAACTCGGTCGTTTCCTAAAGCTCTGGGTCCAACGCCCTGGAAAAGGCCTCGAGTCCAAACTCGGTCGTTTCCTAAATCTCTGGGTCCAACGCCCTGGAAAAGGCCTCGAGTCCAAACTCGGTCGTTTCCTAAAGCCCCGGGTCCAACGCCCTGGAAAAGGCCTCGAGTCCAAACTCGGTCGTTTCCTAAAGCCCCGGGTCCTGGACCCTGGAGAAGGCCTCGAGTTCGGACACTCGGCCGGATTCCTAAAGTCAGGGTTTTTACACCCCTCAAAGATCATTGCCGAGCTCACGCTTCATCATTGCCGAGCTCACGCTTCCACGGCCGAGACCAGCGGAATGACGACTCCACTTTGGCACAAGGCAGCTCGTCTCGGCTAAAACAGCCATTTCGGCCAAGGGCAGCTTTCCAGAGAAAGAAAGCTGTGCGAGCACTCAAACACACAAAAATGCAAGCATTCCAGAACGGTGCAAAGAAAGAGAAAAAGAACTCAAAAGCATTAAACACGGGTCGAGCGGGCACAAAACTCACCCTCTCTTATTCATTGTAATTGCTTCATTACATGGATTACAAACATGGAACAAAACACACGGCAGAGAGGTTCACGGCCCTCTGAAGACCCAAAAGAAAGCAGGCTTTGAGGCTGCTCTTCACCGACACCGCCCGCCGGCCGGGAACCTCCGGCGGAAAGTCTTGTCGCATCCTGCCCCGAGGTCTTGATATCCCCCAAGAAGAAGGATCTGCGGCACGATTCAGAACCGCCCTTTGGGGTGAAGCGGGACTCCCAGGCGCCCGGTGCTGAGAGCGCTGCAACACGCTTTGGCTGGTCAGACCAAAGTTTGCAAACAAGAGCCCTCTCCTGGGGCGTTTCTAGTCCTACCCTCCGCCCAGAACCCTGCGGAATGACGACAAGGCCGCCGAGCGCAGGGGGCGCCACCAACCCACAACTGCAAAGACTCCCATGCAGCCGCACCAGGGAAGGCTGGCCGTAGACCCGCGTTCAGAGAGCGCGCAGCCTACGGGGACCGTCTTCAGAGAGCGCGCAGACTACGACGGGCCTTCCCCCTCGGAGGAAGCCGTCACCAGGCACAGGAGTTCCATCTGGATCAAAAGCCCATAAAGATCTATTAAACATGGCTGCCGGGTTGTTTGGATATCCTGGTCCTCTCGTCCCTCCCATGGCAAGCCTAATACTCCTATTTATGGGAAGAGCGGGAGGCCCGATCTTCAAGGGTCATTATGAGGTGAGGTCTCCCACGTCTTGCGTAGCGTGCTAGACTTCCCCCAATACTGACCAGCGGCTCCGATGATACCACGTGGAGCCATCCCCTCGTTCCCCTCAACGATCACATCACCATGCTCACTGCTGTTCAAGATCGCCCCAGGTACGGAGTATCGTCGCAAACCCCCAAGAAGATAGTTCGGCACTCAATTCTAAACGTCCCATCGCAGAAAGCACTATATCGAACTCAAGCACAGAAGTACAGAGAGACAGAAGTAGAAGGACGAGTGGTCAAAGGAGCCTTCAATTGCATTAAAATCCTTGTCATTACATCATGCAGCAAATACAATTGAAGAAAATTGCAAAAAGCATAAAACAGAGAAGCAAGTGTCCCGAGGTCATGCCCGGCCGGACCCACGGGCTGCAGCGTCAGAAACTTCTGGAGGAGCAGAAGCCGGCATCGGGAGCGGGTACGGGGGAGGCTCCTGGAAGGAAGGGTGGTCCTCAGAAGCCCCGGCCTCCTTCAGGCCGGCGCGCCATCCTTTCACCCAGGCCTTATCCCTCACGACGAGGACCCTTTCCTTGTAGTGAGCGGTAACCTGCGCTCTGGCGTCCTCGAAGGCAGCATCGCACTCCGACTCGAGTTTCGCCTCGGCTTCATCCGCCCTCTTGGATTCGGCCTGAAGCAGGGCCGCAGTCATCTTCCATCTTCGATATGGAGACCTCGAGCTCGGCCACCCTAGCTCTCTCCACCTCGGCTTCCCCCCTCGCCTGCTCAAGCTTCGCCGCGTATTCTCCCTCCACCCTGGCTAGTTTCTGGGTGACGACGTCCAGAGACTCTTGCAAGCCGCTTTTCTCCACGGTCAGCTCGGCAGCATCCATACCGTATCTGCAGATCCTGTCAGCTACAGCCATGGTCTTCTGCGCCGCCTGTGAAAGAAACGGGGAATACGCGTTAGCTCCGGAGGTCAGACGTGCCAGATCGCCGGATTGACGAAAAGAAATGCAGAAAAGACTTTACCGTGAAGTTAGACTGCAGCATTGACAGAATCAGCTTCTGGTCGCTGTACTTGTCCAACTGCTCCATGTCCCGAGGTAGGGCGCAGGCTCGCCCCAGGGCCTCGAGGACCTGTGGATCAATCCTGTGAAGAACGCGATCCTCCATTGTCATCGGCCTCCCCGGCCCAAGCATAGAGCTCGGCTCCCATAACGGCGGCCCCTGAGGCAGCGAAGCAGCGACCGAGCTGGGACCTGCATCAGTCCTCGGCATCTTCAGTGGCCGAGCCCCCTCCCGCTCAACTTCGGCCGGGGGCGAACGCACTTCTAGACCAATGGGGCTAGGGGGTGCGGAAACCTCCGCAGCAGCCGCAGGGGAGTTCAGATTCACAAACCCATGGGGGGCTCGGGCATCCTCCGCTCCGAGCGCCAAGGCCTCGAGGTCCTCGAAGGACAAGCGCCTGGCGCGCCTCATCTCGGAACTCGGCGAAGGAGATCGGGCAGCCCGACTCGACTCCCTTCCCGGGGCCTGGAGAGGTCTCGATCCCGACGCGGAAGCAAGAACGCCAGACGCGGCCCTGACGTTAGACGATGCCCGCGAAGGCTCCTCTACAGCCTCCGGACTGGCTTGTTCCTGCCCGACTTCGGGACCAGCACCTTTATCCTGGATCGGCTCTATGGTGCCCCTTAGATACCCACGGTATCTCTGCTGATACCCTAGCAGCGACCAAGCCGCCCTGCCGTCATGGCCGCTGTACCGCTTTACTAGGCGGAGCCAGGCCTCGTTCCTCTTCCAGATGTAGCGGGCGGCCCGTTTTCTCTCCTTCAGAGCTGTAACGAACAGAAGCGTTAGCGCGGCGGAGCAAAAGAAACTATGAAAGACGGGGAAGGTATTTACTTGGAATGATCCCGAAGTGGCGAGGGACTTGGTAGCCTTTATCGATGTCGGCCACCCCGAACTCCCAGTTTCCCGAGACATACAAGAGGTCGTCTCCGGCATACTTGCTTGAATCCTCCAAGTATCGGACAAAGCCGTCCCGGCCTGGCTTTGCCCGGAGATAATAAGCATCTCCGGACTTGCATATATCATATACGTCCTCAATATCGAAGACGCCGAGGTTAATGCCCAAAACCTCATTTAGCCTGGCCGTGCCCATCACAATCTTGAAGGCATTGGGTAGCAACTGGCAGGGGCTGAGGCGCCATTGACTGAGACATCTCCTGAGAAGGGGGTGAAGGGGAAAGCGGACCCCACCTTCTATCACGGCCACTAGAGGAAACGGCATCCAACCCCCCGAGAAGTCGCGAAGGTTGATGCCGTTGGGATCCTCGCCCCTAACTTGGACGTCAGCAGGGACCCCAAAGGCCAACCTAAAGCCCTAGATCGCCGCCTCGCCCTCTAACCAGTGGCTATAGATTCCCATTTTTACCCCAATCCAAAGACAGAGAAACCCACAGGAGAAAAGGCAGGGCAGGAGGAACTTACGGGAGCAGGACGATGACAGCGAGCAGCAAAAGGACACGGCCTCAGCAGCACACCACTTCTCAGACAAGGTTCCCTAGCAGCAGCTTATTCTCCTTTGATTCAGAATGGCGACAGAGAAGAAGATGAACCTCGATTGCCCTATATATATCGCCAGAAGGCCCCCCCTTTTTTCAGAAGACCTAGTTGGGCGCGCCAAAGGGGCGTCTCCTAGAGCTCCGCGCAAATCATTTCAAACATTGATTGCGTCCCTGACAGAACGACGCGCACGATCTCGAAGAGGCGGACGACTAACCAGAGGACGACACGCAGAGCCGTCAACCTGTCCCCAGCATTGAATAAGGGACGCCAATTATTGCCTCGATTATCCAAAGCGACCGTGAATCAGGGCCCAGAGGGACTCCCTCCACCAGGTAAGCACCGTCACATAGCTCCCGACCTCACGGCACTAGCGATCTCCGCAAGGTCAGAAGCTAGGGGGCAATTGTGCGGGGAGATTTCCAGAACCACAGGATTACGCTAATCACAGCCATCAGATGAGACTAAGCACTCTCACGTGCCGTCCGCGTGCCATCCACATGGCACCAAGCTCACCCCGGCTACCAGGACAGGAGGTCCGGCCGAAATCAGGCAGCTCCGGGCCACCAGCGCCGAACTGGCCCACCCCGGACGCCATCTCGGCAGGGAGCTCCACCTCGGCTGATGAAGCCAGGATGGAAGCCGAAGCCAGAAAGAGTCTCCACTCACACCCCTCATCCCCCACGTCACCAGGCACGTGGAGGGATAGGGACACGAGCTAGTGGGACAGACGCGACATCTAGCCGCTCACAATCCTCGCCAGATCACTGACAAGGCGGCATCCAGCGGCAGAAGCCACATCAGGGCAGGGCCCGAGGGCAGATCCGCTGATGCCCCTACCACCAAAAGCACCCAACACGATCTGGCCCAACAAGACGCGCATTTAATACATTGTGGGCTGATCCGACTGACATTAAATGCAAGGTGGGCTGGATTGGACCGCATTTATTACTTTGCGGGCTTATCATGACTCCCAGTCAAATCACCGGACCCACAGCACGATATCTTCCAAAGATACGTCTCAAACTCTATAAATAGAGGCTCAAACCACCATCAAAGGTACGCACAATACAACTCAGAGAGCTGTTACTCTGCCTCTCTTCTTCCTCTCCTTCCATTGTTCCAGTTCATTCACTGACTTTGGCATCGGAGAGCCTTGCGCCGCCCAGGCCAGGGTCCTCTGACCGTGTGTTCTTCCCTTTCAGGCTTTCGGACGGTACCCAGTCATTTCCAGTCATCATCACCATCGGATAAGTCCTCTAAGGCACCTCCTTATTGTGGGTCATTATTTTCTGCACCTACAATTTTCATATCTCAACCTTCTTTATAAAATTATTATCTATTAAATAGAATGTGAGTTTGCATTCAAACTCTCCCCTACAATCTCTCTTATTAATAATATACACGTTTCCTATTATCTCCTAATTTTCCTATCATACTCTTTAAAATTACTAAGATGTAAACCCTTTACCCTATAAAAGACAACTGGAGTTAGAATTTTCAAAGAGTTGTAACAAACGCAGTTCAAAATAAGAACTGTTATTTTTTCCCCAAAACCATACCTTAGGAAGTGCCACCTCTACCTTGGACTCTACAATATTTCTCAGAGGTGACAGCTTTTTATTGAGAAGTATAAAAGAAGGGAAGCCCGTCAAGCTTCTGTTTATTTGTTGTGTCCATATGGGGTACAGTTCCTCACAATGATTTGTCACCATTCACCACTTCCTTCACCCTGTATGGATCTTTTACAGTACTATAATTCCTATTCAACTTCCCGATATGTTCGATTCTTCTTCTTATCCATGTCATTCTGAAAGAACCCTCTTTTCATCTCCATCTGTAAGCTACATGGTCCTTCATCCATAAATTTCATCCCATCTCATAAGGTTCCAACTTCCAAAGCTCGTTCTTGATAGCCCATCTCTTCGTGAGATAGCCACCTATCCTCTTCCAATTTATCTGACTCCTTCAACTCGGTAAACAATATCTCCAAGATCAATGACCCTAAACCCATCTCCAATTTGGTGATCAGGTCACAGAAGGATTGCAATCAGTGTGATCTTTCGGGCAGTGGCCATCCAAAGTGGCACCAAACAGTTTCAAAGAAATCCCATGCAGAATACCAAAAGCTCAGACACTTCATTCAACAGTCAATTTCAACTGATCACAGCTAGCCTAAGCCCACAAACAGGCAATTAATAAGAAATGTTTGATAGAAAGTCAACTGATCAAATGGCTACCATCAGCTGATCCGCGTTCTGACCACTTACAGGGGAGGCCTACCAAATGAATTTAACTGATCACAGCTAGCCTAAGCCCACAAACAGGCAATTAATAAGAAATGTTTGATAGAAAGTCAACTGATCAAATGGCTACCATCAGCTGATCCGCGTTCTGACCACTTACAGGGGAGGCCTACCAAATGAATGGTCCAGATGACAATTGAACATATACTAATTCTACTAAACTCTACAGCATTAAAAGAAGAAATATTGCATAGAATCAAAACAAAATGCAACCGCCAGAGATCTCACCAGCAACGAACCGCGGCCGCTGCAGCGACGCCCCATAAACCATCGGACGGAAATTCTCCGTCATAATAATACCTCAAAATCAACCCCTTCAAAAACCCATAATACAAGGGAGACAGCTCCAAATCATCTTCCACAACGAATGCGAATTCATCATCCGAGCCGTGTTAGTAAAAAAGAGCCCTGCTATATGGCCTGATGCCAGGCCCAATGAGTGGCCTGACACCGGGCCAAGGAGTGGGTGCAGGTGGGTGCAGGGAAGAAGGAAAAGAAGAAGAGTGGGTGCAGGTGGGTGCAGGGAAGAAGGAAAAGAAGAAGAAGGTGGGTGCAGGTGGAAGTGCAGGTGGGTGCAGGGAAGAAGGAAAAGTGCATGGGAGGAAGAAGAAGATGGAGAAGAAGAGAAGATGATGCAGGTGCAGTTTGTATGGTGGGTGCAGTTGGAAGTGCAGGGAAGGGGGGAAGAAAGAAGAAGATGGAGAAGAATGGAAGAAAATAGAAGAGAGCAGAAAAGATGTCGTGTGTGTGTGTGCAGGTGTGGGTTGTTTTCCTACGCGTGCGAAGGAGATGGGTCCGCGCGAGGTTGGGGCGAATGGTTCTGCGCATGGGTGATGAGATGGAAAGAGGGAGATGGAGATGGTGGAATGGGTTTGGGTTGCTGCGCAGGGAGAAGAGGAAAGGAAGAAGGAAAGAGAGGGAGAAGGAGGAGGAGCGGGGGCGCATGCTTGCAGGTGGGTGCAGGGAAGAAGGAAAAGAAGAAGAAGATGGGTGCAGGTGGAAGTGCAGGTGGGTGCAGGGAAGAAGGAAAAGTGCATGGGAGGAAGAAGAAGATGGAGAAGAAGAGAAGATGATGCAGGTGCAGTTTGTATGGTGGGTGCAGTTGGAAGTGCAGGGAAGGGGGGAAGAAAGAAGAAGATGGAGAAGAATGGAAGAAAATAGAAGAGAGCAAAAAAGATGCCGTGTGTCTGTGCAGGTGTGGGTTGTTTTCCTGCGCGTGCGAAGGAGATGGGTCCGCGCGAGGTTGGGGCGAATGGATCTGCACATGGGTGATGAGATGGAAAGAGGGAGATGGAGATGGTGGAATGGGTTTGGGTTGCTGCGCAGGGAGAAGAGGAAAGGAAGAAGGAAAGAGAGGGAGAAGGAGGAGGAGCGGGGGTGTGGGTGCGCAGGCCATGCGCAGGGAGAAGAGGAAAGGAAGAAGGAAATAGAGGGAGAAGGAGGAGGAGCGGGGGCGCAGGCTGGTCTGGGTGCGCAGGCCAGGGGGAGAGAGAAGAGAGAGGGAGAAAGAAAAGAAGATAAGAGAGAAGGCAGGGAACGAAGGAGATGGAAGGAGAGAGAAGATGGAGAGATTTTAGGGAGAGAGATTGGGTTTTGTGCATTGCATAGATCCTGTGTGTAGAGGGAGAGATGAGAAGGAGAGATTTCAGGGAGAATGACAGATTTTAGGGAGAGGGAGAAAGAAAAGAAGATAAGAGAGAAGGCAGGGAACGAAGGAGATGGAAGGAGAGAGAAGATGGAGAGATTTTAGGGAGAGATTGGGTTTTGTTGCTTTGGATAGATCGTGTGTGTAGAGGGAGAGATGAGAATGAGAGATTTTAGGGGATTGGATAGGGATAGGAAGGGCAATTATGGAAGCGGGTGGGCAAAAAGCACGAGGGCGCCCCACTTGTCCTCCTCCCGGGCAGCCTCCCATGCCACGTGTTGCTCCCCGGCGAAAAAACCTGCTGCTATACAATATATAACTAGCGCTTCGGGGCCCGCGTTTTAATTCATAATGGGAAAATCCAATTTAAGTTAAAAGTAAACACCAAACTACAGTACTTATTAAGATTTTATACAGTAATATTCATTTCATTTAAATTAAATGTAAATGACCATTAACATATGATTCTTTACACAATCACAGTTAAAATAAATAATTTAAAAGCAATTATTTTAATGATTAATTAACCAAAATGAACATTATTTTGTGGTTGGATAATGGAAAAGTTGTAGGATATTCATGAAGAATGAAACATACAAAAGTATTATGGTATTAAAACACGAATTCACATGTTGCTTTAATATATATAATTGATGCCTGATTGTGGACGTTCAACCATGGGGCATACAATGCAAAATCATCTTTATTATTATTTTGCCATTAATTAGCACATCTCTACATATCATGGACCCGTGCTAAGCACCGGCTTGTGATGCTAGTGATGCTAGGAGGACTACAATTTTTGCAGACTGTAACTTATTCATAAATTAAATTGCAGTGGTGGGAGATTAATAATTTGTGATAATGAATATGCCAAGAATTCATCATAGAGTGGGGCATCTTCATTTTATTCCAATAGAATATTGTTTTCTCCAACAATAGTACATATCATGATTTTTCCAAAATAAAAGAATTATACATACAAAAATCACAAAAAATGGTAAAAAAATAAATCTAAGAGGACTTCCATTTTTGCAAACTATAACTTATTCATAAATTTAAATTTAATATTTGTTTAAATATGATAATAAAATTACATATATAATAAATAGTGATAAAAGGCCTTGTTATATAGAATTTAAATTTATTGGATTGGTTTGATCAATCACTCACGTTTTTAGAAACATGGTATCTCTCAATGATCTGCAATACAAAAAATGCATTAACAATTAAATCGAGAATAAAATAGATCTGATCAAAATACGTACCCGAATGCAGAAGAATCTTTCGTTGGATCTCTAGAGAGTTTTTGACCTACAAGAAGAAAGGAAAATGTGAGGATAAAAATATAAAGAGTGGTGATAATAAAAAAATAATAAAAAAGCTATTAATAAAATATGTTTTTAATAGAAAAAAAACATAAATCAAAATAAGCTGGCCTCTTCATAAAAATACAATAATAAAAATAGAACTACATGAAAAAAACTAAACAGAAAAAAATAAAGAAACATAGATCCTATGTTTCACTCATATAGGGCTATATTTAAAAAAAAAGAAAAAACGGCCTCTTCATCAAAATATAATAATAAAAATAGAACTACATGAAAAGTTACCGCTAGTGTACGCATATTGATGGGCATTCTCATTTATCAGTTGGATAAAACAGAAAAGATAAATAAACATTAAGCCTTAATAAGATAATTTCAATGATATGTTATGAGGATTCAAGGAGAGTAACAGTTTGCTGCAGAAGCCCAACAATTAAACACTCCTTCAGTTCATCCACGCCTCTGTCGAAACCACCCCATCTCTAAAATCAAAATGTCCTTGATACAGCAGAACTCGACTCTTCTTCACCAATTCCTCCACCATAAACTTCACACTCTTTATCACATCACTGTGCAAAGCACTTTCCACACATCACTGCATTCAACCCAGACCATATGTTTATCCACACCCAACGCCTTCTTTACCTCTTCCTTATTTAGAAGAACACTGACCATTTGTGATTGGTAAGGTTTCTTCTTGGTCAAATCATAAAGTGTAGCCAAGCCTGTGGCATTCTCCAACCAACGCAATACCCGGTTCCGCGCATTCGTGGCCTCGCTCCAGTTCCCCTATCGAGTCAGCCTCACCGCCACAGCCTGAAGGAAAGAGAGGGAGATGGCAGAGAGGTAGAATTCATTCAGCCTGTGGTTATGTTACAGTATATATATAGAGGAAAATGGTTGTGGTGGAAAACGATGGTGCAGGTGAGGTTGAAGTGCAGGGCGTAGCAGGTGAGTGTAGGTGCAGGTGAGGGTGCAGTGATAGAAGAAAAGAGAGAGAGAAGAAGGGTGGAGAAAAGAGGGTGAGGTGCTGCGCAGGGAGGAGGAAGAAGAGAGGCGGAGGTGGTGGCTATGGGAGATTGGTCCGCGCAAGGCTGGGGCGTAGGGATCTGCATGTGGGAGATGAGATTGAAAGAGGGAGATGGAGATGGAGATGGAGATGGTGGAATGGGTCTGGGTTGATGCGCAGGGAGAAGAGGAAAGGAGGAAGGAAAGAGAGGGAGAAGGAGGAGGTGGACAAAGAAGAAGATGGAAGAATGAGAAGAAGATGGGGAAGGAGAGAAGATGATGCAGGAGCAGGCGCAGGTGGAAGTGGTGCAGGTGGTTGCAGGGAAGGAAAAGAAGTGCAGGTGTGTGCAGGGAGGGTGATGGGCGCCTGCGCAATGGGCTGGGCAGGGCGTGGGAGCGAGAAAGGGAGGAGGGAGAGCAGAGGAGGGAGAAGAGGAAAGGAGGAAGGAAAGAGAGGGAGAAGGAGGAGGTGGAGAAAGAAGAAGATGGAAGAATGAGAGAGGAAGGAAGAAAAAAAAGAGATGGGTTCAGGTGGTGCGCAGGTGGAGAAAGAAGAAGTGCAGGTGGGTGCAGGTGGTTGCAGGGAAGGAAAAGAAGTGCATGTGTGTGAAGGGAGGGTGATGGGCGCCTGCGCAATGGGCTGGGCAGGGCGTGGGAGCGAGAAAGGGAGGAGGGAGAGCAGAGGAGGGAGAAGAGGAAAGGATGAAGGAAAGAGAGGGAGGGAGGAGGAGGAGGTGGAGAAAGAAGAAGATGGAAGAATGAGAGAGGAAGGAAGAAAGAAAAAGAGATGGGTTCGGGTGGTGCGCAGGTGGAGAAAGAAGAAGTGCAGGTGGGTGCAGGTGGTTGCAGGGAAGGAAAAGAAGTGCAGGTGATGTTGTTTACAGGTGATGATAGTATGGATCCCATTCTATATATGAAGGTGTTGATAGGTTGTTTGATGCAGCGGGGAGGGCGTGCGTGCAGGGATCGAGGGTTAGAGATAGAGAGGGAGTGTGAGGCTGCTGCGTGATAGGGATCGGGAGTTAGAGATAGAGAGGGAGAGAGAGACGTCAGGTGAGGATGATGCGTGATAAGGATCGAGAGTTAGAGATAGAGAGGGAGTGTGTGAGGCTGCTGCGTGATAGGGAAGAAGGTGGTGATGCAGGTGGAAGTGCAGGGTGAGGTGATGCAGTGTGTGAAAGAAGAAGAAGGTGGGTGCAGGTGGGTGCAGGGAAGAAGGTGGTGATGCAGGTGGAAGTGCAGGGTTAGGTGATGCAGATTGGAGGAGATGGGTTCAACGTGATGCAGTGTGTGCAGTGGTGTGCAGTGTGTGGTGGCGATGCAGGTGTAGTGCAAGGTGATCCTGGGAGGAAGAAGAAGATTGAGAAGAAGAGAAGGCCAACCTGGTTCAGGAGTCCGAGCGTGAGAGGCGATTGGCACTGCCTTGGAAGGAGATGGCCGAAGAGACGGAGAGATGATTATAGGGAGATGGGGATGAGATCTGGACAGAGATGATGAGATGATGAGAGGGAGAAGGTGATGAGATCCGGAGATAGAATGACTGGAATTTTGGAGGGGATGGGTTCTGCGCAAGTGATGCGATGATAGAAGGAGAGAGACGATGTTTAAGGGGATTTTATGGAGTACAGAGATCCTTAGTCGCTTATCCAACTGATGGAATCAATTAGCTCTCCCTTATCCAACTGATGGAATCAATTAGACTGATGTATTGCATTAATTTAGGAGTTAGGGACATAGTGGGGTCCATATTTTTAAACGGTTGTGATTGGGATGGGATTTCTGCACATGTGATTGGGAGGGGATTACTGCACATGCTTGGGACATAGTGGGGTCCATATTTTTAAATGGTTGTGATGGTTGTGATTGGGAGGGAGAGATGGAGATAGCTCTCCCTTATCCAACTGATGGAATGTCGATTGCGTTAATTTAATTAGGAGTTCCCCATTCCATACCCCAGAGATCCTCTCTCCCTTATCCAATTGATGGAATCAATTAGAGTGATCGATTGCATTAATTTAGGAGTTGCCCATTCTATATGCATAGGACATAGTGGGGTCCATATTTTTAAACGGTTGTGATTGGGAGGGGATTTCTGCACATGCTTGGGACATAGTGGGGTCCATATTTTTAAATGGTTGTGATTGGGACAATTTGACTTGATTCATGGGATTTCTGTGCATGATTGGGACATAGTGGGGTCCATATTTTTAAATGGTTGTGATTGGGACAATTTGACTTGATTCGTCCCCTTGGATGATATTGTGCATTACTCTTTTTTTTTTCAAAACGTAATGGGCCCACGTGTCAAAGCTTGCTGAAAAAGAAGGAGAATTTTAGATGGAGAAGGAGAGATTTTAGATGGAGAAGGAGAGATGGAGAAATTTTAGATGGAGAATGAGAGATTTTAGGGATTGCATAGGAATTTAAATTTAAAGGGAAATAAGAGGAGGGAAGGGCAATTGGGGAAGCGGGTGCGCAAAAAGCACCAGGGCGCGCCACCTGTCGTCCTCCCGGGCAGCCTCCCCCGCCACTTGTCGCTCCCCGAGGAAAAAACCTGCTGCTATACAATATATAATGGGTGATGAGATGGAAAGAGGGAGATGGAGATGGTGGAATGGGTTTGGGTTGCTGCGCAGGGAGAAGAGGAAAGGAAGAAGGAAAGAGAGGGAGAAGGAGGAGGAGCGGGGGCGCATGCTTGCAGGTGGGTGCAGGGAAGAAGGAAAAGAAGAAGAAGATGGGTGCAGGTGGAAGTGCAGGTGGGTGCAGGGAAGAAGGAAAAGTGCATGGGAGGAAGAAGAAGATGGAGAAGAAGAGAAGGTGATGCAGGTGCAGTTTGTATGGTGGGTGCAGTTGGAAGTGCAGGGAAGGGGGGAAGAAAGAAGAAGATGGAGAAGAATGGAAGAAAATAGAAGAGAGCAGAAAAGATGTCGTGTGTCTGTGCAGGTGTGGGTTGTTTTCCTGCGCGTGCGAAGGAGATGGGTCCGCGCGAGGTTGGGGCGAATGGATCTGCGCATGGGTGATGAGATGGAAAGAGGGAGATGGAGATGGTGGAATGGGTTTGGGTTGCTGCGCAGGGAGAAGAGGAAAGGAAGAAGGAAAGAGAGGGAAAAGGAGGAGGAGCGGGGGTGTGGGTGCGCAGGCCATGCGCAGGGAGAAGAGGAAAGGAATAGAAGGAAATAGAGGGAGAAGGAGGAGGAGCGGGGGCGCAGGCTGGTCTGGGTGCGCAGGCCAGGGGGAGAGAGAAGAGAGAGGGAGAAAGAAAAGAAGATAAGAGAGAAGGCAGGGAACGAAGGAGATGGAAGGAGAGAGAAGATGGAGAGGTTTTAGGGAGAGAGATTGGGTTTTGTGCATTGCATAGATCCTGTGTGTAGAGGGAGAGATGAGAAGGAGAGATTTCAGGGAGAATGACAGATTTTAGGGAGAGGGAGAAAGAAAAGAAGATAAGAGAGAAGGCAGGGAACGAAGGAGATGGAAGAAGAGAGAAGATGGAGAGATTTTAGGGAGAGATTGGGTTTTGTTGCTTTGGATAGATCGTGTGTGTAGAGGGAGAGATGAGAATGAGAGATTTTAGGGGATTGGATAGGGATAGGAAGGGCAATTATGGAAGCGGGTGGGCAAAAAGCACGAGGGCGCGCCACTTGTCCTCCTCCCGGGCAGCCTCCCATGCCACGTGTCGCTCCCCGGCGAAAAAACCTGCTACTATACAATATATTACTAGCGCTTCATGGCCCACGTCCAACGTGGGCCTTTAATTCATAATGGGAAAATCCAATTTAAATTAAAAGTAAACACCAAGTACATACGAAACTACTCATTTTGGAAAATTAATAAGGGGTAGCAAAATGATAAAATCTCCGGACAATTTAAAAAAATAGAAATGATGATAAAAAAATTGACAACTTATAAACAAATAAAAAAGGAAAGAAATAAACTTCTCCAAATGATCCATTTAATAGATGAATTCAGTTTTTTTAGGTATTTCTGCCAAACTAACCCAAAGACTATACAAAATGACTAACTCACCAACCTTACCTGAACTTCCATGTTACATCCACTTCATTATTATGACCCACCAACCTAACATAAACTTCCATGCTACATCAATAATAGTGTTTAAATTTTCAATCCTAGTAATAAATGGGCAAGCATTAGGTTAGTAAAGTGGTTTGGAATTATGACCAAAATTAAAGCTAACATGGGTCTTTGGAAACTATAAACCTAAACATACCCTTTAATATATGGGTGAGTCTTAGGTTAGTAAAAAATAAACTTAAACATAAGCATTAGACCTGACTTTCTATAGAATTTAGTAATTATATACAAAGGAAAAGAATAATTTTAAAAATAATAAGCGGAACTTTAAAAAAACTATGAAAACTATAGTTTATTTTTTCAAGATGACAACTATAGTCTATTGTAAAATGACAAAATCTCAGAACATATTAAACAAAAATATAACAGAAGAAAACAAATTAAAAATGAAAAACAATTCATTTTAGTTTATTTTAAAAACTGCTTGGACCACCATGTCCTATATTTTCCTATATTCATATCCTTCATGCAACGATGGTTGTTTCTTCATAATTGTGAAGTCTAAAGACCATGTGCAATGATTATTATCTCTCTTTTTTATTATTTTTCTATTTTTCCAAATAGAAGAAGATCACTCTAATTTCCAAAGATTCGACAATTCATTTTAGTTCATTTTAAAAACTGCTTGGACCACCATATCCTATGTTTTCCTATATTCATATCCATCATGCAGACAACCTCTATGGATTTTTTATAATGATTTTGCGCTAAAGCTCCAATTATCTAATTAGAAATATTCATATCCTATATTTTGCTCATGTGGAGCATCAATCCTAAGTGTCGATCAAGTTTGACACTTAGGATCCGAATAAAATGAGGGCTGATCACTTGTCTACTACTATCTATATAACTAAGGGGATGTACTCTCCCTAAGAAGAGGACACCTGTCATCCGAGACTAGCCTAACATGTAGACACCTGTAATCTCATGCTAGCCTAACATGGAAACACCTATAATCCTATGCTAGCTTAACATGGAGACACCCCCTAGAAAATCGTCTCTCTCCCTCTATCTCCTCTTAGATAATAACAACCAGCAACCGAACAGAACCGCACTCCACCACCACCCTCTCCATCTTCCTCACGTGGATTGCGTCTCCCTCTCACCATCGGACTCAGAAACCAGGTAGGCCCTCCTCTTCTCCTTGCACCCATTGCATCTGCATCATCAACCCTCTCTTCCTCTTCTTTCTTCCCTTCCTATTCTTTTCTTCTCTCCCTCTTTTTTATTCTCTCACTGCAAAATGCACACAGCAAACATATGCCCAGCAGCACACACCGCACCATCACCTTTTTTTTCTTCTCTTCTCTCTTTTCTCTTTTCCTCCCTTCTTCTCCATCTTCTTCTTTCTCCACCTGCACAACTAGGTACGCCCCTTTCTCCCCCCCTTCCCTGCACTTCCACCTGCACCTGCATCATCTTCTCTTCTTCTCCATCTTCTTCTTCCTCCAAATCTCACCCTGCACGCAGCCACCTGCATCACCTACCCTCTCTTTCTCCTCCTCCTTCTTTTCCCTCCTTCCCTGCACTTAAACCTGCACTAAGTACCGCAAACAATGCACCTGCACCTGCATCATCTTCTCCACGCAGCCACCTGCATCACCTACCCTCTCTTTCTCCTTCTTCTTCTTTTTCCTCCTTCCCTGCACTTAAACCTGCACCCAGTACAGCAAATTAGTAACCTCGCCTGCATCATCTTCTCTTCCTCCCCATCTTCTTCTTCCTCCCACGCTCACCCTGTACGCAGCCACCTGCATAATTTTTAAATAGAACAATCTAACAGGGACATGTTCACCCATTGCACACACTGCAACCGCATCGTCTTCTCTTCTTCTCCATCTTCTTCTTCCTCCCACGCTCACCCTGCGCGCAGCCACCTGCATCACCTCCCCTCTCTTTCTCCTTCTTCTTCTTTTCCCTCCTTCCCTGCACTTAAACCTGCACCAAGTGCACAGACTGCACCTGCGCCTGCATCATCTTCTCTTCTTCAGCCACTCCATGTAAAGCTCTGTATGAACCATCCACTTTCTAAAGATTAGTCTTGAACAGATCCATCATATGCAAGATCAGAGACTAATATCAAATCGGAATGAATGTGCAACTGGGTCCACCTGTGACCAATCCAAACTTCACGCGGGGTCCATACATGGGACTGAAAAAAGCCGACGAGATACAGAATTGAGATCACTTGAACTAACAACTGTTGACAACCATGAGATGCATCGCTACTTCTCTTCCCTTCCTTTTCATCTATGAAACACTAGCCACAGTGTTCAAATTGCTACAGGCGGTTTCCAACCCAACAGCGATCATTCATTCAATTTGCACGCATTGATGAACTTCTCCACTGCATTGTGGTATTGGGTTCCCTGTAACATGGATATGCAAATTGACATACCAAATTAGAAAAATGGAGATGATCATCATCAGAGATATTTCTCCAATGAATATTTCTCAGTTCTCATAACCCAACATGTCCAGAAAATCTTCTCAACTATCTCCTCCATACACACAACCCATAAACAACAAAGGGCTCCACGCCTAATGATGCATGGTGGGTGGATAGTGGATCCCACTGGTCCAAACCTAAGATGGACCTAATGATCATTGTCGCCCAATAGTCCTTTATTCATTCACTGGACTTGATCTCTGATGAGGTGGGCCAGGGGGTCCTACTAAGGCCGTTGACAAAAATATATTTCTACCTCCTCACTCACGCCTCCAGGTTCTATAGTATTTGGATGGTGGGACAAAAGGGCCCACTTCATATTTGTTGGTTTAAATTTAATTTAATCATTTTTAAAAATAAAACTCTTACAGTTCCTTTGTATTCAACTATATGAAAAGGACATAATGAACTCTACTATATGAATTACGTACATGTGAAAGTTTGAATGGACAGTTGGTTCCCATCCTGTTAGAAATCTCATATTTGTCTTTCAAAAAGAGTAATAAATAGAGGCAAGAACTCTGACCCATGTGCAAGTGAATCATAAATTGGATTTCAAACCTATAAATCAACCCACAATTTGAATCGATATGCAAATTGACATACCAAATTAGAAAAATGGAGATGATCATCATCAGAGATATTTCTCCAATGAATATTTCTCAGTTCTCATAACCCAACATGTCCAGAAAATCTTCTCAACTATCTCCTCCATACACACAACCCATAAACAACAAAGGGCTCCACGCCTAATGATGCATGGTGGGTGGATAGTGGATCCCACTGGTCCAAACCTAAGATGGACCTAATGATCATTGTCGCCCAATTGTCCTTTATTCATTCACTGGACTTGATCTCTGATGAGGTGGGCCAGGGGGTCCTACTAAGGCTGTTGACAAAAATATATTTCTACCTCCTCACTCATGCCTCCAGGTTCTATAGTATTTGGATGGTGGGACAAAAGGGCCCACTTCATATTTGTTGGTTTAAATTTAATTTAATCATTTTTAAAAATAAAACTCTTACAGTTCCTTTGTATTCAACTATATGAAAAGGACATAATGAACTCTACTATATGAATTATGTGCATGTGAAAGTTTGAATGGACTGTTGGTTCCCATCCTATTAGAAATCTCATATTTGTCTTTCAAAAAGAGTAATAAATAGAGGCAAGAACTCTGACCCATGTGCAAGTGAATCATAAATTGGATTTCAAACCTATAAACCAACCCACAGTTTGAATCGATATGCAAATTGACATACCAAATTAGAAAAATGGAGATGATCATCATCAGAGATATTTCTCCAATGAATATTTCTCAGTTCTCATAACCCAACATGTCCAGAAAATCTTCTCAACTATCTCCTCCATACACACAACCCATAAACAACAAAGGGCTCCACGCCTAATGATGCATGGTGGGTGGATAGTGGATCCCAGTGGTCCAAACCTAAGATGGACCTAATGATCATTGCCGCCCAATAGTCCTTTATTCATTCACTGGACTTGATCTCTGATGAGGTGGGCCAGGGGGTCCTACTAAGGCCGTTGACAAAAATATATTTCTACCTCCTCACTCACGCCTCCAGGTTCTATAGTATTTGGATGGTGGGACAAAGGGCCCACTTCATATTTGTTGGTTTAAATTTAATTTAATCATTTTTAAAAATAAAACTCTTACAGTTCCTTTGCATTCAACTATATGAAAAGGACATAATTTACTCTACTATATGAATTATGTACATGTGAAAGTTTGAATGGACTGTTGGTTCCCTTCCTGTTAGAAATCTCATATTTGTCTTTCAAAAAGAGTAATAAATAGAGGCAAGAACTCTGACCCATGTGCAAGTGAATCATAAATTGGATTGCAAACCTATAAACCAACCCACAATTTGAATCGACATGCAAATTGACATACCAAATTAGAAAAATGGAGATGATTATCATTAGAGATATTTCTCCAATGAATATTTCTCAGTTCTCATAACCCAACATGTCCAGAAAATCTTCTCAACTATCTCCTCCATACACACAACCCATAAACAACAAAGGGCTCCACGCCTAATGATGCATGGTGGGTGGATAGTGGATCCCAGTGGTCCAAACCTAAGATGGACCTAATGATCATCGTCGCCCAATAGTCCTTTATTCATTCACTGGACTTGATCTCTGATGAGGTGGGCCAGGGGGTCCTACTAAGGCTGTTGACAAAAATATATTTCTACCTCCTCACTCACGCCTCCAGGTTCTATAGTATTTGGATGGTGGGACAAAAGGGCCCACTTCATATTTGTTGGTTTAAATTTAATTTCAATCATTTTTAAAAATAAAACTCTTACAGTCAGTGGCAGATGCATGTATATGAATGGGTAGGCTCAAGCCTACCCATTATTTATTTTTTTAATTACCATATACTAATGTATAGGTGACCAAGCCCACCCAAAAAAAATATACAAAGCCCACCCAAAATCCAAATGTTAGAGCCCAATTGCCCAAAGCCAAAGCCCGCATAGAAATGTCAGTATATTGCTCCTTCATAATCAACTTGACACTTATATCGCCGACATGCATTCTAGTGATGAATTTGGAAGCTTAGATGAAATTGGTGATCTTGCAAGAGCAATGGTGAAGACAAGAAGAAATAAAGTATATCTATTGGTTTACTTGCTTCTAACTTTGGCATTAGTATTACCAATCGCCGCTGCATCGGTAGAGAGAGCATTTTTCAGCCATGACCGTGGAATGCATCCTACCTAAAGAAGTTCTATTTCTAGAAGATGTAGCGGGTCTCAGAATCAATAAAAGCACCTTTTGCCCTGTCACTAATCTGTGTCGTCTCCCCTTACACGACTTCGACAGCTCCGGGTCTACCGCCCTGGAAAAGGCCTCGAGTCCAAACTCGGTCGTTTCCTAAAGCTCCGGGTCTACCGCCCTGGAAAAGGCCTCGAGTCCAAACTCGGTCGTTTCTTAAAGCTCCGGGTCTACCCCCCTGGAAAAGGCCTCGAGTCCAAACTCGGTCGTTTCCTAAAGCTCCGGGTCTACCGCCCTGGAAAAGGCCTCAAGTCCAAACTCGGTCGTTTCCTAAAGCTCCGGGTCTACCGCCCTGGGAAAGGCCTCGAGTCCAAACTCGGTCGTTTCCTAAAGCTCCGGTAGACTCGATCGTTTCCTAAAGCTCCGGGTCTACCGCCCTGGAAAAGGCCTCGAGTCCAAACTCGGTCGTTTCCTAAAGCTCGGGGTCTACCGCCCTGGGAAAGGCCTCGAGTCCAAACTCGGTCGTTTCCTAAAGCTCCGGGTCTACCGCCCTGGAAAAGGCCTCGAGTCCAAACTCGGTCGTTTCCTAAAGCTTCGGGTCTACCGCCCTGGAAAAGGCCTCGAGTCCAAACTCGGTCGTTTCCTAAAGCTCCGGGTCTACCGCCCTGGAAAAGGCCTCGAGTCCAAACTCGGTCGTTTCCTAAAGCGCCGGGTCTACCGCCCTGGAAAAGGCCTTGAGTCCAAACTCGGTCGTTTCCTAAAGCTCCGGGTCTACCGCCCTGGAAAAGGCCTCGAGTCCAAACTCGGTCGTTTCCTAAAGCTCCGGGTCCTGGACCCTGGAAAAGGCTCCGAGCTCCGACGCTCAGTCATTTCCTAAATTCTTGGTTCATACACCCCTAAAGATCGCGTGGTTCATACACCCCTAAAGATCGCGCGGCCAAGATCTCCGAGACTCTGGGTTCGAACACCCTCGAGATCATGCCGAACTCAAACTTACACAGCCGAGATCATGCCGAACTCACTTCGGCCCATTGCAGTTCGCTTCGGCCAAAGCTCCCCATTTCGGCCAAGGTCGGCTTTCAAAAGAGGAGCAGTGCGAGCACTGAAATACCAAAAGAAAGTGTACACGGATTGGGTGAACACAAAACTCGTCCTTTTATTCATTGTAATTGCTTCATTACATGGATTACAAACATGAAACAAGAAGGAAGGCTCGTGGCCCTCTGCAGACCCAGAAAGAAAGTAGGCTTCGAAACCACTCTTCGCCGACACCGTCCGCCGACCGGAGACCCTCGGCGGAAAGGCTTGTTGCATCCTGCCCCGAGGTCTTGACATCCCGCAAGAAGGAGGATCTGCGGCATGGTTCAGAACCGCCCTCTTGGACGAAACAGGACCCCCAGGCGTCCGGTGCCAGGAGCTATGCAATACGCTTTGGATGGTCAGACCAAAGTTTGCAAACAAGAGCCCCCTCCTAGGGCGATTCCAGTCCTACCCCCCGCTCAGAGCCCTGTGAAATGACAACAAGGCCGCCGAGCGCGGGGGGCGCCACCGACCCATAGCTGCAAAGATTCCCGTGCAGCCGCACCAGGGAAGGCTGGCTGTAGACCCGCGTTCAGAGAGCGCGTAGCCTACGAGGACCATCTTCAGAGAGCGCGCAGACTGCGACAGACCTGCCCCCTCGGAGGAAGCCGTCACCAGCACAGGAGTTCCATCCGGGTTGAAAGCCCCTAAAGATCTATCGAACATGGCTGACAGGTTGTTTGAGTGAAATACAAATATCCTAGTTCTCTCGTCCCACCCATGGCGAGCTTACCACTCCTATTTATAGGAGGAAGGGGGGGCCCGACCTTCAAAGGAAATTATGAGGCAAGGTCTCTCACGACATGCGTGGCGTGCTAGACTTCCCTTATACTAACCAGCGGTTCCGATGATACCACGTGGAGCCATCCCCTCGTTCCCCTCAACAGTCATATCACCATGCTTACTGTTGTTCAGGATCACCCAAGATACGGAGTATCAGCGCGAATACCAGAGAGGATCGCCTAAGATACGAAATATCATCGCAAACGTCCAAGAAGACCGCTCGGCACTCAATTCTAACGTCCCATCGCGGAAAGCGCTGTACCAAACTCAAGCATAGAAGTACCGAGCTCAGAAAAGGAAAAGACAGAAATAGAAGGACGAATGATTAAAGAAACTTTCAATTACATCAAAATCTTGATCGTTACATTGCGCAGTAAACACAATTGAAGGAAATTACAAAAAAGCATAAAGCAGAGAAGCAAGTGTCCCGAGGTCATGCCCGGCCGGACACACGGGCTGCAGCGTCAGAAACTTCGCTGGCTGGAGGAGCAAAGGCCGGCGTCGGGAGTGGATACGGGGGAGGCTCCCGGAAGGAAGGGTGGTCCTCAGCAGCCCCGGCCTCCTTCAGGCCGGCGCGCCATCCTTTCACCCAGGCCTTATCCCTCACGACGAGGACCCTTTCCTTGTAGTGGGCGGTGACCTGCGCTCTGGCGTCCTCGAACGCAGCATCGCACTCCAACTCGAGTTTCGCCTCGGCTTCATCAGCCCTCTTGGATTCGGCTTGAAGCAGGACCGCGTAATCGTCTTCCATCTTCGAGATGGAAACCTCGAGTTCGGCCACTCTAGCTCTTTCCGCCTCGACTTCTCCCCTCGCCTGCTCAAGCTTCGCCGCGTATTCTCCCTCCACCCTGGCTAATTTCTGGGTAACGACGTCCAGAGATTCTTGCAAGCCGTTCTTCTCCACGGTCAGCTCGGCAACGTCCATGCTGTGTCTGTAGATCCTGTCAGCAACGGCCATGGACTTCTGTGCCGCCTGTCAAAGAAACGGGGCGTCCACGTCAAATCCAAAGAGCATTGGATGCTAAGCCACTGAATTGACGAAAAGAAATGTAGAAAGATTTACCGTGAAGTTAGACTGCAGCATCGACAGAATCAGCTTCTGATCACTGTACTTGTCCAGCTGCTCCATGTCCCGGGGGAGGGCGCAGGCTCGCCCCAGGGCCTCGAGGACCGGGGGATCGATCCTGTGAAGGACGCGATCCTCCATCGTCATCGGCCTCCCCGGCTCAAGCATAAAGCTCGGCTCCCATAACGGCGGCCCCTGGGGCAACGAGGCAGCGACCGAGCTGGGACCTGCATCAGTCCTCGGCATCTTCAGCGGCCGAGCCTCCTCCTGCTCAACCTCAGCCGGGGGCGAACGTACTTCTAGACCAATAGGGCTAGGGGATGCGGGAACCTCTGCCGCAGCTGCAGGGGAAATTGCGCGAGCACTCGGAGGCTCAGGGTAATTCAGATTCACAGGCACTTGGGGGGCTCGGGCATCCTCCGCCCCAAGCGCCAAGGCCTCAAGGTCCTCAAAAGACAAGCGCCTGGTGTGCCTCATCTCGGAACTTGGCGAGGGAGATCAGGCAATCTGACTCGATTCCCTTCCTGGGACCTCGAGGGGTCTCGATCCCGATGTGGAAGCTAGAGCTCCGGACGTGGCCCTAACGTCTGACGACGCTCGCAAAGGCCCCTCTACGGCCTCTGGACTGGCCTCTTCCTGCCTGACTTCGGGACCAGCACCTTCACCCCGGATCGGCTCTACGGTACCCCTTAGATACCCACGGTACCTCTGCTGATACCCTAGCAGCGACCAGGCCGCCCTGCCATCATGACCACTGTACCGCTTTACTAGGCGGAGCCAAGCCTCGTTCCTCTTCCAGACGTATCGGGCGGCCCGCTTTCTCTCCTTCAAAGCTGTAACAATCAGAAGCATTAGCGCGGCAGAACAAAAGGAAACTATATGAAAAACAGAGACAGAAGGTATTTACTTGGAATGGTCCCGAAATGGCGAGGGACTTGGTAGCCTCTATCGGTGCAGGCCACCCCGAACTCCCAGTTTCCCGAGACATACAGAAGATCGTCTCCGGCATACTTGCTTGAGTCCTCCAAGTATCGGACAAAGCCGTCCTGGCCTGGCTTTGCCCGGAGATAATAAGCATCTCCGGACTTGCATATATCGTATACGTCCTCGATATCGAAGACGCCGAGGTTAATGCCCAAAACCTCATTTAACCTAGCCGTGCCCATCACAATCTTGAAAGCATTGGGTAGCAGCTGGCAAGGGCAGAGGCGCCATTGGCTGAGACATCTCCTGAGAAGGGGGTGGAGGGGAAATCGGACCCCGCCTTCCGTCACGGCCACTAGAGGAAACGGCATCCAACCCCCCGAGAAGTCGCGAAGGTTGATGCCGTTAGGGTCCTCACCCCTAACTTGGACGTCAGCAGGGACCCTAAAGGCCGACCTAAAGCCCTCGACCGCTGCCTCGCCCTCTAACCAGTGGCTATAGATTCTCATTTCTACCCCAATCCAAAGACAGAGAAACCCACAGGAGAAGAGGCAGGGCAGAAGGAACTTACGGGAGCAGAACGAAGGCGTAGAGCAACAAAGAGACTCGGCCTCAGCAGCACACCACTTCTCAGACGAGGTTCCCTCGCAGTAGCTTATTCTCCTTTGATTCAGAATAGCGACGGAGAAGAAAACGAACCTCAATTGCCCTATATGTATCGCCAAGAGGTCCCCTTTCCAGGAGCCCTGGTTGGGCGCGCCGAGGGGCGCCTCCTAGGGCTCCGCGTGAATCATTTCGAAAATTGATTACGTCCCTGACGGAACGGCGCATACGATCTCGAGAAGATAAGACGACTAACCAGAGGACGACACGCAGAGCCGTCAACCTGTCTTCAGCATTGAATGAGGGACGCCAGTTGTTGCCTCGATCATCCAAAACGACCACGAATCAGGGGGCCGAGAGGGACTCTCTCCGCCAGGTAAACCCCGTCACATAGCTCCCGACCTTACGGCACTGACGATCTCCGCAAGGTCAGAAGCTAGGGGCAATTGTGTGGGGAGATCTCCAGAACCCCGGTATTCCGCTAATCACGGCCATTAGATGAGACTAAGCATCCTCACGAGCCGTCCGCATGCCATCCACGTGGCACCAAACTCACCTCGGCTACCGGGATAGAAGCCTCAGCCGAAATCAAATAGCTCCAGGCCGTTAGAGCCGAGCTCGGCCATCCCATGTGCCCATCTCGGCTGAGAGCTCCACCTCGGCTGGAGAAGCCGGGACGAAAGCCGAAGTAAGAAAGAGCCTCCACTCGCACCCCTGATCCCCCACGTCGTCAGGCACGTGGAGGAATAGGGGCGCAAGCTAGTGAGACAGATGCGACATCCAGCCGTCCACGATCTTCGCCAGATCCCTAACAGGGCGGCATCAGGCGGCTGAGGCCACATCAGGGCAAGGCCCGAGGGCGGATCCGATGGTACCCCAACCGCCAAAGGCGCCCAACACAATCTGGTCCAACAAGACGCGCATTTAATGCGATGTGGGCTGATCCGACTGGCATTAAATGCAGAGTAGGCTGGATTGGACTGCATTAATTACTTGGTGGGCTGATCATGACTTCCCAGTCTAATCATGAGACCCACACCAAGATATTCTCCAAGGATACAACCTCAGCCTCTATAAATAGAGCTCCATACCACATGCAAGGTACGCACAACACAATCGATAGAGCTGTTACTCTGCCTCTCTTCTCCCTCTCTTCTCCTTCCATTATTCCAGTTCACTCACTGACTTTGGCATCGGAGAGCCTTGCGCCGCCCAGGCCAGGGTCCTCTGACCATTTGCTCTTCTCTTTCAGGCTTTCGGACGGTACCCAGTCATCTCCTGTTCGGATAAGTCCTCTAAGGCTCCCCAGTTATTGTGGGTCATTATTTTCTGCACCTACAATATATTTCTACATTAAGACTAAATTTAGGTCCTTTAATGGTTAATGTAAATATTAGCCATATGATTTGCGCACGTAGATTTAATCAGTTCCCAGTTGCTGTTACCCCTCTTACAACTTTTAGTGGGTTTGCATGATATTAATATATGCTGCAAGGGTGAGCGTTTCATGACAGAATCCAGTTCTGTGTTAAGTGAGGAGGTGCAGGGTGAGCGTGGGAGGAAGAAGATGGAGAAGAAGAGAAGATGATGCATGTGCAGTTTGTACGGTGGGTGCAGGTAGGAATGCAGGGAAGAAGTGAAAGATGAAGGAGGAGAAAGAGAGGGGAGGTGATGCAGGTGGCTGTGCACAGGGTGAGCATGGGATGAAGAAGAAGATGGAGAAAGAGAGGGGAGGTGATGGGGTGCATGGATGGTGGGTCCCACTTGGCACCACCCACAGATTTAACACATCTACATTGGGTCCCACAATGGCCGGACACCCAGGTGTAGTGTGTGCAGTGGGTGCAGGTGGAAGTGCAGGGAAGAAGTGAAAGAGGAAGAAGGAGAAAGAGAGGGGAGGTGATGCAGGTGGCTATGCACAGGGTGACCGTGGGAGGAAGAAGAAGATGGGGAAGAAGAGAAGATGATGCAACGGCAGGCACAGGTGCAGTCTGTGTGGTGGGTGCAAGTGGAAGTGCAGGGAAGAAGGAAAAAAAGGAGAAGGAGAAAAAGAGGGGAGGTGATGCAGGTGTTACGTGTAGGGTGAGCGTGGGAGGAAGAAGAAGATAAGGAAGAAGAGAAGATGATGAAGGCGCAGGTGCTGTGTGTCCGGTACTAGGTGCAGGTGGAAGTGCAGGGAAGGAGGAAAAAGAAGAAGAAGGAGAAAGAGAGGGGAGGTAATGCAGTGTGTGCGGTGGTGATGTAGTGTGTGCGGTGGTGATGCAGGTAGAAGTGCAGGTGAGCGTGGGAGGAAGAAGAAGATGGAGAATAAGAGAAGATGATACAGGTGCAGTTTGTATGGTGGGTGCAGGTGGAAGTGCAGGGAAGGGGGGAAGAAAGAAGAAGATGGAGAAGAAGGGAAGAAAAAAGAAAAGAGAGAAGAAAGGATGTCGTGTGTGTGTGGGTTGCAGTGAGAGAACAAAAAAGAGGAAGGGAAGAATTAAAAAAAGAAAAGAAGAGGAAGAGAGGGGTGATGATGTAGATGCAATGGGTTCGATGGTAGGAGGAGGGCCTACCTGGTTCCGGAGTCTGAGGGTGAGAGGGAGTTGTAATCCACGCGAGGAAGATGGAGAGGCGTCTGGCGCAGCCTTGGAAGGAGATGGCCGAAGAGAGGGATCTTTGCAGGGGGCTGTGAGACCGAGATGATGAGAGGGAGAGGGAGATGAGATCTGGACGGAGGAGAGGGGATGAGATCTGGACGGAGATGATGAGAGGGAGAGGGTGATCTGGACGGAGGAGAGGGGGATGAGATCTGGACGGAGATGATGAGAGGGAGAGGGTGATGAGATCTGGAGAGAGAATGCCTGGAATATTGGAGGAGAGGGGTTCTGTGCGTGTGATGGGATGATAGAAGGGAAGAGACGGGGCTTAAGGGGGTTTGAGGGAGTCCAAAGATCTGGGACTCCTCCCTCCCTTACCCAGGTGAGGGGCCATGCACTTTGGGCCAGGCCGTGGGTTAGTATGGGTTAGGTTCAGGTTTGATGGGTTTGGTCTTGGGTTTGGTTCAGTCTTGAGCAGGTCTGAGGACGGGTTTGGTGAATTGGATTGAGTCTGGACTCAGGAAGATTGATTCGGGCCCAGAAGGTGGGCTGCAGTGGGGTTTGGTTAATTGCATTGCATAGGGATAGGGATTTAAAGGGAAATATTACAAAAAGCTTGAGGTTGCGCCATGTGTCCTCCTCCCTGGAAGCCCCCTCCGCCACGTGTCACTCTCCCACAAAAAGGGTGCTGCTTACGCGGGCCTTTATTTTTTGTTTCTATTCGTTCTTATATTTTAGGGAAAGGGTGTTTTGAAGCGATTTTGGACCGTTTATATTTGTTGTTTTTGGTGTAGTGTGGATTTATCTTATATGCCAGGGAGATTTTTTACTACAAAATTAGTTAGGCTCTAATAAACTTTTTGGTTAGGTATTTCATCCAAATGGGGATCATAAAAAATAAAATGAAAAAGACAATAAAAACAGAATTAATAACCTAATAAGAATCCAACACATTGGCTGACACGCAACATACAAACTACATTTAATACAATTATATACAAAATTCAAGATTGGTCACCATCTTTTGGAGAACCACATATATTCACTTTCGAAAGCTGATATTCACTTTTATGTGCATCTGTTTAATGAAAATTTTCCATAGAATGATTTAAAACAATTATCAATAATCTGATTTTATTTATTATAAAATTAAAATAATATTTATTGAATAGGTTTTCACCTGTAGATGTTATTATTTTTTCATTTTGAAATAGTCTTTTCATCCGTAATAGTTGAGTTCGACGTTGCCTTACAATCTTGTAAGGATTCATATCCTCTTGATGTTCCATTCTTAATTAAAGATAAGAGAGGAAGATATTTGTTTCTTAGTATCATATAATAAACGCCTATACCTTGTATATGGAAACAAAACTCATGCAAAACAAAAGGGATTAATATGTGATTGTTACAAATTTATAATGGGAAAATAAAGGAAGATAGAAAAATAAAAACTACATTAATATTTAAATATTAATGATGTAAATAAAGTGTAAAATGTCAAAATAATAACTAATGGATCTTACTCACCTTCCGGTAGAAAGGAAACCCTCTATTGAATAATTATTAAATGGGCATTTTTTTTTTACTCCATCTCTATCAAATGAAAAACAGTAATAAAAGAAAATTGAGAATGGATTGAAAAGTGAAAAGAATTAACATCTAATATTATAAAAAATTATAATATATTACCTTATTATGTGAAGATTAAAATAATTTGATGAGCTTCTCCAAACGCCTCAAGTAGAAATCCAGCAACGTCTGTCAATATTAATCATAAATCACAAGTCATAAATATCCGGCAAAGTTTTGATCATGTGTTAAAACCCATTCAAAAACATAAATTATAGCACAAGAAAATACTGCACGGTTAAATGTAATATACCAGAAAACTAAGAATAGTAATAGAATGGGAGCAAGCATTGTTATTGAGGTTACTCAGATACGTACAGATCTACATTAGTGAAAGTTAATTACAAATGTAATCTTTTTAAGATTTTTTCAATTCAATTGTAACCCGCGGATCATGGAAGAAATATATTTGTTACTCAATTTAATTCGCGCTCCCCGAGGTCGGGCTGCTGCAGGGTTCAGGTTCGGGAGTGTGACAGTAAAGGCCCCAGTCTTGGCTCTACCCCATTTCTCACAACATTCATTATCGAGTGTGATGCCAGTGGGACGGGGGTGGGGGCAGTCCTCATGCAATTTGCCCGCCCAATTCCTTATCTTAGTAAGGCTCTACATGGTCGGAATTTGACGTTATCCACATATGAAAAAGAACTCTTAGCTTTAATCATGGCTGTTGAAAAATGGCGTACATATCTGTTGGGAAGGAGTTTTGTGATTAAAACTGATCATAGAAGTTTAAAATTCTTGTTGGAGCAAAAGATTGGGACTCCATTACAGCAAAAGTGGTTATCCCAGCTCATGGGCTATGATTATACTATAGAGTATAAACAGGGAAAAGAAAATTCTGCTGCAGATGCTCTATCTCGCGTCTATCATGAAGCTGAAATTGCTGCGATCTCCACAATTGTACCATCCTGGGTTGATAAAATCCGAGAATCAACTCAGCAGGATCCATACTTTCATAATCTACGTGATCGCCTAGCAAAGGGACTACTTGATTCAAACAAGTATGTTACAAAGGATGGAATTTTCTGGCACAAAAATCGAATGATGGTGGGACCCAACTCTTCCTTGAAAATGACAATTTTCAATGAACTACATTGTTCCCTACTGCAGGCCATTCTGGGTTCCATAAAACTGCTAGGTGTGTGTCCAATTCTTTTTATTGGTCTGGGTGGAGAAGGGATGTCAAAAGGTGGGTCCAAGATTGTGATAAATGCCAGCCGATAAAAACTGAGAATGTGCCATTGCCTGGTTTATACTGCATCCTTTACCCATCCGGAATGAAGTGTGGTGCCACATATCCATTGATTTTATTGATGCCCTTCCCTTAGCAAGTATGCTCATTTTTTGCCTCTTTCACATCCCTACACTGCACAATCTATAGCCAAGCTATTTTTTGATAATATCTTTAATTTGCATGGGATGCCAGCTACAATTGTTTCAGATCGGGACCCACTGTTCACAAGTACCTTTTGGAGAGGAATTTTTAAACTGCAGTGCACTCAATTGCAAATGACATCCTCCTATCACCCGCATTCTGATGGGCAGACTGAAGTCGTTGACAGGTGTTCGGAGAATTATCTGCGTGTTATATAGGTGATCACCCAAAATCCTAGGTACGATGGATTCCATTAGCAGAATGGTGGTACAATACTACCTTCCATTTGGCAACTCAAGTTACACCGTATCAAGCAGTCTATGGGGTGGATGGGGCACAGGGGCTGTGAAGGTTTGTTGGTGAGTGGTGCGCAGGGGAGGAGAAGAAAATGAAAAAAGAAAAGAAAAGAAAGAGAAAGGAAGATGATGGATGGGGCGCAGGGGATGTGGCAGGTGGGTGCTGTGGCTGTGCGTGGGTTTAGGTGTAGGGAGAAGAAGAAGGAGGGAGAAGAGAAAGAAAGGAAAAAAAGAAAAAGAAGATGGGGCGTGCAGGTGGGTACGGGCGCAATGGTTGTGCAGTGACGAAGAATAAGGAGGAAGAGAAAGAAAAGAGAAAAGAAATAAGGGTGTGCAGTGCAGGGAAAGGGGAAGAAGACAGGGAGAGAAGAAAGAAAGAGAGGGGGAGTTGCTGTTGTGGCAGATGCAATGCAAAGAGAGGTGGGGGGGCTCCTACCTGGTTTGGAGTCCGGTGGCGAGGGGGAAGGCGCGATCCACACGAGAAGACGCTGGCGGAGAGAGGCTCTGTGCGTGGAGTGGGTTGCAGACGGGGAAGAAGAAGTGTGCGGTTGGCGCTGCCTTGGAAGGAGATGGCCGAAGAGAGGGATCTTTATAGGGGGCTGTGAGACGGAGATAATGAGAGGGAGATGTGGATGAGATCTGGATGGAGGAAGGGGAGAGACGATGTTTAATGGGGTTTGAGGGAGTCCAGAGCTGCTCTCTCTTATCCAATTGATGGGCGATGCAACTGATATATATTTAATCCAATGAGCCTTATCCAATTGATGGGCCATGTAATGCAACTGATATAATTTAGGTAGGTTAGTGGGCCCTACAAATACATACAATGAGAATCAATTAGACTGATCGATTGCATTAATTTAGGACTTGCCCATTCCATAACCTTCACTTTAGATGTGAGACGAGATTACTGCACATGCTTGGGACATAGTGGGGTCCATATTTTTAAACGGTTGTGATTGTTTGTGAACGAGATAACAGTGTGTGCAGAGGGAGAGATGGAGAGATTTTAGATGGATGAGGAGAGATTTTAGGGATTGCAGATGGGAAATAAAATTAAAAGAGGGAAGGGCAATTAGGGAAGTGGGTGAGCAAAAACAACGAGGATACGCCACATGTCCTCCTCCCAGGAACTGCTTTACTATATATAATTTGATTGGCTCATTTCTTTTCATAAGTATTACTTCCATTTGATTGGTTGCAACAAACTTTGAGATTTGAACCCATAACCTATTTCATAACAATCCAAACTCTAACCAATACACCAACCATTCCTTTGTATTAGAAAATGACTTCTTTTATTCTTAAAGTCTTGTACTCTTATTTTGGAATTCTTTAATTCTTCTTAAGATATCTTCATGTAACTTCTTTATTGAAATCTCTTCTTGATGCCTTGGGACACTAAGCGGAAGGTTAGGGTAGCGTCCACCTACACAAGAGAAATTACATAAAAATGCGCTATAAATAATCGGATTAATGCATGATAATCTGATAATCCGTTAATGTGATATAAGGATAAATTCTCCGTGTAAAGCAAATGATATGCATATGAGATGTTGATAAGACTCGGACTAATGAGGGGTAAAATATGTAATATTTAACACTCATCACCTACTATGTATATGGATGGGTGAATATCAATTTTGACTGACAGTTATCTTTCACAATCATCACTCGTTTGTCAAGGACTGCATTTGTACAATCCAAGGGAGTTACTGATTTATGTGTCAGCAGGTGCTTCAAAGTTGTGTCATTCTAGGCCATACCAATATAGAGAACCAGAATGAAGCCATGGAAAAGGGCTTACACAACTAAGTCTCAAACAGAGACACCATTACTCCTTTGAATGAGAAAGACAAAGAATGGAGACCGAACAATCAATTTGGGTTGAAAGGGAGGGGTAAGGCCACAAACATCAATCTCTCCCCCTGGAGGAACATCTCCAGAGGTTGAAGACCGAATTTGGAAGGCTAAGATGGATGCTTGCAGAACTTAGAAATAGAACCTCACCTTCTTGAAGGGATGATCAGAAGAAAGAATGAATCTTCTTAGAAATTCTAAGTTTGGAGGAAGTGGGAGAGGATTGGAGACTCTAAGTGTGCTTAGGAGTGATTAGGAATGTTTTTTACCCCTTGAATGGTCGTCCAAAGGCCATATTTATAGAGTAAGAGGGTAGTTGTAGCGGTTCCAGGGAGTTAGAATTCAAATCTAGGTACCAACTTACTGGTGCGTCATGTCCAAGAGGGGTCATGTCCCAGGAACAGTGTTTCTCGGACATGGAGTATTGTGGGTTTCTGAGGAACAATGTTTCTCGAACATGGAGTATTGTGGGTTCATGTCTGAGGAGCAGTGTTTCTCGAACATGGAGTCCCGTTACATAGGAAGTGAGTCAAAATGATGTCTTAATGCTTTGAAATTCTGGGGAATCCTTCTTGGGATGATTTCTAGACTTTAAGGAAGATTTCATCATTGTTTGAGCTCTAGAAATGGTCCTTGGACTTCATGTTTGCACACCTCTTTTACCTTGCATTTTTTATATCAAATAGTCTCCGATGAACTTGAAATTGAAATCTTCTTGGGACTCATGATAGATCATCGAAAGATCTCATCTTGTTCTAACCTCTAGAAATGGGTCAAAGTGGGTCCCATTGGTTCATGTCTAAAAGCCATTTAGACATGAAGGGTTAATATGTGAGAAATGGATCCAAATGACCCCAGTTACCCTCTAGCCTTAGGAAAACTCCTTTAAAATCCATCCCTAGTCTTTGGAGTTGGTTTTGTCTTGATCGAGTTTGTGAAAGTTACTGAGAGCATACTTCAGCCTTCGATGTCTGCACAGGTTCGACTTGAGTTGACTTCACCTATTCTTTGCTTGGATCTCAACCCAAATGGCCATAAATTTTTTTTAACTTATATTTGACCTTATGAATCGATTTTTGTCCCCTGGAAGTTGGTGGAATGTGGAATTCCAATTCATGTGTGCGAGCTAGGGTTTGGAGACCCTTTGGATTGCTTTGAAACTTTGGAGAACACCTTGAATATGCTTTCTCTAACCTTGGAGTGGGATTATTCTTGATTTGACCCCTCTAAGCTATTATTGAGATCCATGTCTAAGAACTCTAAAGTCCATGTCTGAATTCTCAGACATGGAGTTGATTTTCAATGTTGAGCTTCTCCTTGGACTTCCAGTGACTTTTGAAGCTTCTATCAATTTTCATTCAGCTGAGTAATGCATTATTGACTCCTTGTCTATAGTGCAGACCTTCGCACTTGTTCTTGTTTGATTATATCTGTTGGGGCACATTTGTGATTTTTTACATGCTAACATATGCTAAGCACGAGCAAGTAATGGAGGACATTTGTCGAGAAAATAATTGAGGACATTTACAACACAAAATTTGTTTTGCATATTATAATTGTTGAAGATGTCAAATATGGGGTAAAGCGGGATTGTTGAAATGAAGAATTCCTTATGGAGTGTTTTGTTATCGGTGCATGTTGCAAGATTGAAGGAGAAATTTCATAGTTTAGTGATTAGACCAGCTACGACCTATCGAGTAAAATGTTGACCGACTAGGAAGCAACATATGCATAAAAAGGATGTAGCATGGTTGAAAATGTTTAGGTGGATGTGTGGTAAAAATAATAATGTTAAAATTAGAAATGAGCTCTTTCAAGAACATTTAAATGTAGCATCATTAGGTGATAAAATTAAAGATACTCATTTGAGATGGTTTTGGCATGTCCAAAATCATCTCAAAAGGGGAAAAAATAAAAGTTGTCAACTTTTAGATATTTTTTAAATAGAGATATTTTAATTAGACCGTTTTACAAATAGAACATTTGATATGTCTTGTTCAATTAGAAATAACAAACTTCTCATGTAGTAAAAGTTATATGCACAATATTCTCTTATAATAAAAGTAGCAGATGCAAACTTGTCATATAATAATAGTAATATGGACAAATTTTTCATAATATAACAGAAGTAGCGCAAGCAGATTTGTCATATAGTAAAAGTAACATAGGCAAACTTGTCATAAAGTAAAAGTTATATGGGGAAACTTCTAAAAAAACTTGTCAAAATGGCTTTAGGCCCTAGCTCTCTCTTTTTTCTCCTTTTTTATGAGTTTAAATTATTAAATGATGAGATAGATGTCCAAGGGTAGAGATGCGACCTCTTTTTATAGAATTGGATTAGGTCCAGGGCGGCCACGAAGATGAACAAATACGATTAAGATTCCTCGTGATTATTGCTAATTGAAAGAATACCACCAATCTCATTAGCGACAAAGCCTGATTTTCAGGGTCTCATCCAATACATTCAGTGGTAAGCGTGGTTTTGATGAGTCTGGATCCCTGTTTCCTTGAAACAGAGAGATATCGTTTCATCCAATCATGATTTGCAATCTGTATAAAATCTCATGCCAACTAATGCACCCTCTTAATTGCTTCTTCGAATGAAATAAGAAGAAATAAGATTTTATACAGTTGGCAAATCATGATTGGATGAAACAATATTTCCCTATTTCAATGAAACAAGGGATCAAGACTCTGTATTGGTGGGTCTAGTTAGTTGGAACAAGCTTTTCATCTAGACCAATGATGTGGCTCACAAAAATATTGACGATACCATCGACAATAAGGACTCTTTCTGGCTTTGAATCTTTGGATTACGCAAGTTTAGGCTGAGATTATGGATCAAAGCACTATTGTAATGCTCATCAGGTTAGTGATAAAGCAATGTCATGTCGTATAAAATGCGAGCTTACAGAATCCAAGAATGATTGTGCTTATTAAAATGTCGCCAACCTGAATTCTATATTGAGGTCTACATGACTTCTGTTTCTCCATTCGATCTATCGTGAGTCAAATCCTTATATAACTTGCATGTCTTCAAATCTATTTTTACTACTTCTATCCACGTTCGATTCAGCCTTCCCCTTACCCTTAGTAGGTCATCAACCTATATAGATAAACTTTATCTTACCGACGCCATTGCAAGCCTGCGTTGGACACAACCAAACCACCTCAAACGGATATCCCTAATTATATCAGAAATTGATGATACACGTAAATACTCCTGAAAGCACTCGTTTCTAATTTTATCTTTTCTAATTTTACCACACATCCACATCAATATTCTCATCTATACGATACCCATTTTGTGCATATGTTGCTTCTTGATTGACCAAGATTTTGCTCCAAGCAGGCCCGAACATATCTGGACACTCATTTTAGCCATCTTTCACCCACAGAAGGTTCAATGCAACCATTACCCAAATGTGTTCTACAAAGTTTTAGAGCAAACTAAGACCATTTGATACAAGTTCAAGCAAAATGCAATCAAAGGTGATCCCATGTGTCATTGATCGAACATCGGACCTGAAAGTCAAGTGCTAGTAAAACCTTCCTCAAAGTAAAAGAACATATTTTATAAGCATTTCGCGGAGTTTCAAGACAATTGAAGATCAGTTGGATAAAATATCAAGCAACGGACGAACAAGATACATGGACGGAATGTCCAGGTCCGATCAATCAATACGGTCAGACATGGGATCTAGGTAGTTTTTATCCATATTTGACCAAGCATGTAGTCAGACATTGAACCCAGTCAATTTCTTGGAGAACTTTCTTGAATTCAAACTTCTCAAAATTACTCCAAAAGCCTATAAATACCCCCTTAGACGTGCATTTGAATATATATTGAACACCAGAACCAAGAGAATTCTCAAGAAGTCTAGCCTCTCACACTCCAAAACCCAAAACATCTAGTAACCACATTTAACTACCTCTTCAAGAGGTGAGACTCTGCCCAAAACTGTATAGAAACGCTCTAAAACCTTTGAAACTTTATTTTCAGTCTCTAGAGTGTCCTTCTAGAGAAAGAAATAAAGAATTCATAGTTTTACCAACCATTTCACACCCAAACCATGATTTTTAGGATTTTCTTTGATTTTCTCAATTAAAGGAGTCTGGATGTGTTGGTATCCTTGTGCATTAAAGCACTTGGCTTTTACTCTTCTTTATTTATGAGTTTCCCACATCGGTTGTGGAGAACTTTTTAGTATCATTTATTAGTGTTTTCACACATCACTATGATGATAGTCTCAATAGAAGGCTAAGGTAATGGTGACCACGTGCCCGTCCGTCTGGGCCATGAGTTGCGGGCAGGCCTGGCCCGCCCATCATGCGCATGCATTATTTTTAGGTCTCAGTTGGGTTGGGTTTGAACCGACCTAGATCTGACTTGATTATGCGTAGCCCATTAACCTAGTAGCTTGCGTAACATCTCCGCTTTAATGCGGAGAACATTGGGTCTTCCATTCCTCTCCTCCAATCCAACGAGTTCTTCTTCTTCCACCTTCGAATATGTTGAGAATAGTTGCTTCAAGACCTGTAATTCTGGGATTAGAGATTCTGACCCATTCGAGTGCACGAGTGGTGGAAATCATCTGACAGGAAGCCGTCTTATCCTGGGGCAGAAGTCCATTGATCCATCTGCACCTATGTGGGGGCAAAATCTGCCTAAAAAAAGCATCTCCTAAAGACATGATTCAGTTGCCAATTGGTCGGTCGTTTCTTACCTTTACTTCTTTTTATTTTCTAATTTTAATTTATTTATAATTTATGCAAAACCATTTTTTTCCAACAGTTTAGGCAGATTTCCGCGGTAAAATTGTTTATAAATTAAAATGACTGCTTGGGAATATTACCCTAAAGTCTTTAATTTTGAAAGTAAGGACTTCAAAATGTCGAAGATGAAAATGGAGTATCTCCTCAAAGTTATGAAAACTCTATATGTGCTATTAACTGATTGCCTTGAACCTTATGGAGATGGGCCCATCGGAACATATGAAAGTGAAAAATAGAAATCGGATAATTTTAATTGTAAAAATGAAATTTTAAATCCTTTGGATAATTCCTTGTATTGTTTATTTTCAAATTTTAAAACCTCCAAGGAATTATGGGATTTCCATTATTAAATATGCTACTGAGGATGTGGGTACCAAAAAGTATATTATTGAACAATTTCTAGATTTTCAAATGGGAGAAGGAAAATCAGTGATAACACAAGTTAGAGATTTTCAGAAAATAATTCATGAAGTCCAAAATGAAGGAATGAATTTACCCCAAGAATTTGTAGTTGGCAGTACCATCCATAAACTCTCACCATCATGGAAGGACTTTTTGATCACCTTGAAACACAAGAAAAAAGAGATGGAATTGGAAGATCTCATAGTCAGGCTCAGAATCCAAGAAGATCATCAGGACCGTGATTCTAAGAGTAAGGATTCTGAGCATGTGGGTAAGGCCAATCTTATTGAGGCAAATGATTAGAGAAAACCGAGCCCAACAATTCCTAGGGCAAGAAATTCCAAAAGAGAAACCAAAACCAAGCTCTTAAGCCCCGCAAGGATATTGCCAAAAGAAAAGATGTAGAATGTTTTGTCTGCGGGAAAAAGGGTCACTATGCAAAGGAATGCCACCAGAAAAAGGGCATTGATGGCAAAATTCAAGGCAACCTTGTAAAAGAAGTTTTGTGGCAGTACTGATAGAGGTGAATCTGGTCACCAATTGTAGAGATTGGAGTTTGACATAAGGGCGACTTGGCACATCTGTAGTGACAAAAGTGCGTTCATCTCATGCAAGCAGGTCAGAGATGGACAAAAACTCTGCATGGGGAACTCCTCTACAGCCAAAGTAATTGGTCAAGGGAAAGTAGTTCTACACCTCTCATCCGGCAAGTCTTTGACTTTGACCAAAGTACTTCATGTGCCCGAAGTGCGCAAGAACTTGGGGTCTGGTTCGGCATTGAGTAAGAATGGTTTTAAACTAGTTGTTGAAGAAAATAAGTTTGTAATTACTAAAAATGGAGTGTTTGAAGGAAAATGTTATATCTCAGAAGGCCTTTTCAAGATGAATGTAAATTCAGTCGGTAATAAAATTACCTCTTCTTCTACTTATATTATTGTGTCTCCTGAATTATGGCATGCGAGATTAGGACATGTCAATTATTCATCTTTGAAAACCATGATGGACTTAGGACTACCTTCAAAAATTAATTTTAAACCAAGTTCTTGTGAAATTTGTGTCCAGTCTAATTTTTTTAGAAAATCTTTCAAAAGTGTTGAAAGATGTTCTAAATTACTTGGTCTTATCCATAGCGACATTTGTGAATTAAATAATATTATCACTTGAGGTGGAAAGAATATTTTATTACTTTCATTAATGATTTTTTGAGACTTTCTTATGTTTATTTATTGAAAAACAAACATGAGTCTCTTGAAAAAATTCAGCCTTTTTTGAATTGAAGTTGAAAATCAATTAGGAAAAATGATTAAGATTTTAAGACTTGATAGAGGAGGTGACTTTATAAAGACCTGCAAGACCCTAGGTATAATTCATAAAGTGACAACCCCTACTCCCCACAACAAAATGGTGTGGCCGAAAGGAAAAATAGAACTTTAGTTGAAATGGTGAATTCTATGCTAAGTAGTTCTGGCCCATGCAAGAACTTGGGGGAGGGGGGGGGGGGGGGGGGGGTGTGGGGGGCTCTTCTTACAGCCCGTCACATATTGAATATGATACCCTTTAAAAAGACCAATATTAAATCCACATATGAGCTATGGAAAGGTAGAACTCCTAATTTAGAATACCTAAAAGTGTGGGAGGTGCTTAGCCCATGTAGCTGTACCTGACCCTAAAAGGACCAGACTTGGACCCAAAACCAAAGATAGTGTTTTTATAGGATATGAAAGAAACTACGATTCAGATCTGAATTAGCGGAAGACATTCATGGCTAATTTGTAACATGACAGATTTTAAAAAATCTGATTTGGGCAGCATAAATCAGCCATAGAGATCGCATAAGAACTCCAAGAATTCATGACCAACAAGTGTATAATTAAAGGAGAATGAAGAAGACTATTACCTTGAAGATTTGTAGACTTCAAATCTCTGAAAAAATAGATCCAAAGGGCCGAACTCAGACTTGCAATTAGCAAACAAGTTGCTGGAATTTTCTGCAGTAATATTGCCTTTGATCTTCTTCTCTATCTCACTTCCAAATCTGATTGGCTAAGATGGTGGGATCTTAATCTAGGAATTGAGAACTATTTCTCTAATGAAAAATCTCAGACCTACAAGTTTCTTCACTAAAGAAGAAAGCACTTCAAGGGATGGACGTGTGGGAGCATTAATCTTTCTATGTTGTGTTGGACGTCCAAGGGGTATGAGGTTTCTTTTATAGAAACTTTGGGATAGCTTTCTCATAAAGTTATCTCTCCTAATTCTCAAAGATGTCCTAAAAGGAAAGTATAATCTAAAGATTTATTTCCTTTTAGATACAATCCAATTAGAAAAGGAAACTAAGGAACTTCCCATGCAATTAGTAATCCTAGTTGTACAACACTTACTAATTTTAAGTTCCTAATCCAAAAAGGAAACTTTCTCATAGGAATACTAATCCAAAGAGGAGTCCACCTCCCAAGTAGAGAGACCTACTCAAAATTGAAAACCTTACCCATGGAAATCCCATTATGGACTTCCCATATAATAATGCACACCATGGCCCACATATATAATTTATCTAGAATTAAATTCATGTATGCCATCAAAGGCCTATTTGAATTTAAACTCAAAATTATTTTTCCACTAAAATAATTCATCCTTATGTTATCTAGACATTTTAGGAAACCATGCCAATCTTGGAAAGTGACTAGAGAAGGGACCAAAAGACATATTTGCCATTGGCTCCCAAAATGACCAAAATGTCCATGCTAAACCCATAGCAACATAAAGACCATTTTAACCTTAACTCATTCCACTAAAGAGTTATGGTTGAACTCCAAGGACAAATATATAATATAATAAGCTCGTCATAAAATGACGGTTGTCTTCGACCTACTAAGTGTAAGGACTTGAATGCCCCTCTATGTAACATCCATAATCGAGTCAGGTTATCACATGTACTATCAACCTTCCCGATTACATCTAAACCTTAGAACTTCATATCCTTAACATAATCATCATTCGGATATCATTCTCTTGATCCAGGGAGCGACCCACAAGTTCAATATCCATATGGAACATTCATATACTAAGATCTTAGATTTTGATGATTAATCGGATAATTCTAAGGGGACGATCATTCCATCATTAGATGGCATAGATTCTATATTGCATCTGCACGTCCCAACTAATCAAGTCCAAGTACCCAAAACACAGAGCTGTTGACCCATGAAAAGAATCTCACCCATAGTGAATTAGAGCACAAGAACTTGACTTCGTCAGTTCATCCACAAATGCTCAAGATTAAGAGCACTGGTCACTCAGTAGCATGAGGTGACTTGATCTCTCTCTGTGATAGTACTATTTTAAAGATCACACCTACCATGGTCTTGTTCAATGCATTGCATATGCACTAATGAGATGAATCCGGGAAAGTCCTCCCATGACTTAGGTAAGTCACCCTGAATACAGGAGAGTCTCTCATTATAACTTATACCAAGATGAAGTGCCCAGCTCCATCTCTCAGTTATGAACAAATATGATGTTTCCAGTTGTCCATGAATTAGACCTATTTGTGCGTAGACACTACACACCTAATTCATTTACTATAAACAATGGGCCTTACACAACCATACATATATACATGTTTAAGCATAAAAGAGTCATTCCATTAAATAACTAGTAAATATCCAGTAACAAAGAATGAGAGTGCAGCTAGTGGGCTTTAGGGCATACACCAATCTCAACAGGATATTCCTAACATAGTAAAGCCTATAGATTTCATGTTATCTCTGGACAAGACAAAGATTCCCTCATTGAGTCCAGAGATATAGTTTTCTTTGAAAATCATTTTCCATTTAAACAAATTTTATCTAGTTCTAGTAGTAGACCAGCCCATGATGTTGAGTATGGATCTAAAGACTCAACAGAGATTGAACCCCGTAGGCGTAAGAGACCTAAAAAGGAATCTACCTTTGTACCTGATTTTATAACTTATATTTTGGAAAATAACCCCGCGTCTTATCAAGAGGCCATGCAGTCTCCTGATACTGCTTTTTGGGAAGAGGCCCTTAATAGCGAAATTGATTCTATTTTAGCCAACCATACTTGGGAAATAGTATGTCTTCCTCCGAGTACTAAACCTTTGATTTGCAAATGGATTTTCAAAAAGAAGTTAAAGACTGATGGATCAATAGAAAAATTGAAAGCTAGACTGGTTACAAAGGGATTCAAACAAAAGGAAAGATTAGATTATTTTGATACATATGCACTAGTAATAAGGATTAGTACCATCAGAGTCATGATAGCTATATCATCTATCCATAATATGGTTATCCATCAAATGGATGTTCAAACTGTATTTTTTAATGGGAAACTAGAAGAAGAAATTTATATGAAGCAACCCGAAGGATTTATTACACCGGGGGAAAAAAATAAAGTTTTGAAATTGATTAAATCCCTATATGGTTTTAAACAAGCCCTTAAGCAGTGCCATGAAAAATTTGACCAAGTTTTACTAAATGATGGCTTTAAAATAAATGAATCAGACAAGTGTACGTCTATTTTAAACATATTGATAGTTTATGCATTATCATTTGTTTATATGTTGATGATATACTTATTTTCGGTACTGATTTAAAATCAATAGAGAACACTAAGAAATTCCTATGTTCTAAGTTTGACATGAAAGATATGTGTGAAGCTGATGTGATTTTGGGCATAAAAATACATAAGCACTCGGAAGGAATTATTTATCTTTGTCTCACTATATTAAAAAAGTCCTTCAGAGTTTTAACTTGTTTGGAGGGAATGGAGTTTCCACTCCATTTGGTCCAAGTGTCAAATTAACTAAGAACAAAGGAGATAGTGTGTCTCAATTAGATTACTCTAGAGCAATTGGTTGTTTAATGTACATCATGAACTATATTGGACCTGACATAGCTTATGCAGTAAGTAACTTGAGCAAGTGTTACACCCCGTCCCGAGTTGGATTAACTCTAATTAATCAAGTTTAATGCGATTTAAGTATGATCAATCAACTTAATGGTGATTAATGATTGGAATGGATCAAATTAGTCAAAAGTGAATGAATTGGACTTAATGGAATGGAGTTATAATGAATTGATTTGTTTAAGTTGATTTTAGACTCGAATTAGTGAAATGAAGGATTTTTCCGTAAATATGAATTTATACGTATAGAGAATGTTCATGTGCATCCTTCCCTCACCATAGGGTGAGGGACACCCCCCTTTTTGGAAATGAAAAGTACAAATGTACCTCTTGAAAAGTACATTTTGTACTTTTCATTTCCAAAAAGGGGAGTGTCCCTCACCATATGGTGAAGGAAAGATGCATGTGAACATCCCCCTATACGTATTTCGTCGAATATGGTCAAACTTGATACCATCGTGTGTATCTCGACGAGTACATCAAGTTTCATAATACATTTAGTTACATTTGAGTTAAGATGAATCAAATAGATCTTAAATTGACTTAAACTTGAAATATGTAAAATGAATGGATTTAAATGTAAAAGTGTGGTGATAAGCTCAAAAATGAAGTAGGAGCTGGAAACAATAGAGCATTCCAGGGAAAGTTAAGCCAGGATGTGTCCTCTTCGTTCCTTCTTCCTTGTTTCTTTTTCATTTCTTCTTTCTCTATGAGCTTGGGAGAGATTTGTGCTAGTGGGTTTGAGGAAACGGAAGTTGAGAATTGCACTTTCTCCATTATCTTCTTCAAGTGTCTTTGGAGATTGAGTTTAGGGAAATCTGAGATTTTCTTTTGTGGAGCAACAAGTAAGTGAATCTAGAACTTTTGAGTTCTATTCAATGATTTAGAATGGGTTTTAGCTTAACAACTTATGAGAATTCATTTTGGGGTTTATTCTTGATGATAGGTTTTCATTGGGTGATTCTGATCTCAAACCTCAAGGGGTTTTGTATTCAACCTGAGTGAAAGGCAAGTATAAATGAGTATTTATGATGAACATGTTAATTGATGTAGTTTTGTTTAAGATTTCTAAGAGTTAGCTTCTTGAATTCATTTATTGATAGAAATGGAATTGGTTTGAAATAATAGAGTTGAATGAATGATTGATGAATGAATAAAAGTGTTACTTTGATGTATAAATGATTTTAAGGAAGGGAATAGGAGGTTCCTTGAGTTTTCTTGCAGGATAAAAAGGGTTGAAGTCAGAATCAGAATTCTGGAAAGAATTCTGTAATTTATGGGTCATTTTGGTTGACCGAGTCGCAGTTCGGTTAGCCGAAATCCCCAATTCGGTTAGCCGAATGGCTGATCGTAGGGTGACCGAACTCATTTTATGAGTTCTAAGTGGAAATAGCGCCTCTGGTTTGTGAACCGAGAGGTGACCAAATCCAGTTCGATTAGCCGACATAGGCAGTTCGGTCAACTGAAAGGTGACCGAACTAGGGACCGAACTCAGCTCAAGAATTCAAAATTTTTATGTTCTCTAGATTTCGAACCAAAGATTAACCGAGGTTGACCGAGCAAGTTCGGTTAACTGATGATCAACCGAGGGTGAACCGACATGTATAGTTCGGTCAACCGAATGGTGGCCGACCAGTTAGCCAAAGCTAAAAAATTGTCAGATTTAATTTTGAATTAAGATGTAAAGAGCCTATTGATATAATCAAGGTTGTTAATATTGTTTATACCTCCATAGGTGATAATTTAAGGGACTTTAATGTACAATTTTACATACACTATGATGTTCATCGAGAATAACACGCGTACATTAAATAACTGAGGATTACACCGAATTGGATGGTATTGTTTAATTGAAATTGTGCACTGAATTGTATCCAAATTGGATTATAAATTGAATTGAATTCTAAAAGGATTATGTATTGAATTATATCCGTTCCTTAGCAATTAAACGAAATTGAGTCTGGCACTACAAAGTGATTTCTGTTTCTGCCGCAGCGGATGATTTGGGAGTGTTCCGGAGCTCCGTGGTGATGTCAGTGATCTCTGATCAAGACACTGGTAGATTCCACTCATTTGATAAGTTATTGATCCTTGAGGCCTGGGTCCTGAATAGTATGCCCTTCCACCCTGTGCCAATAGAGGAAATTGATAAGCCATGTAATAAAAGAATAATGTTATAATTGAATAAATTCTTCCTTTTTAGGGAGATATAATTTGTTTGAAAATGCTATGGTAGTCTGCCAAATTATAAAGACTCTCATTGATTTTAAATTATAATTATATTGTTTAATATTGAATTTAGATAAGTTAAATGTATGATTAGCATGTATAATCATGTATCTGTTTATACATTGTCGAATTGTCAAATTCATAGTGTTATTGATGGCATTATAGGTACAACTGCTATTGCCGGTCCTTCAGAGGCCACAACACCAATAGGAACGACTAGTCCAGTTCCTCCAGGAGAACTAGTTGAGTGAAAATGAAGTGTTGTAATAATGTTGTGAAACTTTTGGCAAATGAAAATAGTATTTGGATGAGAACTTTTATAAAGTGTTTTATACTGTTAACTCTTGTATTGTGTATAAATATACAAGTGATTAGTATTGTTCATTTTGCAAATAAAGTTTTGTTTATATATGAGCAATGTAATATATAGTTGATTATGTTCCGCATAATATGTTATTGATATCCCTTGTGAGTTTTATGTAATTAAAGTTCACGAGAGTAAGTATGGTCGCGACTCGGGATTAACTCGATTTAAATTTTTATCTCGGGCTCGGGTCGTGGCATACTTATTGTATGGTATCAGATCAAAGTGAAAGAATTAAAAACAATATTTTAAAATCCTTAGAATTGTAAGGATATGGTGAGAAAATGTTAGATTAAGAATCACAATTCGAAAGATGTGATTTATTGTTTTCACTAAATGTGATGTGATTTGTTTTCACTATATGTGATTTATATTCATTTTAAATGTGATTTACTTCACTATATGTGATATAATTGAATTGAAAGTAAGAAGATATGTATATATCTTGACTTTCTGTGTTATTTCAGAATGGCATCTGGATCTAGGATTGGTGGTAGTGAAAATGGTGATCATGAGATAGTAGTTAGTGGAAATGAGGGTCCTATCCCTACACCTATTACCCCGAATAACAATGATGCTAGATTTACTGCCATTATGGAACAGTTGATTCGAAATAGTGATAAGATGGCTAGAAGTCAAGAAGCACAGTTGAGCATGCAAGCTTAAATTACTTCTATGTTGCAAGTGTAGACACAAATGCAAGCTCAATTACAGACTTTGTTGATACCATTATTTCAACAACAGCATAATGTTGAGACTCAAGTAGTGGTACAACCTAAGGAAAATGGTCCTAATGTCCTTTATGAGCAGTTTAGGAAAAAGAGGACTTTTCAAGACTAAGAGACAAAAGAGTAATGTAAGGAGTAAGAATAAACCAGTCTGTGAGATTTGTGGGAAAGCTCAAGGAATTGAAGCGTGTTGGAGAACTACTAGAGCTTGTTTACTTTGTGGTTCTGTAGAACACAGAATGTCTCAATGTTCTAGAGCAAGGAGACGTTAGATAGCTGAAAAGAATTGTGCACAAGCTGAGATTGCAGTCAATGTAGTTGAATGTACGATCTTTGTAGATAATAGATCTATGATTGCTTTATTTGAATCAGGGTTTATCCATTCATTTATGACACCTGTGTTTTACTTAATGTGATGTTAAAATTGAGGAAGTGACAATGTCAACTGATCTAGTAATGTTAGCACTAAATGATTTTGATGTGATCTTTGGTATAGATTGACTTGCGAAATACAAAGCTTGTTTAGATTAGTTTAGTAAAGTCATTACTTTTGTAATAAATGAAGCCAATGTCACTGTAAGTGCATAAAAATGTCACTCACAAAGAGAGGATGGGTGGAGGCGAGGCTCTTGAGAAGAACACCGCTGCTTTTCTGAAACCTGAGAAGGGGAGGAAGAACAGTAGGTCAGAGGACCCTGGCTTGGGCAGCGCAAGGCTCTCCGATGCCTAAGTCAGTGTAGGAATTGAACAATAGGATGGAGATTGAGATGGAGAAAGAAGATGATACCAGCATGTGGTTCCCTCCGAAAAAAGAGAGTCCTTTAATGTTCTGATTTGGCTCCTTTTATAGAGGAAGTGAGGAGACAATGAGGTGACTCTGTCAAAGAGTTGTCCCATCGTAGCACATCGTGTCGCATCGGGCCATACCCGGGCGTCTGCGGACGCCGTTCTATCAGTGGACGTGGGCGGCAGGGATGGCCCTGTCAGAGGATATGGGCGGTGCCCTTGTCTTGTCGCACGTGCTGTAGCATGCTTAAGTGTCCATGGGAGGATAGTTGTCAGCCCCCGCCATAGGTAGCTTCCTGGTCTATAGCCGAGGTGTGTGACCGATCTGGGGTGCCTGGTGTCGAGGTCGAGAGCGACCTTGACTTGGCTGGACACCTCGCTGGGACTCCGAGGTGGAGTCTGGACCGAGTTGAAGTCCCTGGCCAGGCTGGGGATGCCCTGGCTGAGGTGGAGCTTATGAGCGTACGACCAAAGTGGAATCACTTGGCCGAGCTAGAGGCTGGCACTGTTGCCGAGACTAAGTCCTGCCGAGATGGACTAGCTAGTGCGGGAGCCCGAGATGGAGCATCTGGCCGGGACTCGGATGAGTTCGGAAACATCCCCACACAGTTACGGTATTGTTCAAAGGAGTGCAGAAGAGATTCGATACTAGGATATAGAGTGGCACCTTATGCATATGTATCAATCATGAACAAATAATTAGATGGCAATTAAGAATAAATATTTGTTGCCTAGAATTGATGAGTTGTTTGATCAACTTCAGAGTGCAGCATATTTTGTTTTTAAGATTGATCTCCGATCTGGATATCACCATATTTGTTAGAGATCAAGATATGCAGAAGACTATATTTAGACTCGATATGGGCATTATGAATTTCTAGTTATACCTTTTGGATTAACGAATGCACCTATAGTGTTATGACTTTGATGAACAACATTGTAATTGTTAAGAGAAAATTAGTTATATGCAAAGCTAGAGAAGCATGATTTTGACTATAGCAGGTGGTATTTTGGGTTATCTAATTACTAAAGATGGATTGACTGTTGATTCAACTAAAATTGAAACCATTGCCAAGTAGCAGAGTTTTGAATGTTCCAGAAGTTCGAAATTTCTTGGGATTAACTGGATATATGGAAAAGTTGTGAAAGACTTTTCTAAAATTGCAACTCCGTTAACGAAATTGACTCAAAAGAGTGTTCCATTTGTATGGAATGATGAATGTGAGTCTAGTTTCTAAGAATTGAAGTTGAGATTGATTTCAGCCCCAATCGTATTATTACCTAACGGAAGAGGTGGATTTGTAATCCGAACAGTTAGCTAAAGCTGGAAAATTGTCAGATTTAATACTGAATTAAGATGTAAAGAGCCTATTGATATAATCAAGGTTGTTAATATTGTTTATACCTCCATAGGTGATAATTAAGGAGACTTTAATGTACAATTTTATATACACTGTGATGTTCATCGAGAATAACACGCATACATTAAATAACTGAGGATTACACCCAATTGGATGGTCTTGTTTAATTGAAATTGTGCACTGAATTGTATCCAAATTGGGTTATAAATTGAATTGAATCCTAAAAGGATTATGTATTGAATTATATCCGTTCCTTAGCAATTAAACGGAATTGAGTCTGGCACTACAAAGTGATTTCTGTTTCTGCCGCAGCGGATGATTTGGGAGTGTTCCGGAGCTCCGTGGTGATGCCCGTGATCTCTGATCAAGACACTGATAGATTCCACTCATTTGATAAGTTATTGATCCTTGAGACCTGGGTCCTGAATGGTACGCCCTTCCGCCCTGTGCCAATAGAGGAAATTGATAAGCCATGTAATAAAAGAATAATGTTATAATTGAATAAATTCTTCCTTTTTAGGGAGATATAATTTGTTTAAAAATGCTATGGTAGTCTGCCAAATTATAAAGACTCACATTGATTTTAAATTATAATTATATTGTTTAATACTGAATTTAGATAAGTTAAATGTACGATTAGCATGTATAATCATGTATCTATTTATACATTGTTGAATTGTCAAATTCATAGTGTTATTGATGGCATTATAGGCACAACTGCTATTGCCGGTCCTTCAGAGGCCACAACACCAACAGGAACGACTAGTCCAGTTCCTCCAGGAGAACTAGTTGAGTGAAAATGAAGTGTTGTAATAATGTTGTGAAACTTTTGGCAAATGAAAATAGTATTTGGATGAGCACTTTTATAAAGTGTTTTATACTGTTAATCCTTGTATTATGTATAAATATACAAGTGATTAGTATTGTTCATTTTGCAAATAAAGTTTTATTTATATATGAGCAATGTAATATATAGTTGATTATGTTCCGCATAATATGTTATTGATATCCCTTGTGAGTTTTATGTAATTAAAGTTCACGAGAGTAAGTATGGTCACGACTCGGGATTAACTTGATTTAAATTTTTATCTCGGACTCGGGTCGTGGCAGCAGGTACAAAAGCAATCTCAGTAGTGAGCACCGAACGGCTCTTATCCGAGTATTCAAATACTTGATGAGAACCATTGACTATGGTTATACTATGAAAGATACCTCGCAGTACTAGAAGGGTATTGTGATGCTAACTGCATATCGGATTCTAAGGAATCCAAGTCCACGAGCGGCTATGTGTTTACATTAGGAAATGCAGTCGTCTCTTGGAAATCTAAGAAGTAAATGTGTAGATCTCGATCCATGATGGAATCGAATAATATTGGCGTGACATTAGCTGGAGAAGAAATAGAATGGCTGAAGAATCTTTTGACCAAAATTTTTCTTGTGGAACAAGCCGACACCAACCATATCTCTCCACAGTGACTCAAAGTCGGCTATCTACAAGGTAAATAATAAGACATAATGGCAGATCCAGACATATACGTCTAAGGTATAACTTGTTGAGACAATTAATCAAGCAAGGAGTAATTGCTATTGACTTTGTGAGATCAATGGATAATTTAGCCGATCCACTAGCTAGAGAGCGAGTAATCACAACATCGAGGGGAATAGGACTTAAGCCTAAAATGAATAAGTCACCAATGACGGACACCCAACCCATTTGATTGGAGATCCCATGGGATAGGTTCAATGGGGAAAACAAAGTCATCTATAGGTGACACGGTAAGAACGTTTCAAAAGTCTCTTTAGTTCATACCCATTCCTATGATGTGAAATATTCATTTCTTGTATATTAGTCAGTGAAACTCTATCATTTATGAGCGGGGTGCTGTACAAGAGCATCCTTGATAGAGAACACCTATATGAGTGTGGAAGTCAAGCCGCTTCCTATGAGAGGTTAGGCTACTCTCTAGAGCACTCAAGAATACTGGGTAATGTGCATGATTATATAGGTATCCCCTGAATTTCCGAGATTGTGTGTAATAAGTACGATTTACTAATTGAACTCTTGGTTCAAGATCTAATTAGTTCACTATAGAGTTCTGATATTTCAAACTTAGTACACTATGTGAAGGTCTAAGACTTAGTTCACCTAGATTTATGCATAATTTCACCAATTTGTCTTGCAGCAACAGCTTTTTCATCTTCTGTGCTTTAATGTGTGGGGATTGATGGTATCCTTGTCCATTAAAGCACTTGGCTTTTTACTCCTCTTTATTTATGAGAGTCCCACGTCAGTTGTGGAGAACTCTTTAGTGTCATTTATTAGTGTTTTCACACGTCACTATGGTGTTAGTTCAGTAGAAGGCTAAGGTAATGGTGACCACACACGAGTGCACGCCGTCCGTCCGCTCAACCATGCTGCGTGACAGGCGGGCCCAACCCGCATGCACGTGTGTTATTTTTAGGTCTCAGTTTGGTTGGGTTTGGTTCAACCTGGATCTGAACCGATTCGGCGTAGCCCATTAACCCCGTAGTTGTTGTTTAACGTCTCCGCTTGGTTTTCCATTGATACCCTTCGCGCCAAGTTATTACGCAAACGTCTGGTTAAGGGTTCTCTCATCCCCATCTCACACTCTCTCCTTTCTTCCAATCCAACGAGTTCTTCTTCTTCCTCCTTCGAGTCTTTTGAGAATAGTTGCTACAAGGCATGTAATTCTGGGATTCGAGTTTCTCACCCATCCGAGTGCACGAGCAGTGGAGCTCATCTAACAAGAAGTCGTCTTACTATGGGGCAGACGTCCATAAATCCATATGCACCTATGTGGGGGCGAAATTCACCTAAAGAAAGCATCTCCTGCCAATTGTTCGGTCATTTCTTTCCTTTACTTTTTTTAATTTTCTAATTTAATTTATTTACAATTCCCGCTAAACCATTTTCCCAACAAGATGTTCATAACCATCCCAGTACAGTTGTGCACACCCCTTTAGGCCTCGTTCTGACTTACCACGGATTTTCCCCAGAATGACACAACCTTAGACATCCGTTGGCACAAAAAAGTAACAACTCCCTTAGGTTATAAAAAAAAAAAACAACCATTGATAAATAAGTGATGGATTTCAAAGATGATTGTTAATCAAACCTTATTCCATCCAAATACTTAGTAAAACCATCCTGATCCAGTGACAGAGGGATTCAAAGACCTTGGTAGCTAAATTCAAGGGATAACCTGCAGAAAAAAGATGAAAATACAACCTAGAGAGAGTCATGGGAAACCGAACAATGGAGTTGAACATTAGCTCCTGGTTTTAGTTATTTTGGAGTTTCTTTCAAATTCTCTATCATTTTCATGTATCTTGTTCAGTTCGAGATCATCTAAGGCTAAATGGAGGAGTTATAAAATATATTTTGTAAACAAATTGCATCCACAAGGCCAGGGCTTAAATCCAAGTAATATAAATTTGAGAAATGAATAAAAGAAACCATAGTTTTGTGTAAATTCTTCTTTCTCATATTTTCTATACATGATTATTGTGAAATCCACACAAAGTTTTTACGATTTTCTCTTACAGTCACTATTGACATCAAACTTGGACAAACTCAAGTCAAAAGGCTATGGGAAGTCACCCTCCCTTCAAATATTGCCTCTTCGGAGCTAAAGCCGTCAAAGATTCAGAAGCTTCCGAAGCCATTTGAAGACATTTGTAGCCAACAAGATCCAAAGCAACATTGATTGAGTTCAAAGAAATGTCTTATGCCATTGATGATCATTTGGCCCTTAGAACGCGAGTCGAGCTCCATGTTCAGCTTGTTAAGGGAACAAGAGGCAATGTACCCCGCTTGGTGCTTACGAGCAACGTCCCCCAAAACAAAGAACAAACGCAACAAGTGCACTAACCGATCATCTGCAACATGTACGTGCATTAGCTGATCAGTCCCTTCGAAGGATTAATTGGATCACTCTTGAAGGTCCAAGACTTGGGTCTACCTCTTAAAAAGCCTAAAGACACCTTGCAAAAGAACTCTACCAAGTTTCAAAATATTCAGAGATCAAACAAGGAAGGAAAAAAGAAAGAAAGTTTTGTCAAGCACCAGTCGAATGACTTTTCTACAGTCAACTACTGCACCAGCTGATCCAAAATAGAGATAATTTTTGGCGGTTTTATTTAGTCGGCTACTGCACTAGATGAATGGTTTCTCCATCAACTGAGCATTCTTTCAAAAACTGGCATTTTTGGATTCAAATTGGTTCCAATTGTTCCCACATCTCTTGGAGACTATAAATAGACTCCTCAGGCGTACATTCAAAGAATGAATCAAGTCAGAAACCATGGAGAAAATACCAATCAATAAGTCTACAAAATTAGATCCTTAAGGGGTCGTTTGTCTTTTACGCGTGGAATATGTAAATACAATTTACACATGTAAATGATGAATATTCAAATTTTAAGTATGTAACTTTTACACATGAGTTTCTTTTTACAATGTTTGTCTAATAACACTATTTTCGCACCATTTACACATATGATTCATTTTTCTATGTTTGTTTCAATGATATGTGTATATGTATTAAATAATTTTATAAATGATACTTATTAATCATTAAATTTAATTCTACTATAATGATATGAAAAGGAGACAAAAAGGTTTAATTTATATCAAAGTTTTCGTTTGCATTTTAGATCCTTAAAAAAGAACACGTTTTTCAATATGAAATATACTTTTCAGAAATATACATATCTATCAATGATCACCTTCAAAAAATGCATTCCAACATGTTTTGTTAAGAAAATTTGAGGTTATAGTCTGATGGTTAAGAAATTAGGATTATTAATATTTTTATTAATTAATATTTAGTTCAATATTATCTTAATTCATTATTCAATATGCATAAAACTCATCTCCCCGGCTTTATGCTAATATTAATCAATTATAAAAATAGATTTATAAAGTTCTTTTTTTGTATAGCATGGCAAGAGAGAGAAATAGATCCACTACTAGAAAAATCACTTTTAGCGGCCGCCATTAGCCGTCGCTAAAAGTCCTCTGGCGGTCGCTAATACTCTTTAGCGACCACCAAGTAGCCGCCGCGAGAAATTCATCGCAAAAGGCTATTAGCGACCGCCATTAAGTATTAGAGACCGCTATTAGCGACCGCCATTGGCGGTCGCTAATACTCTACCAAAGATTTTTAAAAATATTTACTCAACAAAATTTTTAAAAAAAGTATTAGGCGGTCGCTAATATTTTTAATTTTTTTTAAAAAAAGAAAAAAATACGTATTGGTTTTCTTCTTTCTTCTTCTTTTTTTTTCCGGGGGCGCTGCCCCCGAACCCCCCCGCCCGGGGATACCCCCGGACCCCCATCGTAAAGCACATGTTTTAACACCATCAAAACTCTTTCAAGCATTTTAATAAATCCTAACCTTCCATTTGCTAACCAAAATCAACAATCCATAAATAAAAAAAGAAAGCAGTACCTTGTAGGTTCCTATTCAGCCATTTCCCTTGCTTTGCTCTGATGTGGCTACCCCACCACCAGGAATATGCAAGAGGAAACAGACACAACTATAGATTGAACAGAGGCGAACAAAACCTACATCATATTAAAGCATGTAAAAGTAAAACACACCCACAAAAAAAATGATTACCTAAATTTCATATAGATTATCAAATTTCATATACCTAAAAAATGATTTAATTCCAATACGTACTAAACATCTACCAACCTACAGAGAAGGCCAAAAAAAAATTTGACAAAGTAATCACAAAGACACAATATGCAAAAGGCTAAGAACATAAGTTTGACACTATTATGCTTTTTTTATCTTGTACACCGCTTTGCCTTGAATTTGGAAATATCGACATTATACTATTATAGTGAAACATCAGGTTCAAAGTAGTTTATGGGATTTTTTACACACTAGTATCAGCTTCAAAATTCAGAAATAACAGTCACAGGTGTCTGCACCTGTTTAGCAAAATAACCAAACTGTGTTCATAACAATTTCATAAACCAATGGCCATAATATATGTAAAGTGATTTTTGATAAGATATATAAGAAGCACATTATACGAATGTTTGGCCCATGACATGCAAAATTTAACTCCATATTTGGAAAGTGATTTTGGAAGGGAAAGAGGAGCACTTGACAAGATTGTTTGGTCCGGTATCTTATATGTCACAGATACAATGTGTTGCATTTGCAATTAACATGATGACATTGTTATGATATGGACACTGTTATGATATGGACATAAAAGGTTTTTCCCTCATTGTGAAAAGGTGGAGCGAAAACTCCCAAGTACCAAGTCTCTTACTTGTGGGCTCTATTGATATCAATCATAAAGCATGTTTCATCAGACAATAAAATATAAGCAGTAATTTCTCTTCTAAGCAGTTGACTCACCACTCAGGTCCAGTAAGTTAAATATCACTGAACAATTTACAATACTCCTGACCATGGTGATTGCAGACCAAACTTTTTGGTGCTCCTCTCGTGAAGCTCTGATAACGCACACCTTTGTAATGGGATTCACATACTTAACTACAACATGAGTCAAAACTTTAAAACTTCAAAAACCACAAACCACATAAATAAAAACAATATGCACTTTTTACGAAAGAAAATAAAGAATAAAAAAGAAATGAATTGTGTGATACTTGATCCCAGGATATGAATGATATATTTTGGCATTTACTTGTGTAAAAATGAGGCCTATGGTTTGGTGACCCAGACTGTTCATCTCATGGGAGTATGGGACTTAGAGAGGAGAGGTCAAGCCCAAAAAATTGCCAATTAGGGAGACTCCTAACCATTTAGACTGAAAGTTGGAAAAAAAAAAGAAAAAGAAAAGCTAATGGCCTAAAAATAATGCACCAGGGGTCAAGATTCAACATGAAAGAAAGTCAAACACATGATCAGTAAAAACATCAATCACTATTCCCTAACCATCCTTTTTCTACAGTGTGGCACAGCAGATCAACGGTCTGGATTTCCTACCAATGGCTCAAATGCTCAACTCAAGGCTGGGATGACATGCTTATCCTGAACACAAGGGTCATGTAATTGATTGATAGGGGAATGGAGAAAGTGATTTCCTCATTGCTAAAAGTAATGTAGGATTATAAAACCATACCTACCTTGGAATGATCCAAGAGAAGAACCAAGACCACATTCTCCAAAGTTCACTAAAATGCTGTCATTGATTGCTCTTGTCACGTTGTATTGGGTAATAATGATAGGATCAGCCTTGTCCAAGTCTCTGTTTGCATCTAAAAACACCTCCATCACCATGTATCTATTTTTAAACCCAACCATGCTCTCCTACTTCATGTAAAATCCAATGGTTAGCTGTGTTGTTCAATCAAGCTAAGATTCATGCTCTCATATCTTTTTTATTTGTCCAAAAGTGGACACAAGGCCCACTGAGCAGGATTCTTTTCTGCTCATTGCTCAACTTTAGATAGATAGATAGATAGATATAGGTTGTGAAGTTTTTACTTATGCTTTGAGGATTATGCAATATATTTCGTTACACCATTAACTTTGAATGTACACTCGCTGGTTCATCATCAACACCCAAGCACATCCCATCTACCTATATGCTAGCATGTTAGCTCATTGGAAACCAGACTCATGTGTATTGATAAGTATAGGTAGTCCTCAAAACTATAGGCCCTCCTCCTTACCCTTGGTTTTCATTGTCTTTTTTTGTTGCTATACTACAAAAGGTTCGTCACAGGTTTCATTGGCATATAGGTTTGTCTTCCTTTTTTATTTTATTTTTCAATTTTCTTACATCTCTTTTGTACTTTGAAAGGCCAAAATGTACAGAAAAGAGAAATGAGGTTACTCAGAGATTGAGGTGTTTTTGTTGTTGTTGTTGCACCACTAGAGTAGAAGGATTGTTTGACTAACGAGAATTAGTTCTATATTACCTGGGGTAGGCTCAGGCCCAGATCTTGGACTGACCAGGACAGCCTAAATGGGGAGAAAAATCACAATAGGTAAATAGTTCAGAAATAGAAAGCAGAAGTTTGAAGTTTTTCATCCAAAACATATAACCAAAACCATCAGACGAGGAAACCAACAAATCATCCAATACTCACAGAGTCCCCTTCATTCCTATAAATAAACTTACTAACCAGAAGCTTGTCAGGGTCTTAATGGTCCTATTATCATGAATAAATGACTATATGATGACAAGAGCAGCTATGGCAGCTGGCCTTTGAACATAAACTGTTCAGACAAATGGAAATTAAGGCAATAGAGCAAAATAAGGCATATAATTAAAAACTCCATTCAAAATATCAGATTAAGTAAACCCAGATTAAGTAACCAGGGACCCATACCCAAACCAGGTCATGGACCTCAAGAATGAGCCTGGACCGAGACCCAATCAAGGCCCAAATAACTCCATACTACAAAACCCAAAATGGCATGTGGCAAGTAAACCTATTCAAGGTAAACTTATGCTCTTCTGACGCCTCCAAGTAAACCTGTGACAGATTTCATGGAAAATGGAACGAATGACAGAACACCAAAATCAATCAAACCACCCATTCAACATCAATTATCCAAGTCTTGAAAGACGATAACACACATAAAAGAGAGCAAGAGAGTCTAAATATATTCAAATACGCACGATATAATTACCAGTACATATATTCAACTTTCCAAGCAAAGCCGCATTTTCCAATTCCATTTCTCTTTGCATAACTTTTACAGATCTGGTAGATGGCTAGGGCATCAGTAGCAGAGTAGTTGAGTTGCATCAGCATACATTGAATGAGAGGATAGATAAAGGCAGATCAAGTACCTTCCCACAAAACTCACAGAAGTACTTTGCATGCTGGCTTACTTCCATCTTCTTGATTTGTTTCCTCAAACTAGCACCGTATCTTGTGCCTGAAACATCAAAGCAGCTCATTTTTGTTCCATAATCATTGCAAAATGGCAACACCAACTACAACACTTACCATATTTCCCAACATTTCCAGCCTTCTTTGTGCGCTTAGTCTGCCAGAACAAAAACCGTATCCATTATTGATATGGCCATCACCGCATGACATGCAGTGACCACTGTTTTTGCAACTTCTCCAAACTGAAAAAAAGGCCAAATAATAAAAGAAAACCAATACAAAGTGCTGGAAATTACTAATAACAAGTGTAGTTTCAAAATTTTAAAGTACCCAAATGCATTGTAAAAGAAAGAAGAAAAGCCATATAATAAATAGCTTTCTTTACCTAAATATTTTGGTCATACAAAACAATCAAGATTGAAATGCCTAAAACAACATAGGTTCAAATATTCTGATAATAAATGGACAAATAATCATGATCTTAGTCTTACATACCATTGAAAAATATAAAACTAAAAGTTTGTGCAAACAACAACATTAATATCATGTTGGGTTCGCGTTTGTGCAATATCCTTTGACTCCTTTGGATTTGCCTAGAAATAGACAAGTCAACCTGTTAAGAGGCCACCCGAACCCATTAATATCATGTGGGTTCGTGTTGTGTTTGTTGGAATTTGAGATGACTTGAGAAGTCTTATGAAGCATTGAAGTGTTTAGTATCTCAAGTAATCATTTTATGTTGGAATTATTGTCAACACAATGTCACAAGTGTGGTGTTGATAGTGTGGTATTGATAGAGCTTCAAAGAGAAAACAGAGCTGTAACAGTTCAGGAAATCAGAATTCCTAAAGCAGTATGGCCGGTCGACCGAGGACCCCACGCGGTCGACCGGGCAAGACAGTAAGCTCCCAGTTATTTTGTGCCACAGTGTGTCGCCGGTCGACCGGGAACCCCATGCGGTCGACCGAGCACGGGAACCAGAATTGCGCAGAAATAGAAGTTTTGCACGAAAATTCAGGAATCTTATGTATTTCGTTTGGGACTCTTTCTAAACGAATTCTAGCCTAATTTGAACACTCTTTAGGGTTACCATAACCTATATAAAGGCTTGATTGGTTCACTTTCAAGAGTACAGAAGAGAAGAGAGAACAAAACAGAGGAGTTTTGGAGAGAAGAGTGATTGGAGAATAAGGTGTTGCTGTGTGCTGTTGTGCTGCAAGTTTCGACAGCAAGTGTGGACGAGAATGTGCTCATGAAGATGGTGATTCGTCCATAGATAAGTGTCTCTCTTTTTATGCTTTAAATTTCAATTTGTAAGGGATTGAGAGAGAGAGATTGTAGAGGGGAAGGGCTGTAGAAAAGTTCTCTACTTTAATTCTGTAGAACATCAAGTTGGTGCTTGATGTTAGGGGTTTGGTGATCCTATCTGTTGGTGCAGATAAATTGTAAAGGGAGTAAGTGCTTCCTAGATAGTTGGTGCTATCTGAAACTTAAGGGTTGGTGCTCTTTGTCGTTGGTGCGACTAAATAGATTCAGACCTGTTCCGGATCGGTGTTCGGACAGTCTTTGAACCGTGGACGTAGCCTTTTGGTGAACCACGTTAAATCTGGTGTCCTTGTGTGATTTGATTTGCTTTTGTTGTTAAATTGGACCTGTTTTTTAAGGAATCACTGATTCACCCCCCCCCTCCTCTCAGTGATCGTGATATCTAACAGTGTTAACAGGTCGTGTGGCATTTTAACAGGACTACTTGCAGTGACTCCACATTCCGAGACACTTTCATTGTTTCAAACATGTACAGTGTAAAGCGGACTCAAGTTTGGATATTGAAAAGAAAGTGTGATGTGATTTACATCAAGGTAACTAAAAATAATGGATCCTATATAATATATCAGGCATTCAAATAAGTACAGAATGAAATGAAGTATAATGAATTTTCATGTGATTAGTACTACTTACAACAAGGAAATTTTCATTAAATACTTACAGACGACCTGTAAAATACACTTGACCTGTCATGAAATAAATTAAGAGTCAAATAAACTTGAGCAGAATTAATTGAATCATAGTGAAATAGTACCGTGATTTCTAATTATAAATACAGTAAGGAATGAGATTTTAAGGAAAGTTGTAACTTTAGTTAGCATGAATAGATCATGATAAGTGCAGCCATATACAAGAATCCCAAGTGTACAATAATTGAACTCATCAACACAAAGGTACGTACTCGTTAGTTTTGAGTATTGTATTTTTCCACAACTTTTTTATACTCTGCATTGGGTTATAAGCACCTATCCAAGTAAGGTTTCTTTTTTCTTGGATTTTATGGTAACAAAATGAAAACATGTCAGCAGCCTAATGACAAAGTAGCGTCTGAGAAAAAGAAAATAAATGAGGAAACATGGTGCTTACTTCATCTACCATGGATTTCCACTTCTGAACCCCATTCTTTGCAACCATTTGTTTACAAATCAAAGAGAAGATTTAACCACCATAGTTTCATGACAATTGATAGTGTTATGGGTTTTTGCTTCTGAACCTAGTTATTTGCAACCATTTGTTTACAAACCAAAGAGAAGATTTAACCACCATAGTTTTATGACAATTAATAGCAATGTGAATGGAACCCATCAAAAGGAATGAACGGTGAATGTTAGATGTCTTACAGTTAAAACACTTTTTTAATATAGATTAGCCTCTTTATATTCTTTGCTCAAGTCATCCCTACCATAAAGCACTCATTTAAGTAAAGGCATATAAATTGCTCATAAACCATCAATTCAAATGACACAAATTTTAATTGCATCTAATCCATAATTAAACAGTATTTAAATTGCATTCATATCAATATAACTGTGTCACTTCAATAAGCAATTGATGAATTAAAATCAATCATCTATATTGATAACAAAATTAAAGAAAAAAATTGAAATAGATAGGGAGTTGTATACATGAAAAGAAAGAAGGCAGTTGGAGCACGTTTGGATATGTTTAGATCATTCACCTTGTTTTCCTTCTTATCCTTCTTTGCCTTAGGCTTAGATGATGCCACCTTCTTCCTGGCATTTAGAAATGAAACAGGTAAGCAAAAGAGGGAGAACATAAGAATGAGATTGACACCTTGAAATAAGACACCAAAAAAATTGCATTGTGAAGAAATGTACCTCTTTAAGAAAAAAAAATATGACAGTACCCACTTATTTCTTCTCTTAACTAATTCACTTATTGTTGAAAAGGGGCCTTCAGTCATCATAGTAAAAATTAAAAAACCGCATGGTAAACAACCCTTTCATTGCCATGGAAAGATGGAAAAAGAGTGATGAAATTGAAGAAAACAAAACATCTCTTTCCTTTCATCAGTATCACGAAGACCCCAGAAACTTGAAAAGAAAGAAAAGCCAAATAGGTTTGAATAAAGGGTTGGGGGAGAATGCAATCCTATATTATAGAGAAGTGTGGGTGATTTTTTTTTTTTTTTTTTTACTTTTTTGCCCAGTAGCTATAGCATGTTGACATTGGTCACTTCACGCTCTACTCTCCACCTTCCAACCAACATTATTAATAAGGAGGGATTCAAAAGTCCCTTAGTACAATGCCGAAGCAATAGTATCAGGAATCAGGATTCCTTTTCTTGGCCTCCACGTTCTTATGCCTGTTGGCCTCTCTTGATGCTACTATAATGCACTTTCCATCTACACATTTCCCCAATGAAAATAATCCCTCTTCACCTACCCTAGTAAAACAAGAGGAGAAATCAACTGGGGAGGTTTGTTTTGGATCAGAGATCTCTTTCCTTCAGTACATAAAAATTAAAATGGCTTCTCAAAGTTTCTAACCTTGTGTAAAGTATTCAACATAGCATCACATGCTTTCTTACTTTTCCATTCTCCTTCCATTGCTGAACACTGAACAAACCATGGCTCAAAAACAGAAAAGAGATCATTAAATTGAAGGAAAATAAAGAACCCATAAGAAGCTGGCAAATTAAAATCAACATAATCCATAATCCATAAGAAATTGAATAAAAATGACCTAAAAATTTGTTCAAGATTGATGAAAGAAGCAAATTAAGAAACCTAATTAGACCCTAAACAGATGTAAACAAACAATATCTAATAGCAAAACAAAGCACAGAAAAATAAAAAAATGCAAAACCCCAACGCTATACAACCTAAAGATGATTCAGCATATTCAATTTATAAGTAGTCACATATACACTATATGAAGAAAAAAAATGATACAGGAAAGAAATCAGAGAAAAGAAAGGAGAGGACATAGGAGAAAAAGTGGGAAGAAGAAGGAGAAGCACCTTAGGGCTGAGAGAGGTGATGGCTCCGGCGGTGGATCGAAGAGAGAGGAAAGAAACAGAATGAAAGAAAAAGAAAGACAGAAACAGAACCCAAAACCCAAAACCCATCCCTTCCATTGCTGCTGTCACAGAACCCAAAACCAAAAAAAAAAAAAAAAACCCAGAAAAGATGAAGAACGAAAGATTAAAAGTATGAGATTGAAACAGTAATAATAACAAGAACAAGAACAAGAAGAAGGAGGACCAAATGGAGGTAAAGAAAATCTTGGAATCTCCTAATTCCAATGATCCAATGATCCCTTTCGATTACTGACACAGCCAATAATTGATTGAAAAATCAAATTCTTTTACCCTAAACCAAATCAACAGCATCCAACACAAAATAACCAGCATATGCAAGTAAAATAGGTCTGGACTGATAGATTAGGCTAGTTGCAGGCATGGAAAAAAGGATTTCCAAGAATCTAAACCCTAACAAGTAAGAAGACGAACCAGATCAAGAAGCGCTGCTGCCTTCTGATAGGTCGTGCCGTCTTATGGTGCACAATGAATGTGGAGTGGGCTCAGGCGCAGTGGGGAGGAGAAGAGAAGGTGGGTAGCAGTGGAGAGAGTGGTGGGAAGGAGAAGGAGAGAGGTGAGGATAAGGAAGAAAGAAAGAAGAGGAGGAGGAGGAAAAGGCAGCTGCGCAGGGCAGAGGAGAGGAGAGGAACAGGGGAGGAAGAAGAGAAGAGAGGAAGAGAGAGAGAACCAAGGGAGAGAAGGAGTGGTGTGCAGGTGGGCGCAGGGCGGAACAGAGGAGGAAGCAGGGGAGAGGGAGAGGAACAGGGGAGGAAGAAGAGAACAGAGAGAGAGAACAGAGGGAGAGAGGGAGTGGTGTGCAGGGGAGGCGTCCGGCGACGAGGTCGATCTCGGTGAGGTCGGGGAAGCGGGAGGTGAGGCTGCCGGAGTCGAGGAGCTTGAGGGAGCGGTGGAGGCGCCCGTGGAGGGCGAGCCAGCGCTTGCAGACGAGGGAGTTAGGGAGGTGCTGGGAGGAGGGGAGGAGGGAGAAGATGCGGATGAAGGAGGACTGGCGCCATTGGATCAATAGCGGAAGGGCAGAGCGCGGGAGGGGAAAAAAATGGGAAGCAATTTCGGGGTGCTTTATCGACCGCTATGGCGGTCGCTGATAATACGTTTTGCGACCACCATAGGCAGCCGTTCGCTTTTTCCCATCGCCAATAGCGATTTTTCTAGTAGTGAGAGAGATTACCTTCATAAAAGAAGAGAAGATGCATGGAGGGTTTTCATTCATAGATTTCATCGATCTTGATGCATCTTTTTTTATTATTTTGTAAATGTGTTGGAGGGGGGTTTCGAACCCAGAACCTCTTTGATAGAAATGCTTCTTTTATTATTATTTTTCTAAATGCGTTGGAGGGGGTTTCGAACCCAAAACCTCTTTGACGGAAATTGCCCCAAAACCAAACCGTCCGCCTCCAATGGGTATTCTTTGAAATCACACGTGGCTTGGTATTCTTTTTTCCCACCTGAAGTGTTTAAATCTTGGTGTGAAAATAGGCTCATTTTCACACCATTTACACACAAAAAGCGTAACTACTTGTAGACAAACATGACTAATGCGTAAATATTACGCATATTCACCATTTACATACGTAAATTGGTATAGACAAACGACCCCTAACTAATCATTTTATGTACACTTGTGAACTTAATTAGGCTAAACTGCATTTGGTTTCATAAAGTTTCAGGATTTCATACATTTGGGCATTCAAGTTGGAATTTAGGTCAAAATCCATTAGTTTGCATGATTTTATGAAATCATTATTTTTGCATCACATTTGATCACACCAATTAGCTTTTTTTATTCCAATTAAACATGCTTTCTATTTTTTGTTCCAATGTGTAATATATGCAATTTAGGTCAAATTCGTACATTTTTATGCATGTGATCCAATGCATGGCACATGTAAATTTCCTACACATCATTATGGCTAAATTTATTTATTTCAATTTGTGTAGGAACAATTGAAAAATTAGGGTTCGAATTGATGAAATTAGAGAGAGGTCAAAGGGGTTTCAAAGAAGAAGAAAGGATGAAGAGAAAGAATTCAAGAAATCATACACACATGTGTGGGGTCCACCTAGGGAGTGAATCCCAAGGTGGGACGTCCCACTTGGTCCCACATGTTCTCCTCGTTTTTGGCAAGTTCAAGAAATTCTGGAAGATTTTGAAAGTTTGGAATCTCATTTACAAGAGAGGTAATTCAGATTTAGAGTGCTCTCTTTGTTTCCAAGTTTGAAATTTAATGACTAGCAACAAAGTCTAAAAGGGACGTTAGCACAAAGAAGTTTTAAAAGTCAAAGTGGCAAGCAAGAATCTCACGCAAATTGGAAAGAGGATCAAAGAATAAGCAGGGAAAGATTGTCAATGCATGTTGGACGTCCGAGATGGGGCCCACATGTCTTGGACGTCCACACACATGAAGCTTCCTTATGAACACAATTTTTCCCACTTTTATCAAAAGTAGCAGCTTGTAACGGCCATAACTTTGAAACTGAGTGTCGAATTGGCACAATATACCTACCATTGGAAAGATCTTTTCGAGTAAATATTCATAAGATTGTGTCGATCGGATCTGTATTGAGGGAGATATGACCTCGGGGAGTTGGCTACTGTAGTTTTAGGCGAGAATTGCAAGAAATTCCAATTCTTGGTGGAGTCCAACATAGAAATACTTGGAGTCCAATAAACCTAACTTAGCAACAAATCTAATTTGAATTTTGAAATTCAAATTGTTGCTATAGAAGAATCCTTGCTTTGGAAAGAAGTTAGAAATCAATTCAAATTGGGAAAAATTTGTACACCACTTAATTTTAACCTATGATCAAATGTAGCAGCCAAACAAAATGTCATTGGAGCTTCTTTCCAATATATATTAAAATTTTCTTTCAAATGTCCTTAAGTAGAACTAGAGGTGTAAATATGGTCTGTTTTCAAGCATCTGGCACAAGTCATTGTTCTATTCATTCTAGAAACTCTACTAGAATTAAGATTCATCTACTTCCATCCTCCTCAACTTCCTTGGCCTACCTGCAGGTCTTCTATACAAAGGAGGACCAACTGCTTCCATTCTAGGTACTAGGTGCATCATAGTATTATATGCCCTCAAATAATCTTTAGGCTTTTCTTAATTCATGTATATACATGCTATGGCATGCTTACAAGGTATCCCAGTCAAATCTCATATTCTACATAAACATGTTCTACTCTCAATGTTAACAACAAAAGTTTTGGCAAAACAGTCAACCTCAAACTCGCTTTTGCCTGACCGGTTGGCAAAACAGTGTCTACTGTCATTCTTGTTCTTTTCCAACTTCTCCAATATCCTCGGACAGACTGTCCAATCATATTTGGTCATTCCTCTCAACTTCACTTGAGTTTTGTTCATAAGCTTACTACTCACACACTCAGGCAAGCCAACTATTGGTTTCTCCCTTGCTTCAAGTATGTAACTGTTGAAAGACTCAATAAAGGTTGTTTATTAATGCATCACATTTGGCCCTTGTGCAAAAATGAGATGCGGCCCTCCTTTTTGGATTAGCAGCAATCAGCTAATTATATATGTAGCCTGGTCCATCTCTTTGATCCTCTGCATATTACTATCAAATTCTCTTGGTGATCCACATGATGCTGCAGCCCACATAGCATCTTTCAACAATTTTCATTTGAAAAGTTTTTTGAAGTTATCATACATATGCTTTAGGCAGTGTTTACTTTTAGCAGTAGGAACAACTATTTCAAATGCTGCAAGCCATTTCTATCCATCAAACATAAAAATTCAGCCCATGTCACCCCCATCTTCGATGTCATCAATTAATGATTTCAAAAACCAAGTCCATGAGTCCATATTTTCAGCCTCTACAATAGCCATTGCAATTGGGAACATAGTCTCATTCCCATCTCTACCTATTGCAGCCAGCACTTGTCCACCATAAATACCTTTAAAGAAGCACCCATCTAGACCAATTATGGGTCTACATCCACTCACGAACCCGACCTTCTGTGCCTTGTGACGATATACAATTTCTGGAAATATGGAATTCTATCCATGTGAGGTCTTTGTGTCACCACAAATAAACTTGTGTTTGGATTGAACTTCTGGACAATGACACAGTGTTCCTTCAATTTAGTGTACTGTACTCTAATATCTCTAGAGATGTTATCTGCTGCCTTCTTCTTGGCTCTATACAACTTATCCTTCGACAAATCAACATTCAGATCTCTTCTCAGCTCTTTCTGCATTGCAGGGATTGACCATTTTGGATCGTCACTCATTCTCTATTTTATTTATTAGCTATATAGCTGGAAGTGACCAAGTGGCTTTTAAACTTCATACCACATGCATGTTTGGGCTTGAATGTCTTAATTTGAAATGTCCTCTCACCCTGCATGGGTGATATATGAATCCTAAACCCACAATCATATTTCCAAACAATTGTGATTCTCTTTTTCTCATTTTTCAAATATTTAATGTCATAGCCCTGCCTTACAGTCCATTTAACAAGCACTTGTCTGAATACTTGTGGAATTGCAAATACCATACCCAACTTGAGTTAAGGATTCCCCATATTAGTTAGTTCATTAAAGTGAGGGCATTTAGGCCTGTTGTTCTCATCAGATGAGTTGCACAAAGACTGAAGCTCATCCCCATCCTCAGCATCTATAATTCAGTTCTCATCAACTGGTACTCATTGGTTTTGGGTCTGTTCTTCTTCTACACTCCGAGTTTCATAGGGTTGTGATTCATTCTCACGAGATCCTCTGAAGATATCCTCATCATCAACCTTCTCAATATTCTCATATAACTTCGGAGGCTCATCAGGATCTAATCTGTGTGATCAATCTCAACCTCACTGTCATCATCATTAGAGTCATCATGATGACCATGTTACTGATCTTGGTCATCACCACTGCCTTCATCAACAAAATGTTCATCCTCAACATTAGCAGCAAGTCCTCCTCACAATGAAGTTTCCTACTAACTATGCAACTTCTGTTGCAGGTAACTGCTTCAAGGGACCTTTGGTGTGAATATTTTTGCATCAAGATCTTACCCTTAGGTGACACTACCATCAAAGGCTCATGTCCCCTCTCTACATAAATAGTCAACATCTCACTGCCCTTATAAAGTTCTAATAGAACAATACACCCTTGTCCGATTCAATCCGCCTCAGACTATCATCAAAACCCAAGGCTAGCACGTTAAAATACATCATATTGTTCGTTGGGTACCCTAATTCCATCACATAATCCCTGAACTCAAAAAATGATACTGTCAATATCAAAATCAGTGATTTCATCTACCACACCCCAAATGTATACACTATTTGGTGGCTCTGTAAAATAACCACCATGGTGGAATCGAACTGTAACTTTATCAAACGACATCTGTATGTAAACTGACATTTATGAGGCAAATTCATGTACAATAATAACAAAGAAAATTTCATGTTTGACAAAACCATGGATACAACCAGCACTCTTTTTTTTGTGTCACTGTGGTCCCCTCCATGTGTAACAGCCAAAAGTAGCCGACACAGTGCATACAGGTGGGGATTCCATTCCACCAACATTAAAAAAAAAAAACAAAAAACAAATGAAATAGATAGCACAATAGGGGACCATTTTCACACAACATCACTATATCAGACAACGAAAGGTCCTACATCCACTCAAAGTAGCCGAGAAACTCATCCCCATTCACTAAATGAGACAACGAAAGAGACAATTTTCTAATTCAAATTTGACATAGAGATCGTACAAACCCATCAACAACTTTAAAATCCATGCACGTAGAGATATCAATCTAAGCAAAAATGTTCAAAACCCTAAACCCAAAACCCATGGCATCAGAATATACATGGTATTATTTAGGGTTTGAGGACTATAAATACCTCTGAAATCGCGATGCTTCCCTAAATGGATTCTCGGTGATGATTCTTGATAGATGGCAAAGCGCTAACCGCAATGAAGATTGCCTTTTTGAAGGAGGGGCGGTTTCTGCCAAAGTCGCCTTGCCACTGACGAAGAACCCTAACCGCAAGCCAAAAAAAGGACAAAATGATCGAAAAGGGCAACACGAGACTTATGCAAAGTAGAGTTAGGTATTCTGTTATTATCCCTTTATATATATTAAAGCAAAGGGGGAGGTGGGCTGTTAGGGGTGCCACCTCATCCCTAAAAAGTCTCTCATTTCAAAAAAAAATATGCACAAAAAACCCACATTGTTTTAAGGACCTCACTTTGGGCTACTCTTTCTCTCCTAAAACCTCTCTCATAAGAGATTTTCATGAATGTTTGAATTTGAGTCATATTTCTTGCCATTATCCAAATTATAAGCAAATCTTTACAGTCAGTTTATTTTCTTTTCCTTAGATCTTCAATAATCAATGGGTCCCATGTTAAATATGTTTTGTAGGCCCTACCGATGAATGAAATCCAAGCTGTTGCTCTTTTACTCTCCTTTCAGTTTTTTCCCCAAATGGATGGATCCTGTAGTGGGCACCAGTTTGTATTAAATATATTTCAAGATTGGACTCCAGTATTGAATGAAATCCCAATGGCCTTCTCTTAACCCCTTTTTTCTAAGAGTGGGCCCCACTGATGGAGGGAGGCAAGCTTGTTAGTCGTTGTTTGGTTTATTAATGGATGCAAATCAATTAGTGGGCCCCATACATTTAACTTATTTCGGCAGTGGGACCCACTCATGGATTATGCATAGATATTAGTTTTCTAGGTCAATATGTATCCGTAGTGGGTAATCAGATTGGGTTAGTATCATACACAAACTTAATTTCTTTGATAATTGTTAGGATGTGATTTGTGTGCATATGAGTCAGAACTATTATAAACATACTATGATGACTCATATCTATATCCACGTACACTCATCCTATGCAATGTACATCTTTTATGTTTTTTTCTTCTCTTACACTTGTTCGCCCCCCTCTTTTTCAATTTTTTTTCTTATACTATCAATCATCTGTGGGGGCCAACTGTTCCATCACCATAAATCCAGATGTGGTGTGTGGCCCATTGAGGATGAAATCATTTGATTTCCATTTCCTTTCTTCTTATCGTCCCTTTTTTCTTATTTGGATACAGAGTCATCAATGGGTCCCACATGTTAAAAACATTTTAAGGGTGGCCCCCACTATGGATCAAACACGTTAATCTTTTTATCCCTTTCTCCTGGTTCTTTTTAGTAGGGCTGAACAACCGGATTTCCGGTCCGGCCCAAAATGAAGGACCGGACCGGACCACTTATAAGTGGTCCGGACCGGTTTCCATTTTTTTTTTTCATTTTTTTTTCATTTTCACCTCACATATAAAAAGCATAGAGAAAATTAGTTATGATAATGTCATTAGCATGAGAATTGAATAACTATTAGCATTGAATATGAGCTGGGTTTGGGCATTCTTATATCTGGCTAAATAGAATCATTTATGCCCATCACTTGTTAAAAGGTGGGAACTTGCAGTGTCTTTCAGAATTCAGACCCAAAAAAGGGTCTTGGACCACATGAGCATGTGACCAGGGCACAAATGAAGGGCCTTATTACTTGAATTTGTCATGAAAATCTGACCCAAATCCATATTTTATTTGGGACGCTGGAAATTGTATAAATCCAAATATCTGACCCGTCCAAGCAAGACTTATAATATGCATCCCACACTTGAGAAGCAACTACCTGACCTTTTGGTCACATCACAATATAAGCATCGGCTAAATTTTTATCTAATCAAAGTAACATACAGGGCACCACTACATCGTCTAATGCTTGGATTTGTGAGAAACTTGTAATGCTTTGGGGTTGAGATCACATAGACTCTAAAAAGTTGCTCAAATAAATCTAATCTTATATGGACTTTAAATAGGAGTTCAGTCTGCTGTCAAATTGTTTGCTTATGGGAGAATGTTATCCTGCAAAAGGACTGCATGTGTAGTCGAGCTCTATGGGGCCCATTTGGGCTCACCTTTGATCATTGAAGCCCCTTTGACATTTTTTTTCATTTTCACCTCACATATAAAAAGCATAGAGAAAATTAGTTACAAATGTCCCAAAAAACTTAAGCACCATAAGTCAAAATGCAAATGTCTCAAACACATACAAACAAATACATTAATAAATAAACTAAAAAGCTTGCAAATGTCCCAAATGAGTCTCCTCCTCAAGTCTTGCTGGTGGCTGATGTCCCAAGCTCACTTGCTACTGTGCTATTGCTTGCCATCTCTGTAAGTTTAAATGTCAATAAATGTTAAAAACAAATAAATATAAGTAAAGCATAGAGAAAATAAAAAAAGAGAATTAAAATCACAAACACATTTTATTTACCTGAACTCATGTCATAACTCTCGATACAATCCAAAGTTTCTTTGATGTTAATTGGTTCATTTTCATCCGCACGCCTCAACCAATCTTGGGTGCAAACGAGGGCCTCCACAGTCGCTGGAGCTAATGAACTCCGAAATGGATCAAGTACACGTCCCCCCGTACTAAAAGCGGACTTTGAAGACACAGTGGAGATAAGGATAGCCAATACATCCCGTGCAATCCTAGCAATGATGGGATATCGTAAATCATTATCCTTCCACCATTTCAATATGTCAAAATTAATGTTTGGAGCAACAAGTGGATCAGCCAAATACCGATCAATTTCTAAGTTTGCACTAGGACATGATGAATATGTTCCAAACGACACAGCCGTGCTCCAATAATCCTCAAATAAAGCTAGCTTACTGCCAGAACCCGCGACCACTGGAGGATGAAGAGGCATACTACTACTACTAGTAGATGACTGCACCTGAGCCTGAGGTAACCCCATCGCATATTCATCAAACAATGCACGAAACAAATCACTTATACTGGCCACCAACTTCTCTCCCTCTATTCCACCATACATCAACCTCACCATTTGTCCCATTACTTGTAACTTAGATCGTGGATCAATCACATTTGCAATAAATATCAACAAATTTAACCTTTCATTCCTCCCCCAATATTTTTGGTACTTAACCATCATAGTATCAGCCATGTCCCTCAACCTTTTGTCCATACTTTGTGAATAACGACACAAATGGGAATGCACCCCATAGAGTCCATGGAAGTAGGAATTCGAAGTAACATACAAAGAACCAGAAAATTGCACCGTAGCATCATAAAAGAGTTCAAGAAACTTACAAAATACCCTTATTTTTGTCCAGTCCTCTTTTGTTGGAGGTCCCAAGTTCCTCTTCCCACACTCACCTTCAGTAAAATGCGGAAGATAATCAACATCATCACTCTCCATTCTATCAAAAGCAAACTCATACTTCTCAGCAACATCCAACATCAAATAAGTAGAGTTCCAACGGGTTGAGACATCAAGGCACAAACTCTTGGAACATTAGATCCTCTCCTTCTCAACACATTGATTAAACTTGATAAGCCTTGTAGGAGAAGACTGCACATACCTGATTGCATCTCACAAAAAATAATTGTAAGAAATAACGAATTTCTAAGAAATAAATTATGCATAGTACTAAGAAATGAAAAAAAAATACATACCTAATTGCATCACGAACCCTTGTAATTGCATCATCATTTATCTTCAACCCATCACCAACCACAAGATTCATAATATGCGCTGCACATCTCATGTGAATGTAAAGACCATTCAACACATTACTTCGTAGATGCCTCTTCAAGTAACCAATAGCTATATCATTTGAAGACGCGTTATCAACTGTGATGGTCATAATCTTGTCAATTCCCCAATCATGTAAACACTCCTCCACTTGCGCCCCAATTGTGTCTCCTTTGTGGTTATCAATCAAACGAAAGCTCATCACCCTTTTCTGCAATTTCCACTCCTTGTCAATCCAATGGGCAGTGACAACCATATAGCTCAAATTCTGAATCGAAGTCCAAGCATCAGTGGTGAGACAAACTCTACTATCACAAGCCTTAATCATAGACTTCAACCATGCTTTTTGATCCTTAAAAATATCAATACAAGTCCTAGCAATGGTCATGCATGATGGGACTTGGAATCTAGGCTCTAGCATCCGTAATAACTTTCTAAATTGGGGAGACTCCACAATCCTGAAAGGAAGCTCATCAACAATAACAAACTCTGCCACAGCTTGACGAAGAGCTATAGCATGATTATAGTCAAATTTTTTTGCCAACACCAAATTACTAGGGTTCTCATCACCCTCAACTCCCTTCTCATATGCTAAAGTTTTTTGCCTCTTGTCTGGTTTTGAGGGTAGCTTATTGGGGTTTTTCTTACATTTAGAAAGATGGTCCAACAAATTTTTCGTCCCATTCTTATTTCCATCTGCAGCATAATCAGCATCACAATAGTTGCAAAATGCCCTGGGGCGCGCGTGGTGGGTCACCAACATACTTCTTTGTAAAGGACGACCAAACCACAGATTGACTCTTTCTTTTTGGTTTAGGTGGTTCACTACTTGGTGGGGAAATTTCTGAAATATCTTCCTCCTCAACCATCATATCATCATCCTCTAAACTCAATCCCCTAGCATCATCAACGGTACGGTCCGAACGATTACGAGAAAAAGACATAGTGTCTACAAGCCTACAAGAATCCAACCTCTCATCAATAGCATAAAATCTGATGAATACAAATTACAAATGCTTGAAGCCAACAGAAATGATAGAAAAAAAAGTCATTAAAAAAATGCATTGAACAAGCCAACAGAAAAAAAAAAAGAAAAACAAAGAAAGAAAGAAATTTTTGTCCATCACATCTTGTGTTGTTTGAGCTTATTATTCAGCCTCAGGTCGAGTTCAAAGGGCAAGTGTATTTTGTTAGAAAGTTTGGCCTAGGTCCAGCCTACACACTAAAAGCACAGATTGGATCCAGATGAACATGGGTTGCTAGATTGGGTTCAGTTGATACTCCTACCCATCAACACCCCTAGTTCTACATGCAAGCTTGAATATGAACCTTGCAAATGCAATCCTTATTAGGCTTAGACCCAAACTCATATACAAGTACACAACATGTACCCATCTGGTTGATAGCTCTAATAGTCTAATTTGAAGTTTTCAAATATTAACCACCATTGGAATATATGACTTTGCAAGGGAATTTTCTCCTAGGGAGTTCATGCTTGTTGTGTGGGACTATCAGTCGCGGCCTTTGATCAAGATGGCTCTTGCTTTTGTGGGTTGTAGGATAAAAAACAAACTCGCACCATCCTTGTGCAAGAGTACCATAATTGAAATTCTCACCGGCTTGGTAAAGGAACAAGCCAACATTGATGGTGATGACTGATGATGCTGCTAGCCAAAAAAGCAGAGAAGAGAGACTTATACAAAGATGTGGGGTACCGAGATATATATAAAATCAGAACAATACTTTTTTAACCATCCTTTGTGAAAATTCAAAACACAAATCAAAGTATCAAACCATCTAAAAGCTACTCAAAGAAACCTACCAAACCAAACTTGATTTTTACCGTTCTTCCTACTACAGCACAAAATTAAATATATATTATTACAGATATTTAGTTGAGCAATGTCAAGTATGACTCCTAACAGGATCCAACACTCTGCACATGGCACTCTAACCCTTTATACCTAAAATAAATTTTCACTATAATCCACCAAAAGAATCACGTAATAATGGCAAGAATCAGTTTTCGAAGCTAAAATACCACACAGGCACAAAAATTGTTATCATCATCACATGAAAAGGAGAAAAGAAAATCCCAAACACCCAATTCATCCTGTCAATCAATTATCAATATATGCTCTGCTTTTTAAAACTAAAGCTTAACTAATCACTCTCATAACCATTTTCTCCATCAGAAAACAAATCAGAATCCTAAATGCATCCCAAACTAAAATCTCTGTGTGCTTTTCATCCATCAAAAAGTCATAATATGAGTATGAGCTTGCTACCTCATGAGCCAGGAATATGTAAAAATGCTCATTAGAATAAGCTCAAATCCATCAAAAAATCACACAGACTGAAAAATATGACCAAAATAAAAGATACCCAGATGAGAACACCGAACTACTGAAGGGGATGCCGATTAGCCCTGAGATCGCCGGCGCCGCCCTGAGAACACTGGACTACTGAAGCTGCGAAGAAGCCGAAGATGGGTTTTCGTTCGTTTTAGGGAATAGAGAACTGGAGTCTGGAAGATGGGTTTTCGTTCATTTTAGGGCTCTGAATAACAAATGAAGACATGAAGTAATGAACAGAATCAGATGAAGGCATGAAATGGACTGGGGCGATGGGCGATGGGCGATGGGCTGGGCTCCTGGGACCTGGGCTGGGGCCTGTCGGCCTGCGGGCCTGGGGCGAGGCTCCTGGGCTGGGGCCTGGCCCCCCTGGTGTGCTGGGCTGGGCTCATGTCTATATAAATTTTTTTATTATTTTAATTAATCCGGTCCGGTCCAGACCGGACCCCAAAAGGCCTGGACCGGACAGGATTCGGACCACTAAGACAGCAAATCCGGTCCGGTCCGGTCTGCGGTCCGGTTCCGTGCAGCCCTACTTTTTAGTAGATGTAGATCCATCCGGTTTGTTTTCTTTTTCTTATATTTTCAATCATCAATGGTATAATATATCCATAAATGAGATGGTTGCAATGGTCAATGCCTTTAAGTTCAAGGGGTCGTCGTGTTATGTAAATTTACTTTATTTTATATTTATTTTCATACATATAAAATTTGTTAATATTCAAAGATAATAAAAAAAACTTTTTTTATTTTAATAATATTTTAATTTTTTTTTTAAATTTTAACATATTTTCATTATATGCACGGGCCTTTTGTTGGTAGTTTTATTTTTGGGGTTCAGCCGATGCCACAATCTACTACGATTTTGAGGGGTCACCTGGAGTCTTGATTTGGAACTCACCTCATGGCTCTAGCCGGAAATAACCCGTCTAATAGGGTCATTTGTACAATTTCGCATAAAATCGGCGTAATTAAATAGCTGAGGATCCAGATCTCCTCAGTCTCAAAGCCCTAGTTTCGGCCGCAATCGACCTAAAGTATCGTCTCTCTCATCCAAGGAGCAGAGTTTATTGGGTTTCCGTCCTGATCGTCATCTCGAGCCCTAGCCATGGTGAGATCCCAATCTTCTTCATCGCATCTCCTTACTACTTCATCAGATCCAATAGTTTCTCTTTCTCCTTTTCTCTTTGAAATCCATAGATTGTTGTTTAGATTGATACATACGAACGTACCTGTAATTGTTGTTGTTCGCAGGAGGATGTGGATGCAGAGGTAGCCACCGGGCAGCCGAAGAGAACATTCAAGAAGTTTAGTTTCAGAGGCGTGGATTTGGATGCTCTGCTCGACATGAAAACCGATGAGCTTGTCAAGCTCTTCAGTGCTCGGGCCCGGAGAAGGTATTGTGAAACTAGCAAAAGACTTGTTTACAGATCTGATGTATCCTTTTCTTATTCTTCAATGCATGTTGTAGGTTTAACCGTGGTTTGAAGCGGAAGCCGATGGCTCTGATCAAGAAACTGCGCAAGGCTGTAAGCTTTTTTTTTTTTTTGGGTGTTTTTATATGTTCTTGGTTATTATTACTTGGTTACTATTGTGTAGAAATTTTATTTTGTGTTGTGGATTTGATGATTATGAGCTTTTAATCATTTTTACTTAATGGTCATTTACTTAAATTTCAAAAATTTTCCTTTGGGGTTGTGTTTAAGTTGTTTGCTATTCTTTCTTTGTTGTGTGGGTGGTGAGCCTTGTTTCTGTAATCTGATTGTTTTTGTATTTTGGGGGCATCTTTGAAGATTTTGTGGGTTTGTTTAATTTTTTGGCCCAAGGTTGTTATTTACATCGGGGTGAGGAGGAGATTTTACGGAGGGTTTTGTAGGCCTGAGACGATGTGGGTAAGTGAGATTTTTTTCAGTAATGAGCTGCTTGGTTCTGTTTTGGTGACTGCAGATGGGTTGTGGAATGAGTGGGTTTGGTGTTTTAAGACTGTATGTAAATGTTACTGTCGCAGCCTGCAGGGAAAAATGGGTTTTTGATGGCTGAAACAGGGGCTTTATAGATCTGTTTGTGGTGATGTGGACTTATTTGGATAATTTGTACCCAGAAGGGCCAGAACTTTACCACTTATATAGCTGCATTTGGAAGAACAAAAATGGGTGATGGGCAAGTCAAACTAGCTGATTATGTCAATTGCACCGCATTAGAATGAATCTATAAATAAAATGTGCTCGACGTTCCTACCGAAATAACTGTTTAAGTTAATGTTTTAGCTTGATAATGCAACTCAAAGTGCAGCCCAATCTCAGATATATGCCATTTGTACTCTGCTCTAATAGGATGTCTCTTATGTAATGGTTTATAGAAATATCTTATGGCGTTGAAATTGGAGATTCCTTGTAATCCATGACATGAACTAAATTGTAGTCCATGCCATTCAATAAATGATGAGTGCCGATTTAGGCTCCAAAGTCCAATCTCAACACTCAAACATACTACTATGATATGTAAATCAAAATTTGCAATGTAGATTTTTATCTGAAATGAGTGCAATAAAATACTGAATATGTTGAAGATTTTATTGTCACTTTCATATTATTTTCATTTTTTTTCTACGCAACTCATTGCTCCACATCTGGGTCAGATATGGACATAGTTCCTAGACAATGCTTGATTAATGCCCACTAAAAAGTGCAGCCTCCAAATTCTGAGTGGGCCATACGGATTCAAACATCAATGTGTGATGACAGAGGCTACTATTTCAGTCTGAAATGATGATTTTGTATTCCTTCGATTATCTATTTTTATACAACCAACACTGTTCATTTCTACTTAAATTCTTACCAACACTTGGTAGAGTAGTTGGTTGGGGCACTCCGTAACCACCCGGAGGTCTCAGCATCGAATCCCACCAAGTGTTGGAACCCCAGGCTAGGCTTCCTAGCCCAACGAGCCCGGTGAGTGGAAATAGGGGGAGGCCACCGCCCCGGGGGATTTAGTCAGGTGCTCTAAGAGATCTTGGATACCCCCGGCTAGCAAAAAAAAAAAAAAAAAAAGTCTATAAACATCTTTTTGAATTTGATAAATTGTATTATAAATTATAAGTATGAGAAAAAAAAAAAAGATGGGAGGCCGCTGTAAAACTGCACCAAGGATATCAATCATGGTGGCCAATTAGCCAGTCATATTACAGCTCTGATGCTGTTATTTCCTTATGTGGCTGGTCAGTAAGCTCACCTACATTATAGTGGTGCTGGTCTTTTTATTTGAGTGATGTGAGTAACTCTACTTGTTTCTCTGTCACCCATGGCTAGCACCAAAATATAAATTCTATGAAACATACCTTTTTCAACCATCTGTTGTAATGCTTTTGATTTTCCTCTTAGTGTTAACCTCCAGCTTTTGGGTTCATGGGATTTGGACAATGTAGGTGAGGAGAAGACTTGAGTGAATTTAGGAAAGAAACGTGATGGAGAAGGAAAAATTTTATATGGACCTTTTGAAGTGAAAAGGCAAGATCAATCTATTCCCCCTTTGATAGAGATAGGGTGGAGGTGGGAAGAGATGGCACATCAGCGCTACTGAAAATAGAAATAGAATTCGATATCATAGGTCATAAAAAGTAATCATCATGCCTTGTTGATGTGAATCAAATAGTATCAACTGACCCATTCGGATACATAGAGGAAAATAGGGAAAAATGTACAAGAGACCAGAAAAATTAGCTGAGGACAGCAATCGGAATTGAGCCCCCATCTAAAGAGGGATAAAAGGAGTCCGTGCGGTGAAAATGGGAAGAGAGCACATGATCCCCACTAAGGAGGAGGAAAGGAACGAAAAAGTTGATCTCAAAGGACATAAAAGTTAACCATGATTTCTTAATGTGAACCAAATTGTCCAACAGTTTCATCAAATGATTACGATACCAATTGAAATGCTAAAAAACCATGAACCCATCATTTGGTATACTTTTACCCACTCTGCCTTGATGTTTATGTTGAACCACGAATACTTGACATGCTTGTCGACTCTCTATCTTTTCTCTTGATGCCTGTCGGATAATGCTCTTTCATGGTGCAAAATACTGTGGGTGGACCTTTCATTCTCCTTTAATTTTGACCATTTTTTTTATAGGTATCTTCTTTCTATCTATTTGTAGTAATTGTAGTTGGACTTGTCATCTCCATTCTCTGTGTCTTTATGCTTGTCTATTTGGTATACTTTTACCCACACTGCCTTATGAGATGTTTGCTTTGAACCACCAATACTTGACATGCTTGTCGACTCTCTATCTTTTCTCTTGATGCATGTCTCATAATGCTCTTTCCTGGTGCAAAATATTGTGGGTGGGCCTTTCATTCTCCTCCTCTAATTTTGACTAATTTTTTTAGGTATCTTCTTTCTATCTATTTGTAGTAATTGTAGTTGGACTTGTCATCTTCTTTCTTTGTGTCTTTATGCTTGTCTAGTTTTTTTCTATTGTCAAGGTTATGAGAAGTTTGTGTGAAACCAACAATGTTTGATTACCATGTTAACTGCATCTCTTTGCTCCTTTATATATGTATATTTAGGGGAATTCTCCAAAATGCGCCACTTTAAAAACGCCTCCTTTTCTGCTTCTCATTTTTTTCTTCATGGGGCTCACCTTGAGTCAATCTAGTCTCTTCACACACCCCCTACCCCCTATGAACGGTCACAAGTTCAAATTTGACACATCTAACTTTTCCTCACCATTGGATTGAAATCATAATAAAATGATGCCTCTAAACCATTAAATTTTAGGGCCATGGATCAAAAGGTCAAGATGATCTTATGGAGTCAAGATTTTGCTTATAGGTAGGTCTCATACGGGTCTTTCCATCGAATGTACTAACTTGATCATCATGCATCCCAATGCGCCCAACTAGGAAGGGCGTTTTTCTCTTGGTGCTGCGTAGTGCTCCCCATATATATATAATATAGTAATGTTACCGTACAAGCTTCCCTCACGGTCTTACGGTACAAGCCACCTAGTGGGGCCACCTATTGGTCTATCCGAGCAGACCATCCAAACCCATCCCTACATTTACACGGGTCCCACCTGGTTTTGATAAATCCGAATGGAGTGAACCATTGGATCGAGAGTCAATTTTATTGTTTTATATGAAGTTGTTAAACTTGCGGACCACGAATGAATGCGCTAGAGGCAAGGATAAAAATATCGGTAGCGGCTGGCGTATCGGCCGGCCGCCAAACCGATACGTAGCGTATCGGGGATACGTATCGGCATAGCGGTGCGATTTGAAAAAATCGCCCAAAAAATCTGAAAAAATTTCAGAAAATTGTAAAATGAAAGAATATGTGGTTCTTTTGCAAAAGTAAGTAAGAATAAGGGGCGTATCGGTGCCTTCAATATATGAAGTCCTGTATCGCTGTATAAATAGAAAATAATATTAATGATTAGTTTTTTCATATGTATTCATGTTTTTAGTCATAGTAATTTAGAAAGTGATGGAAAACTCATAAAAAAAAATAGAACATGAAATAAAGGCGTAAGACTTTAGGTCAGTACTCATTACTCATTATTGAACAATTGAACATTGAACAATCAAATATCAATACTTCAACATTCAAGGTTCAAATTCTATGAAGTGATCAACAATCAACATTCAACACCAATTTAGAAATGAGTCAAATGACAGAGTAGAGAGTTAGTGAAGGAAATAGGACTAGGAATACCTTAATCACCACCAAAAGGAATGTCTACGAAGATTCAAGGCGCCATGGTTATCCTCATCCTCATCAGTGTTTTCATTTCTATTGGCACCATATTGAATTTGATATTGATGAGCATTGGCATCCACAAATCCAAAGAAGGCAGCCGGATCATCATAGGAAATTGGAGGAGGTGGAGGTGGATATCTACCATGTTGCGTTTCACCATAGTCACCATATGAGTAGGACTCTGAAGCTGAAGACTGTTCTTGTTCTTGTACTTGACCATGTGGAAAATAATGTGAGGGTCCTTGTCCACTGTAACCAGGGTTCCACGAATCAATCCATGATGCCGCTTGTTGTTTACCAACATCTCCACCCATATTTCCTTGCCCATTACCATCTCCAACCCCAGGTGGTGAGTCTCTTCGGCGCCGTTGATAACCACGGCTTGCAGTGTTGTGCAAGGCGCGCCTATGCGCAAGGCCCATCAAGGCGCAGCTTGCAGTGTTGTGAAAGGCTCGCCTAGGCGCAAGGCCCATCAAGGCGCAGGCCCAGCGCCTCAACACACATGGGGCAAGGCGACTTCACCCAGGCACAGTAAAAGCCCATAAGTCGAGCGCCTTTGGATCAGGCCCAAGGCGCGCGCCTAGTGGGCTTCTTTCAAAAAGGCCCATAACTTAAACTTTTTATAAAAAGAAAGTCAATGGGCTTAAAAAAAAGGTCCAGCGGCTCCAGCCCAGCAGAAAAGCCCCTCTTATATTCGTGCCCTAAGTCATCTCCACTGACTTAGGGTAACGAAACAAAAAAAAAAAGAAGAAGAGAGAAACGGCGGAAGGAGGAAGTGGCTGACGGCTGTGCTGTGCTCTTCTCGCGTCTGGCTGCGCAGGTACATCATTTCCTTGCTTTCTTTTTGTTTATTTTCTTTCCTTTTCTCTTCTTCTACTACTACTGTGTTCTATTTTCTTTTTCTTTTTTTCCAGTTCTACTGCTGTAATTTTTTTGCACTGTTTTCTGTTGTCTCTGTTTTTTCTTGTTCTGCTGCTGTATTTTTTTTTGTTTTGCTGCTACTGTTTTCTTTTTTTTTTTTCTTTTTTGCTGCTATAATGTTTTTTGTTCTGCTGCTACTGTTTGCAGCTACTGTTTTCTTTTTTTTTTTTTTGTTTTTTTTTGTTTTGGTGATGTCTGCTGTAATTGTTTCAAGCTGTTTTTGCTTCTGCCTTTTGGTGACCTCTACTTCTGCTTGCTTTTGCTGCAGTATTTTTTTTTTCCAGCAGCTGTTTTCTTGTTCTGCTGCTGCTTTTTGGTGACCTCTACGGATCTACTTCTGCTGTTTCTTGTGCGGCTGCTGTTTTCTTTCTGTTGCTGTTGCTGCCATTGCCCAATTTTTTTTTGCTGCCACTGATTTTCTTTCTTTTTTTTTCTTGTTCTTCAATCAGATCATGCTTTTTTTTTTTTTTTTTAACATTGTTTAGCTGCTTTGCTCTGTTGCTTTCTGCACCTGTTTCTTATTTTTTTCTTATTTTTTTGTTCTGTTGCTGCATTTAGAGTGATGAATGCTTTATGAAGTTTATAATTTTTCTAATTCCAATTATCTTTCTGTCTGTCTAATTTGTTCTAATTTGTCATACTTTTGTTCTATTTTGTGAATTATCTGTCTATACCAAAAAATATATTTTTTATATACAGTGTGCGCCTCGCCTCGCGCCTTAGCGCCTAGGCCCCAGGAGACCTTAGCGCCTTGATGCGCCTCACGCTTTTAAAAACACTGTGAATCTTCCAGATGGTAACTCCTGTACTTCCTTTACAGGAACGACATCATCTTTATCATGTTGGTAGTATTCACTAGTACCAACTGTCCCACTGTCTCCTTCTACATCTCCTCCACCATAGCTACTCAAAGAGACGGTGGTGGAACTAGCTTTCTCAGAAGATCCAATATGAGCAGGTTCTTTCCCACTCCTTGTCCTACTGGACCTGGTACTAGTACCCTCTCCTTGAGGTGGCTGGCCTTCTGCAGGTCCCTCACGCGTATCCTCATCTATCAATTCTTGAATTGTTCCTTGAAATCCCGAATCTGAATCTAGCAGTGGATCTTCTATCTCGGCAAGCCATGGGAGTAAGGGATCGTCATCTCTGAATATGTTATCCAAATTAATAGGACAATAAGCAGGATCATCCCTTGCTTTCTCTCCCTAGTTCTGTTTCTCAAACTTAAAATTGTAATGATAGTATACAAGCTTGTTGAGTTTCTGCATGGTAAGCCGATTCCTGGCCTTCTTGTGGATCAAAGAGAAAGTGCTCCAATTTCTTTCACAGTTGGAAGATGTTGTAGTTTGACTAAGGATGCGAACAACCGCTCTCCTTAGATGTGGAGCACTCCATAACATCCACCAATCAGCTGAAATGCAAAAAATAAATAAAAAATTAGATATTCGTAACCCTCAAGTCCTTCTAATCAATTAAGATAAATAGATCAAGACTATTGGGTGGGGTCTTTTGTTCATTATCATACCAGGTGGTATTCTTCTAATCGATCGTATCACAAGAGGGTCGGCAAAGGTTCCTCTCCTTTGTGTATGCATAGATATCTACAATGTGAAAATTGGAAATAAGTCAGTAAATCCATACAACATGTATGGCACTTGGCAGTTGGCAGCATAATTAAATTATCTTAAGTAACCACCCACTCACCTCTTGTACGGCATCAACTTGATCATCTGGGCTTAACAATCTCTTCAATACCTCCCGCAATCCTACCCGCAAGTCCGTATCTATTGCTTCGGTGTGTAGTTCGGCATTTTGGTAATAGAATTCAGGATTCAAAAAATAACCTACATTAAAAATATGTAGAATGTACTGTGAGCAAATAATGTAATAAATACATTAGTTAGGAAAACAAAAGAGTATCAAAGATATATATTAATTACCTGCAGCATGCAATGGATGGTGCAACTGATCGTTCCAACGGGCATCAATAATGTCTATATATTTCTGGTGATATCTAACATTTTCCATAATGGCTCGCTTTGCCCGATCCATTGTTTCATATATAAAGGCCATTGTCGGCTTGTCATCACCATCTACAAGACTCAACACTTTAACTAAAGGCTCAAAAGCCTTTAATACTTTCTTCACTTTCTTCCAAAATTTATTGTCCCTCATCAGGTTTGGGACTTAAAACTCCGGATCATGAGTTGCATTGCCCCATTTCGAACAAAGCCATTCTTCCGATGCAAACATCTGAATTAGCTCTGTTCTAAACCTTATAAGGCTTTCCATAGCCAGAAAATGGGTTGCAAACCTAGTTAATCCTGGACGCAACAAGACATGGTTATTTGTGTATGTTTTCATCAAGTTTAACACCCATGAATGATCATATATAAATTTTATAATTCCTCTACATGCCTTGATCAATGAAGCCACTGTTGTCTTCCTTCCAATCTTTTCCAAGATGAGATCTATGCAGTGTGCTGCTGTACATGGGGTCCATAATAAATGTTCCCTCTTGTCCATCAACATCTTACCAGCTGCCTTGAAATTGGCGCTATTATCTGTAACAATTTGTACAACATGCTCCACTCCCACACTCTCTACAATTTTATCCATAAGAGTGTATATATATACGGTTGTCCGTCTATGTTTAGTTGCATCAACGGACTTCACAAAGACGGTCCCAGCGACTGAATACACCAAAAAGTTTATTAATTGTGTTTGAGTGCCGCTGGTCCACCCGTCACACATGATAGTAACACCATTTTGTTGCCACATCGGCCTAAACTTTTCCACCCATGCTTTTATTTCTCTATATTCTTCTTTAAGGTATTTAGTGCGCCCAGCTTCGGTGGCAACATCAAGAATAGTCTGAAAATATGGGGAATCTATTGCTGTAGGTGGTATGTTCTTGTGAATTAGCCATTTTGCGGTAGCTTTGGCTAACCTATCTCTTGCAGCCTTCATTACCCCCTTCACAACACGATATTTTTGGTTGTTTTCACCCTCTTTTCTATGTGCTAGAGGATCAAGAGGGGGAGGAACTGCTCTTCTAGTAGAGATAACTTCTACATCAACATCCCGTTCCCGGGTGCTAAATGCCCGACGCATAGCCCCCCCGGCCCTTGCCCCTGCTTGGCACAGCAGATGATAAGTCCCCTGCATCATAAAATTTGCTTCCAGCAAATGCAGGACGTTCATGTTCTTCTTGTTGACTCATGATGGACTATCGGCGTGCAGCCTCCATTTGTGCGTCTTCCTCCTCATCAAAGTATTCATCCCCAAATACTTCATAACGGGTAGCATCAACTTCTTGACGCCTCTTTTCTTTTATCTCTACTTTTCTAGCTTTGTTTTGGGTAAGCAAAGCTTTCATTTGTTCCCTGACTTCCCTTGGTACTTCGGTACAGCCAGCAACATTGTCAGAAATGTGGCCCAAGTGCTGCTTGAATCTTGTAATGCCCCCATGGATCACTTTCCCACAGAACTTGCATTTGATTTTCAATCTGTTAGTCTCAACTGCCTCACCAAAGTTCCATGCGGGATCAATATCACGAGTTATTTTAACTTATCAATAAAAGACTGAATACGTGGCTATAAATAATTAAATATGAACAAGTAGTATCTTTAAAATTAAAAAAACAAAGAAACATGTTAGAGGAAACATATATCTAACGCTTAGGAATCATTCTCTTGACATTTAATTGGTATTTCATTACTTAAAAGTATAACTTTTTTTAAAAAATTTAAAAAATCCGAAAATAAGAAAATAAATTAGAATTAGGAAAAGACAAAGAGATGTTGGATTGATCTTATGCCAAACATAGATATAAAAATTAGGAGCATTTTTCAATACATTTGATTGGCATTCCATTATTAAATTTTTTTTTTCAAAAAATAACAAAAATCCGAAATTAAAAAATTAAAAACACAGGCAATATATGTTGGAATGATCTATGGAAAACATAAATATCAAATATAGGAACCATTTTCAAGACATTTGATTGGTATTCAAATATTAAAAATATTTTTTTTTCAAAAAAAAAAAAATCCGAAAAAAAAAAATAGAGAAAATCAATAAACATTCAAAATGTGATGGATTGATCTATGGGAAACATAGCTCTATCATTTAGAATGCATTTCCAAGTGGTTTCATTGGTTGTTCATGAGTATTCACTTTTTTTTTCAAAAAATAAAAAAATAGAGAAAAATCAATAAACATTCAAAATGTGATGGATCGATCTATGGGAAACATAGATCAATCACTTATAAAGCATTTCAAAGTGGTTTCATGGGTTGTCCATGGGTATTCACATTTTTTTTTTCAAAAAATAAATAAATCCGAAAATAAAAAATAGAGAAAAATCAATAAACATTCAAAATGTGATGGATCGATCTATGGGAAACATAGATCTATCACTTAGAAAGCATTTCCAAGTGGTTTCATGGGTTGTCCATGGGTATTCACATTTTTTTTTTCAAAAAATAAATAAATCCGAAAATAAAAAATAGAGAAAAATCAATAAAAATTCAAAATGTGATGGATTGATCTATGGGAAACATAGATCTATCACTTAGAATGTATTTCCAAGTGGTTTCATGGGTTGTCCATGGGTATTCACAATTTTTTTTTCAAAAAATAAATAAATCCGAAAATAAAAAATAGAGAAAAAAAAGTGTGTGGATCATCAAAGGAAAACATAGATCTAACATTATTACAAGGTTTCACAAGCATTTATAATCGTTAGAGAGAGATTCAATTTATGATCTCAAAAGTCAACTACAAAAAATCTAAAAGAAAAACATACCTACTTTACCTAGAACCTTGGAAGCTTGGATCTTATAGTTATTTGTTCATTATTTTGATGTTTGTAAGTTTGTTGTGGTTGATCTTGTTGAATGTTGACTTCTTGTGGTAAAATCTTGATTTAGACTCACTTTAGAGCTTCACAAGCTCAAAGAGTCGCAATAGAAACTAGAAAGATGAGTGAAAGAGAGAGTTAGGTGAAAATAATTGCACACGATACGTATCGGCCGATACGCTTGAGTATCGGCCGATACGGGGCGATACCCGATTATTTCAAATAATCGTATTGGCCTCGGCCGATACGCTTCGTATCGGCCGATATTTTTATCCTTGGACTTACATGTATTTGTTTGACTTCAAATTTGATATCTAGGTTGGCCCATTTGGATCTTTCGATCCCCTCCGTTTCATGATTTATGAAGAACCACGTGGGCCCCACTAGGTGGCTTGTACCGTAAGACCATAAGGGCCTGTTTGGCACTTTACTTTTAAAGTGAAGTTGAGTGAAGTGAAAAAAAAAAAGAATGAATAAAATATATAGTGGGTTATGATGGTATTTTGTTTTTAGTTGTTTGGAATGGAATATTTTTGACTTTTTATATGGGAGAAGGAGTTTTTTTGTCTTTTAGTTAATAAATGTAGTTGCTTTTTGACTTTTTTTTGGAAAAGATGGAGGGAGTTTTGGTAAAAAAGTAATTTTGATGTGATGTTTAAATTGACTTAACATGCAAAGCAACAAGCAGCTGGTATATAATGGTGATGAAGCAAGCTAGGAGAACCCTGGCCTAGGGAAGTTTCAGGCATTTAAATATTAGCTAATGGCAAAAAGTCTAGCTAAATGGGTGTTCCGGATAGACCCACTCCTATGAGGGGTGGGTTTGGTTGTGGGTCTTGTTGTGTTCAAGACTGGTATGAGATTTTGGTTCTTGATCCTAGTTGGGTTTTTGGATGATATGAATTTTGGATCTTGACCAAATTCAAGTCCAGGATGGGTACATATTTTGGATGCCTCTGGTCACCCGCCGTGTTTGGTGTTTGTTGACTCTTTAGATATTAGCTAGTAAGGGCTTGCTTGTTTGCAAGAATTCTAAAGAATATTATTATTATTATTATTATTTTTTGGGGGGTTTGGGGGGTGTGGGGTTATGAATTCCTTAAGTGTTGTCTCCCATCATATGCTTATGTCCAATGTAGCATTTTGGGAACTAGAATTTTGATAATTTTACAGCCCAGGGCTGGTTTTATGATATTTCAGTATTCAAATAGGGAATTTAGAATACTTGTGGGAATTGGCAATTCTTGTCAAAAGACCTCCAACCAAATGGGCCTAAATTGTTATACACAAATAGTTGTGGTCATGTTTAAATTGTAAGTTGTTGGGTTTGATTTCTCTCCACCACAAGTAATGGTTTATGGTACTGAATGTTTTTTTTTTTAATTATATTTTAAAATAATAGATGACCAATCAATATCGAATTTGATCCGTATAATACCCTGTCACAGGGCAGGTTTGGTATCACAAATTATAACCTAATGGGTCAGGTCGGGTATGAGGCAGGGCATTTTTCAATGTTCTGAGTTCGGGTTTATACACACCCATCACCATCCTTGGGAGTGGCAAGTTTTGTTCCCAGCCTTGTCGGTTTGAGAAATTCTATTGAGTTCTGGCAATTGGGTATTGTATACTTTTAAGACAGTTTCTCTGGCGTTCTGTGAATAGAAGGTTTGTAGGATGTAACTAAGTGGGGATAAAGAAAGAGGTGATGGACATTGACGAATTGCTTGTCAAGGTAAGATACATGAGTTGAACTGTGCTATTGAGTTCAAACATATACATAGAACTGCAAATGAGATGGTAGGTGCTTTGCTAAATTGAGGCACAAAGAGAATTGGGGATGGTAATAGGTTGTGTTTGGTATGGTAGTCTTAAATTTGAACCCAAATCAACCGAAACATGAAACACCCCCCCCCCCCCCCCCCCCCCCCCCCCAATTTGAACCCAAATCAACCGAAGGTTTATAGTTTGTGATACCAAACCCGCTCTGCGAAGGGTACAAGTCGGATTGGGTTTGATACCAATTGTTTATCTCATATTTTAGAATATGAAAAATATGCACAACCATTACTTATTATTATTATTATTTATTTTTTGGAATCGAACTCAACTATTAAGAAAATGGACTTTACCATTTTTACCGGTAGAGTCCGTCGTATATAAAACTTTATTGTCCCTGGCTGGAGCATAGCTGGTTAGGGACATAAGTAATGCCTCATGATGTGCGAGTCTGTGTTCCTTGTAAAGGAAAAGAAAAACCTTTACTAACTAATATCCAAAGAGCCACAAATGGGGTTATCCAAAACCCAAAACTAACTCCGGTCAAGATCTAAAATCCCAAACCTGCCTCAACTGACATCCCTACTACCAAACTAGCATGCAATAAGAGCGGGACGGGGCGGGTCATCCTTTTAACCTGCCTAGCTGATTGCTGCTGCAACCTCAAAGGTCCAAACCATATTACCTACATGAAATGAAAATAAATTGAAAAACTTAATGAATACTACTGCAATTACAGCTGGCCTAGTAGGACCACTGCACGGGACATGGAATCGACTGCTGCTGGCAAAAAGAAACACTCATCTTTATCAAATCCACTTAAAAATTGAATATGGTGAGCTTCATCTCTGCTGACAATAATTGTAAAAGATCTGCTCGATATCCATTTCTCATCAATATAAGAAAATCAAAGTTCAAACAAAAATATCACCCATCTTTACCCAAATCCAGAATCCAGAAAAGGAGCTGCTGTTCTTGGCTATACACACATTAGCATTGAAATCATACATGAAAAATTAAAGGTTCCTGGAGAACTCAAAATGGGCATTTTGTGGAAGATAGACAAATGGTCCAAACACTAAGTGCCCTTTTTTGTTTTTTCATGTAATTGAATACCTAGGGTTGTATTTCTATAAGAGGTTAAAAATGAATAACCAAAGGCGATTAATAAAAAATGACAATCAAATAACCTACCCTTTTATGGAAATTGGATCAATGGAAGATGGGAAATGGATATCCAGCCATCACCCTAGTAATTCAGTATCTAGGAAAGTCAAGATCCATCTTTACCTTGTATCCTTCACACCCCTACGTCGTTGATAACTTTGGTGGAGCTCATTTCACTATGATGTTCCTATGCAATCAATTCCTATGTTTTTTATTCAAACAAATAGGCCCTAAAAACTTGTTAAGCAAATTGACTCATAAGCCTCTACTTTTAGGGTTTTAAAAATGCTCTTTTTGTGCTTTAGAAAAATTTGGAGAAACAAATAAATTGTGGAATTGCTTAGTTGCTTTCAGCACATGGAGAGGTTCACTCAATGAAAAGCTTATGATTTTCATCTGGTGAGACTACGGCAATGAAATGTAGTAGTACAGCATTGTGGCTATATTTGTCTAAGCCAGGGCCATTTATAGAAAATCATGGTTATTTTATTAATTTAATATGGCTCTTTTAGCATATTTAAAATACAATTTGTCAATTCTAAACGTTGTAGAGATTAAGATCAAGTGAAATGTAGTAGTACAGTATCACTTAACAAAAAAAAAAAAACCCTCAGTTCTGTAAACCTCATGTTGGCTGGTTCTTTACACTGGATGTAGATTGCCTTGGACAGAGTTTTGAAATTAAGTGCTACTATTAGAAAAAAAATATTCTGTTTGTGATTTGTTTGTCTTGTGTTTTCCAACTGTGAAGATATCTACTTGGTGCATACTTGACATTAAGGATTACAATTTTAATAACTTCTAGATGACCCAGCCCCTAATTCAATTAACAAATCTATCAATATTTTAAAACATTGTTTCATATTTTGTTCTTTTAGGATATAATTTTTTTGTTGTCACCGTATATGTCATGTTTTCAGGCTTTTCTGTTGGAAGTTTCCTAGTTGGAGGACTCCTTTTATACCATTTAGGGCACACGAGTACCCACAGATCATCTTAGTTCTGTGCTATTAGCGAGGGCAATGACCTTCACTAGTGATGCAATATTTTGTTGATTATGCGAAATCTTGCTCTGGTACTGTTATATTTTACCCTTATATCAAGTAATTTGAATCTGTAGTGCATCTCTAAACATGTCTTTTATATTTTACCTTCCATTGTAATGATTGATGCCCATTTTGTGCTGAATATTAATTTCATTTTTTTTGCATTAATATCTTCTTGAATCAGTTCATTCCTTTTTGATATTTGCAATCCAATTGATGATAGTGTCAGTCATCAATCCAGCCTATCAAAGAATTTCTGCCCTATTTCCTAGTTATTTTTTTAAAATATTCTGTACTTTATGCTGTCCATGCCGTCTCACTGGCCCATTTTTGGTTTCTATATTTTTAAAACTTACTATTATGGCTCATCAGTGTTGATTTTGGTTATTTTATAATGAGAAACAGAAAAAGGAGGCCCCAGCTGGAGAGAAGCCTGAACCAGTTAGAACCCACCTCCGGAACATGATCATAGTGCCTGAAATGATTGGCAGTATCATTGGGGTTTACAATGGCAAAACCTTCAACCAAGTGGAAATCAAGCCGGAAATGATTGGCCATTATCTGGCAGAGTTCTCCATATCCTATAAGCCAGTGAAGCATGGAAGGCCTGGTATTGGTGCCACCCACTCATCTAGGTTCATTCCTCTTAAGTAAAAAATGTTTTCATTTACCAGTTTATTTAGTTATTCTATGGCTTGGAGACTCTCTGCAAGAAACATTTTGTAAGGATTTTTGATTTGTTTTGACTTTAGATGCATGCTTGGTTATGGTTAGCAATTTAAGGGCATGCTATTTTAGAAACAGAATTAAGAAATGAAGAACCAAAGCAGCTGTTTGCTGTTGATAATCGTCGCACTGAAAGATATCTTGTATCAGGCAATCCAACAAGGATTTTGTTTCTTTATTCTTGTTTACTTTTTGTTTATATATATATATATATAGGGGAATGTTCATATGCATCTTTTCCTTACCATAGAGTGAGGGACACTCCCCTTTTTGCATACGAAAAGTGCATTTTGTACATCACTTATGTACTTGGAAATTTTCAAAAATGAAAGTGTCCCTCATCCCATGGTGAGGGGCACTCTCATTTTTGGGAAATTTCAATTATGTACTTGAAAAAGTACATTTTGTACTTGGAAATTTTCAAAAATGAAAGTGCCCCTTATCCCATGGTGAGGGGTACTCTCATTTTTGGGAAATTTCAATTACAAAAGTGAGTTTTCAAGTACTTATGAATACTCCCTATGTATTTGAAACTTTCCAAAAAGGGGAGTGTCCCTTATCCTATTGTGAGGGATAGTTATAGGAATACTTCCTATGTACTTGAAACTTTTCAAAAAGGGGAGTATCCCCCTCCCCGTTCATAGGATTACTCCCCAATTTATATATAAATTTGCATGAGTTGTTGACCATGTAGGCAAGGGTTGCTATTTTTATTAAACAGGTCTAGGTTACAGCAACCAGTCACCTCACGTAAATGCTCTGGATAAGCCCTCTTGTTTGCTAATTTCTACCATTTTAAATCTCCAGAGACGCTCTTATCGTCTACTGGGCCTTTTTAGTGGGTTATGTACTGGGATTGCATTTATTGTCTCCCCATAGTACCTAGGTAGGCAATGTGCTTCAGGACTTGAGTAAAGAGAATAAGTGGCTAACTTCCACCTAACAGAATTTTTTACGTTTTGGGATGTAAATGGCCAGAAGAGCTCAGGGCTAGGTTGAGATTTGTCTGTGCGGTTTGTTCATACTAGTGAATTTATTTTCGTGCCCTGGCAGAGCATAAAGCCTACGCCCAGCATTTAGCTGACCTTTTTCTTGTTAGTTTGGTCCATCGGCTTCTGCAAATTTTAAGTAAAAAAAATCTCAATAGGCTGCCACGCCCATTTACATAGCTTCATTGAGCTTATCTGATGGTTTAAATCATCTCAATTATGTGACGTTTCTTTGGATGGAACCAAAGGAGCCAAACCGAAATTTATTGTCCTGGTAGTAGACTTTGGATCTTATCCTCTTCGCAGGTCCCTTTTGAATTCTAGGCAAAAGGATAGAAGGAAAGGGTACTTCCAAACTACCTTTGGTAGCCACGTTTAAGGGCTGCTCTTCAATTTAATTTGTACAATGTGAATGCAAAATGGCTATCAAGGGTATAGAGAAAGTGATTTTGCTTAAAATGTGAGGTCGGTTTGAGCTGCATGCTTGAAAAAGATTGGCACAGTTAAGGAATTCCACTTCTTTTGCGATTGGAAGGGCCTCATGATCTTAGGCCATCAATGGGCCCTGAGAGGCATCTCTTGTTCCGACGGCAGGACCCATATCCTTGTTTAGAGTTTGAAAATCTTAACGGGCTGGGTCTTAAGCTCGATGGGCTCTATCAGGCCCGTTTGATTTTTAAATGTACGTGTATTAGTAGAGAGAGTTTTTTAGGAATAGTGTAAACCATGGAGCCCACTTGTCTTATCATATGATTATTGAAAGCCCTTAACGCACTGCTTGGGAATTTTCAGGTCCCTAAATTGATCCTGCGAAATTTGACATAGGTTATACTTCAAACTCCTAAGCCTCTCATGATTGTTGTAAGGCTGTTAGTACGACTCTTTGATTGGGGGGTATGGGTCGGCCCAGCCCATAAAAGCCCTCTAAACGAGGGTTTTTATTTTTGCCCAAAAGCCCGAGGGTAGCTGACACAACCCACTTGTAACTCTAATTTCAGTGGATCTTTCTGGGTCAATGGTCCAATATAGTTGGAAATATGAGGCCATTGGATAAATGGGCTGGACCAAAGGAAATTTACATAAAACGCCATGGCCCAATCGTGTTTGTCCCATTGCCCAAAATCATCCCAACTGGAGTGTCTACCATCTAGATTTGATTCATATGTTAATTGCGAAATATAATGGTTAAGATCAATCCAATACAGGATCAAACAACAAATGCAGCTAGGTCCGCAGGTGTAAAGCTCATATGTGTGAGGGCATTAGTTCATGTCCTTGGAGCGAAAAAGAAAGGCTTCAAATCTTGAGCTGACCCAACTCAGACCAACATAAAACGGGCTCGTCGATTTAGGGTTCAGGTTGACTCTTTTTTCCTTCTCAGTTTGATTTAACAGATCGATCCCTATTCTTCATATTTGAAGTAACACTCATGGTCCCATGATCCAATCTAGCAGACTAAATGAATGACTCTTACATTTAGTCCAACTTTTTCACAAATTAAAAAAAATAAATGTCCATTTTCACTCCATGTCCCATCACTCCAACCCGGCAACTATCGGGATTATCGCCGGACCACTTCACTTTCCGTTTGTTGTCCGTTCTTGTGCGGTCCTCTCGGCCCTGAGAGAAGGGAGGGAGGTGCATTGCAATGTGATAAAGAATGGGTTCAATTCGGATATCTTTGTTAAGAGCTCGTTGGTGTCAAAGTATGCATATCATGGCGAGGCTTGTGAAGCAAGTTCATAACTGAATTAATGATTGAGATTTCTAAAATCAATTGGACTTATAGCAATAAAAATATAAGGGGCACATTTGAAAAAAATATATAATAGGTCATAAATGACACTTTAAGGCCCGGTGAAAATTTTGATAGGATCGTTTCAAAAGAGAGCTATTATAGGGGAGAAAAAAAGGGATGTGAGTTGATAAATTTTTTTTTTGAAATTTCAAAAATTATCAACGGCTACTAGCTTGCTATTATGGGATTTTTTTTTGGACCTAATAGAATGGCTTTGTTGTCCTAGTCATACAGCCGGCCCTGCAGTCGCCAGATCGGTTGCATCCGTCAAAGCAGAAAGGGAAAAATGGTTCTGCAGTTCCACAATTTCCACGTTGCCACGGGAGCACCAAACCTTTGGTAGACGAGCTAACAGTTGCCTGGTTGAAACTTGGAACCCTCCCTCCGCGTATTTGGGCAATCAAGGAAAGACTAAGCTCCCGCCGGCAGCAAAGTTAACCACTGGAACGGATGTGCGAGGGCAGTGATACCGTCTCGGGTGACGATGTGAACAACTGGGGTACAGAAATGGACAAGGCGTCCTTGTAAGACCGCACTCGCAATGGCGTATTCCCGCCGTGGTTGCTGAGACTTTTGTGCCTGGAGGCTGGGCGGAGGGGGTTCCATGAACATGAACGGTGGTAGTTGGAAGGAAGAATCGCTCATTCTCAGATCTCCAACTGCGTGCAGGTGATTGCGCACCACTCACTACTTTCCCCCAGGTGAGATTTACTCTTATGCAATGGGTATCTTTAATAACATGCAAGTAGGACCCATGTGTTTACAAAAGCTTCGGTTAAGAAGAACCGACCTGTTTCTTTCTTTCCCGCCTTCTCTCTCTTACAACAACCTTTTAAATTCTTGCTCTTCTTTTCAAGACCTCAAATGCGTCCATGCCCAGATCCTAACACACGGCCTCTCCCAAAACCTCCTTTAGCCACCAAACTAATCGCCCTTGCCTTCAGTTGTGCACCTGCCATGGACTATGCCCACAAGCTGTTCGATGAAATCCCCCAACCAGACGCCTTCGCTTGGAATACCCTGATTCGAGGCTATGCTGACTTGGGTCCTTGCGAACAAGCTCTACTCCTCTACAAACAAATGCATCTCTCGGGATTATCTCCCGACCACTTCACTTTCCCGTCTGTTTTCCGGTCCTGTGCTGTCCTCTCGGCCCTGAGAGAAGGGAGGGAGGTGCATTGCTATGTGATAAAGAATGGGTTCAATTCGGATGTCTTTGTTCAGAGCTCGTTGGTGTCAATGTATGCACAGAATGGCGAGGCTTCGAGTTCGGAGTTGGTCTTCGATGAGATTGGTGTGAAGAACATTGTTTCATGGACGGCAATGATTGCGGGGTATGTGCAAAATGGGTTTTATTTGAAGTCGGTGGATGTTTTTAGGAGGATGGTTATTTCGGGGACTCAGCCAAATGCAGTTACACTCGTGAGTATCCTTCCCGCATGTGCGGGATTGGAATATTTGAAATTGGGGCAGCTGATTCATGGGTATGGGATTAAATTGGGTCTGGATTCAGATCTTCCACTGGTGAATTCTATGATTGCTTTGTATGGGAAGTGTGGGAATGTCGAGATCGCGAGATCTTTGTTTGATAGTATTGGGGTCAGGAACATTATCTCGTGGAACGTGATGATTGCCACTTATGAACAGAATGACATGGATTCTGATGCAATAAAGCTCTTCCAAACAATGCAAAATGAGAAGGTAGAATTTGATCATATTACAATGGTCAGCATTATCTCAGCTTGTGCTAGTTTGGGTGCTCTGAACACTGGGAAATGGGTGCATGAGCTTGCCAACAGCAAAGGGCTTGAAAGCAATGTTGCAGTAACAAATGCACTTTTAGACATGTATGCAAAATGTGGGAGCATAGATTTGGCAAGAAATGTTTTCGACAGGATGCCTCAAAAAGGTGTAGTCTCTTGGAGTGCAATGATAGGGGCATATGCGGCTCATGGGCACGGTGAAGATGCCCTCAGGCTCTTCTCTAAGATGCCCTCTTTATTGACAGCTTGTAGGCATTCTGGCCTCGTTGAAGAAGGGATGAGGCAGTTCAACAGCATGAGGAAGGACTATTCGATTGTGCCTGGTGTAAAGCAATGTGCATGTATGGTGGACCTCCTTGGCCGTGCCGGCCTATTAACGGATGCATACAAATTCATTGAAAGGATGCCCATTGAGCCTGATGTAGGTGTTTGGGGAGCTTTGCTTGGTGCTTGCAGAATTCATGGGAATATTGAGATGGCTGAGCTTGTGGCAGCACGTCTTCTTCAGTTGGATCCTCAAACTGTTACATACTACGTTCTAATGTCGAACATATATGCTGAAGCTGGTAGATGGGATGATGTAGCAAGATTAAGGGAGCTAATGAAGGAACGGGAATTGAAAAAGATCCCTGGTCGTAGTTTGGTGGAGATCAATTGGAGGTTCCACAAATTCCACTCTGGCCTAAGATTGCACCCGGCATGAGAGAAACCATATTCGAGTTTCAAATTAATTTATGGCCCCCACCCCAGGACAACCTGATACAGATATGGAAACATACAATATTGCAGGAAGAGGACATATGAGACTACAATTCTTGCAATTTAGGATATTGCCACATTCATGGGTTTCTCTACCCCTATCAACGCGACAAGAGGACTGCTAGAAATTGAGAAAACAGTGAAAATAATACAGTTGAATGCTGTTGTCAAGTATTTGTGCAATATATTCTAACTTCTAATGTAGGTTTGATGGAAAAATAGAACGGTTGAAGCTGAGCCCAGATAGGATAAGGCTTCAATTTCGTTACAATAAACCAGTATTCTAACCAGATACAGTGACTTGGATATCCTACTGAGAGGCTTGGAAGCTTGGTCCCAGAACTTTTACTCAATGATGTTGTGTATTCACATCATGATGCTTGTCATCATCAATTGGGGCTAATGGATCACAGGGCAGTTTTTATTCTCCAATGCCATCCTCCCTGCCTTTGTATTTGCTAGCACCCGTGAGATGATCTTCGCCAGCAGACTACATAAAGCAGGGCAGTATTGGACAACAGAAAATGGGTCATTCAGCCATCAAACACCAGAGCTCGGATTTGATAGTAAAAGAAGTACCTTCCAACCACCTGTTAGCTGGATGCATATAGATCTGCACTTGCATAGGGTGAAGCCTGTGGAGGTGGTCTCATGTGAAAGAGGGTATGTGGATATCTTAATATGCAAGGGATTTTAGCTTGCTGACAGTAATATTGTACTCCACTGGCCTTCATAAATTGTATTTTTCCAACGGAAAAACTTAAACCACCAGATACAGTTGCCAGTGCTCAGCCATTGTTGGTAAAGGTGCACGATTGCCGTAGACTAGTGTTTCTCATGAATAAAAAAAATGTTGCTGTCACTATTTTCAGGAATGCTGAATTGCTGGGGTTATTGATTTCTGAAGGGATAGATGTGGATTCACAAAGTGATGCTGGAGCCCCACTAACATGGGCTGCTGGTCATGGACAACAGGATGCTGTCAAGGTTTTGTTAGAACACCATGGTAATGGATGCTGGCTTTCAGCTCTTCACTCACAGGTCAATACAGTTGGCCTTTTCTGTCAGTATTCTAAAATTTTAACAGTAACAATTGTGATGGCATCAGTATCTTTCCTGTGTTTGAAATATGCACTCTTGTCAATGTACATTGTCTCCATTAAATCTTCAAATTAATTGATATATCATACCAACTGGAGTCACTTCTTATTAGTAGCTATATTCTTAGATTCAACATTTCAGATTGAGGAAAGTGGGAATCGCAGTGGATATTGATAAGTGCTTAATTGTTTGCAATCTAAGCCTTAATATTTGATTCATCTTGTGCTAGTATAGTCATTTTATTTGTTTTTACATTCTCTTTTTATTTTTTTTATGAAAAGGTCAAAGGAGCCAAAAGAGTAGAAATTTCATCAATCGATTAATTGAAAGAGTCAGGTGGGCCCTCCCTATTCTTTTTGGGGATTTAAAATTCGAAATTAAAAAGGAGCCCAAAAAGGAAAGTGTTAGAGACTCATATCAGAAATCAAAAAGGAAAGTGAAAGAAAGAAAGAGGGAAGAAAAAAACCCAACAACATGTTACACGCCCAAAAGGGGCCCCACACCTATTGCAAAGAGCTGAATTTCAGAATTTAGAAAGTCCTATTCAAGTACAAGTGGAGCCAAAGAATAGAGAAGAAAAAGGAGAAAAATAAGGAAAGTTTGAAGCAAGAATCCAAGTCAAATTAGAAGAAGAAGTGGGATCGGATTTAAGAAGTCTTGCACAACAAGAAAAGAAACTCCTAATTCATTCTAATTAGGAAACCTAATTGTAAGGAAGGTTGAAGATCTAATTCTAAATGGGAACTATGTGCTAAAGAGGGCTGTTGCAAGAGTTATATAAGGCATGCAAGGGGTGGACGTCCAGCACTCTATCAAGACACCGCTCATTCCATAATTCCAGCCACCATTCATTCCAGAATTCTAGCACATCTACCAGCCACAACCCAGCCACGTCCAGCCATCAAATCAGCACCTTTTCATCACACAAACCAGCCACCCTCATCCCAGCCGTACAAGCCATCTTTGAAGAGCTTTTGAAGGAGGAATTAGAGAAGCAAGCTGCTGGCCGACCCCTGCATCTTCATCATCTCTTAGTTTTCTTCTTATGACTCTACTTTCTAGTTTATTTTTCATTAAAGACATGAGTAGCTAAACTTTTTAGGGCTAGGGTGTAATTGAAACCCTAGCGTAGCTCTATGTAGTCTCTTTTGGCATCTTTTAATTCAGATTTCAGTTTTATTGGTTGAGATTCTAAACCATGTTATTAATTGATGAGTTGTGTATATGCCATGCCAACCATGTGATGTTCAATTAATTTTAAGAGTAGTTAACTTAATTTTGATTGATTTTGATGTTAAGCATCTAGGGTTTAGAACCATGAATAACCTAAGTATATGCCATGCTTAGACTCATGCATTTATCTTTTCCATCGTTTTTATGCATTATGTTTGTTTTGACTAGGACATATGCCATGCTTAGTTTTTGCATCATAATGAGCAATTCATGTAGTATGCCACTCATGAATTATGTTTAGGGGAATAATAATCTAGACGCATATGCCATGGTCTAGGTTGATAGATGTCACTAATAAAATCTGATTTTTGATTAAAAGATAATGAGAAACATGCATAGGATTGGTTAGGGGAGTAGGTGAAGCCCTAGTTCATTCATTCTTATTAATTTCAATTCTCATACTAATTGTGTGTTTTAGGTTACTTTCAAATTAGCTTTTAATAGTTTAAATTACTGTTTTTATTAGTTTAATTCAATATTTCATCATTCAATTATTCCATTTAATATTCTAATTTTTAGTTAATTTTGACATTGTTTTATCACAAGTCTTCTTGGGATCGACCTCGTACTTACAATTCACTACACTGCATAGTGATCTTGTGCGCTTGCGAGTTTTAAGTTGTGTGCATATTAAGTAGCTTATTTCTAGGTTGCTTGGTGCATACGTAGTTTTTGGAGCCGTTGCCGGGGACTTGTTTGCATAGAATAGTGTCAAAACTTGTGTTTAGTGTAGTGTCATAGTCTAGTTTCATTTTTAGTTCAAATACTTGAAGTTTAAAAGTGTTGTTTTTTACTGTTTTATCATAGTATTTTAGCTATTTAAATATTCATATTTCTTTTTTTTTTCTTTTAGCACATTACTTTTTTTATAGGTGTTTACTTGCAGTCGTAAATTCTGTATATGCAAGGTAGGCGATCTCAGGACTTAGCCATCATTGTCTACGATCCAGAAATTGAACGAACTTTTAGAAGATATCGAAGAGAAGCTCAGAGGGCAAGATCCAATACACAACCATCATCTGACTCAGAGCTTGAAGAAACCAGTGTTAACGGAAATCAAGGTCCTGAAAGAAAAATGGCTGACAGAGAAGAAGAAGAAGAAGAAGTGGTAGTAAATAATCAAAAGAGACCAATGAAGGAGTCTTACATACCCTTGCACACCGAACAACCGTCCACCATTTTTTATCCACCTAATACGGCTGGAAATTTCACCCTCCATGCACAACTGCTGAATATGGTGCCACACTATCATGGGTTACCTAATGAAGATCCTTATCTTCGCATTAAGGAATTCTTTGAGCTATGCGCGACACAACAGATACAGGGAGTTACTTCAGAAGGCATCAGGCTACGTCTATTTCCTTTCTCTCTTTAGGATAAAGCTAAAATATGGTTAAACTCCTTGGATGCTGGTTCTATCAACTCTTAGCAGCAGCTAGCCAGTAAGTTTCTGAAGAAATTTTTTCTGGCTCAAAAGATAAGGCAATTAAGAAGAGAGATCCAAACATTTTAGCAGAAAGATGGAGATCAATTCTGGGAAGCATGGGAGCATTTTAAGGATTTATTAATGAAGTGTCCACACCACAACCTCACCAAAGATGATCAGGTTCAAGCTTTCTATGAAGGACTGAACGAGTTGAATAAGGGAATAGTTGACTCTACGTGTGGAGGGGCCTTGATGGAGAAAATTAGTGAGGAAGCTTATGATCTCTTTGAAACTCTTAGTGAAAACTCACAACAATTTTCTTGTAGAAACAGACAAATGGGTAAGAAGCAAGGATTATATGAGATCCAGTCTCAAGGAAATATAGTTGCCCAGATGGCGGTAATGGGTAAAAAAATGAACATGCTCATCAAAGCAATGGCTTCCAATAGCATGCAAGGACAGACACCAAAGGAAGTATGTGCTATATGTTCTCACACTAACCATGCTACTGAATGCTGCCCCTGTCATCTTTTACAAACCCCATGTCATCTTTTACAGACCAGGAACATACCAACTATGTTGGTAACACTTTTTCTAAGCAAAACAATCCCTATAGCAATACTTACAATTCTGGATGGATGAATCATCCAAACTTTTCTTGGGGAGGGAATCAGAACAATCATGGAAATCAAGGGGATCAGAACCAGACAAAGAAGCTACCAATACCCCCAGAATAACAACTTTTCTCGGAACAGTACACAAAAGCCACCTGAGGATGAGTTCAAAAGTTTGGTGACTCAGTTTATTCAGTCATCTCAGGCCACTTTCCAGCAACATAGCCAAGCAATTACAAACACTCAGCAGCGTTTGGCTAAGCTGGAAGCACAGGTGAGTCAGATAGCTAATGCCTTAAGCAAGAGGGAGGACGGTAAGTTTCCAAGTCAGACTAAAATCAACCATAAAAATCATGAGCATCTGAAGGCCATAACTACCATCACCAAAGAGCCAGAGAAGGTCTACAGGAGAATGAGGCAGCATGGTACAGCCATAGACACCAGCGTGAATGGGCCACATGAAAATCCGACAACTGTAGACATTGAGACACAGGACAGTGCAAGGCAAACTAAGACTGATGTGAATCGGAAATGTGACAAGGAGAGCACAGACACTGCGGGCACTCCTATTCAGGAACCAACTTCTATAGCGCCAGAGAGGGTCTATAAGCCAGTTCACCTTACCCTCAGAGGCTGCGACAGGAGAAGAAAAGTCAGTTCACCCATGACATCTTCGAGACACTAAGGAAGGTAGAGATCAACATTCCGCTGATTGATGCTATCAACCAGATACCCTCTTATGCAAAGCTTATCAAAGAGTTGCGTACAAATAAGAGGAGATTCAGAGATCATGAAGAGGTTAAGTTAACTGAGGAAGTCAGTGCAGTTCTTTCACGAAAGCTTCCTCCAAAACTGAAGGACCCTGGGAGCTTTACGATACCTTGCAAGAAATGAGATCAAACATTTGAGAGAGCCTTACTGGACTTGGGTTCGAGTATCAATTTGCTGCCATTCTCAGTTTATGAGTATTTGGGTTTGGGAGAGCTCAAACCAACTTCAATTACATTGCAATTGGCGGATAGGAGCGTGAAGCACCCAAGGGGCATTCTGGAGGACATTTTGGTGCAGGTAGGAGAATTCATATTACCTGCTAACTTTGTGGTACTGGACATGGAGAGTGTATCACTGCCTCACCACATTTCTATCATGCTTGGCCGACCTTTCATGGCCACTGCAGGTTCCAAGATAGATGTATATAAAGGCACAATTGAAATGAAGGTCAATGGGCAGAAGATTGAGTTCAAGGTGATCGAAGCTATGAAAATGCCTAGAGATGAAGATTGTTTTCAAATTGAGGTGATTGAGCAGGCTATAGGAGAGGTGTTTCCAAGAGCACATGGGTGCAAGGAGGAGTTGGACACATGCATTCAGCAAGGCCTCATCAAATTTGAAATCGAGCATGATTGTGATGAGCGTGAGGCAGCACCTATGGGGATTGTAAATAAACTAGAAGTATTCCCCTCCATTCCAAGCTATGAAATTCTTGGTTCTTCCTCAAAGAAACCTGTTCCTTCTGTTATAAAAGCACCAGAGTTAGAATTGAAGCCATTACCTGAACATCTCAAGTATCATTTCCCACTACCATTCATTGACCCCTTAGAGGCCACTCATGTATTTGAGCATGGGGCTATTGAGATATATAATCCAAAGAATGGAAACAAGTTCAAAGTCAATGGACATAGGCTCAAGCCCTATTGGGAGCAGATTTTTGACAAGGATGTGGATGTGATTACATTCACCGATTCCCCTCCAGCTTGATAGAGATGTCCAGTCCGGCTGAAGACTATAAAGCAATTACTTTTGGGAGGTAGCCCAGATCTTTGCAAGGGCAAGTTGAGGATGGTAATTCAGAGCTGGCGATGTACTCCATATCCAGCTGAGTTCTTTTACCCTTTTCTATGTGTTTCTACTTCTTTACTATTATGTTTTTCGTGTTTCCTTCTTATTTTATTTTACAACATTGGGGACAATGTTTAATTTTAGTTTGTGGGAAGAGTCTTAGTTAAGATAGAGTCATTATAGTCCCAAAATACATAAAATTAAAAAAAAATCCGAAAATCACAAAAAATATTTATTTTTCTTTGAGTCATAGTTCCTTCCTACCTCAATGATGAGTAATGATGATTTGTCTTGCATGGTTCATTAAACTTAATTATGCTAGTTCTTTATATTATTCAATTGTTGTAAATCTCGTTTAAGCATGTTGAGCTATCACTGTGTGGATTATAATGCTGATATAGTCTGAGGTTGAAAGCTCGTGCATAATTGAATGATTAGATGCTTTAAGTGAAAACTTGTGCAACCTAGGGAGATTTGAGCCTAAATGCTTATTCTTGAGAGAGTTATATGCCGAGTGATATGATCTTTCATTTCTTGATCTATATGATGCAGTTGATTTCATTATCATTCTTTGATCACATGTTCTGAATTTCATATGGAATAACATGCTAAAACTCTCATTTTATCCGAACGAGGCAAAATTCGACTACATGAACCATATGAGATGATTTTAGGCCATGTTGGACTAGTTCTATCTATCCCCTTTGATGTTTATCACTAGTTATCCATGTTGAGCCTTAATTAAGCCATTTCTTGCACCTATACCAATCCCTAACTTTGGGGGAGTTACCTTACCATATGTATAATCTTACCTTATCTAAGGAAGTATAAAGATGAATTCAAGGTTTACTACAAAATGTGTTCACGGCTTGAAGAAAATAAAATAAAATATATATATATATAAAAGAAAGGTTACCGTTACCCTGCCACTCCATAGTTTCAATGTTGTCAAAAAAAAAAAAGAAGAGAAAAATAGAAAACGAAAAGAAAAGAAAAGAAATAAAATAAAGGAGGCTACACGTGTGACTCAACAAGATGGAAATTTAAAATGCAAGCCTTAGCCGCCAAAATCAGAAGTGTATAAGGAACTTGAAGTGTGATTCTATGCAAATTCCTTAGATCTTGTTATCCATTTCCTTTCATTCTTTAACCCTTCACCCTAGCCCCATGATAACCTATGTGTAAAAGTCCTAATTGATTCTAGGTGAAGTGTAGTCCTAGTGTGGAGATGAGATGGAATGGGAGACTATGGTGTGTGATTTCACTTCAAGCATGTGGTATTTTTCATAAGATCATTGTCTGTTCGCTCTTAGCCAATTATTGAGTGTTTTATTGTGTGTATGCATGGTGAGGATTGAAGTTAAACTGAATTGCAAAAATGATTGTTTGGTTGTGTGAAAGCCTAAACTGAAAGTTATGTTGGTATTGTTTTACACACGACCCTTTGAGCATGTGCATTGTGAACTGGTTGAGACTCTTGCTTCTTTGAATCATGTATTGATCAAATGTCTCTGAGACAAATGGTGGAAGGATAGGTTTCATATTTTAGTGTTTTAATTTTCTACCTTGTTTATTTTATTGTTTTGCTCGAGGACTAGCAAAAGGTAAGTTTGGGGGAATTTGATAAGTGCTTAATTGTTTGCAATCTAAGCCCTAATATTTTATTCATCTTGTGCTAGTATAGTTATTTTATTTGTTTTTACTTGTCTTTTTTTTATTTTTTTTTATTTTTTTATTTTTATGAAAAGGTCAAAAGGAGGCAAAAGAGAAGAAATTTCATCAATTGATTAATTGAAAGAGTCAGGTGGGCCCTCCCTATTCTTTTTGGGGGTTTAAAATTCGAAATTAAAAAGGAGCCCAAAAAGGAAAGTGTTGGAGACTCATATCAGAAATAAAAAAGGAAAGTGAAAGAAAGAATGAAAGAAGAAAAAAATCCAACTACATGTTACACACCCAAAAGGGGCCCCACACCTATTACAAAGAGCTGAATTTCAGAATTTAGAAAGTCCTATTCAAGTACAAGTGGAGCCAAAGAATAGAGAAGAAAAAGGAGAAAAATAAGGAAAGTTTGAATAAAGAATCCAAGTCAAATTAGAAGATACAAGTGGGATCGGATTTAAGAAGTCTTGCACAACAAGAAAAGAAACTCCTAATTCATTCTAATTAGGAAACCTAATTGTAAGGAAGGTTGAAGATCTAATTCTAAAAAGGAACTATGTGCTAAAGAGGGCTGTTGCAAGAATTATATAAGGCATGCAAGGGGTGGACGTCCAGCACTCTATCAAGACACCACTCATTCCATAATTCCAGCACATCTACCAGCCACGTCCAGCCATCAAATCAGCACCTTTTCATCACACAAACCAGCCACCCTCATCCCAGCTGTACAAGCCATCTTTGAAGCATCTTTGGACCCATCTTTGAAGAGCTTTTGAAGGAGAAATTAGAGAAGCAAGCTGCTGGCCGACCCCTACATCTTCATCATCTTCTAGTTTTCTTCTTATAACTCTACTTTCTAGTTTATTTTTCATTAAATACATGAGTAGCTAAACTTTTTAGGGCTAGGGTGTAATTGAAACCCTAGCCTAGCTCTATGTAGTCTCTTTTGGCATCTTTTAATTCAGATTTCAGTTTTATTGGTTGAGATTCTAAACCATGTTATTAATTGATGAGTTGTGTATATGCCATGCCAACCATGTGATGTTCAATTAATTTTAAGAGTAGCTAACTTAATTTTGATTGATCTTGATGTTAAGCATCTACGGTTTAGAACCATGAATAACCTAAGTATATGCCATGCTTAGATTCATGCATTTATCTTTCCCATCGTTTTTATGCATTATGTTTGTTTTAACTAGGACATATGCCATGCTTAGTTTTTGCATAATAATGAGCAATTCATGTAGTATGCCACTCATGAATTAGGTTTAGGGGAATAATAATCTGGACGCATATATAAGAGTCTGTGATGAGATGAAGAAGACAATAATGGCAAGAAACTCAATGATCTGGGATCATCGATTGTTGAGTATTAATAATGAATTGAATCCTTAGTCAATGACTAATTACAATAATCAAGGCACTAGTTATGGTGAAAGAATTGAAAGAAGGGAGAAATCAGCTTTACATATTTGACTAAATCCTAATCTCCTAATCAATCAAGGGAGAAATCAGCTTAACATATTTGGCTAAATCCTACATGAGTTGGGCTATAATGGGCCTCTGATAGGCTGGGCCTAGGGCCTGATAGCTTGGGCCTTAGTTATCTTTGACACTCCCCCTCAAATTGATGCGGTAAGTTAGAAAACATCAATTTGCTAGTGAGATCATGATGACGTGGTTTGGGAAGAGCTTTTGTGAAGATATCCGCCAACTGGTCAAGAGTAGAGACATGAGGCAGAGTTATCTTGTCAGTAACTATATGCTGACGGATGAAGTGGCAATCAATCTCAATATGCTTCGTTCTTTCATGAAAGACTGGATTGTTTGCAATTCGGGTAGCACTTGTGTTGTCCCCATGAAGAGGTGTTGATTTACCAACATCGACACCGAATTCACAGAGAAAACGGCGGAGCCAGATGATTTCAGCATTTGCGGATGACATGGCCCGATATTCCACCTCAGCAGAAGATTTCGAAACAGTGGTTTGCTTCTTGCACTTCCATGAAATTAATGATTCCCTAAGAAACATACACCAACCAGTGGTAGATCGCCGAGAATCCGGGCAACCAGCCCAGTCAGCATCCGCATAAGCGGATAAGTGTAGAGAAGCGCCCGAAGAGTAGAAGAGACCATGGTTAAGAGTGCCTGTGACATAGCGGAGTATGCGCAAGGCAGCAGTAAGCTGTGGTTTATGAGGATTGCTCACAAACTGACTAACCGTATGAACAACATGAGAAATATCCGGCCGAGTCATAGTTAAGTAAAGCAAACTACCAACTATCCGCCGAAAAACAGAGGGATCATCCAGGGGCTGTCCATCATCCTTACTGATCTTGCTGTTCAACTCCATAGGTATATCAAAAGTGTGAGCATCATCAAGTCGTGCCGAAGTGATCAAATCTGTAGCATATTTCCGCTGATGAACTCGAATGCCAGATTTGTTACGCAAGAACTCCAACCCCAGAAAGTAGGTGAGAGGACCAAGATCCTTCATTCTGAAGCGAAGAGTGAGATGATGTTTGAGATCCATAATGCTGGCATTATCATTGCCACTGATAATCATATCATCAACATAGACTAAAAGAAAGGTGTAGCCCTTCGATGTCCATCGGAGAAATAGAGAGCTATCTGAATGACTCTGACGAAAACCAGCTTCAAGAATAGCAGTCCGGGATTTATCGAACCAAGCCCGGGGAGCCTGCTTAAGTCCATACAAAGATTTCCGTAGTTTACAAACATGCTTATGAGGACAGGCATATCCTGGAGGAGGCTTTAAGTAAACAGTCTCCTGCAAATCCCCATGAAGAAATGCATTTTTGACATCCATTTGCCACAAAGGCCAGTTGCGGGCTGCAGCGATACAGAGGAGAGTACGAACGGTGGTCATTTTAGCTACTGGTGCAAATGTCTCCTCATAGTCGATCCCATACTCCTGTTTATATCCCTGCGCAACCAATCGGGCTTTGTAGCGATCAAGACTTTCATCTGAGTGAACTTTTATGGAGTAGATCCATTTACTGCCAATCACAGAGGCTCCTTTAGGAGCCGGTACCAAGTCCCATGTCTGATTAGCTTCGAGAGCAAGCAATTCCTCATTCATAGCATCTTGCCAGTAAGCAATCTTCGAAGCCTGTGAAAATGAGGTAGGTATAGGAGCACTATCCAAAGATGAAAACAGAGCAGGAAAGCCATAGCGGTTAGGTGCAATGGAAAGACGATTAGATCGTCGCAGAGGGATGATATTAGCAGAAGATGCATGGTTACCTGTAGGAGCAGTAGGCTGCACTGGGAGATGATCAGAAGAGGGAGGCACCATAGGTGGAACATTGGGACGCCGAACATAGACCTTGAAAGTGGGGGATGGAGAGGCAGAGTCCGGGAATTGTGGTAAATAGGACACAGCAAGAGGATGATGATTTAAACGTAATGAGAAGAAAGGAATTTGTTCCATGAAGATCACATTTCGAGAGATTCGCATGCGCTTTTCAAACCGGTCATAACACAAGAACCCTTTGTGTTCAGAACTATAGCCAAGAAAGATGCATTTTACAGCCTGTGGAGATAGCTTAGTTCGTTCAGTAGATGGAAGATGAACAAAACACAAGCAACCAAATACACGTAAGTGAGAGTATGAAGGAGGATGGTCAAAGAGAACTCCGTAGGGAGTAATCTTGCCTAGAACAGCACTAGGAAGACGATTGATCAGATATACCGCAGTCTGAGCAGCATCACACCAAAATTCTGGAGGAACTAAGGATGAAAGTAAAAGGGTGCGAACGGTTTCAAGAATATGCTTGTTCTTTCTTTCCGCAATTCCATTTTGCTGAGGAGTGTGCGGACAAGATTTTTGATGAAGAATGCCTTTGTCAGAAAGGAAAGCGGAGAATTCATGAGACATGTATTCTCCACCGGAATCTGATCGAAGGATTTTGATATCTTTCTTAAATTGGGTGTGGACCATGTTATAGAATTTTTGAAAAATAGAAAACACCTCAGATTTGAAACGCATGAAATAAATCCAAGTATAACGGGAATGATCATCAATAAATGTCACATAGTACTTGAAGCCTACCCGACTCAAGGTAGGAGCAATACCCCAAACATCAGTGTGAAGGAGGTCAAAGGATGATAAAGCACGAGAGTTATGAATAGAAAATGGCAGAATATGACTTTTACTTAAACAACAAGCTTCACATTTTGATTGAGATAAAGAAGACATCATGTTATTATCAACCGTAGAGTCCAAACAACCAAGTTTAAATAAAGAAAATAAATAGGCATTGTTCACATGACCAAGACGTTTATGCCAAACCGTCCACAAGTTTTTGAAATTATTAGAAGAAGTAGCAAAAAAAGAATGATGTCCAATGTCCAGCAAAAACAGGCGCCCATGTTTACTCCCCGTCGCGATCACCTTCCCAGTTTGCCGCCCCTATATGACACAACCAGTGGAAGAAAAATGAACAAGATAGCCCTCATCAATAAGTTGTCCTACAGAAAGTAAATTTGCTGATAATTTTGGAACAAAGTAGACATTGGAAAGGGTAATAGACTGTCCAGTGACACTGGATAAAGTAATGGTACCAACTCCAGAAATGAGTAGCTGATCACCATTAGCAGTGGTGATTTTTTCTTTTCCAAGGTAAGGGTGGGAATCTAAAAGGCTATGTTCTACAGATGTCATGTGATTTGAGGCCCCTGAATCTAAATACCAAGCGGAAGAGGTAAGAGGAGGAAAGAGATGCAGAAGAATGGAAGGCTGGAGATGCTAAATGAGAATGACGGTGATACCGACCACCATTAAGACCCATGGAAGCATAGGCGGAGGTCACCGTGCTCTGAATCAGTTCTTAAATCTGTGCTGGAGTCATGGATACTGATGTGCTCAAATTATTAACCGCAATCACACAACTTTCTATTAAGTAGATAATGGCAAATACGGGTCGATCCACAGAGATTTGTAGAAACAAGATCCAAAAATCCTCGATCAGTTTTCACACTAGGGATTTTAAAACCACAATTAATCAAAAAATTAATAACTAAAATGATATCAAAGGAAATCTAAACACAAACTAATCAGAGAAAGAGAGATCAGGGTCTTGGATTTCACCAAAATAGATTTAATCATTCCAAAATTACTTCATAGTCTTATCCCAACAAAACTCAATCCAATGTGCAAGCAACTGCCTTGGATCGGAAGATTTAGCTTTGAAAACTTTTTTTTTTCTTACAAATTCAATTCTCTAATTAGTACCTAAGACTCCCTTCACTTCAATATGTTGAAACTCTAATCAGTATTTATCAAGATCAAGCACAAACCATTAAATGAATTTAACCTAAACATGATATGTCAAGATCAAGCATAAAAAGTAAAAGACATTCCAAATAATCTTTACAAAATCAGAAGTTGAATAACTTTCATGAAGGAGAATCTATTAAATCATTAAGCATAATGAGGGAAAGACATAGAAGAATAACAAGGAACGATCTCACCGGTTTTGGTTTCCTCCTCCACCCTAATCCACGGATTAGCCAAGCATTGTAGAACAAACAACAATAAAGAAACAAATCTCCATTATTAAAAGCCTTCAAAGTTATTTATTACACCACTCAATCTCCACCTTCACTTTCTAACAAAGATTAAAAAAAAAATAAAATTACTCTGGAGCAAGAGAGAGCCTCCCCTTAAAAAGAAAAAAATACAAGAAGAAAAAGAAGGATAAATCTTTCAAATTCGTCATCCCCCATATCCCTCCAATTGACAGCCTGTTTTGACCCCCAAAACGTCAGAATTGGGAGATCCTCGTGAGACATGATATTCTTCTCCTTTGAGTCCTCTTTCCAACGCATCTAATCTTGCCTTAATCGGAGTCTTAAATCACAAGTTATGATCAAAATAGTAGAGCTTGCGCAGGATGGCTACAATTCCGAAAATCTTCTTTCCTTCATGATTTGATCACTTGCTAAAGAATAGCATTCTTATTGATGTCCATGAGATTCCTTCCCTTTCTTTTAAAGTTGATTGCTAATTTTTAGCAACCATTAGCAAGCATTAGATATGGTGGGGGCCACCAAATTCGATCTCCAAAAATAAAAATAAAAACAAATTGTGCCAAGTCTTGAACTCATGACCTCTAACCTGAAATTCCAGCTCTCCTCCAACAAGCCTATATACTCTTTGTATATATCTTTTCTCAAATGGGACTTTAGCTTTAAACCTCTCCGAATTAAGCTCAAATATGCTCAGCGCCTTCTAATTCCTGCATAATAAGAAAAATGCTATAATTAGAACATTTAAGACAAAATAAACAACTAGTAAATTCAAATAAAAGGGTAGTTATTAGTATTATGCCATGCATATCAAATACCCCTAAACCTAAAGTTTGCTAGTCCTCGAGCAAAAAAAAAGTAAAATTAAATGTTGAAAATAGGAATCCTAACTCACTTTCGCAGGAATCACGGTTGCATTTAGCATATGCAACAAGCCGTTAAACCACTAGATTACCTCTAGTGGACGAGTGTTGTCTCGTGAGGGTTTGCAGTGAATTTACTCACAAAATTCTTTTCTTTTTTTTTTTCAAAGTTAAAACCAAAGGAAACTTTTCCAAAAGAAGATTTATAAACACCCGATATTCTCGATTCTCAGAATTTTCAAAGTTAAATCTGAAATTTGGTTCACAAATCCTATCTTTTGGTCAGAAATTCTCAAAATCATGCTAAGTTGATCGTGAACGGTGAAAAGTGTGTATACGTAAAAAGGCATAAGTCTCAAATGATCAGCTAGAAACTTTCGTGGAAACGATTTTCAATCCAAAATTTTGGGCAACCGAACCTCAGCAAAGAAAAACAGTTTTCCTTTCAAGGCAACCATGACGGCTTTCGCACTATTGTTCCTTTTTTTTTTTTTTTGAGATATGTGAGTTTGACGCCTAGGTCCCTTAAGCTTTCTAATTAACCCATGTAACGAGCATTAGGCCAATGACTCCCAAACCAGATGGCTTTAGGGCACTAGGTATGTAAATACCTCTACGGGCTTACTGGCTCGGGTTAAAAAGGCTACGAACCCAAACTAGTCACAAAACTTTTTATTCTTTTCAAGACTTCTAACTAATTTTTTTTTTCATTCCGACAATAGGCAGCCCTTTCCATGTGCCCGAATTAACTTATTGGTTTGTAGATAAAATCCATCCAGTTGAACCAGGAAACTGTAAGACTGAGGGTCGGTTTTTTTCATCATATTTTTAATCCAATCGTCAACGGAAATCATAGCTTCACATTCAAAACCTTGAAAATATATACCACCTGTGTAAAAGTGAAGGATCATGATTCAACACTTTTTCAAAAATCATTTCCTTAAACAAAACAGTAAACCATTGTTTTCTTTTGCCCAAAGCATCGAGAATTCCAAAATTCGAGGTATCTTCGTTTCATAAAAATCCCTCTTTGAAGTTTCCTTTCTCAAACACAAATAACATTTTTTTTTGAAAATTTTCCTAAAAATCCTAGAAAATCAAACAAAAAGAGTGTGAAATTCTCAACCCCCAACCTAGCATGGACATCATCCTCGATGTTTAAATAAATGAAATGCAATGATCAATGAAACATGGGGGATAAAAGTACAGGAGGGCACCTGAGAATTATAAAACTTGGAATTACAACATCATGCCAAAGTTAGACAAAATAAAAGACAACAAAAACAAGTAATCACTGTACATAATATACACAGAAAATACACTGTCAGATCCAGTGCTCAATCAATCCTGGTAGGCAGGATCTTCCAGAGGTGTAAATTCAGCCTCCGGAACAACATTCTCCAAGAATGGTTTCAACCTTTGACCATTGACTTTGAAAATATTACCATCCTTGGGACTTTGGACCTCAACCGCACCATGGGGATGAACAATATGAACAATGTAAGGTCCAGTCCAACGAGACTTCAACTTTCCAGGGAACAAGTGCAACCTGGAATTGTACAATAGGACTTTCTGGCCAGGGTAAAATTCTTTCCTGAGAATATGCCTATCATGCATGGCTTTCATTCGGTCCTTGTACATTTTGGCGCAATCATATGCATCATTTCGGAGCTCTTCCAGCTCATCAAGCTGAAGTTTCCTGGTCTCCCCTGCCCTATCGAGAGCAAAGTTGAGGCGTTTGATCGCCCAATATGCCCTATGTTCCAACTCGACAGGGAGGTGACAAGACTTCCCAAAGACCAATCTATAAGGGGACATTCCGATTGGAGTCTTATATGCGGTCCTATATGCCCACAGAGCATCACTCAAGCGCAATGACCAGTCCTTTCTAGTGGGATTGACTGTCTTCTCAAGGATGGTTTTAATCTCTCTGTTGGAGATTTCAACCTGACCGCTCGTCTGTGGGTGATATGAGGTGGCTACTTTATGAGTAATAAAGTATTTCCCCATCAAGGCCGCAAATACCCGATTACAAAAATGTTTTCCCCCATCACTGATGATTGCACGGGGAATACCAAAACGAGCAAACACAGTTTCCTTGAGAAACTGAACTACCACCTTGTGGTCATTTGTTTTGCAAGCTATTGCCTCCACCCATTTTGACACGTAATCCACAGCAACGAGAATGTACTGATAGCCATATGACACTGGGAAAGGGCCCATGAAGTCAATGCCCCAAACATAAAAAATTTCGACTATCAGGATTGGGTGTTGGGGCATCTCATTCCATTTTGTGATTCTCCCTAATCGTTGACAATGATCGCAGGTTTTGCAATAATCATGTGAATCACGGAATAAGGATGGCCAATAAAATCCACACTGCAAAACTTTTGCAGCGGTTTTATTTGCCCCAAAATGTCCTCCACAAGCGTGGTCATGGCAAATTGCAAGAATCTTTCTTTGGTCACAGTTGGGGATGCACCATCGAATGATCTGGTCAGGGCAATACTTGAACAAATACGGCTCATCCCAAAAATACCATTTTGCCATAGATAGAAAACGACACTTTTCTTGCTTAGTCCAAGAACTTGGCATTTGCTCTGTAACAAGGTAATTCACAATGTCGGCATACCATGGGATTTCAGCATGTGAGACTGACATAAGTTGCTCATCAAGAAATGTTTCTACGATAGGCAAGGACTCAACAGTAGGCTCTACAAGTAATCGGGACACATGATCAGCCACCACATTTTCTGACCCTTTCTTATCTCGAATCTCGAGATCAAATTATTGCAATAAGAGAATCCACCGAATCAGCCTAGCTTTCGCATCCTTCTTTGTGAGAAGGTACTTAAGTGCAGCATGATCGGTAAATACAATGACTTTTGAGCCTATCAGGTAGGGTCTAAACTTTTCTAGAGCAAATACGACTGCCAACAACTCCTTTTCTGTGGTGGAATAGTTGAGTTGAGCGTCGTTCAGAGTCTTACTAGCGTAATGAATCACATGAGGTAGCTTATTAACTCTTTGCCCTAAGATGGCACCAATTGCATAATTGGAGGCGTCACACATGACCTCAAACGGCAGAGTCCAATCAGGAGGCCGAATGATAGGTGTTGAGGTCAATTCCGTCTTTAGCTTTTCAAAGTCAGCTAAGCAATCAGGAGTAAATTCAAATGAAGCATCTTTGGACAACAAATCACACAGAGGTTTCGAGATCTTACTGAAGTCCTTGATAAAACGACGGTAAAAGCCAGCATGGCCCAAGAAGGATCTCACCTCCCTCACTGTCTTAGGATGTGGTAGGTTTGCAATTAAATCGACCTTTGCCTTATCAACTTCTATTCCTTTCTTTGACACTATGTGTCCCAAGACAATTCCCAATTGCACCATGAAATGACACTTCTCCCAATTGAGTACTAAGTTCTTTTCTTCACATCTCTTTAGCACAAGTGTCAAATGAGATAAACATTCTTCAAAGCTAGACCCAAAGACAGAGAAATCATCCATGAAGACTTCCAAAAACCTCTCCACCATGTCAGAGAAAATACTTAACATGCACCGTTGAAATGTCACGGGTGCATTGCATAGCCCAAAAGGCATGCGTCTATAGGCAAATGTGCCAAAGGGACAGGTGAATGTTGTTTTCTCTTGGTCCTCAGGGGCAATTGGAATTTGGTTATATCCAGAATAACCATCTAATAAGCAGTAGTATGCATGACCAGCTAGACGCTCCAACATATGATCAATGAAAGGTAAGGGAAAATGGTCCTTCCTAGTCATTGCATTTAACTTTCGATAATCAATGCACACTCTCCAACCAGTTTGGACACGAGTGGGGACCAATTCATTGTGTTGGTTGGCAACTACAGTGACACCAGACTTCTTGGGTACAACTTGGACTGGGCTAACCCACTTACTATCAGAGATGGGGTATATGATACCTGCATCTAGTAGTTTCATCACTTCACCCCGAACTACTTCCTTCAGAACAGGGTGTAGCCGCCTCTGTGGTTCTCTTGAGGGTTTTGCATTTTCTTCAAGATAAATTTGGTGCATTACCACAGAGGGGCTAATCCCTTTTATGTCAGCAATGGTCTACCCAATAGCTTCTTGATGAGCGCGAAGCACACCAAGTAACTTCCCCTCTTGATCTTTCTCTAAATCTGAGGCAATGATGACAGGTAATGTCTCGGCATTACCAAGGAAAGCATACTTTAATGACTCAGGCAATGGTTTGAGCTCTAGCTTAGGAGGCTCGACAATGGAAGGCACGGATACCGAAGTGGAAACCGGTAAGGGCTCTATTCTCTCTCTCCAACGGCCAATATCCATTTGAGGGGCTGAGTCCAACATTGTATTGACCTCGCGAATGGATTCATCAATGTCAATATCAAAGTTGAATTGGGCCAAACATTGTTCCAAAGGGTCATGATAATAGGACTGTTGTATTGTCTGACCTATCAGGACATCAATCATGTTCACCTCTTCCTCATCATCCATCTCAAGGGACTGGAATCCATTATTAAAGACATTCAATTCCAACTTCATGTTACCGAAGGCCAATGTCATTACTCCATTCCTGCATCTGATAACTGCATCGGAAGTGGCAAGGAATGGGCGGCCCAAAATCACAGGAATGTGACGGCCCGGATTCATGACAGGTTCGGTATCTAGGACGACAAAGTCTGCAGGGAAATAGAACTCATTCACCTTTATTATGATATCCTCCACTATTCCCTTGGGAACCTTAAGTGACCGATCTGCTAGACTCAAAGTTATATCTGTGGGCTTGAGCTCCCCTAAACCTAACTGTTTGTATACTGAGTAAGGCAAAAGGTTCACACTTGCCCTAAGATCCAAAAGACATTTATCAACCATTGTGTCTCCAATTCTGATAGAGATTGTAGGGCATCCAGGGTCTTTATATTTGGGAACAATTGTTTGTTGGATCAACCTTGAAGCTTGAGCAACCATCACAGCCTCCCTAGGGACAGAAGTCTTTCTCTTAAGAGTGGTCAGATCTCTCAAAAATTTGGAATATGAAGGTATTTGCTTGATGGCATCCAAGAGAGGGATATTGATTTAAACATTCTTAAACACTTCTAAGATCCCCTCGAAGTGTTTATTCTTCCTATTGTCCTGCAGGCGCTGGGGATAAGGAGCCTTGGGTATGTAGGGTGGTACTGGATGGTTCTCTATAGGAGCCTGGTTCATCTCCCCTTTCTGTTGGACATCTTGCCCCTTGTCCCCCTTGTCCTTGTTTGGTTCACCCACATTTACATTCCTTTCCTCAGGCATTTTGACTTGGTTGTCCACTTGCTTGCCAGACCTCAAGGTGTGGATAACTTGTACCTCATCATGGGGTAGTCCTGGAGTACTATCTATTCCAAATTGACCTCTAAGAGCATTCTGAACATTGGGCTGTACCTTGGGATTAGGAACTGTTTGACTTGGAAACTGCCCTTTCTCTCTCCCTCCTACTGATATCGCTAACTGGCCAAGTTGGACTTCCATCTTGGCAATGGCCTGGGCAGTAGCCTGATTCAACTGGGCTTGGGCTGTGTTGGTTTGCTGCTGCTGTTGGATGAATTGTTGTTGCAGCTTCATCATATCAGTCATCATAGTTTCCAAGGATGAAGATTGTTGCGGGACAGAGGGAGAGTAATTTCCCATTGGGTCAGGAACTAGAGTTCTACAGTTGTTGGGCTGTTGAGGAGCAACATATGGCTGTTGAGGAACCAAAGCTTGGTTTGTCTGAGGGTACTGAGAAGAGCCTAGCCTTGAAAAGTTCCTTTGGAAACCCGGAGGACCACCACTTTGTTGCTGAATAGGTTCACTCTGCCTATAGGAGAAATTTGGGTGAAACCTATTGTCAGGATGGTACGTTTGACTAAAAGAATTTGGTGTAGGTTTCCTAAAGGTACTATATCCATTGATGGCATTGGCTTGCTCAGCTTTAACGACCGACAAATTTGGGCAGCACTCCACCATGTGCTCAGAACTATCATAAAGGACACACATCGCACTTGGTTCAGATGCAACATTCATCAAAGAATTCTGGTCTTGGTGGGGGTTCCTGTTGGCCACCACTGTAAATGCATCAAATTTCTTACTTAGATTGTTCACCCCATTGACCAGACTAGCCATAACATTTTTGAGATCAGGATCTGTTTTAATCTCATAGAGTCCTTGCTTTCTAGACCCTATCTCTTCTCTCTCATATCCTCCATCATTGCTACTCCAGTTTTGCGAATTTTCAGCCAACTCTACGAGAAAGTCGTACGCTTGATTGGGAGTCTGATTCATAAATTTCCCTTTGTGCATAGACTCAATCAAGGTACGTTGTGTAGTGGTTAGTCCTCTATAGAAGAAGTGGACCAACTGGGCTTTGTCAAGCCCGTGGTGTGGGCATTTAACTAGAAGGTCATGGAACCTTTCCCAAGTTTGAGAAAACTCTTCATCAAGTCGTCCCCTAAAGTACCTAATGGCATCCTTCATTTTCTCTGTCTTGGCCATTGGGTAAATTTTGCCACAAATTTCTTTGACAACCCATCCCATGTTGTTATGGAATTAGGAGCAAGAGAATTCAACCATGCCGCATCGTGATCTTCTAAGGATAGGGGAAAGAGCCTTAACTTGACATTATTTTCATCTAAGTTCTGATTTTTAAATGTCTGACAAATTGTCAGAAATTTGTTCAAATGGATGTAAGGTTGCTCACTCTCAAAACCATGGAACTTAGGAAGCATGTTAATGGTAGCAGCTCTAATCTCAAATTGGGCTGCAGTGGTTGCAGGTAGAACTATGCAAGTGGGTGGGGTAGCAGAAGCGGGTGCAAACATCTCATTCAGAGTTCTCTCTCGGTTTTCCATTTTGGGATCAATTGAGAAACTTTCAACAAACTTGATGGGTATCTCAAATAATTCAACTCGGTCAAGACGACCTCTCTCATGTGTCCAAGTTTGCATAAACCAAGCACACCTTAATGTTAACATACCAACAATCTAATGGGTTAGCCTATGTCAACTAGACAGCTCCTAACTAGTTGAAGAGTGCACCTAGGCCTCCAATCCGATATTATGAAACCTTAGTTGATAGATCAGCCCCCAGGTAAGGGTATGATTATTTAATTAACCCGTTTGAAGGACCCTTGCCTCGACCAGTCTAGCTGTCTCCACACTCTGGACAAGGCATTTCTTAGATCAACTTTGGTCAAATAACGCAATTGGTGCAACCTTTGATGGTCTTCGTCCCAATGAGCTCGAAGATCCAAGGGCCAATGTCTAATTGATTTTAAATAATTGGCTTGGTACCTAAAGTGGGGTGTGGTTAACCTAATGGGCAAGAATCCGGTGATGAAATCCGGTCCTTATCTTTTGGGGGTGAATGCCCTTACTAAGTGTGTGATTCCAATTTAATCAATGTGTAACATTCAATCAATCACACTTTTGCCAAATTTCAACAACCATGAATTAACCCACTTACTGAAGAGGCGTGGGTAGGGTTTCAGTACTCACCTCCCACTCAAGATGGGGGAAGATCTATTGAGTCTACTCGGGCCACTGATACCTAGACTCAGTGTACCAACCCGAGGTGCAGAGACGGTATCGTCCAACTGTCGTCCTTCCCTGCCCTAACTATTACAATTTGGGCCTTCCCAAAATTTAAAAATAATTAAAATCATTACACTTTGAAAGTCCTACTACAATGGATCTAAAAAAAAAAAACTACTACTAAAACAAAAATTTCTTTCCCGCTTTGAGTATGTTTCCTTGCAAGATTCTTCTCTTTTTTTTTTGGCAACTTAATTGAAGATTCTTTGTGCTCCAAATCTAGTAACTTCTTTCTTTCTTCAATCCTGCAAAATCAACAATACCAAAGTAAAAAAAAAAAATGCTAAATAGCTAATATCCTAAAAGGAAATTTTATTTTTTGTTTAAGAAGTAATAAAATAAAATCCTTAACTAAACTAGAGTAAAAATCAGAAATCAGATTTTTGAAACCGTTTTCAAGAACAAATCCCTGGCAACGGCGCCAAAATTTGATGTGCTCAAATTATTAACCGCAATCACACAACTTTCTATTAAGTAGATAATGGCAAATACGGGTCGATCCACAGAGATTTGTAGAAACAAGATCCAAAAATCCTCGATCAGTTTTCACACTAGGGATTTTAAAACCACAATTAATCAAGAAATTAATAACTAAAATGATATCAAAGGAAATCTAAACACAAACTAATCAGAGAAAGAGAGATCAGGGTATTGGATTTCACCAAAATAGATTTAATCATTCCAAAATTACTTCATAGTCTTATCCCAACAAAACTCAATCCAATGTGCAAGCAACTGCCTTGGATCGGAAGATTTAGCTTTGAAAACCTTTTTTTTTTCTTACAAATTCAATTCTCTAATTAGTACCTAAGACTCCCTTCACTTCAATATGTTGAAACTCTAATCAGTATTTATCAAGATCAAGCACAAACCATTAAATGAATTTAACCTAAACATGATATGTCAAGATCAAGCATAAAAAGTAAAAGACATTCCAAATAATCTTTACAAAATCAGAAGTTGAATAACATTCATGAAGGAGAATCTATTAAATCATTAAGCATAATGAGGGAAAGACATAGAAGAATAATAAGGAACGATCTCACCGGTTTTGGTTTCCTCCTCCACCCTAATCCACGGATTAGCCAAGCATTGTAGAACAAACAACAATAAAGAAGCAAATCTCCATTATTGAAAGCCTTCAAAGTTATTTATTACACCACTCAATCTCCACCTTCACTTCTAACAAAGATTAAAGAAAAATAAAATTACTCTGGAGCAAGAGAGAGCCTCCCCTTAAAAAGAAAAAAATACAAGAAGAAAAAGAAAGATAAATCTTTCAAATTCGTCATCCCCCATATCCCTCCAATTGACAGCCTGTTTTGACCCCCAAAACGTCAGAATTGGGAGATCCTCGTGAGACATGATATTCTTCTCCTTTGAGTCCTCTTTCCAACGCATCTAATCTTGCCTTAATCGAAGTCTTAAGTCACAAGTTATGATCAAAATAGTAAAGCTTGCGCAGGATGGCTACAATTCCGAAAATCTTCTTTCCTTCATGATTTGATCACTTGCTAAAGAATAGCATTCTTATTGATGTCCATGAGATTCCTTCCCTTTCTTTTAAAGTTGATTGCTAATTTTTAGCAACCATTAGCAAGCATTAGATATGGTGGGGGCCACCAAATTCGATCTCCAAAAATAAAAATAAAAACAAATTGTGCCAAGTCTTGAACTCATGACCTCTAACTTGAAATTCCAGCTCTCCTCCAACAAGCCTATATACTCTTTGTATATATCTTTTCTCAAATGGGACTTTAGCTTTAAACCTCTATGAATTAAGCTCAAATATGCTCAGCGCCTTCTAATTCCTGCATAATAAGAAAAATGCTATAATTAGAACATTTAAGACAAAATAAACAACTAGTAAATTCAAATAAAATGGTAGTTATTAGTATTATGCCATGCATATCAGATACAGTCCCGGAAGAAGTGCTTCCCGCGTCAGGAAGAGGTGCTTGAACTTGGAATGCAGCAGCATTATTTTGTCTGGGCATGGTGGAAGGATTTTGCTTCTACTGAGGTCCATTCTTCCTCTGTAGGCTGCGACAGTCATCAATAAGATGACCAGAGCGTTTGCAATATCGGCAGACTAATTTCTTTCGACAGTTCTTGGCCAGATGACCAAAGCTTTTGCACTCAAAGCATTGAATAGGCCTTTGATTGGGGGTCGCCAGAAGAGTAGACTCAGTATGAAGAGAGGCTAGGGATGCCTGTGGTGCGTCAAGAATGGTACGCTGAGAGGTGAGGCGAAGTTCTTCTCGAAGGACTTCTTGAAAGCAAGTATCCAGATTTGCGGTGACTTCTCTATTCATGAGAGCTGACCGAACAGATTCGAAGTCAGGTCTGAGATTCATTAGGAACTGGCTGATGTGGGTTTCATCTTGTAATTTAAGAGCCTCGGACAGAAACCCAGAGATACTGACTGAATTATCATAGCATCCCTTTCAGTCCATAAGGTGATAAAAACCATTGTAGTACTCTTGCACAGATTTATCACCCTGACTGAATTTTGCAATTTCACTATCAAGTTGAAATTTGCGAGCTTTATTGGTTTGATGATAAATATTCTTGAGATGACTCCACATATCAGATGCGGTAGTATATGCTTGAAGAGCAATAGCAAGAGAAGGGTTAATGGAATTAAGAATCCAAGTGATGACCTTAGCATTGTCTTTAGACCAGGTGGCTAAATCTTTTGTGTCGGTAGTTGTAGTAGGTTTAGGTACTGAACCATCAAGGTATCCAAACAACCCTTGGCCTTCTACAAAATTCTTCAGATGAAATGACCATGCCATATAATTATTCCCATTGAATTTAACAGGAATAATATCATACTTCTCCATATTAAATAGCAACAGGCAAACAACCAAAGATGCACACAATCAGCAATAATAGTAGTGAGAATGAAATACCAGCCAAGCAGCAGATGAGATGAGGAATCTGATGAGCAATCCAGCAGCAGACAGCACAAACAGTGCAAATAAAACACCCTGATGAGCTGTAAATTTTAACCTGGACCTGTGCGTGGGCCCCACAGAGTTGTCGAATCACAGATCAGGTGTGATCAAAGATGAAACAGCAGTAGCATGTCCAAAACTCCCAGGCCAGAAGATCTTTGGACCAATTAGAGATAATATTTGTCAAACAGCTGTGCACAGTAGCATCAAAGGAAGACTGACGTCCCTGTCCCCAGTGATTGAATCCACACGTGGGCCCCACAGGGTGATCGAATCACAGATCAGGTTTGATCGCTGTAAAGTGGATCAAATGTATTCCTTTCAGGTCTAAATATGATGAGATTTGGAAAAAGATCCACAAATCTGGACAGTGATGATGAAATCTGTCTGAGAAAACAGTCAGATGAAGAAGAGGTTGGAAACTACCTCAAAGGTGATGGAAAAATTCCTGAAAAATCACTATAATTCCCAGAAAAATGAGTCGACCAACATGGGGATAACTATTGGTGATGTTGTGATCATCGCTGGTCGGCCAGTAGTGAAACAGAAGCAAAAGCCGGTAAAAATGTGAAATTCGTCAGGATCAGTTAGTGGATCGATTTGCACGTGGACTCCATGAGAGGATCAGTCAGCAGATCAGATGGAGGGGATGGAAGGACAAGATATTTTCGCAATTCCAGGCCAAAGTTTCACTCAAATCGGATCAAAATCCACAAATTTGGACGGTCTTGATGAAATCAGAGGCAAGAAATAGAAGTATCACAAATGTTGCTGGAAACCTCACCTCTGATGGGAGAAAAAATCCAGAAAAATGTTCATAAATACCTGCAATGCTGGTCGACCAAGATGGAGGTGATCTTGAGAAATGTTGAAGACGATCTGAAGTGGGCCACGTTTTGATCAGGGATGATCAGACACTATCAGGGATGATCAGACACTACCAGGAAGAAGATCCAAGTCAGGGAGAATGACTGAATCAATTGGAGAAGGTAACTATGGCTCTGATACCATGTAAGAGTCTGTAATGAGATGAAGAAGACAATAATGGCAAGAAACTCAATGATCTGGGATCATCGATTGTTGAGTATTAATAATGAATTGAATCCTTAGTCAAGGACTAATTACAATAATCAAGGCACTAGTTATGGTGAAAGAATTGAAAGAAGGGAGAAATCAGCTTAACATATTTGACTAAATCCTAATCTCCTAATCAATCAAGGGAGAAATCAGCTTAACATATTTGACTAAATCCTACGTGAGTTGGGCTATAATGGGCCTCTAATAGGCTGGGCCTAGGGCTTGATAGCTTGGGCCTTAGTTATCTTTGACAGCATATGCCATGGTCTAGGTTGATAGATGTCACTAATAAAATCTGATTTTTGATTAAAAGATAATGAGGGACATGCATATGATTGGTTAGGGGAGTAGGTGAAACCTTAGTTCATTCATTCTTATTAATTTCAATTCTCATACTAATTGTGTGTTTTAGGTTACTTTCCAATTAGCTTTTAATAGTTTAAATTACTGTTTTTATTAGTTTAATTCAATATTTCATCATTCAATTATTCCATTTAATATTCTGATTTTTAGTTAATTTTGACATTGTTTTATCACAAGTCTTCGTGGGATCAACCTCGTACTTACAATTCACTACACTACATAGTGATCTTGTGCACTTGCGAGTTTTAAGTTGTGTGCATATTAAGTAGCTTATTTCTAGGTTGCTTGGTGCATACCAGATATCTTTCAGGTATACACTGTGCTTTGTGGTGTATCTGGAATTTTGGATACACTTGATCATTTCTCACTACTACTTAAGCTCCGTACCCAGAGCAAAGCAAACTGACATGGCCAAGCGAGGTTTCAGCTCTCTCTTGAATGACAGAAACAATTTTTTCCCTAATCATCACCAGCCAACTGACAAACACCATGAAGACTACCAGATGGAACAAAACACCTCTCTCTAACCAAAATCAGTTAAGCACTTTTATATGTGTTCTTGGCCCATCATTTATAGTCACAAGGTGAAACTAAAAGATGCAACTTGAGTCGGTAAACCTGAATTGGCATGACCCCACCTCACTAAAAGTGAAATTTGGGAGGGCTCAGGCCCAGATTTTGAGATCCACGTGGAACTAAGGTTTGGCCTGGGCATCGGATACCCTTGCTCTTACATGTACACTTGTTCATGTCTTATCTCAAACGCTGACTGCTATCTTTCCATTGTCTGGTGGCTATTGGTAATCCAACGTGATCACAATTTGAATGTTTTTTAATTGATTCGTTTAGTAATTAATATATTAAGAGAGCAAAGATGAGGGAAACTGTGGCAATGGGTGGTAGCTGCAAAACACGCGGGGTGCTTAATTGCTTTTAAATCAAGGGCAGTAGTTCGTTTAATCAGACGGCTGAGAAAAAGGGGAATTCTCCTTGCAAAAGCCAACAGCCTTTGTGACATGTGACTATGTGAGGACTTTGGAATTTCACTAAACTAACATGATTCTCATCACCTTAAGTTGCTTTATACCATTCCTCCCCTTGGACGTTCCCATCACGTGGGCATGAGTTACAGTTACACATACCATCAATCAAGATTATCAAAAATCACATGTTACAACTTGGTAGATTATTCTCTCTAGGATGACCCCACATGATTGTATTCCATGTGTACAATGGCATATAGGAAAATACCAATGCACCATCTGTGTGGGGAGATTTTCAAAGTTCCAGGATTACGCTAATCACGGCCATCAGATGGGACTAAGCATTCTCACGTGCCTCACGTGCCGTCCGCGTGACATCCACGTGACACCAGACTCACCTCGGCTACCAGGCCAGAAGCCTCAGCCGAAGTCAGGCAGGTCCTGGCCGCTAGTGCCGAGCTCGGCTACCAAGGTGCCCACCTCGGCTAAAAGCTTGACCTCGGCCAAAGCAGCCGGGACGAAAGCCGAAGCAAGATAGAACCTCCACTCGCGCCCTACGCCCGCCACGCCATCAGACACGTGGTGGAATAGGGGCGCGAGCCAGTGAGACAGATGCGACATCCAGCCGTCCACAATCTTCGCCAGATCACTGACAGGGTGGCATCCAGCGGCTGAAGCCAAATCAGGGCAAGGCCCGAGGGTGGATCCGATGGTACCTCTACCGTCAAAGACGTCCAACAGGATCTGGCCCAACATGACGCATATTAAATGCGATGTAGGCTGATCCGACTGGCATTAAATGCAAAGTGGGCTGGAATGAACCGCATTTATTACTTTGTGGGCTGATGATGACATCCCTATCAAATCACGGGATCCACGCCAAAATAACATCCAAGATATCGTCCAAGTTCTCTATAAATAGAACCCCATTTCACATGCAAGGTACGCACAATCCAAACCTGAGAGTCGTTACTCTGCCTCTCTTCTTCCTCTCCTTCCTTTGTTCCAGTTCACTTACTGACTTAGGCATCGGAGAGCCTTGCGCCGCTCAGGCCAGGGTCCTCTGACCGTTTGCTCTTCCCTTTCAGGCTTTCAGATCTTCTTCGTTTGGATAAGTCCTGTAAGGCACCCCGATTATTGTGGGTCATATTTTTTTGCACCTACACCATCAATCAAAATATTACAAACCACATATTACAGCTTTGGATATATTATACTCTCCCGGACAACCCCACCGGATTTTATTCCATAATTCCATGTGTCTGATAGCATATGGGCAAAATACCAATCAGTCATGTTACAACATTGGTGCCGTAGATGGATGCTATCTGCTTGATCCTTGGATCTTGTCCTGTTTTGGTGGTTTCTTTTTGTTCATTACCTCTTTTCGATGGCTTTAATCTGTTTGGCTTCCCCAAGGATGGTCACTTTTTTATAGTAATTTTTTCTGAGGTGCATTTATTCTCTTATGCGTCATTCTGTGGCATGTATTGGACCAAATTCCAGATAAAGGATGAGGGTTTTGTCCATAATGCTAAATATTGTCAGATATATAATATACCAGCGGATATCTATAATTTTTTTTCCAAAGAAACTGATGCGAAGTATCGGTGTGGTTCTCAGTTCACATCTTATCAGCCGCATGCCAACATGTTTCATTGAAAAATAATTGATATCTTTAACCCGCAAATAGAGGTTGATCCTGGCCGATATGGTCGAGCACTGACCTTACAAACTATTATTCAATATTGTCCGCTGAACTGAAACGCACTGATATAGATACACCAATATATGTGTATCCTTGATGCAGCTCATATATATTAGTTTTTTAGCCTGGCTCAAAACAGGTTCTAATGTCAATATTCGAAACCATGGTTGATTAGATTTATAGTCTGTGTATAACAATGAGAAAAGTAGCAAACAGCTAATCCAAGTCAGATGAGATAATCTCTGATAAAGCGGTGGTTTCAGGTAAAATGAGAATAAATGCAGTGGATATGGATGTGGGTATGATCACCTGAAACTGTATAGATATGGGGTCCAAATGTATTACATGTGCTTCTGTGGCAGTAAGATGATATGAATTATAGGCCAATTTAGGTCACATCCGATGACAATTACAGATCCACCATGGAGAATCAATTAGCAATAAGAGAGCAAAAGGTAGGATTCCGTGATCTTAATCCATCATATCTCTTTCTTATCTTCAACACCTGCTGTACTAAGAATTCTCTACAATGACATGCATTGACTTAATGATTCCCTTTACTCTTGATGAAATAAGATAGCAACCTGTGAGTGATTCCTTCTTTTCTTTGTTCCCGATACCCCACTTCCTTTTTCTTGCTATATATTGGAAGAAAATTGTGTTTTCTCAATCACAAGGGGTCATCTGTTTAGGAGAAAAGGTGGAGAAAACAGAAGGTTAGCTGTCTTGAGAAGAGGAAGACAAGAGGTGATGTTGATTTGGCTCACCTCTTTCTGAGTACATTAAAACTATGGGTGAGCCGAATCAATATCACTCTTGTATTACTCATTCATATCATGGTCCAGCGAGGTTGATTCTGGTGAAGATAAAGAAAAACTTACTTTCAGGTTAAATTATTATGGTGTGATTTTATCGCCATCAGAGCCTTTTCCAATCATTTTGATTTTGGGGTCTAAAGACCTGGGCCCGCTGTCTTATCCCTGCGGAATTCCCTTTCTTGGTCATATGATATTGTCCGCTCTTGCCGCACGGTTTTAAAAGGCCTCATATGAAATTAAGACTAGGTCACACACATATTTACCCAATATTAGGACTAGCGTGTTTCCAATGTGGGACGTATACACCACTGCATACCCAGTCCTAGTCCTCATTGAAAGTATGCTCATTGAGTCTGATGTAGGTGTTTGGGGAGCTTTGCTTGGTGCTTGCAGAATTCATGGGAATATTGAGATGGCTGAGCTTGTGGCAGCACGTCTTTTTCAGTTGGATCCTCAAACTGTTACATACTACGTTCTAATGTCGAACATATATACTGAAGCTGGTAGATGGGATGATGTAGCAAGATTAAGGGAGCTAATGAAGGAACGGGAATTGAAAAAGATCCCTGGTCGTAGTTTGGTGGAGATCAATTGGAGGTTCCACAAATTCCACTCTGGCCTAAGATTGCACCGGGCATGAGAGAAACCATATTTGAGTTTCAAATTAATTTATGGTCCCCACCCCAGGACAACCTGATACAGATATGGAAACATATAATATTGCAGGAAGAGCACATATGAGACTACAATTCTTGCAATTTAGGATATTGCCACATTCATGGGTTTCTCTACCCCTATCAATGCGACAAGAGGACTGCTAGAAATTGAGAAAACAGTGAAAATAATACAGTTGAATGCTGTTATCAAGTATTTGTGCAATATATTCTAACTTCTAATGTAGGTTTGATGGAAAAATAGAACGGTTGAAGCTGATGAGCCCAGATAGGATAAGGCTTCAATTTCGTTACAATAAACCAGTATTCTAACCAGATACAGTGACTTGGATATCCAACTGAGAGGCTTGGAAGCTTGGTCCCAGAACTTTTACTCAATGATGTTGTGTATTCACATCATGATGCTTGTCATCATCAATTGGGGCTAATGGACCACAGGGAAATTTTTATTCTCCAATGCTATCCTCCCTGCCTTTGTATTTGCTAGCACCCGTGAGATGATCTTCGCCAGCAGACTACATAAAGCAGGGCAGTATTGGACAACAGAAAATGGGTTATTCAGCCATCAAACACCAGAGCTCGGATTTGATAGTAAAAGAAGTACCTTCCGACCACCTGTTAGCTGGGTACATATAGATCTGCACTTGCATAGGGTGAAGCCTGTGGAGGTGGTCTCATGTGAAAGAGGGTATGTGAATATCTTAATATGCAAGGGATTTTAGCTTGCTGACAGTAATATTGTACTCCACTGGCCTTCATAAATTGTATCTTTTCGAATGGAAAAACTTAAACCACCAGATAAAGTTGCCAGTGCTCAGCCATTGTTGGTAAAGGTGCACGATTGCCGTAGATTAGTGTTTCTCATGAATAAAAAAAATGTTGCTGTCACTATTTTCAGGAATGCTGAATTGCTGGGGTTATTGATTTCTGAAGGGATAGATGTGGATTCACAAAGTGATGCTGGAGCCCCACTAACATGGGCTGCTGGTCATGGACAACAGGATGCTGTCAAGGTTTTGTTAGAACACCATGCTAATGGATGCTGGCTTTCAGCTCTTCACTCACAGGTCAATACAGTTGGCCTTTTCTGTCAGTACTCTAAAATTTTAACAGTAACCATTGTGATGGCATCAGTATCTTTCCTGTGTTTGAAATATGCACTCTTGTCAATGTACATTGTCTCCATTAAATCTTCAAATTAATTGATATATCATACCAACTGGAGTCACTTCTTATTAGTCGCTATATTCTTAGATTCAACATTTCAGATTGAGGAAAGTGGGAGTCGCAGTGGATATCTTTCAGGTATACACTGTGCTTTGTGGTGTATCTGGAATTCTGGATACACTTGATCATTTCTCACTAGTCCTTATGCTCCGTACCCAGAGCAAAGCAAACTGACATTGCCAAGCGAAGTTTCAGCTCTCTCTTGAATGACAGACAATTTTTTCCCTAATCATCACCAGCCAACTGACAAACACCACGAAGACCACCAGATGGCACAAAACACCCTCTCTAACCAAAATCAGTTAAGCACTTTTATATGTGTTCTTGGCCCATCGTTTATATTCACATGGTGAAACTAAAAGATGCACCTCGAGTCGGTAAACCTGAATTGGCATGACCCCACCTCACTAAAAGTGAAATTTGGGAGGGCTCAGGCCCAGATTTTGGGTGGTAGCTGCAAAACACGGGGGGTGCTTAATTGCTTTTAAATCAAGGGCAGTAGTTTGTTTAATCAGACGGCTGAGAAAAAGGGGAATTCTCCTTGCAAAGGCCAACAGCCTTTTACGACATGTGACTATGTGAGGACTTTGGAATTTCACTAAACTAACGTGATTCTCATCACCTTAGGTTGCTTTATACCATACCTCCCCTTGGATGTTCCCATCACGTGGGCATGAGTTACACATACCATCAATCAAGATTATCAAAAATCACATGTTACAGCTTGGTAGATTATTCTCTCTAGGATGACTGATAAGTGCTTAATTGTTTGCAATCTAAGCCCTAATATTTGATTCATCTTGTGCTAGTCATAGTTATTTTATTTGATTTTACATAGTTTTGTTAATTTTTATGCTAAGGTCAAAAGGAGCAAAAAGAGAGGAATTAATGAAGAGGATGATGAGCATGAATCCCAAAGAAGGACCATGGTGGGTCCCATTCAAGATAATCCAGATTTCAAGAAGACTTTCTAATTATTTGGACAACTTACAATTCAAATCAAAGAAGGAAAGAATTAGAGAAAGAAATTCTAGTCAAAGAAGAAAAGCAAAAGAAAGAAAGAAGAAACCCAATCTAGGGTTACACACCCAAAGGGGGCCCACTTTTATGTCAAAAGTTCAGATTTAATTCCTTGCAATTAATCTCAGATTTGTGGGTCCATGTGAATAAGTTTCTAGAAGATACAAGTGGGACCAGATTTAGAAAGCTTGATAAAACAAGAAAGAAGACTCCTTATTCAATCTAATTAGGTTTCCTAATTATAAGGAAGGTTGAAGATCTATTTCTACAAGGAACTACTTGCTAAAAGGGGCTGTTTTCAAGACTTATAAATAGCATACAAGGGAAAAACGTGAACAGTACTTTCCAGCCCCATCAAGCCACGTCCAGCCACCATTCATCCCATATATTCCAGCCATATAACCAGCCATAAGACAGCAGCCATACAGCACCTTTGGAGCATCTTTAAAGCCATCTTTGGAGAGCTTTTGGAGGAGGAATAAAGGGGAAAAGCTGCTGGCCATCCACTACTTCATCATCATCTTCTAGTTTTATTCTTATGACTCTACTTTCTAGTTTATTTTTCATTAAAAACATGAGTAGCTAATTTTTTTAGGGCTAGGGTGTAATTGAAACCCTAGCCTAGTTCTATGTAGTTTCTTTTGGCGTCTTTTAATTCAGATTTCAGTTTTATTGGTTGAGATTCTAAATCATGTTATTAATTGATGAGTTGTGTATATGCCATGCCAACCATGTGATGTTCAATTAATTTTAAGAATAGCTAACTTAATTTTGATTGATCTTGATGTTATGCATTTAGGGTTTAGAACCATGAATAATTTAAGTATATGCCATGCTTAGACTCATGCATTTATCTTTCCCATTGTTTTTATGCATTATGTTTGTTTTGACTAGGACATATGCCATGCTTAGTTTTTGCATCATAATGAGTAATTCATGTAGTATGCCACTCATGAATTAGGTTTAGGGGAATAATAATCTAGGCGCATATGCCATGGTCTAGGTTGATAGATGTCACTAATAAAGTCTGATTTTTGATTAAAAGATAATAAGGGACATGTATAGGATTGGTTAGGGGAGTAGATGAAACCCTAGTTCATTCATTCATTATTACTGTTTTTCAATTCTCATACTAGTTGTGATTTATGTTACTTTCCAATTAGCTTTTGATACTTTAAATTACTGTTTTTTTTATATAGTTTAATTTAACTTTTCATCTTCAATTGTTTATTTTAATATTCTGATTTTTAGTTAATTTTGACATTATTTTATCACAAGTCTTCGTGGGATCAACCTCGTACTTACAATTCACTACACTACATAGTGATCTTGTGCGCTTGCGAGTTTTAAGTTGTGTGCATATTAAGTAGCTTATTTCTAGGTTGTTTGGTGCATACTAAGTTTTTGGCGCCGTTGCCGGGGACTTGTTTGCATAGAATAGTGTCAAAACTTGTGTTTAGTGTAGCGTCATAGTCTAGTTTCATTTTTAGTTCAGTTACTTGAAGTTTTAAAGTGCTATTAATTACTGTTTTATCATAGTATTTCAGCTATTTAATTTCATATTTCTATTTTTCTTCTTTAGCACAATTTACTCTTTTATAGGTGCTTACTTACGGTCATAAATTCTGTATATGCAAGGTAGGCGATCTCAAGACTTAGCCATCATTGTCTACGATCCAGAAATTGAACGAACTTTTAGAAGAAATCGAAGACAAGCTCAAAGGGCAAGAACCAATACACAGCCCTCATCTGACTCAGAGCTTAAAGAAACCAGTGTTAACGGAAATCAAGGTCCTGAAAGAAAAATGGCTGACAGAGAAGAAAACGAAGAAGAAGTGGTAGTAAATAATCAAAAGAGACCAATGAAGGAATCTTACATACCCTTGCACACCGAACAGCCGTCCACCATTCTTTATCCACCTAATACGGCTGGAAATTTCACTCTCCATGCACAACTGCTGAATATGGTGCCACACTATCATGGGTTACCTAATGAAGATCCTTATCTTCACATTAAGGAATTCTTTGAGTTGTGCGCAACACAACAGATACATGGAGTTACTGCAGAGGGCATCAGGCTACGTCTATTTCCTTTCTCTCTTAAGGATAAAGCTAAAATATGGTTAAACTCCTTGGATGCTGGTTCTATCAACTCTTGGCAGCAGCTAGCCAGTAAGTTTCTAAAGGAATTTTTTCCGGCTCAAAAGACAAGGCAATTAAGAAGAGAGATCCAAACATATCAACAGAAAGATGGAGATCAGTTCTGGGAAGCGTGGGAGCATTTTAAAGATCTATTATTGAAGTGTCCACATCACAACCTCACCAAAGATGATCAGGTTCAAGCTTTCTATGAAGGACTGAACAAGCTGAATAAAGGAAAAGTTGATTCTGCGTGTGGAGGGGCCCTGATGGAGAAAATTAGTGAGGAAGCTTATGATCTTTTTGAAACCCTTAGTGAAAACTCACAACAATTTTCTTGTCGAAACAAACAGATGGGTAAGAAGCAAGGAATATATGAGATCCAGTCTCAAGGAAATATAGCTGCCCAGATGGCGGCAATGGATAAAAAAATGGACATGCTCATCAAAGCAATGGCTTCCAACAACATGCAAGGACAGACACCAAAGGAAGTATGTGCTATATGTTCCTACACTAACCATACTACTGAATGCTGCCCCATGTCATCTTTTACAGACCAGGAACAAACCAACTATATTGGTAACGCTTTTCCGAAGCACAATAATCCCTACAGCAATACCTACAATTCTAGATGGAGGAATCATCCAAACTTTTCTTGGGGAGGGAATCAAAACAATCAAGGAAATCAAGGGAATCAGAACCAATATCAAGGACAACAGAGAAGCTACCAGAATAACAATTTTTCTCAGAACAGTGCACAAAAGCCACGAGAAGATGAGTTCAAAAGTTTGGTGACCCAGTTTATTCAGTCATCTCAGGCTAATTTCCAGCAACATAGCCAAGCAATTACAAATACTCAGCAGAGTTTGGCCAAGCTAGAAGCACAAGTGGGTCAGATAGCTAATGCCTTGAGCAAGAGGGAGGACGGTAAGTTTCCAAGTCAGACTGAAATCAACCCTAAAAATCATGAGCATCTGAAGGCCATAACTACCGTCACCAAAGAGCCAGAGAAGGTCTATAGGAGAATGAGGCAGCATGGTACAGCCATAGACACCGGCGTGAATGGGCCACATGAAAATCCGAAAACTGTAGAAATTGAGCCACAGGACAGAGCAAGGCAAACTCCTATTCAGGAAACAACTTCTATAGCGCCAGAGAGGATCTATAAGCCGGTTCCACCTTACCCTCAGAGGCTTAGACAGGAGAAGAAAAATCAGTTCACGCAAGACATCTTCGAGACTCTAAGGAAGGTAGAGATTAACATTCCACTGATTGATGCTATCAAGCAAATACCCTCTTATGCAAAGTTTATCAAGGAGCTATGTACAAACAAAAGGAGATTCAGAGATCATGAAGAGGTTAAGTTAACCGAGGAAGTCAGTGCAGTTCTTTCAAGAAAGCTTCCTCCAAAATTGAAGGACCCTGGGAGCTTTACTATACCTTGCAAGATAGGAGAGCATACTTTTGAGAAAGCTTTACTAGACTTGGGTTCGAGTATCAATTTGCTGCCATTCTCAGTCTATGAGTATTTGGGTTTGGGAGAGCTCAAACCAACTTCAATTACATTGCAATTGGCAGATAGGAGTGTGAAGCACCCAAGGGGCATTCTGGAGGACATTTTGGTAAAGGTAGGAGAATTCATATTACCTGCTGACATTATGGTACTGAGAAGGAACTTCTTGCTGTAATTTTTGCACTAGAAAAATTCAGATCCTACCTTGTTGGGTCTAAGGTAATAATCTACACAGATCATGCAGCATTGAAGTATCTATTGAGCAAGAAGGATGCAAAGCCAAGGCTAATTAGATGGGTGTTGTTACTACAAGAATTTGACCTTGAGATCAAAGATAAGAAGGGCAGTGAGAATGTAGTGGCAGACCATTTATCCAGATTGCTGAATGATGAGGCATTCAAAGGGGACGAAATTCCGCTAAATGAATCTTTTCCAGATGAGCAACTATTTCAGATTACCAAGCTTCCATGGTTTGCAAACTTGGTGAATTACAAGGTTTGTGGTGAGTTCCCAATGCATTTTACTAATCAAGACAAGAAGAGGATGGTGCACATGGCACGTTTCTATTACTGGGATGACCCATATTTGTTCAAGTACTGCTCAGATCAGATCATTAGAAGATGTATACCAGAGGAAGAGGTTCAAAGCTGCAGCCCAACAGGAAAGATTGGTATTTAAGGCTGAATGATGCACTTTGGGCATATAGGACAGCCTACAAGACTCCTATAGGCATGTCTCCATATCGTTTGGTCTATGGGAAAGCATGTCATCTGCCGGTGGAATTGGAGCACAGGGCATTCTGGGCGATCAAGAAATTTAATTTTGATATGAAGGAGGCAGGTGAGAAGAGGAAGTTACAACTGAATGAGCTTGAGGAGCTACGATATGAAGCATATGAGAATGCCAAGCTGTATAAAGAGAAGACTAAAATATTCCATGATAAGAAGCTATTAAGGAAGACGTTTGTGGTGGGACAAAAGGTATTACTTTTCGATTCTAGACTCAAATTATTTCCAGGGAAGCTAAAGTCCAGATGGTGTGGCCCGTTCGAGGTCACTCAGGTATTTGAGCATGGGGCAATTGAGATCAATAATCCAAAGAATGGTAACAAGTTCAAAGTCAATGGACATAGGCTCAAGCCCTATTGGGATCAGATTTTTGACAAGGAGGTGGATGTGATTACATTCACAGATTCCCCTTCCGCTTGATAGAGAAGCACAGTCTGGCTGAAGACTCTAAAGCAAGCACTACTGGGAGGTAGCCCTGATCTTTGCAAGGAAAAGTTGAGGATGGCGATTCAGTGGCGATGTACTCCATATCCAGCTGAGTTCTTTTACCCTTCTCTTTGTCCTTCTATTTTTCTTTTATGTTATTAGTGTTTTCTTCTTACTTTATTTTACAACATTGGGGACAATGTTTAATTTCAGTTTGGGGGAAGAGTCTTAGTCATTAAAAGAGTCATTATAGTCCAAAAATACATAAAAATTTTAAATTTTTTTTCGAAAATCACAAAAATATTTGTTTTTCTTTGAGTCATAGTTCCTTCCTACCACAATGATGAGAAATGATGATTTGTCTTGCATGGTTCATCAAACTTAATTATGCTAGTTCTTTTTATTATTCAATTGTTGTAAATCTCGTTTAAGCATGTTGAGCTATCACTGTGTGGATTACAATGCTGATATAGTCTGAGGTTGAAAGCTCGCGCACAATTGAATGATTAGATGCTTTTGGTGAAAACTTGTGCAACCTAGTGAGATTTGAGCCTAAATGCTTATTCTTTAGAGGGTTATATGCTGAGTGATATGATCTTTCATTTCTTGATCTATATGATGCAATTGATTTCATTATCATTCTTTGATCACATGTTCTGACTTTTATATGGAAAAACATGCTAGAACTCTCATTTTTATCCGATTGAGGCAAATTTCGACTACATGAACCATAGGAGATGATTTTAGGCCATGTTTGACTAGTTTGTGCTTTTCTATCCATCCCCTTTGATGTTTACCGCTAGTTATCCATGCTGAGCCTTAATTAAGCCAGTTCTTGCACCCATACCAACCCCTAAGTTTGGGGGAGTTACCTTACCATATGTATAGCCTTACCTTATCTAAGGAAGTATAAAGATGAATTCAAGGTTCATTACAAAATGTGTGCAAGGCTTGAAAAAAAAAAAAAAAAAGTTGCCATTACCCTGCATCTCCATAGTATTGTGTGTAAAAAATAAAAATAAAAAATAAAAAAAAGAGGAAAAGAGAAAAAAAAAGCATATATAAAAAAAAAAACAAAAGAAAAGAAAAGAAAAAAAAAGAATAAATGAGGGTACACGTGTGACTCAGCAATGTGGAAATTCAAAATGCAAGCCTTCGCCGCAAAAAAAAAATCAGAAGTGTATAAAGGAACCTGAAGTGTGATTTTACGCAAATTCCTTAGATCTTGTTATCCATTTCCTTTCATTCATAACCCTTCACCCTAGCCCCATGATAACCTATGTGCAAAAGTCCTACTTGATTCTAGGTGAAGTGTAGTCCCAGTGTGGAGATGAGATGGAATGGGAGCCTATGGTGTGTGATTTCACTTCAATGAGATCCTTATATGTTCACTCTTAGCCAATTATTGAGTGTTTTATTGTGAGTGTATGCATGGTGAGGATTGAAGTTAAACAGAATTGCAAAAATGATTGTTTGGTTGTGTGAAAGCCTAAACTAAAAGTTATGTTGGTATTGTTTTACACACGACCCTTTTGAGCATGTGGATTGTGAACTGGTTGAGACTCTTGCTTCTTTGATTCATGTATTGATCAGACATCTCTGAGACAAATGGTGGAAGGATAGGTTTCATATTTTAGTGTTTTTAATTTCTCCCTTGTTTATTTTATTGTTTTGCTCGAGGACTAGCAAAAGGTAAGTTTGGGGGAATTTGATAAGTGCTTAATTGTTTGCAATCTAAGCCCTAATATTTGATTCATCTTGTGCTAGTCATAGTTATTTTATTTGATTTTACATAGTTTTGTTAATTTTTATGCTAAGGTCAAAAGGAGCAAAAAGAGAGGAATTAATGAAGAGGATGATGGGCGTGAATCCCAAAGAAGGACCATGGTGGGTCCCATTCAAGATAATCCAGATTTCAAGAAGACTTTCTAATTATTTAGACAACTTACAATTCAAATCAAAGAAGGAAAGAATTAGAGAAAAAAATTCTAGTCAAAGAAGAAAAGCAAAAGAAAGAAAGAAGAAACCGAATCTAGGGTTACACACACAAAGGGGGCCCACATCTATTACAAATAGAAGAATTTCAGAAATTAGATGTCTTATTCAAGTTAGAAGTGGAGTTCAAGAATGGAGAAAAACAAGGAGAAAAAGAAGGAAAGTTAAAGCAAGTCTTATTCAAGTCAAGATAGAAGTCCTAAAAGAGGGGTCCCACACTTATGTTACACGCACCAAATAGGGCCCACTTTTATGTCAAAAGTTCAGATTTAATTCCTTGCAATTAATCTCAGATTTGTGGGTCCATGTGAATAAGTTTCTAGAAGATACAAGTGGGACCAGATTTAGAAAGCTTGCTAAAACAAGAAAGAAGACTCCTTATTCAATCTAATTAGGTTTCCTAATTATAAGGAAGGTTGAAGATCTATTTCTACAAGGAACTACTTGCTAAAAGGGGCTCTTTTCAAGACTTATAAATAGCATACAAGGGAAAAACGTGAACAGTACTTTCCAGCCCCATCAAGCCACGTCCAGCCACCATTCATCCCATATATTCCAGCCATATAACCAGCCATAAGACAGCAGCCATACAGCACCTTTGGAGCATCTTTAAAGCCATCTTTGGAGATCTTTTGGAGGAGGAATAAAGGGGAAAGCTGCTGGCCATCCACTACTTCACCATCATCTTCTAGTTTTATTCTTATGACTCTACTTTCTAGTTTATTTTTCATTAAAAACATGAGTAGCTAATTTTTTTAGGGCTAGGGTGTAATTGAAACCCTAGCCTAGTTCTATGTAGTTTCTTTTGGCGTCTTTTAATTCAGATTTCAGTTTTATTGGTTGAGATTCTAAATCATGTTATTAATTGATGAGTTGTGTATATGCCATGCCAACCACGTGATGTTCAATTAATTTTAAGAATAGCTAACTTAATTTTGATTGATCTTGATGTTATGCATCTAGGGTTTAGAACCATGAATAATTTAAGTATATGCCATGCTTAGACTCATGCATTTATCTTTCCCATTGTTTTTATGCATTATGTTTGTTTTGACTAGGACATATGCCATGCTTAGTTTTTGCATCATAATGAGTAATTCATGTAGTATGCCACTCATGAATTAGGTTTAGGGGAATAATAATCTAGGCGCATATGCAATGGTCTAGGTTGATAGATGTCACTAATAAAATCTGATTTTTGATTAAAAGATGATAAGGGACATGTATAGGATTGGTTAGGGGAGTAGATGAAACCCTAGTTCATTCATTCATTATTACTGTTTTTCAATTCTCATACTAGTTGTGATTTATGTTACTTTCCAATTAGCTTTTGATACTTTAAATTACTGTTTTTTTTTTATATAGTTTAATTCCACTTTTCATCTTCAATTGTTTATTTTAATATTCTGATTTTTAGTTAATTTTGACATTATTTTATCACAAGTCTTCGTGGGATCGACCTCGTACTTACAATTCACTACACTACATAGTGATCTTGTGCGCTTGCGAGTTTTAAGTTGTGTGCATATTAAGTAGCTTATTTCTAGGTTGTTTGGTGCATACCAATGACCCCACATGATTGTATTCCATGTGTACATTGGCATATAGGAAAAATACCAATGCACCATCAGTCAAAATATTACAAACCACATATTGCAGCTTTGGATATATTATTCTCTCCCGTACAACCCCACCGGATTTTATTCCATAAGTCCATGTGTCTGAAGCATATGGGCAAAATACCAATGAGTCATGTTACAACATTGGCACCGTAGATGGATGCTATCTGCTTGATCCTTGGATCTTGTCCTGTTTTGGTGGTTTCTTTTTGTTCATTACCTCTTTTGGATGGCCCTAATCTGTTTGGCTTCCCCAAGGATGGTCTTTTTTTTTTATAGTAATTTTTCTGAGGTGCATTTACTCTCTTATGTGTCACTCTGTGGCATGTATTGGACCAAATTCCAGATAAAGGATGAGGGTTTTGTCCATAATGCTAAATATTGTCAGCTATATAATATACCAGCTGATATCTATAATTTTTTCCAAAGAAACTGATGCAAAGTATCGGTGTGGTTCTCAGTTCACATCTTATCAGCCGCATGTTTCATTGAAAAATAATTGATATCTTTGACCAGCAGATAGAGGTTGATCCTGGCCGATATGGTCTAGCACTGACCTTACAAACTATTATTCAATATTTTCCACTGAACTGAAACACACTGATATAGATACACCAATATATGTGTATCCTTGATGCAACTCATATATATTAGTTTTTTAGCCTGGCTCAAAACAGGTTCTAATGTCAATATTCGAAACCATGGTTGATTAGATTTATAGTCTGTGTACAACTATGAGAAAAGTAGCAAACAGCTAATCCAAGTCAGATGAGATAATCTCTGATAAAGAGGTGGTTTCAGGTAAAATGAAAATAAATGCAGTGGATATGGATGTGGGTATGATCACCTGAAACTATATAGATATGGGGTCCAAATGTATTACATGTGCTTCTGTGGCAGTAAGATGATATGAATTATAGGCCAATTTAGGTCACGTCCGATGACAATTACAGATCCACCATGGAGAATCAATTAGCAATAAGAGAGCAAAAGGTAGGATTCCTTGATCTTAATCCATCATCTCTCTTTCTTATCTTCAACACCTGCTGTACTAAGAATTCTACTAAGAATTCTCTACAATGACATGCATTGACTTAATGATTCCCTTTACTCTCGATGGAATAAGATAGCAACCTGTGAGTGATTCCTTCTTTTCTTTGTTCCTGATACCCCACTTCCTTTTTCTTGCTATATATAGGAAGAAAATTGTGTTTTCTCAATCACAAGGGGTCATCTGTTTAGAAGAAAAGATGGAAAAAACAGAAGGTTAGCTGTCTTGAGAAGAGGAAGACAAAGAGGTGATGTTGATTTGGCTCACCTCTTTCTGAGTACATTAAACTAAGGTTGAGCCGAATCAATATCACTCTTGTAGTACTCATTCATATCGTGGTCTAGCCTCCAGCGAGGTTGATTCTTGTGAAAGATAAAGAAAAACTTACTTTCCTGCTAAACTTTTATAGTGTGATTTTATCACCGTCAGAGCCTTTTCTCATCATTTTGATTTTGGGGTCTAACGACCTGGGCCCACTGTCTTATCCCTGTGGAATTTCCTTTCTTGGTCATGTGATATTGTTTGCTCTTGCCGCACGGTTTTAAAAGACCTCGTGTGGAATTAAGACCAGTTCACACACATATATATCCAATATTATGACTAGCGTATTTCCAATGTAGGATGTATACATCGCTGCATACCCAGTCCCAGTCCTCATTGGATCCAACGCCCTTCTACAGGAGAGCCAATGGTGTGACATACTCGACTGAAGGAGTTCTACTATGAGCCTGAGTAAATTTGATGCACTAGTACAATTGAAGTTTGTAAGTGCAGAAAATGTAACTCACAAGATTAAGGGGTGCCTGAAAGGACCTATCCAAACGTACAATGAAGATCAGCTGCCTCAAAGCCTGAAAGGGGAAGAACAAATGGTCAGAGGACCCTGGCCTGAGTGGCGCAAGGCTCTCCGATGCCTAAGTTAGCGTATGAACTGAACGAAGGAAGGAGAGGAAGAAGAGAGGCAGAGTAACAGCTCTAGTGAGTGCGTATTGCGTACCTTTGTCATGGAATGTTATCCTATTTATAGAGAACTCTACCTGATATCTTGGAGTGGGCCCTTTGATTTGATAGGGATGTTCTTATTAGCCCACAAAGTAATAAATGCGGGTCCATCACAGCCCACAAAGCATTTATTGTCAGTCCAATCAGCCCATATTGCATTAAATGCATGTCATGTTGGGCCTGATCGTGTTGCGCGCCTTTGGCGGTAGAGGTCCCATCGGATCCATCCTCGGGCTCTGCCCTGATTTGGCTACAGCCGCTGGATGCCGCCTTGTCAGTGATCTGGCGAAGATTGTGGATGGCTGGGATGGCCCATCTGTTCCACTAGCTCGTGCCCCTATTCTGCCACGTGTCTGATGATGTGGCGGGTGTGGGGGCGAGACCGGGGTTTTTCTTCATCTCGGCTTCCGTCCCGGCTTCTTCAGCCGGGGTCAGGCGTACAGCCGAGGTCAACCTTGGTAGCCAAGCTCATCATGGACAGCCGAGGTCAGTCTGGTTTCGGCTAAGGCTCTTTCCTCGGCGGCCGAGGTGTATCTGGGCGGCACGTGGACGTGCTAATTGACGTCTTATCGCCGAGATCAGCATAATCTTGATGTCTTGAAAATCTCCCCACATAATTGCCCCCTAGCTTGTGACTTCTTAGGGGCCCTAGCCTTTAGAGGTCGGAAGCTAGAGAGTCTGATTGGGGACGTTTGATCGTTACCGGTGTCGTTTCGACTCTTCCAGGTAGTCAATGTGGCGCCCTGTTTCTCATGGGAAGCAAGCCGGGAGCAATACGTGTCGCTTCATTACTGACTATGCCGTCAAATTGATGAGACAAGCGCGGATCGCGATGCTGTCTTTTCGAATTCTTAAATGGCGCCCAAGGAGGGCTTCCTTCCCTTATAAATAGGGTCGTCTTCCTCTGTTATACTTTCTTTATCTTCTCTCCTGATTTTCTTTATTTCCACCTTTGATCTTCGTTCTGCTCTTTTTCTTCATCCTCAAGATCTCCCCAGAGGCTCAGGCGAGGACTATTGCAAGGCGTGCCCAGGCTGATCCCTGTTCCTGACTCGCCCTCCTTTTTCAGTAAGTGACTTCGAGCCTCTGTCTCTTTAGGGTTCTTTCCCTTAGGGTTTTCCTTTTCGCCTTCTTCTCATAGGCTGTAGAAATGGCCAGCCCTAGATTTTAGTTAGATACGCCTGAGGGCATGGCTAGATTTAGGGGGACGTATAATATCCCGGATGGGGTCCGCCTCAGGCCGGCGACTTCCTGCGACCATGCCTGGCGCTGCTGTCCAGCGGCTGGATGCCGTTTCCTTTGATCTCTGTGATCGAGGGCGGGGTTAGATTCCCCTTGCATCCTCTGCTTAGGACTTGCCTTAGCGCCTGGTCTATTGCCCCTTGTCAGTTGATGCCCAACGGCTATAAGGTCGTCATGGGCACGGCGAAATTAAACGAGATTCTGGGGATCAACCTTGGTGTCCACGACATCGAGGATGTGTACGACATCTGTAAGGCTGGGGGAAGCAACTACTATCTTCGGGTGAAGCAGCTCCGAAAGGGCTTCGTCCTGGCCTTGGAGGATTCGGGTAAGAACGCCGAGGATGACCTGTTCTGCGTCTCGGGGGACTGAGAGTTTGGCGCCGGTGAGGACAAGAAGTTCAGGGTCCCTCGCCATCTCGGGGCTGTCCCAAGTAAACATTGCCCCTCCATTTTGCTTATTTTGTCCATCCTTTGAATTGTCGAACTGATATCCTTATTTATTGTGCAGAACTGCGAGAGAGGCAGCGTCAAGCGGCGCGCGACGGTTGGAAGAAGAACGCCGCCGACCACAGAAAGGTCGAAAGGTACGTTGGGCACGAGAACAGGTCGGCCTGGAAGCTGCTAGGTTACGCGCAGAGGTATCGCGGCCACTACAAGAGGGTCGGAGCAGCGCCGGAGGACGAGCTGCAGTCTGATTTCCCCTCCGTTACTTTGGCCGTGCACGGGGGTATTCCGCTGACCGATCTAGTTGCAAGCCGAGCTGCATCCAGTGCCGAAGCGTCTGCGTCCACCAGCTCGGGACTTTCAAGCTTAAGGGAGGCCGTAGAGGCTTATTCATTTGACCAAGGGGAGAAGATGGAGGGCAACTCGCGCGTGCTACGAACCAAGGATCTGGCGGCCAAATTCAGGCGCGGGTCTTCATCTTCCGCAACGCCTTCCTCTGCTAGTACCTGCGTGGCTTCGGGCTCGGGAGGTGTCGCCGTTTCTTCCGCCCTCGTCATTACACCGAGCGAGGGAGCGCGAAGACGCTCTCCGGATCGTACGAGGGACGGGTCTCCGCCGAGAAAGAAGTCCAAGGTGGGGGAGAAAGACTCAAGGGCCGAGCAGGCCCTTAAAGGCAAGATGCATGCGCGCGCTCCTGGAGTTAAGGCTCCTCCTGAAAAGAGTACGTCAGCGAGCAGTTCTGCTGCCGAGATGGTTTGCGACCTTAGCGTTCCTGCAGGGCAAGGGTCCGGATCGGCCTCCGGACCTCGCGCCGCCCCGGCGACGTGGAGGCCGAGGCTGGAGACTCAGCCCGGGAGGCCCCTAAATGTGGAGGACCGGGTATTGGGGAACCCTCTCGTCATCGGGGCTCTCGCCAAAGCCTGCGCCCTCCCGCGCGACATGGAGCAGCACGCGAAGTTCGACAACGAGAATCTGCTGGCCTCGGCGATTCAGGCTGCTCTCTTAGTAAGTATTCTTGATGCACTTCTGATGTACTTTGTTCCTGCTGCTCCCGTCTGATTCGTTTTTTTTTTTTTTTTTTTTTTTTTTTGCAGAATGTGCAGAGGCTTCAGTTGGTGGTGGAAATGAGCGACAAAAACGTCTCCAGAGTTTCCCAACTGGAGTCTGAGAGGGAGAAGCTGAGGAAAGAGCTGGCGGACTTGAAGAAGAGCAACGCCGAGCTGAATGCACAGCTGGAGGTGGCACTGGTCAGCATTACCGATCCCACGTCGACGACCCACCAGCTGAGGGGTGAGATCTGGGTGAAAACGAAGAGGTTGGCCGAGCTGGAGAGTGAGCTGGCAAAACTGAAGGCAGAGTTGGCGGCAGAATCGTCGAGGCAGCGTGCCGAAGTGCTCGCTAATCGTGCCGAAGTGGAGAGGCTTCAGAGGAAAAATGCCAAACTGATAGCTTAGCATGCCGAAGTGGAGCGGCTGCAGAAGGAGAATTCTGACCTCAAGTCCTCACTGCAGGCCGAAGCCCAAGCCGCCTTCCAGAAAGGAGTGGACCGGGCCACGGAGGAGTACAAAAGGCAGGTGGAGGAGATAACCTCCATTTTGTTCGAGGAGGGCTGCCGCGCCGCATTGAAACAGGCGGGGGTTCCTGAAGATCACCCGGTCTATCAAAACCTGCCGAAGTACTCTGGCCCGGAACCCGAATCGAGTCCTGCTCCATTGACTGAGAATGCTCAGGTCGAAGCTCCTGCTGTTGACCCTCTCTTAGGCGGTGCTCCATCTGCCCCTTCAGCGGGCGACGCTTCGTCTGATGCTCCGTCTGCCCCTCCTGCGGGTGATGCTCCATCTACCCCTCTTTCAAGCGATGCTCCAAAGACGGTAACAGTTGCTGCCGAGACCGCCAGTCCTTCGGGAATGCAATGAGGGCGTTGACCAAGTCGCCGAAGTTCCTACAGCTTTTTGAACACTGTATTTTCTGCTTTCAGATTGTAGTCTTTTCACTCTTTGAGATGTAAAGTGACTCACTTATAATCTTTTTTCCTTTGAATGAAAAGTCAAGTTGTTCAATTGAGCTTTCTTCTTTCTTTTCCTTTTTGAGTTCGGGTTCTTTGTGTTTGAGTCCGGCTGAATGCTGTGACGTGAGAGTTCTGAGTTGGAAAGAGGGTACCCAGCAGTCTTCATGGTTATCCGCCCTGATCTCCAGCATCCCAAGGCTCATAAATAGCAATAAGTTCAGCGGTACAACCGATGCGGAAAACCAGCAGATGGCTCCACTTGTCACCATCGTATCCTCTAGTCAATTCGTAGGAAACGTGCGCTCCACGCGAGGCATGGGAGACCTCTCCCCATTAATGGGCCCTTGAGTACAGAGCCCTTCTTCCTCCTATAAATAGGGGCGGCAAGCCTGCCAAAGAAGAGAGAAAAAGGACCAAACCAGTAGCTCCCCCTCTTGTTTCTCATAGTGATGAGGACCTGTCCGCCTCTGCCAGACATTCTGGCACTTTTATTCTCTAGGAGTTTAGAAATCTTTGTTCTGAACGAACCCTCTGCGACTGAAGGCAGCTTCCTCCGGGAAGGGCTGTCCCTGGCGGTCATGGTCTGCGCGCTCTCTGAATTTGGATGCCATGGACCACGCGCTCTCTGAACGCGGGTCCATGACCAACTCCCGCCTATGCAGCTGCGAGGAGATCAACTCCTGTCGATGTGGCTGGGAGTTGGTTGCAGACTTGATCCTGCAGGGACTTGTGTGGCATTCAGGACCAGATCAAGAAGCCTTCGGGCTAAGGATCAATGAAGATCGGAGTCTCCAAGCTGAGGACCAGTGAAGATCAGTCTTCAAGCTTCCTTTCCTTTTCTGTTTTTAGAGGACTGCGAGCCTCCTTACTGTATTTTGCTTTTCTCTTCTGCAACCCATGTAATGAGGATACTACATTTAATAAAAAGGAAGTTTTGATCCCAATGGACTGTGTATTATGTATCTTTGCAATTTTCTGCTTTTTTCTGCACTTTACTGCTTTTATGCACTTTTGTGCTGTGATTTTCTTGGCCGAGACGAACCCAGAATTTCGAGGATCTCGGCTGTGCGAGCCTGTGTCCGGGATCGATCTCGGGGGGTGTATGAACCCAGAGTTTTAGGAGCGACTGGTGTATGAACCCTAAGTCAGTCCCTGGGTGCGTGAACCCAAAGTTTAGGGAAGACTGGGTGTATGAACCCGAGGTCAGTCCCAGGGTGTATGAACCCAGAGTTTTAGGAGCGATTGGGTGTATGAACCCTAAGTCAGTCCCTGGGTGCGTGAACCCAAAGTTTAGGGAAGACTGGGTGTATGAACCCGAGGTCAGTCCCAGGGTGTATGAACCCATGTTGCCGAACTCAGATAAGGTGGAACAGATTGACGACAGGGCGAAGGCTGCTTTTATTGATCATGGGATTCTCATTACATCTTAGAAAAATAACTTCTTTAAGTGGGATGCATTCCATGGTCTCGGCAACTACCTGCCTTCCAAGTCTTCGAGTTTGTAAGAAGATTGTCCTGCTACCGAAACCACCCTGAACGGGCCATGCCAGTTCGGGGCTAGTTTGCCTTCGTTTGGATCTCTGTTAGCCGGGAGAGTCTTCTTCAGGACCAGTCCTCCTACCGAGAAACTTCTCTCCTTGACTCTTTCGTTGTACCAGGGTGTATGAACCCGTTGCTGGTAGTCGGCCAGTCGTATGGCCGCTGCTTCTCGGCGCTCGTCGGCCAGGTCCAGCTCCATAGCCAGGTTCATTTCGTTTCAGCCTTGGTCGACAAGCTCTGTTCTCAGGGTAGGGAGGCCAATCTCCAAGGGAATGACCGCTTCCATCCCATAGGCCAGAGAGAAAGGTGTCGCCGAAGTGGATCGCCTCGGGGTTGTCCTGTACGCCCATAATACGCTGGGGAGCTCCTCTACCCATCTTCCTTTCGCCCGGTCCAGTCGCTTTTTCAGGCCGTCAAGTAGTACTTTGTTAGAAATTTCGGCCTGACCATTGCTTTGCGGGTACGTCGGGGTGGAGTAGTGGTTCCTGATGCCATGCCTTTGGCAGAAGTCTCTGAAGAAGTTGGAGTCGAACTGAGTCCCATTGTCTGAAATCAGGGTCCTGGGGATGCCGAACCTTGTTATGATGTTCTTCCAGACGAAATTCTTGGAGTCCCTCTCAGTGATGGAGGACAGCGGTTCTGCTTCTACCCACTTTATGAAATAGTCTATGCCAACTATCAGCCATCTTTTGTTCCCTGGAGCTCGGTGGAGAGATCCCACAATGTCCAGCCCCCATTGGGTGAAGGGCCATGGACTAGAGAGGGGGCTCAGGTCCTGTGCTGGCTGATGAAGAGAATGGGAGAACTTATGGCACTTCTCGTACTTCCTGGCGTATACCTGCGCGTCCTTTTACATATACGGCCATCAGTAGCCTTATCTTATAGCTAACGTCCTCCGATGTGGCTCCCGCAGATTCCTTCGTGGATTTCATACAAAAAGTCGTCAACCTTGCTTGGATGGACGTATTGGAGGTAGGGACATGTGAATGATTTTCTGTAGAGCTTGCCTTCAGGGGATAGCTAGAATCGAGCTGCCTTGAGTTTGATTTGATGAGCTTCGTTCTTATCTTCGGGGAGCTGATCGTCCTTGAGGTAAGAAATGATCGGGTCCATCCAGCTTGGGCCGAGATCAAAGCACAAAACCTGCCGAGATGGATGGAGCTCTAAGCTTGATCTCGGTATTGACCCGACCTCAACGGTTCTTTTCTTTCCTGCTCCGACAGCGGAGGTCAGGTTTGCGAGCGCATCAGCGTGCGTGTTAGTATCTATGGAGATCTGTCTGACCTCGGCTGTCTAGAAATGAGCGAGCAGTTTCTTTACGAGGGCTAAGTAGGCCGCCATCCTGTCGTCCTGGGCTTGGTAGTCTCCAGTTAGCTGGCTAGTTACCAGTTGTGAATCGCTGAAGACTACCAATTATCGGGCTCTGAGGATTCGGGCGCTGTTCAGTCCTGCGATCAGAGCTTCGTACTCAACTTCGTTGTTCGTTGCTTTGAAGTCCAAGGTCAAGGCTTGTTCTATGACCAGTCCTTCTGGCGATTGGAGGACTATGCCCGCGCCAACTCTCTTGGAGGTAGACGAGCCGTCGACGAAGACTCTCCATGCCGAGTTAAGGACTTGGCTCTGAGAAAGTTCGTCAACCTCGGTGACTTCATTCTCATGCCCTATGCCCCCAGTTCGGTGCCAGGCTAGGTCGAAGCCGAGCTCGAAGAAACGAACTCAACAATGAAATCTGCCAGAATCTGGGCTTGGATCGCAGTCCTGGGACGGTACTGAATGTCATACTGCCCCAGTTCGACCGCCCACTTTGAGATTCTTCCTGAAAAGTCAGCTTTTTTGAAGATGGACCGGAGTGGATGCTCCGTAATAACCACAATGGTGTGGGATTGAAAATAGTGAGAGAGCTTGCGGGAGGCACTGACGAGTGCCAGTGCGAGCTTATCAAGCAAAAGGTATCTGGTCTCGGCATCAAGGAGGATCTTGTTCGTGTAATAGATTGGCTTTTGCATTTCATCGTCCTCCCTGACGAGGACGGAGCTCACTGCGTGATCCGAGACCGCTAGATACAAATATAATGTCTCCCCCTGAGTTAGGGTAGAGAGCAAAGGTGGTGAAGAAAGATAAGTTTTGAGTGCTTGCAATGCTTGGTCGCACTCAGGGGTCCATTGAAATTTTAAGTTTTTCCTTAAGAGCTGAAAGAAAGGCCGGCACTTATCTGATGATCTGCTGATGAAGCGGTTGAGTGCTGCGGCCATGCCAGTTAGCTTTTGGACCTCCTTGGTAGTAGTTGGGCTCTGGATTCCCAAGATCGCCGTGATCTGGTCTGGGTTGGCTTCTATCCCCCTCCGTGTCACTAGACTTCCGAGGAATTTGCCGGAAGCGACGCCGAAAGCGCATTTGGAGGCGTTCAACTTGAGCTTGAACTCTCGGAGGATGCCGAAAACTTGAGCCAGGTCTGCCAGGTGGTCGTGAGACTGCTTGGATTTGACAACCATGTCGTCAATGTAGACTTCGACAGTTTTGCCGAGCTGATCCTGAAACATCTTCGTGACGAGAAGCTGGTAGGTCGCCCCCGCGTTCTTCAACCCAAAGGGCATCACCTTGTAACAATAAATGCCGCGGGGGGGTTATGAATGCAGTCTTCTCCTCGTCCGGCTCGAACATCGGGATCTGGTGGTAGCCTCGATAAGCATCGAGGAAACTCATTCTATCATGGCCAGCGGTGGCGTCGATCATTTGATCGATCTTCGGAAGCGGGAAGCTGTCCTTCGGGCAAGCCTTGTTGAGATCGATGAAATCGACACACACCCTCCACTTGCCGGTTTTCTTCTTGACGACCACCGTATTGGCCAACCAGACTGGACACTGGACCTCTCTGATTGCGCTGGCTTCTAGCAACTTGTCGACCTCCTCGACCACGGCTTGTCTGCTGCAACCCTATCCTGCGAGCCTTTTGCACCACTGGCTTGTGGTTGGGATCTACGTTTAGCTTGTGGCACATAACCTCAGGGTCGATCCCAGGCATTTCGCTCGGAGTCCATACAAAGACATCTTTGTTCTGCATCAAGAATCTCGAGAGCTCGGTTTTCTCGATGTCGGGAAGCTGGCTGCCGAGCAGGAAGAATCTGTCTGGGTCGAGTGGATCGATCCTGACTTCGGCTAGATCTTCGATGCTCTTCTTCTCAGGTTCTCGGCCGATCTCGTCCGGCCCCCTTTCTAGCTCCGCCACATGGACCTGCCCCGGCTCCTTTTCTCCAGGGACCACGGCCATCATACATTGCTTGGCCAGCTGCTGATCCCCGTCCACAGTAATCACCTCCATCCTGCCTTCCTTGTCCTCAAACAAGAACTTCAGCTTCTGGTGGAAAGTGGAGGGAACTGCTTGCATGTTGTGGAGCCACGTCCTACCCATAATAGCATTGTAGGGTGAAGGGGCGTCCACTACTAGGAAGTCGGTCATCACAGAGGCTCCGCCCACCCTGGTCTTCAGAGTGATTCTTCCTTTGGGGTAGACTGGTTTGGCGCTGAATCCTATCAGGGGCGTACGAGCCTCTTTTAAATCTGCCTCCGAGAGTTCCATCTTCTTGAAGCATCCGTAGTAGAGGATTTCGGATGAACTGCCGGAGTCGACGAGGATTCTTTTCACCGTGAAGTCCCGTAGCTTCAATGTTAGGAGCAGGGGATCGTTATGGGGAAGCTGCACTCCTTCGAGGTCCTTATCCGAAAACGAGATAGCTGGGCGCTCGCGCCATGCTCTCTTGGACGCTGGTCCGAGCTCGGCCCTCAGCACCTCTTTCCCATGAGAGGCCTGCCTGGCCTCGGCACGAGCCTGGGCGCTGCCCCTAGGGGAGGGAGAAGGCACTGAGGGTGCCAGGTGGATCACATTGATGATCTTTTCTAATTCGTCGCTGTCTGGGTCCTTGTCAGCGCTTTGATGAGTTCGGCCGCTGCCAGCATCTCCTGTCTTGATGTATTCCTTCAGGTGGCCTTCCTTGGCGAGCTTCTCCATGTGAGACTTCAGGATCCTGCACTCCTCGATTTTATGACCGTTCTGCTTGTGGTAGGCTCACAACCTGTCCTGGTCACGGGAGGAGGGGTCGCTCTGCATGGGCTGAGGCCAGCTGAAGAATGGCCGGTGCTTGATCTTATTCATGATCTGATGGATCGGCTCCTTGAAGATGGTACTTACAGCTTGATAGGAATTGGAGGGAGGCCTGGGTTTCCGCTGCCCCCAGATTTGGACGCTGGGGTCTTTGCCGAGGTCGAAACCCAAGCTTGGTTCGGCTATTCTTTTCAGAAGGGCTTATTGTCCTTCTTATGGGGCTGATCGCCCTTATCCTTGTGTCCTGCGCCGTGGCTTTCCCGGGCCCGAATATCATCTTCCTCCCGGGCAATATAGCGCTTTACCCTGGACATCAAGGCTGGCACGGAGGTTACAGGGTCTCCGGCCAGGTCTTTCCTAAGCTCGTTTCCTGGTAACAGAGCATTTTGGAAGGCGAAAAGTGCGACTTCGTCCTTGGAGACTTTGATTTGGCTGTAAGTCGCTCAGAACTGCTTGGCGAACTGGGTGATGCTCTCGCCCTGCTTGATCTTCAGGGCTAGTATATCAGCATCGGTCTTGGGGATGACATTGTAGGCCTGAAACTTCTTCAAGAAGGAGAGCTGGAGCTGTCTCCAACTCGAGATAGATTTCTCTGGGAGGGTGCAGAACCACTTCAGGGGGAGGTCACCCAGACTGGAAGAGAAGATTTTACAGTTGAGGTGACCTTCGTCCCCCCAAATAGACATCCGCTGAGAGAAATACCGGAGGTGAGCAGCTGGATTTGAGACTCCGTCGTGAGGGACGAATCGCGGGACAGAGAACTTCTTGGGCAGGGGAGTCTCCTTGATATCCCGTATAAAGGGGGAGACCCCCAGATCGGCGGGGCCGCAAATATTCTGCTGGTCTCGGGCGAGTCTGGCCATCTTCAGGTTGCGCTGGACAGCCAGCTTGATACGCTTGTCGAGCCATTCCTGCTTGTCATCCTTCTCTGGTGACAGTGCTTCTGACTTCCGCTTCGAGTGGCCTCGACTGTGATGGCTGCGAGCTCGGCTGTCTCGGCCATGATGGCTTCGACTATTACTCGAGCCTTCGTCGTGGGCCCGACCACGCTTTTCGTCCAGATAAGCTCTCAAATCCTCGTGGGAGGACTGGACTGCCTTGCTTTGGGTGGCTCTCTTCTCGCCTTGGCGCCCGGAGGGTTGCCTTAACGAGGTAGCTCCTGTTGCTCTTAGTTGCTGCTGGAGCTGGCGGATTACCTTCTCTTGCTCCTGGATAAGGGCGTTTTGAGCTACGACATCCCCTCCGTCAGCGAAGTGTCGTGGACGGTGCGACCTGTTGACTGCTGCGGCTTTGTCCTTCTGGGGACGCTCCTATCGCCGTTCGTCCCGTCGGGGAGGCATGACTTCCTCGCCCGGGGACGAATCATCAACTTGCTCTGGGAATGGAACTGGAACGAAGAGGCGTGAGTCTGGGCGTTCTTCGCCTGCAGACGTGCCAAGCCCCGCCCCGGATCGCCTTTGAGGAGTGGCGTCCGCCGACGGGCCCAGTAGCTGGACCATCGCTCTTGAAGACTCTCCGCCTTTCTTAGCTTTTGGAGGCATGGTATTTGGGAAGGTTGGGCTAATACTTTCCCATAGACGGCGCCAATTGTAAGTGCAGAAAATGTAACTCACAAGATTAAGGGGTGCCTGAAAGGACTTATCCAAACGTACAATGAAGATCAGCTGCCTCAAAGCCTGAAAGGGGAAGAACAAATGGTCAGAGGACCCTGGCCTGAGTGGCGCAAGGCTCTCCGATGCCTAAGTTAGCGTATGAGCTGAACGAAGGAAGGAGATGAAGAAGAGAGGCAGAGTAACAGCTCTAGTGAGTGCGTATTGCGTACCTTTGTCATGGAATGTTATCCTATTTATAGAGAACTCTACCTGATATCTTGGAGTGGGCCCTTTGATTTGATAGGGATGTTCTTATTAGCCCACAAAGTAATAAATGCGGGTCCATCACAGCCCACAAAGCATTTATTGCCAGTCCGATCAGCCCATATTACATTAAATGCATGTCATGTTGGGCCTGATCGTGTTGCGCGCCTTTGGCGGTAGAGGTCCCATTGGATCCATCCTCGGGCTCTGCCCTGATTTGGTTACAGCCGCTGGATGCCGCATTGTCAGTGATCTGGCGAAGATTGTGGACGGCTGGGATGGCCCATCTGTTCCACTGGCTCGTGTCCCTATTCTGCCACGTGTCTGATGAAGTGGCGGGTGTGGGGACGAGACCAGGGTTTTTCTTCATCTCGACTTCCGTCTCGACTTCTTCAGCCGGGGTCAGGCATACAGCCGAGGTCAACCTTGGTAGCCGAGCTCAGCATGGACAGCCGAGGTCAGTCTGGTTTCGGCTAAGGCTCTTTCCTCGGCGGCCGAGGTGTGTCTGGGCGGCACGTGGACGTGCTAATTGACGTCTTATCACCGAGATCAGCATAATCTTGATGTCTTGAAAATCTCCCCACACAAAGTTGATATTTAGATAGAGCGTCTGTCATTTACAGTTACAATTGGTGATGATCAAGTAAGCACCTCTTTGTAAGCGCCATCCACCCTACATGTTGGTTGGATGAGTATCAAATTCCCCCAAGTACCAATTAATGGGGTGGAGAAGTATTGACTGGAAGGGGAAATGATTCATCAAAAAAGCCTATTTGGCAAAAAAAAAAAAAAAGAAAAAGAAAAAAAAAACCTCTTCTTATCTGTTGAGAAGTAATGCCTTTCCCACCCAGCTCGTGGAGGCATCTAATATAGTAATATATTTTAATATATAATTTCGATAGAAAGTTTGTCAAATAAGTTGATGATTAATTTTCAGAATGGAACATTGTAGGCGTGGCCCTTTTGATGGAAAATGAATAGGAAAGCATCACTCACGCTAGAAATTCAAGACCTAGAAAGTAGAGATGTCATCTACATCGCTACCTTCTATCCTTCATCCCTTACCTCTTTAATAATCATTTTTTATAACCCTTTTAAACATCCCCAATCGACCCATCCGTGAGTTATAAAAAGCTGACGCTCGATCATCAACTGACCATAGCCCATTGTGGACAAGCGATGAAACATAGAAATCATCATTTGAGGGGAAAAAAACAAATCCAAGTAGACCGCTACTGGTGGCATTTCTTGCAATCGATTAGTGATAGTTGGACATTTATTTTCAACCCCAGATAAGTTATTAAGGGGTACAACGTTGGACCGAATATTAAAAGTTGGCCAACCCAAGCCCGGTAGAAATTGGATTCAGGTAGGCCAAGCTTGTGTTGATATTATAATCACACATGCCATACGCCAACAAAGGAAAAAAAATTATTTTTCTTACTTGTGGTCAACGGAGGCAATTCGAGGGCTCACTGTGCATCACATCTGCGGTCTGCCTTCTAACACCCATTAATCAATTGACTCTGGATCCCATTTTTCACTCCATCACATTGTATTCTTCCCTGTACAGTGGAATCAATCATTTTATTTTATTTTGAGGGAGGTGCCTTGACACATGAAGGCATGCACACGCGCACAAAAGAACAGCAGCAGCAGCTAGCACTTGGCATGGATTGAAGACCTCGCACACGCACGCACAATGGGGAAAAAATTGGGAAAAATGAGCCCTTCCCAACAGAGATCAGAAACATGGGATTTATTTCAATCGAGCCGAAGTTGCACCACTTGGTGGCAGAACTAGCAGGCATCATTGGACAAATTTCTAAATTGTGTGGTTTAGCTTCAAAATAATTATTTTCACAATGACAAAATAAACAGATACATACACTGTTGTTTATTATGGATCGTCATCACCTAAACAAATATACAATGTTGTTTATTATGGATCGACATCAAAACCAACCACCAATTAGGTATACGTAAGGACTTCATTGACAATGAACCTACCCTTCTTGAGAAGACGATTGTTCATTGGCCACACCTAGTATTTCTTTGAAGGCTGGACAATTTGCAATGGGCGTGCAAGGCAACCTGTGATCAAGTTACCAACCCACACCCACCACCACCGCCCGCTCTCTTTCCCCACCCAACCAACACACACTACCCAACCCCACATGAACTAGAACAAGCCCAAATTTGACAAATCCAAACCAACAGTCACTCAATAGTTGGATTCAAATCCACAGGAGGTCGTCTTCCAAAACTGTTAAAAATGGGGCCATAGATTGAAGGGTTGGGATGATCTAATGGGTTTTATATTTTGCACTGATAGGTATCATTGAACTCATTCCATCCCCCGCCTTCACCATCATTATCATGGCCCCAGTTAGACGTATAGGGTTCATCACACCATCTGGTCCATCACACTAGGTCACTATATATACACACTCGAATTCAAAACATCTGGCCCCTAATTTAAGAAAGATGCAGCACAGCTGGTGCCGTATTGTTGGAAATTATTCAAGGACTCGTCAAAACTCATGAAAACTACAATAGAAAGCAACTAATCATCAAATTTAAGCATCTTGACAGAATTGACACCAAGTATTGGAAACAAAAGCACTTTAACATAAGTTTCTTGAATCCTGACAGAATTGGCTGCAAGGTTGACCAAGTCAACAGCCCCAATAGGTCAACCTAAATCAGACCAACACTCAATTGAGGACCAAAATCAGTAACTCAGCTGGGCTTTACCAGCCCCATAAAGTTTATAAATAAGATCTAACATAATAAACATTGTTACAGCCCATGCACCAGAACCTAATATAGAAAGGGCCCATGGGGCACATTTGGATGGCCAAGGATTAAAACAGAAACAAGACCTACCCTTTTCTTCTTCTTTTTCACTAATAAGAAACAAGACCTACTTGTCCAGGGCTGCTTTGACTTTTTCCATGAATGTAGAGTGTCAGGTACGAGAAATCAGCAAGGCACCTCAGTAATATCCACATGTGAAACAAGCATTCCAAATTATTCTCCAAAGGTTGAGCAGTGAGTAAAATATAATTTAAAAAAAATCAAGTGTGTTAGAGATCAATCTAATGATGGACCTGCTCCCATCTAGGTTAAATGTGGATGCATCCATTCCTTGGGATCTGGACACTCACTACTGATAAAAGAAGAGAAGCTTCCACATTTAAATGATGGGCCCTTTAGGGTCATACATGTATCTAACGGGTACACCCCATTTGCGGAAAAACAAACCCAAGATATATATAAATACCTACTAGAATGTTACACGGCAAAAATTCAAGGGAAATGACCCACTTGTCCAGGCATAACCATATCCCAGGCATGACAAAGATTGAGACTCGTTTCCACATTATGTTTGAATTTCAATGTTGATCGATAAATGACTAGACTATATTGCATGCTTCACCCGACTACAAAAGACACTAAATTCTTGCTGCGTGAACACAAATTTCACAATCTCCCAATCAATAGATCGTGCGTACTGGTTCTCTGTTCTATTATGAAATCGAGTTCTCCTAGGATTGGTTTGTTTCAAGTACTATGTTTCATAAAGCCCTGGTGCGCCTAGGCACTGCATGAATTAAACCATCAAGCTAAAGTTTCAAATATAACCAACAATCAATTACCTAATATGCCTCTAACCTTGCAGAATCTGCTCTCAATTCTATAATTCTTTCAACCGAACCAAGAAGTTGAATAAGCAAATAAAACTCTACCAAATGACGATGAAACAGATTTCTTCAAATTTAATTCAGCAGTTTTTCTTTTCACTTTCACAACTACTGGAATCAACATCTCTAAAATGCCTGCCTACAAATTTAATTCAGCAGTGGAATGCCAAGATCCAAAGCCATCATTAAAACACATGATTCAGAAACATATGCTCCACTTACTCACCTGCTCCTAAGTTAAATCTCAGCATCAACAACCACCTACTCATAAATGTTTCTGTAAATAATATCAACCACCGACTAAATGAACTGAAATATTTCATTTTGGATTGCAGAGATATGATCCCTAAAATACCAACGTTGATTTCAGAAATTTGGCACATTCTTCAGGCAACGCAGCATCCTACATTCAACAATCTCCATACACTGAAAGCAGCAAAACGTTCAAACTTCAAACCCATCTTGCAACATTGATAGTTGCCTTCGCACAAGAAAGTCTGACAGGGAGAGGAACTAACCAGTAGGCTTGTTGGGAGGACTATGATGCCCGGATACGGACACGGGTACGGATACGGGACACGGGAACGAGCGTCCGATACGTGAACTTCAAAATTTTAGGATACGGATACGGGTACGGCATTTTTAAATGAAATATATATATATATATATTTTTTGTTGGAGCTGTCAATCTAGAGTAAAGAGATTTTTAGTTTGCTGCTGTATTTTTTTTTATTATAGATGGGCTGAGCTTGACTCGATTTGAAGCCCACAAAATGGGCCCTGCCTCACTTGAAATTGGATTGTGGAATACATGGGCCTTGGCTCACTTTTAAATAAAAGTGGGAGACACAGTTTGAAATAGTCCTGGAGGACACTGGAACAAACCCATGTGACAAAAAAGATAAAAGGCATTCGTTTTCTGTTTGCCCTAACAAAAAGAGAGATGAGGGGAGAGAGTAGCAGCGCCGCAGCAGGCGATGAGGGGAGAGCAGGCAACAGCCGACGACGATTGTGGAGGCGACGATGATGGTGGAGGCGACGAAGATGCTGTGGCGACGTCGGTGTAGGTATGCCCCTTTTTTTGTTTTTTCCCTGTTCCACTTCTCTTCTCTCTCTCTCTCTCTCTCTCTCTCTCTCTCTTTTCTCTTCTTCTTCTCTGGGTCTGGGTGATGGAGGCAAAGGGGAATGGGTTCAGCAGAGAGGGGGTGGGGTCGTGGGTGGTCGGGAAAACTGATTTCCACTATTTTTGATTTTTTTTTTATAAAATACAACACAGCCGTATCCCCATTTTTTTACACCGTATCCCTACCGTATCTTGCGGTATCCCGTACCCGTATCCGTATCGTACCGTATCTGCACGGGTACCATGGGTAAGTTGCCATGTCTGGGTATCATAGTGGGAGGAATTCTTGGTAATTTCGAGGAACAGAGAGTAGATATGCAGATGAAAGGTGATACGAAAATAGAGAAAAATATAAAAGCTGAGTTACACAACAACTTCAACCTTGAAATGAAAAAAGGAAGCAATTTACTCATACAAGGATTTTAGCTTTCTTTTAAGAATTCTGTCAAACAGAGATTGCCAGTGTCGTAAGCAATTTGAAAAACACTTTTTTTAACTTAAAAGATCCATTATAGGAAGCCAAAGCACACATGCACACATACCTTTCTAAATAAGAAGAAAAACTCTATTTACCAAAGGACAACTAGAGGCGGAAAAATACGACCCGATCCAACCCGCCAACCCATCCCAAGCCGATCCACATATGACCCACACAACCCGACCCGCAGAATATGTGGGTCGGTCACCGGTCAATGTTTTCTGACCCGTGGATAAATGGGTCAGGTTAAGTTTGACCTGCCTAACCAGCATGACCCATTTAAATTTCCCTTTAAATTTTTATTATTGCAAATCCCAAAGAGGCAAAGACCCTAATGATACCCACTTTCTATTGCACCCTCCACTATCCACCAGAAGCTCATACTCAATTTTTAGTATCTTTTTATTTTGATATGTTTTGTTAATAAAAAAAATTATTTGATATCTATTAGTTCTGCTATTCAATTTCTATAGCTGTTTTTTTTTTATATATGTATATATATATATATATATACACTATACTTAAGATTTAAATAATTCTTTTTTCTCTTTTTGCCCCCCAAGTATGCCCTTTGTGAGCTTTTACTCAAGAACATTTTTATATGGTCCTCTTTCTTAGGCTATGGATAATGGATATGAAGAAAATACAATAGACATGACATAAAACAACAAAAAGAGCTAAAACTGAATTGGATTGTTTCAATCCATGGGCTAGAAAAGGATGAATGGGCCTTGTCCAACTGGACTCCACCTTTTATGGAAGGAAAACTGAGTAACCAACCTCATGTCCTTACAACGATGTTGAGCTTCGTCATTCACAAAAGGGCTAGAGTTTGCATGAATTTGCTTCAATGTATGGAAAATAAAAAAGTAAATTGACCTTGGCCTCACTTTCTGCTGATGGAAAGCTAGGTACTCACCTCAAATGATTGTTGAAATGAAATTGGGCTCAAGTTAAGCTTACAAGTCAATTTGGGTCAGGGAGGGAACCATGGTCGGGTCAATTGATCCACTACATGGAAGCAGGTCAAACCGACCCGCCGTAGCCTGCAATGCAGGTTAAAGTGGGTCAGGTTGGGTTGACCCGCAGTGGGTGTGGGTTAGGTGTTTCTGACCCGCTTAACAAACGGGTCCGATGCGGGTTAGCAACTTCTGCTCAACAAGGTACCCCTTAAAAACTTTGGAGACCCAATAGGAAATACAAAGACAAAGCAAGCTCTGCCCGACAATACAGTGGAGAGAGAATGGGGGATAAGCAAAAGAAACCCCCAAGTTATAAAAAATCAAAATCTGAAGGTGATTGTCTAACTCTGGTTTCTTCAATTTATAAGCAGACAACCTTATCTTGGGAGATCATGATAAACTGAAAGAAAACTATTTATATCCCGACCCGTTTAGATATATCGTCTCTTCAGTATTGTAAACAAACTGTTAATGGGATGTTAGTGAGATTTTTTTTATCAAAGCTGGACTATCCTCTCTTTCTTCCTCATTATGTGTACGGCAAATATCATATGGAAAAGGACAGGGCCAGAATGTCAGCAGGACTGCATCTGGATCATCAGGCATTAGATATGGAGACACATAGTCCAGGCTGGTACTGACCTTAACCTAACCGGACCATATGGTAAAGGGCCAAGGGGAGTATGTACTAACCAAGCTAAAGCTAAGGTCAAACATCACATGTAGGGCCCATGTTGTTTATCACGATGGCTACATGGGTCCGGGATGCCTTTTGTAATCATTTGGTGCTTCTGAAGTTGTTGGCACCCTAAGAACTGACTACGCCACCCACATAGCCCAATATGGGTCCCTCATGTGTTACCGTACAATCCACAAGGAGATGCTAAGCCTACACACCCCCTTGCTAGAGAGTCAATTCGTCTTCATAGGCCAAGTGGGGCAAAGGTCTAGATTTCAAGGGCAAAGGGTCCCATTCCAAAGAATCCAAAATTCTGGGAAGTGTGTTCTACAATGCTAGGTCAATAGTTTATTGGTGATGGGCTTTGTTAGTACCGTATACTGTTAAGGGTCATTGTAATGGCATAGATTCCACTAGTTGAAATAATATAAAATAGTGGTCAATCATTTATTAGTAACTGATATTAAGTTATAGTCCTATATGGACACTATTATCACATTGCACTCATGTCTTAGTGGCGACTGTTATCATTTAACAGTAACCAACATGTAATAGCCACACCTCGTTGACAGTTGTAATGCAAGTACTAATGGGTGTTATAAATTATTCTTATAATCAACATGCTTAATGTGTTAGTCTCATATTTGTGACTCATAGAAGTCAACGGTCCTATATATATTGGTGACTTGTGCATTATTAATGACTTGTAATATAAAAGTCCTAGATTAAAGGTTATAGTAGTGTTATAAATAGAGAGCATTGATCCAAAGAATGGTATCTAATTTTATGTCAATCCACTCTTCATTATATATTGCTTATACATTGATATAACGATGATGAAATGAAATCCAAAGTTAATCAACTACATATCTATCAACTAGTAATAAACTAATGAGTCAGTCAATCAAACTTAACAAGAGAGGAGTATAACTACGATGGCATAAATCAAATATTTCTATCAATCTTGTTTTTTATGTAACTATCCACCATTAATGCATTTTAAATTCACACCCACCAACCCAAATATCATAAATGCACATGATAGAGAAGGTTAGCACATTTAAAGCATTAGAATTAACCAAATAAACATGCATACACCATTAATCATGTCTATATACTTGCCTTTGGCTTAGTTGAGCAAAAACCCCTTTCTTAGAGTCTAGGGTTACCTCAAACCTTGCTCTTCAAACCTCCCCACTCCAAACCAAGCAAAGAACCCACTTCCTACATGCCAAAATGAAAGGGAAAACCCACTAAACCAACAATACATGCTCCTTGTGTTGAAAGAAGCAAACTACATGAGTTTAGAGAGAGGGTTTGATTACCTATTGATGAGAATGACAAGGGAAGAAGATGAAGGAGTTGATGGGGAGACTTTTGAGCCTTGGGGGAAGCATTGGAAACTCTTGGAAGCCCTAGCTTGGTTGGTAGAGGAATAGGGGGAGAAGGAGTAGAGAGGTTGTAGAGAAGAGAAGGAATGAAATGAAATGGGAAAATGGGGCTTTAGGGTTTAAAAGGGGATTTTCTTTTAGGAATTTTGCACATAAGGCCAAGTTGTTAGGGAGTTTACAAGAAAGTCCTTGGCAAATGGGTATGGGCTCATAATGAGAGTCCCTTGGGCCACCGGGCCAAGGTGGGTCCAAGTAAGTATGATATGCATGACCCACTACCTAATGCATCACGCACCACTAATCCTAATGCTTAGGCTACTAAACCCAATTAAGCACCCTAAATCTTAGTGATTAGTGACTAACCCCACTAATAAAGGCATGAGGCCTTACAGGGGTTGCCTCCAAAAAAGGCTAACAAAGAAAGGAAAATCAAAGAAAACCAGAGCAGCTGGATGTCGCCAGACTTGCCCTTGCATAACTTTGTACAAGTTGGAGGTTGGTAGCCCCTTGTGGGATGTTAGGCCTCATTCTTGGCACAATAAAGATCTTTAGTGCTATTTGATTTCTGTTGATTCACTCAAGTTTGACATTAGCAAGAGGGTTACAAGTTTATGTTAATGTTTGCATAGACAGATTTATTCTCTGTCCCTTACCCACCAATTTATTTTCTTCTTCACATTTTCATTTCTATGTCCTCATAGGCATGTATGTTAAGAAGCACCCAACTAGAGTGCTCTAAAGGATCTGAGTGTTACATAAAGGATTCCATGTTTAAAAAAAAAAACAGAGTTATAGACATCCACTACAAAGTACAAACTGATATCATCATTAGGACTTTGTGTTTGGTTTCCAAATCAGAAAATATTAATGAATCAATTCAACTAAGACAACACTACCACTTTCTGTTTAAACAAAATCCAACAAGATACTGTGGGACAAAATATCAACATTACTTCCATATACTAAGTACTCATCTTTCAAACACATTGCATGTGGGTTAGGAGAAATGCAACAATCAATAGCTTTGAAGTAACCATTTCAATATATAAATAAAAATCAATAGATGATGAGATTTTCTTATTCTTGGAAGTAAAAAGAAGAAAAGGTACGATTTCTATTAGACAATTTCTTTTATAAAGCATACTTCAACCAAATGCTTGATTTTAGAAAGAAAAGTACCTTTTATAGCATGATGTTCCCAATAGAGTGCTAATCCTTCTCAAAGTAAAGGGGGCAATGGTCTCATGAGAAGCATACGATCGAACCAACCCAATGCATCATCAAGCTTCAAATTCTCTGATTTACATCGATCTTTAACAAAATTCAAGAACTGGGTTCGGCTCGATGCATCATCAGGATTCAATTCCTTTGCAGTATTAGAATCACAATAACAACTGATAATACTAGTAGAAGTAGTACCCTTTTTTAGTGCAGCCATGGCCGTTCTTGAGCGAGAAAGCGAAGGAATCCTAATGATGCATCGAGCGGAACCCGCTCGTTGTCACGAGGGAAAAAAAACCGACGCCATTTTTGGGGGAGATGACACGAGGGTAAAAAAAAAAAAAAAACCCTTCTGATGCTTTTCTGATTTAATCTCAGTGCCGTACGTGAAGAAGAAATGACTGACGCGTAGGTCACTCGTTTGTCCCATAACTATCATGTCCCATGAATGGGCTGACTATGTGCTCCCACCCAGGGTTGTAAATGGTTGATTTCGGTCCGGGTCCGGGTCCAGGGTGGAACCAGGAACCGTTTTCTAAGAAGGGGAACCGGAACCATTTGTGAGGCGGTCTGGTTCTAGTTCCGGGTCTAGACTAATACCTGTATTTTTCTTTAAAAAAATTATGTTTTTTCCACATTTCAATTGGATCACATACCTAAAAACACTAATGTGACATTTTGTCTATCAATAACAGACATTTTTAACCAAAAACTCAGAAATCACATCCAAACGGGCAATGAGATGTAGAAAAGTAAAAAGGATTCTGTTCTAACATACTAAAGTTACCTTATGTTAGTATATATTGGGTCGGGTCCCGGGTCCACGGGTCTGAGCCACTGTGGATCCGGAACCGGACCCGTTTAGGTATCGGTTCCAAAAAAAGGATCTGAAACCGGAACCATTTTCTTATCGGGGCCAAAATAAGGACCCAGACCCGGATCCTAACGGGTCGGAACCTTCGGGTAATCGGAGAATCGGGTACCCATTTACAACCCCTACTCCCACCCCGATACTGGCCAACGTGGAAATGCAATTGAGCTTGCGTGGGACTTAGGTTTCTAAATTGGGACCAAATATTTAAGATGTACAAACAAGTCACGTTGGATTAATATTTGGAGATATATTCTTTATTGAGAAGGCATTTATTTTGAGCATTTCAAAATTTTAATAAGTTAGCCATACAGTGGAGTTTCCAACTTTTCTGAGTCCTAGGGAGAGCCCACATGAGTATCCAACCATCTATCTATATTACTAAAGGGATGTATGCACTTCATGAGAATTCCTGGAGGAGGACACCTGGCATGTCTTGGAGAGGGACACGTGGCAGCAGCCAACCTAGAATGGTGTTCTGCTAGAAAATAGAAATTGCTCAACCATAATGATCCTAAAACCTCTCCATAAGTATCCTAAAATCTCCCAATCTATTACCAACCATAATTATCCTAAAAACTCTCCATAATTATCCTAAACTCTCTCAATGAGATCCCTATTACCAACCATAATTATCCTAAAACCTCTCCATAACATCTCTCCATAAACCCATACTCCTAAAACCCATATACACGTCTTCTATCTCCATCTCTCTCTTCAAGGTCCTAAAACCCATATGCACGTCTTCTCTCTTCAAGGTCAGTTCTTTCTATCTTTAGATTCAATAATTTGTTTGATTCTCTCTCTCTCTATGCACAGATCTGAAAACATATTAAACTTGCACAGATCTGATAGGTCCTCCAGTAAAGCACTCTCATTGTAGTTTAAGTATTTTTATCATCTTCCGCCTTCACAGTTAGGATGTTTGTGAATCTTGCATGGTGTTTGTGGATCTTTCGTCAGTGTATTTCTTTGCTTTAAAATAAGCAAGTTGCATGGTTCCTTTTAAATACCAAAAAAAAAAAGTTTCATGGTTCCTAAATTCACATTTTCTTTTTGAATTTCAATGAAAAGAGGCGGTTCTACAAATAAGTAATGGCAGGGGCATTAATTACCCTTTCATGAAGAAATTCTACGCACTACCAGTTTCAAAATGGGCATTAATTACTGCCCCTAAATAATATCTAACTTATCAATTAATGCGCATTAATTACTGCCCCTAGATAATATCTAACTTATCAATTGATGTGACATGTGTGGGCTTCCACATAGACATAATTAATAGCCAATAAACTCGCTTCCTAACCATTTGATTGGTCTGGTATGGCCATTTGTTCACATATGATCAAGATTCGAACCTATGACAACAATCTCTTTGCCAACTGTTGAGCAAAAAGGAACCAACCATGAGCAGAGGAGGTAATGTGCAAATGACTTGAAAATTGAAACCATGATTGAATGATGAAACAGTGTTATTGGTGTGGTTGTTTGCCCATCAGGCTACAAGAAAAAGAAACCAAGACCACATCATCCAAGAGTAAGTAACACAATATGGAGTGGAACCTATTTCTCATATTTGGTTATAGAAAATTTCAAGTTCAATTGTCAGCAGATTTGAGGGAAAAAAAGTAGTCACAGACACCCATGTCTTATGAGAACAGTTTCATAAAAGGAGAGATTTGTAATTGAACATTAGAGGACATTGGGATGAGAGAAATACAAGATGATAGATAAGAGAGATAACCACCCAAAAGAAGGTAGAAGAGATGAAAGAAGATGAGCACCTGTTAGAGGACATTGGGATTGGATAACCACGAAACCACAAAATACATAGACTGATATAAATTAATTTTAATAAATTTATTAATTAGTAAACTTGTGAGTCCTTTTTTTTGTTGCTAATTTGATCTTTATGTTTTTTTCCAAATGTTTTATTCTTTAGGTGAGGCATGAATTGATTAAGAAAGATCAAATGATCATAGACCTAACAAATTGACCTGATATATTTAAGTGGGACCAAGATGAATGGGGTCCATCATCTCTATTCTAACCATTCATAAAATCATATGATGCGGGCTGTGACCCATTAATTGATTGATAAAGATCAAATGATCATAGACCTCTCAAATTGACCAAACCTAACCTATTTAAGTGGGACCCCCAAGATGAATGAGGTCCACCATCTATATTCTAACGTCCATAAAACCATATTATACGGGATGGGACCCATGAATTGATTAAGAAAGATCAAAGGATCGTAGACCTAACAAATTGACCTAATATATTTAAGTGGGACCTAGATGAATGGGGTCCACCATCTTTATTCTAACCATCCATAAAATCAAATGATGCGGGCCGGGACCCATGAATCGATTTATAAAGATCAAATGATCAAATGATCTTAGACCTCTCAAATTGACCAAACCTAACCTATTTAAGTGGGACCCCCAAGATGAATGGGGTCCACCATCTATATTCTAACCATATATGAAACAATATGATGCGGGATGGACCCATGAATTGCTTGAAAAAGATCAAATGATCAAATGATCATAGACCTCACAAATTGACCAAACCTAACCTATTTAAGTGGAACCCCCCAGATGAATGGGGTCCACCATCTCTATTCTAACCATCCATAAAATCATATTATGTGGGATGTGATCCATGAATTGATTTAAAAAGATCAAATGATCAAATGATCGTAGACCTAACAAATTGACCAAATATTTTTAAGTGAGACCCAGATGAATGGGATCCACCATCTTTATTCTAACCGTCCATAAAATCAAATGATGCGGGCCGGGACCCATGAATTGATTGATAAAGATCAAATGATTATAGACCTCTCAAATTAACCAAACCTAACCTATTTAAGTGGGACCTCAAGATGAATGTGGTCCACCATCTATATTCTAACCGTCCATGAAATAATCTGATGCAGGCTGGGACCCATGAATTGCTTGATAATGATCAAAGTATTAAATGATCATAGACCTCACAAATTGACCAAACCTAACCTATTTAAGTGGAACCCCCAGATGAATGGGGTCCACCATCTTTATTCTAACCGTCTATAAAACCATATTATGCAGGATGAGACCCATGAATTGATTTAAAAAGATCAAAGGATCAAATGATCGTAGACCTAACAAATTGATCAAATATGTTTAAGTGAGACCCAGATGAATGGAATCCACCATCTCTATTATAACCGTCCATAAAATCATATGATGCGGGCCGGGACCCATGAATTGATTGATAAAGTTCAAATAATCATAAACCTCATAAATTGACTAAACCTAATTTATTTAAGGGGCACCCCAAAGATGAATGGAGTCCACCATCTATATTCTAACCGTTCATAAAACCATATGATGCGGGCTGGAACCCATGAATTGCTTGATAAAGGTCAAAGGATCAAATGATCATAGACCTCACAAATTGACCAAACCTAACCTATTTAAGTGAAACCCCCCAAATGAATGGGGTCCACCATCTCTATTCTAACCATCTCTATTCTAACTGTCCATAAAATCATATTATGCGGGATGGGACCCATGAATTGATTAAGAAAGATCAAAGGATCAAATGATTATAGACCTAACAAATTGACAAAATATTTTTAAGTGGGACCCAGATGAATGGGGTCCACCATCTTTATTCTAACCGTCCATAAAATCAAATGATGTGGGAACATCTGGAAAAAAAATAAAAAATAAATCAAATTAGCAACAAAAATAAGGACATAAAGGTTTACTAATTAATAAATTTAATAAAAATAATATGTATAAGTCTGTGCATCTGGTGGTTCTGTGGTCCGTGCATAGCACGGGGATTTATTAGTTTTTCATAACTGAAAGTTGCTCCGAGTAGAGAATGAGGTGTAAAGTCCGGGAGATCCTACCCTAGAGGGGGGGTGAATAGGGTGATCTACACTTAATGACTAATTATGGCCAATTTTAATTTCTTTAAAATAAACTAGTCACATGTGATGATTAACATACAATATGCGGAAGCTTAAACAAAATAATCACCACAAAACAATCACCATTACACAAGGATTTATAGTGGTTCGGCCTCAATGCCTACATCCACTACCGGCTAGTGATCCAACACCCCACCGGATTTCCACTATTATGCTTTTCAAAAGGCTAAGCAATAACCTTTACAACTATGCTTTTCTAGGCTAAGCAATAACCTTTCAATGTGCTTTTATAGGCTAAGCAATAACCTTTACACAATGCTTTTCTTAGGCTAAGCAATAACCTTTACAATCAAATGATTTCTCTAAAGAAAGTGTTTTCACAAAACACTCTAAGAGATTACAATTAAGCTTAATAAATTTGCCTCTAAGATAGGCGGATATGAAATTGTAAATCAACTCACACAAACACACTAAGAATTACAAAGATGAATGCTTATGAGGTGTGTGTGTGTGTAGAACTTCAATCAAGATAAAATTAAGTCCAATGAATTTTATGCTTAAAGCATTTCAAAGTTTAAAGCACATAAAAGATATGATTGAAGTCAAATGCAAATCACTTGAACAAATACAAACTTGTGAATGATATGAAAATCTAAAGATCACAAGTTGTATGAAAATGATTAAGACTAATCAAGTGATGCATGTGCAATGTTGTTTTCAAAAACTAATTTAACTAAGGTTTAAATAGATTGAAAACAATAAAGAGAGTTTCAAACAAGTTAATGTATCATGCTATAAAGAAATCAAAGATTTTGGCTAAGCATGATTGACAAAGTTTAAAACAAAACTTGGTTTGAAATCAAGGGTGAAGAATCCAATAACTAAAATCAAAGATTAAGAGAAGAATGGATTCAACACATCATAGTTAATATGCTTAAAAACATTTACCAATAGTTTAGACAAAGCATAAAACATATGATTAACAAAAGGCAAAGCTTACTTGGTGGTTTAACTTCATTAATCCAAGCTTTAGCTTTTCCTAATGACCATTAGCCTTCCTTAGCTTGATCCCCTTTCTTTTGCCTCAAAATACCTCAAGAAGGGCTTCAAAGATCATCACCATGGCTAAAGGAATGAACTTACTTTTATAGAAAAAGTGTTCAAACGGCTACCTGTCGGTCGACCGACAGGTAGGTGTCGGTCGACCGACACCTCAACGGTCACTAAGCAACGGTCATTTTTTCGAACGTTTCCTGACCGTTATACATCTGTCGGTTGACCCTCATTTGTCGGTTGACCAACAAGGAACCGACAGATGAACCGACAGCTCAAAAATGCTGAAAATGTAGCTGTCTGGTTTTGGAACCGACGAGTCCTTGGTCTGAAATTTTATGCACTGTCGGTGGACCGATAAGAGCCGACGAGCTGACCGACAGAGAAGGTCTGAAATTTGTAGCTCTCTGGAAATGGGACCGACAGAGCCTCTCGGTTGGCCTCGGTTCCACTGTCGGTTGACCGACTGCTTGACGTCGGTTGACCGACAGCCTTAGACAAAAATCCCAACTTGCATTTTTCAAAGTATTTTCTTGTGGGGATTTTTGGGCCATTAAACCAAGCTTGGAAACATGATTTTAAATCATCTAAGTGCTTTTTAAAATCATGAAACATAAAATGCCATAAAAGATTTAAGACTTTAAAACATTGGCTAGCTTGATTTGTAAAAATTCTTTTAAAAAACAAATGCATCCAAGATTTAAATCCAAAACATGCACAAACTATAAGATTTACAATATTTAAAAACAATGCATGTAGAAAATCAGATTTCAAGATATTTAACTCAATGTTTGTGTGAAAAATCATGAGATGCTAAAATGATAATGCATCCATCAAATTGCAATACACAAAATCCTTAACATGAGGGTGTGTTTGGCATCGTGCCATTCTGATGCTCCCGTATTCCTATGAGATGATGCTACGTGGTTAGTTTAAATTATTGTTTCCAATTTTGGTCTCATGGGAAGGAATCCTAAGATCTTAACCCATTGGAATAACAAAGTTGGAACAATTTTTTTTTTTTTTTAAATTTAAGAATCAACTTTCTGGCAAAGTTAGTCCCTACTTATCTCTTACCTTTTAAATATGCAATTTAAAAAGATTTCAAATCGTCTCACTTATCCTAATAGTAGGTCCCATGCTCACAATCCCAAAGAAGGTGGCCCCACTTTGTAATTCTTAAAGGTGGGTCACAAGGTGGACCCATATTAAGGCCCCATGATCTAATTTCTAAAGGTGGGTACCACTTGTAATTTCTAAATGTGGGTCAAGTATTTACAATCAATCAAAAGATGGCCCCACATTGCAAATTCTATAAAGGTGGGCCCACATTGTAAATCCGATGAACGTGTCCCCATATTCTCATTTCTAAAGGTGGGCACCACATTGTAATTTCTAAAGGTGGGTCATGTGTCCACAATCACAAAAAATGTGTCTCCATTTTGTAATTCTTAAATGTAGGTCACATGATCATGATCACAAAATGTGGACCCATATTGTAAATCTTATGAATGTGGGCCTATATTCTAATTTCTAAATGTGTGTACGATGTTGTAATTTCTAAAAATGGGTCCCATATTTACATTCACAAAAAGGTGGCCCCACATTATAATTCCTAAAAAGTGAGCCCATATCGTAAATCCTATAAATATGTGCCATGTGTTCTAATTTTAAAGGTGGTACCAAGTTATAATTTTACAGGTGGGTCCCATATACGACAATAATAGAGTGCTGCAAATAAGAAAACGTGGGTCCCACATATAAATCCTATGATTCTCTTGCTTCCGTTCTTTGGAGTAAAACTTTTATAATGTTACAAAACAAGTTCTGGACAACAAATTCTCAACAGAATAATCTAATATAATGTTGCCAAACAAGATCTGAAGAGTATAGTCTTGGCACAACCCGATCTCAGCACAACCTGATCTGACTACAAAACTAGAAAACAATACGAGAACGAACGATGCCAAATAGGCCATGGCATTCTCCTCTTTCTCCCTCTCCGATGTATACTCTCTCCCTCATCCTCTTTGTAATTAATCCAAGCAATTCACAATGGGCTTCGCACCTTTAATTAATTTCTAAGCCCACGCATGTCAACAGCATGCATGAGTGAGAAATCCTGGTGCGTGCTCTCTTCTTGAACCTTTGTAGCAATGTCCCCTGAGAAATTAACTATGGTGGTTTTCCAACACACACAGGGTTGAGAGGTTTTGGCACTTTCACACACATGCTTACGGGTTGATCCTAGGTCTTCTAGTTTAAAAGTATTGCTTCTAACAAGTAGCCCGGCTTAGCAAAAATGAAAAAGAACAACAAAATTGATAATTGCCCACCATAGTATTAAATCAAAATCACTATAGTGAAAAGCTATTAAATTTTGCCTAAGGGCCCAATTACCTCTGCTATTCTTTCCGTTACCTTGGTTTTATAATTAGTAAAGATGGAGAGATTGATGAAGATGTTGAAAATAAGATAAAAGCAGGATGGTTGATATGGAGACTTACTTCTAGAGTGCTATATTTTGCAATCACCTTTGAAATCACATGTAATATGATTCATATATTTGGTTGGATCTTTGGGTGTTGTTTTCCATTACAAGAAAATCACTTTCAATCTATCTTATGTTTGGATCTAACACAACAACACTTCACATGTATTTGATTTTGGGATTTCTCACAACTTGTTTAGCATTCATAATCATATCTTTTTCAAGTTGTTTTAAAACTACATGTGATTTGTACATTTTACTTCAATCAAATCTCTTTTTGTGATTTATACTTTTAAATGTTTTAAGTATACATTCATGAGCTACATCTTTAAATTTGATTGAAGATCTCATGCATCACATGTTTTGGTTTTGAAACTTCACAACTTGCTTAGACTATATAGGTATATCTTTTATAAGTTGTTTTTAACATGTGATTAAAATCCCAATCTCAATCAAAAACTATTTTTATTTAAATTTTTAAAAGCCCGTGGCATACATTTTGGAGCTTTCATTCTATATTTGATTGAGGACATCATGCATGCACATTGAGCACTCATCTTTGCATTGATAGAGTGTATGTGTGTCTTGTATTATCACTTTCATATCCGCCTATTTAGATGCATTGTATTGTGCTCAATTTGTAATCTCTATGTATTGTAGATATATCTAGAGATAAAATCTTATAGTTGTAAATGTTATTGCATAGCCTAGAAAAGCATCTTGTAAAGGTTATTGCTAAGTCTATTGAAAAAAATATTACGAAGGTTGTTGCTTAGCTTTGTAAAGCATAGTGTAAAGGTTATTGCGTAGCCTATTGAAAAGCATAAATCGAGAGAGTGGAAAATCTGGTGGGGTGTATGAACACAAGCCGGTAGTGGATGTAGGCATTGAGGTAGAATCAATATATATCATTGTATTATGGTGGATGCTTTGTGGTGATTTATCGTGTTAGCTTCCACACTCTACTTCCTTATCATCAATTATGCCTAATTATTTTAAAGAAGTTAAGATTTGACATAATTGGCATAAAATGAAGCTCACCCTATTCAAACCCCCCTCTAGGGGTTCTTATCCCGGACTTTCAAATATTAATTCTGAATTATCCAAGCAAACAAGGTGCTCACAAACATGGTCGAGTTTTCATCCATTTTTAGAGCCCTTAATTGGTTATGTTGTAAGTCTACTTCAAACCATAAAACTTTGTTATGTGATATTCTTTATATTTTTAATGGAAAATATGTCATGTCCATGTGTAACACCCCGACCCCGTCTAAGCCCATGTTTGGCAGGTCTAGTTTTTGCCTATATTTGTCAAAATCTCTAAATTTGAAAGAGATTTTGAAAATAGAGGCGTTTGGCAGCATCATAATGCCTCTAGATGCTGTAGATAATAGAGGTAATGTCTCTATTTCCCACAACCCAACTTTGGCTACATGTGGAATTAAGAGGAAAAAAAGAAGAGGCGGGTGAACAGTGATTATACCCATTCACACCCCAGCCCGTTTTTTTTTTTTTCATCAAAATAGAAGAGTTTCAACAATGATCCAAACCTTTGAAAATGTTCACAAGATCAAACATGGCTATGAGACAAGATCTTAGCCGTTGGATCATCACCAATCTCAATATATGTGCAAAAAACCGTGAACCATTGGATACAATTTGTTATGATCAGTGGGCCCCAAATGCAAGATCAAAACCGTTAGATCTCTTTGGAAGGCTAAAAACGACTATATGGTCAATTTTCAAGACTTAATACGTCATGGATCTTGAGATATTTGCAAAACAAAAACACCCATTAATGTGTTATTCTCAATATTATATTTGTTCATGAGCAATAACGTTTTTCAATTTTTTTAATTATTTATGTGCGTGTTAAACATGATCCAAACCGTTGAAAATGTTCACAAGATCAAACATGATCAAGAGACCAAATTTCACCCGTTAGGTCATCACCAATCTCTAGATATGAGAAAAAATATGTGAGCGATTGGATGTAATTTTGTGAATTATGTGGGTCTCAAACACAAGATCCAAACCGTTAGATCTCTTTAGAAGGCTTAGCACAGCCATGGGGTAAGTTTTCATGGCCTAATACCTTGCGGATCTCAAAAAGTATGTAAAAAACTCTCAACCATTAAAAATTCTATTTAACATAGATCCTTGCATTACTAAACACCTCTTTCGATTTTAGCATCTTTTTTCTATGGCTCTTTTTTGTGGGTCTATTTTGCATGGTCTTTAAGAAAAAGATAAGTGATCCCAAACAAGGCCTAAGTATGATTAACCATGGTTGAAAATCTCGGTCGATACCGGTTTGTATCGGCCGATATGAACCGGTATCGGCCGATACCAGTACGATAATTTTGATGGGAAACCGGTATCGATATCTCCCATCAAAATATCGCCAATATATCGGAATATATCGGCCGATATTTTGAATATATCTCAGTTCGACCGATATATTCAAAATATCGGCTGAGGAATGCATTATCTTGTCTTCTTCTCTTCCCAGTTGCAAGCTTAAATGGAAAAAAAAAAACCCTCCACTTGTAGTAAGCAGGAAAAGAGATTGGAGAGGAGGATGAGGAGAATCTAACCTGGGCTCCATCGCGAGTACTGGCTGGTCGCACCGCCGCACCATTGCCGCATGCCCACCTTCTTCTTCTGTTCTTCCCCTGCTCCCCTTCCTCTTCTGCTCCTCCTCCCCTCTCTTTCCTCTCCTTTTCTTTTCCTCCCTCTTCTTTTTTCCCTTTTCCTTTTGTTTTCCCCTCTTCTATTTCTGCGTTGAGGCTTGGGGGCTGGGGCAACACAACAGGCACAGACGCACGGTGAAAGATGGGAATGGGCCAAACGATGAAAATGCCCTTTTTTAGGGTTCTGGCACTTTTGTGAGTTACATACATTCATGTATGTAACTTTGACAAATTGCCACATTATGAATCCCACAATGGCACCCACCTACATAAAAATCTAAACGGTTCAAAATGATTATCCCTCCTTCTATTATGTCTTGAAAAAGTTTCACTCTAATTGGTAATTATCCTTCCATCAGATTAATCAATCAATCATTTAAAGAAAAAATCAACCTAATAACAACACATCTCCTAATAAAATGAAATTCAGATGAGGGCCAATGTAAGAGAAGGGCAACTATTTTGAGTGGATTCGATTTTTATAGGTGGGTCCACCATAAAGCTTACAAGACTTCCAAATTAACCTCACTATTTTTTAATTACACCTTATTAAAAGGGCTCAATTATTTTAAATCTAAACCACTCAAAGATAAATGCCCCATTTTGTGTGGGCTTGTAAGATTTTTAACTCAAATAGGAGTTGGGCCCACTGAATTAGTCACTTATAAAACATCTAGAGTAATGATTTAAATCATGTAGCATGACCAATTCAAAATTTGAGGCCCAACTATGATTCGAGTAAAATTTTAACAAAGCTATTACAAGAGGTGAGTTATTTTTAATAGTTGGGTTTTTTAATTTTAGATATGGCTACATTAATGGATTTATAAATTATAAGAATGGACACATAGACTATACATTAAAATTTGACATGTAATAAATAATTAATGATTAGACAGCGACACAGGATGTCATAACTTAAAGTGACCGAGATTTTGATTTATTCTTGTTACTAATGGAAAAAAAATATTATTTTCCAGCATGTTCTAATATTCTGAATTTTTTTGGATATTTTTGTGATTTTTTTTATTAAAAAAAAGTTTTACACCATGACGACTGCGACAGACCGATATCCACGATCGATATCGATATCATATCGATTTTTTGGCCTGGCCGATACCACGACTGAAACCAAGATTTTAAACCATGTGATTAACGCCTAATTAATCTTAATCAGGTGTCTAATATTTGTTTTGGAGGGTTTTGTGATGGATTAGGTATATTAGTGGTGTTTCGACCATGTTAGGTTGATTTATGACCTTTTGAATATTTTAAGGTCGCACGAGTGGTTTCAATTTTGACGAGTTTTTATGTGCATTGCATAGAGCATACTGGGGACATCAAATGTCAGGATTGGACCCAGACCATTCGAGCCCAACTTCACCCATTTCCAGGCCCAACTCAATACAAAAGCTCTTTTTTCTAGATTTCTAACATTAAGTGGGCTGTGCATGCAATGGAACCAAAAATTCCATTTTATAAACCCAACCCACCATTCCCTCATTCCGTCTCTCCATTTCACCAGCAGAGAGAAGTTCTTCTTCTTCTTCTTCTTCTTCACTTCTTCTTCTTCTTATCTTGGGGTTTTTCTGTACGGTCACTAAAAGTAATCCATAACCCACCTTGTTACCAAACTACACAATTTTACCTGCACATTCTCCATACTGTCCGTACATTCGTAGAGTTAAAATGTCACTTTTTTTTGTGATATCACAACACGTTATGCGATATCGCAGTTTAAGTATTGTGATATCGCAACTCGAAAAACCCTTTTCATTTATCCCTCCATCCTTCGACTTTCTTCATTTTTACCTGGTGTAACTCTCTCCCTCAACTGGTTTCACTCTCCTCCATCGCTAACCTATTTGCAAATATGCTAGGCTCCCCGAGTCTGTTCGACGTCGACGAAGCAGCGTGGTCTCCATTGCCTCCATTGACGAAGGATTCTGACCTCCATTGTTGCACAATCTTGGCAGATCCAAGTTTGGTATTATTGCAATTGCCCCTGGTAGAACCTGACAGTCCTTCTTCCCTCCCTTTTGTAGCGAGATTTCGGTCTTCTCCTCCCTTTACCTCTTTCTCTCTCTATTTATCTCTCTTTGTGGGTTTAGAAAACCCTAAATGCTCTTGAACTCTCTCTGACAAAAATCAAGAAAGAAGAATAAGAGCTATAGAACATCAGAGTGCTGCATCTATACTTTCAGTGAATTAGAGATGAAACCATGTGAACATTGAATGAGGTTTGCTGTTTGCAGAATTAGTAGAGTTTGTTTGGGTCTAATACATTAAAAAAATGCATTCGTTTGCTACTACATAACGGAATGAAATTATAAATAGAAATGCATTCGTTGACTTTTAATGTAACACTTTATGTGATACAACAATACTTAAATTGTGATATCGCAAAATAAAAAAGGTGACATTTTTGCCTTTCCACGTTCCCATCCCATCATACACATTCAAAACAACCCACAAATAAATCCACATGAGAGAGAGAGAGAGCAAGAGATTGAAGCTGCGGTTCTTGAGCTCTCTATTCTCCTGGCACATGGCACAGGGCTCGCATCACCAATGGACGAGCCAATCATGATAAGGGTCCTCCTGCAACAGGTACTGTCCCCTGATTCTGGATCGATAGTAGCATGAATAGATGGATGGACACCCCGTTACCATTGCAATAAGAGTATAAATTGCACAGCTCTTTCCGCAATGCTGCACTCTCTTACTTAACCATTCAGTATTATACGTTTTGTAGGATCTTACACTCCATTGAGCTACCACTTATCCTAAAACCAATTGGTGATAGGAAACGACACAACAATAGTTTTATGGTGAGGGCGAGGGCTCGACCACAATTATGACCGCTCAGGTCGAGGGTAGACGTTGACCTTGTTAAGAATTTTGTGTATTTCAATTTGATGGATGCATTATCATTTTAGCATCTCATGAATTTCCACACGTGCATTGAGTTAAATATCTTGAAATTTGGTTTTCTACATGCATTGTTTTTAAATATTGTAAATCTTATAGTTGGTGCATGTTTTGGTTTTAAACATTGGATGCATTTGTTTTTTAAAAGAATTTTTTTACAAATCAAGCTAGTCTTTGTTTCAAAGTTTCAAATTATATTTGGCAAATGTCTCATGATTTTAAAAGCACTTAGATGATTTAAAATCATGTTTCCAAGCTTGGTTTAATGCCCAAAAATTCCCTCAAGAAAATACTTTAAAATATGTAAAGTTGGGATTTTTTGTCTAAGGCTGTCGGTCAATCGACGTCAAGCTGTCGGTCAACCGACAGTGGAACCGAGACCAACCGAGACCTTTGTTGGTCCCATTTCTAGAGAGCTACAAATTTCAGTTCTTCTCTATCGGTCAGCTTGTCGGTTCATGTCTGTTAACCGACAGATGTATAACGGTCAGAAAACTTTTGAAAACATGACCATTGCTTAGTGACCGTTGAGGTGTCGGTCTACCTGTCGGTGACCGATAGGTAGCCGTTGGAAGCTTTTTCTTATAAAAGCAAGCGCATTCCTTTGGCCAAAGTTGGTGAATTTTAAGCCCTTATTGAGGAGTTTTGAGTCCAAAGAAAGGGGAAGAGCTAAGGAAGGCTAATAGGGCATTAGGGAAAGCTAAAGCTTGGATTAATGAAGTTAAACCACAAAGTAAGCTTTGCCTTTATTAATCATATGTTTTTATGCTTTGTCTAAATTATTGGTAAATGATTTTAAACATATTAACTATGATGTGTTGAATCCTCTACTTCCTTTAATCTTCGATTTTAAGTCATAGGATTCTTTACTTAGATTCAAACGAAGTTTTGTTTTAAAACTTTACAAATCATGTTTTATGAAAATCTTTGATTTCCTTTTTAGCATGATTCTATTTCTTGTTTGAATCTTCTTTGTTGTTTTCATTCATTTAAACCTCAGTTAAATTAATTTTTGAAAAAAACATTACACATGCATCACTTGATTAGGCTTAAACATTTTCATACAACTTGTGATCTTTTGATTTTCATATCATTAACAAGTTTGTAGTTGTTCAAGTGATTTGCATATAACTTCAATCAAATCTTTTTATGTGCATTAAATTTTTGAATTGCTTTAAGCATAAAATTGATTGAGCTTTAATTTTAAACTTGATTGAAGTTTTCACACACACACTTCATAAGCATTCATCTTTGTAATTTTTAGTGTGTTTGTATGAGTTGATTATCAATTTCTTATCCATCTACTTAGAGGCATTTTATTTGAGCTTAAATTGTAATCTCTTAGAGTGTTTTGTGAAAACACTTTCTTTAGAGAAATCTTTGTTTGTAAGGTTATTGCTTAGCCATTGAAAAGCATAGTGTAAAAGTTCTTGCTTAGCCTAGAAAAGCATATTGCATAGGTTGTTGTTAAGCCTTTAAAAAACAACATTGTAAGGTTATTGCTTAGCCTTGGAAAGCATACATAGTGGAAATCCGGTGGGGTGTTGAGTCACAAGCCGGTAGTGGATGTAGGCATTAAGGCCGAACCACTATAAATCTTTATGTTGTGGGGATTGATTTGTGGTGATTGTTTTGTTTAAGCTTCCGCATATTGTATGATAATCATCACATGTGACTAGTTACTTGTAAAGAAAATAAAATTGATCATAATTAGTCATTAAGTGTAGATCACCCTATTAACCCCCGTTCTAGGGTAAGGATCCCTTGGACTTTCAGACCTCAACAATTCCTCCCTCAACGGCACACCCGCCGCGACTCCTAGCTACAACAGATGAGTCTTTTTGTGACGTTTATAGGTGTAGCAATAGAAATAAAAAGTGTTGTAAATGATTATCAGCAACGGTTTTGGAAGCGTCGATGTGCGGTTGCAGTTGATGCAGACGCAGAAGATAACTAACGACACTACAAAGCGTTGCAAAAGACATATACGTCAACTATGGAATTAAGCGTTGCTAAATCACTAAAAGTGTCGCTAGTTAATTTCCTTTTCTTATTTTGTTCATTTCCATTAAAATATGTTTCCCGACGCTTTTAAGAGTTGCAAAAAGTTCACTAACTGCAACATTTTTGTATCTGTTGCTGATTGTGTACTTTGGGTACGGTCTGTAAGCGTTGGTGATGTTATACTACTTGCCACGCTTTGTTACCGTTGGTGAAGTATTATTATTTGCAACCCTTCTAAGAGTTGTAAAAGTACCATTTGAGTGCACTAATATTATTCTCTAGAAAGTGTTAGCAACACTTATATTGGTTGTAAAAAGTCCATTTGTAAGGTATAACCAATTATGCATTTACAACGCTTTTAAAAGCGTAGCAATCACTCCTTTATATTTACAACCATTTGAATGCATTGCAGAAGAGATTTTTTTCTCCCTACCTGTTGTTGACACCAAAAATGTCACTTTGCCTCTTCAAGATCCAAAGAGCTACATGAAGTCGCAACCTGCCATAAATAGGCAATGCTGCTTCCAAAAATCAAATCTTGTCAGAATCAAACAAAAACTGTAAGATTCTTCCAGATAGCCAAAAGAGGAGTACACAAGAAGTTTCGGGCCATTTCAAAATCATTTGGCCTAACTTCGCTTCTCCGACAGCCGAAAAGGAGCTCTCGGCGGCAAAAGCTCTCCGGGACCATGGTTTCCAAGACAGAACCTATGGATCATCTTAAAATGACTCCAATAGGTTCCCTGTCAAATTTCAAGTCAATCGGACATCGATTGACCGCACATCAAACCGCGACATCTTCATCGCGATAAAAAGCAAGTCTACAGGTGATAGGACCCCAAACGGCTTCAAAACTCAAACAAAAGCCTATGGTTGGTCTTATTTATTGCTCAGCAGGCTTCACACCAAATTTCAGGTCATTCCGACATCGTTTGACCCAGTTTCAGCTTCTGACGGAAAATCGGCAGCTCTGCGCGACAAAGTCTTCGGCTTTCTCAGGAAATTGGAAACTTTGCAAAATAAAATGCAAGGATTCTCATCAGGTTTCCTACAAAGAAATTAGGCCAATAAATGGTCAAAATGTCAAGGAAAAGTACAGAAGAAAAAAGAATCGAAAAAACAGCAAAAACGGACGCAAAACAGGACACGAAAGGGGGAAAACCCCCCAGGGTCGCAGACCCCTGCGACCCTGGGCCAGGGTCGCCGGCGACCTTGGAACCCGGGGTCGCCGGGAAAGCCCCGGAAACCCCGGTTTTCGCCGTTTTTTCGCGATTCGAGGAGCCCAGCCTCTGGTACTTTCCAAAATTCATGCTTTTGAGACACCAAGTCCTCTGACATCCGTCCAAAACACGGGTCAATCATCAAAAGTATCAAAGACAATATTGATCGCCACCCGGTCAACCAAAAAAAGTGTGCTTTCTACCCGACCGATCGAGAAATCGACAGGACAGATGGCACCGACCCGCTGTTGGCAACAAACACCTGAAATTACATGGTCATCTGATGTCGATTTACATGAAGATTCATCGATGATCATCGACAGAAGAATTCCAAAAGACGTGGCACGGCCCGCGACTCTTCAGCTGCTCGGCGACCACTTAATGCGATTAATTGACTAGCTTTATTACAGTCATTAATCCATTTCTTTGGACGGCCCAATCAGAAGCAAGCATTCGGGAGTTACAAGTCAAGAGATTCATGGCATTTAACCCATGAAACTCCTCCCATCATGGCGATTAAAGGCGATTAAATGCCCTCAATCTCCTCCGGCCAATCAGAAGCCAAGAAAAAGGAGTTACAAAATAAAGGAATTAAATCCTGTAACTCCTCCCATTATGCGGCTTAATGACAATAAAAGCCCATAAACCCTCCTAAAAGGCTACCTAAAAGCCTATAAATAGGAGAGCTCTCCAAGAAGAAAGGACATCAGAAAGATCATCGACAGCAGACAGAAAAATCAGAAATCCAGAGAAAGGAAAAAGAGAGAAAACTCTGCGGAAGTTCTACACCGGCCACCGCAACAAGGTGACAAAAGTCCCTTGGGGGGTACCCCCCCCCAAGGTCCTTGCCTTCTCCTCCTGCCTCCATTGGCTTAGATGTGGCTTTTCAGCCCGTCTACTTGGCTTTTTATTGGATATAGGACCTCCTTTTGGTCTTTGTCTTCTAAAAACCCGAGGTTATAGCCAAGCCAAGCGAGTCAATAGCATCCTCTGTTCTCATCTGCATGGATGATGGCGAAGCCCACATATGGCTTGCGACCGTCAATCTAAACGAGTCCCCCACAATCTCCTGAGAAGTTAGATCCTCCTTTTCTTGCTTTTCATTATAGTTTGTATTTTTTTAAAAGAGACAAAAATCACAACTCTTGTCTTTCATTATTGATAAGAATTGTAAATCGGCTATAAATGCCAAAAATCGGCTATAAACGCCAAAAATCGGCTATAAACGCCAAAATCGGCTATAAATGCCAAAAAAGTCGCCTTTCACGGCAAATCAAGAAAATGTCTCTTTTCTTAAATATATGTGCAATGGAAAACTTGAAAGAAGTTGATTTCCTTTTTACTTGCGAAGGTTGATCTCCGGATCACCACTTGCAATTCCAAGTAAAAAATAGAAAATCTGGCACACCCACAAAAAAAAGAAATGTTGATGCACGCCCCCTTTGCCCCCCGGTTACGAAAGGGTCGGAACCAAACGGACTCCCACGTCCGCCGACCTCGGTAGGAACCCGGGCATTCCGGGAGCGCGGTCCATCAAGCTGGCACACCCGGTGGGACTCGTTTATTTGAGAACACGATGCTAGAAATGAAATATTTGCATATCATATATTTTGCTCTATGCTCATATTTCTTTTCTCGATTCCTTGGCTACTTTATAATTGGTGGCCTATGTTGAATTCCGCAAAAAAAAAAAATGAGATGAGATTCTTTGGAAATTTTTTAATTCTTTGAATTTATTTCCACTCTTTTTCTTTTCAAAAAAAAAAAATTTTTAAAAAAAAAATCAGATTTTTCATTTTTGGATTCAAAATTGAGAAACTTTGATCCTTTCCCTTCTGGGCACTGGCGCTCGCGGAAATCGCTGAGACCGTGTTCGGATCGGGGGTTGGGCCATTGTTTCTCTTCGATGAGTTCATTAAAAATCTAAAAAAAAATATATATATATAAAAAAAAGTATAAAATTTTTTTTTTTTAGATTTCTCAATTTGGATTCAAAATTGAGAAACCTTGATCCGTTCCTATCGTTCATCGCGCTTGCAGAAATGTTGAGCCTGTTCGACTAAGGTTTTGGGCCATTGTTTCTCTTCGATGAATTCATAAAAATAAAATAAAAAAAAATATATAAAAAAAAAAAGACATAGACCACTAAGGTTAAACCAACTGTGTTCTTTGATCGTGGTTGATTCAAAGAAAAGCCTTGTCCAGAGTGTGGAGACAGCTTGACTGTTCTAGGCAAGGGTCCTCCAAACGGGTTCATTAAGTAATCCTACCCTTACCTGGGGGCAATTCTATCAATCAAGATTTCATAAGACCGGGTTAGGAGGCCTATGTGTACTCTCTCGTCTTTTAAATAAATTTTTTTCAAAAATAAAATTTTTTAAAAATAAAAATTTAAAATAAAAAATAAAAAATAAAAAAAAATTTCAAAAAAAAAAATCTAAAAAAAAAAATAAAAATAAAAAAAAAGATTTTAAAAAAAAAAAAAAAAAATCTTCAAAATCTTCAAAAAAAAAAAAAACTTCCGTCATTTTGGGTTTAGATTAGAGAAATCTTGGTCTTCTCCTTTCTGAGCACTGGCGCTCGCGGAAATCGCTGAGCCCGTGTTCAGATTGGAGTGCCTTTTGCTCTCTTTAATGAACCCGATATTGGCCTTTCAAAAAAAAACTCGTCATTTTTAGATTCAGATCCGAGAAATTATGGTTCATTTCTTTCTGAGCACTGGCGCTCGCGGAAATCGCTGAGCCCGTGTTCAGATTGGAATACCATCTGCTCTCTTTGATGAATCCAATCTTGACCTTTCAAAACAGAGAATCTCATCTCATAGATGCGGTCTCAAAACATTTGTGTCTAGCGGTACTAGTACGCCCTTTCAGGGTCTACTGTATTGCGACCGGCACATTTGTAACTCCAACTTTATATTCTTCTTACCTCGAGCAAGCTCTGCTTCTCGATAAGTCGAATTTAAGTTCACAATTGCTTCTAGCAGTCACTGGGATGCCCATTCCGGGCTTACCATACCTGCAATCAGAACAATTGTACCTTCTATGGCATTTTGCCTTCCTCATATTGCTTGGGTCATCTACCTCGAGCAATTTGAAAAGACGAAACCATAGAACTTCCCATTTATGATCATTATATTCTTGTGATTACTAATGGATGTGGTCTTGTTTTAGAAATTTTCGAAAACTAACAATGGCAGCTTCACTAACCATTACTTTCGATGAAAACAAGCACCAACTCATGCTTCAACAGAAGCAAACCACGCTCACCTACAAGCGCCCCATCAGCTGCCGAAGTGTCAACTCCCTCGGCAACTCTCTGAACTCCGGGTCGACCTCGACTCCCCGGACTATCGTCTTTGGGACGCTGGGACCATTCCCACTTCCTGAGGAACAAACTGCTCCCTCCAAGAAGCAGAAACTCGCCTCTCAACGTGTCACTACCATGACACCAAAGGCGAGCACCAGAAGGCCTGAAGCCCGTGGCAGCCCCACGAAGCCTCAACCTGCAAACAACCAGGTCTACTCCAAGACTTGGTCCCCAAAACCTTCACCAAAACAGAGAAGGTCCCAAACATCCACCAAGCCAGCATACCTGGCCCCACTCAAAGAGAACCAGTTCTATCCTCTTGCCTACATGAAAGAGGAGAGACCCATCTCAAACCTGACTCCCAAGTCATCCCAGCATGAGCCGGCTTGTTCCTACAAGCCCAAAATCAAGTCATGCGTCACAAGGCCTCTACAAGCACCTGCTAAGGCCTACAAACCTGCAGTTCGACCCTTCATATCTACAGGGGCCGAACTTAAAAAATTCAAAGCTTCGCTGCAACTGGCGAAGGATAGGGTTCGCATCCTATCCTTGCCCAGCTACAAAGAAGACAGGCTCGGCTGCTGCGCCCGAGGGAGCACATCCTTCATCGTCAAAGCCCAGTCAGAGCTGACCGAAGCTCAAATTGCTCGTCGTATACGCCGCCGCGCGTCATACCGACAAAAGAGACTAGAGAAGCAAAGGACCCAGCCTCCCACACTTCAAGTCTCTCCTAAATGGGTCGAAAAAGAAAGACCCAACCAAGTTGCTGCCGTCCATATGGTTGGAAAAAACCAGAAGGCGCCAAAAATCAGCAACAAAAATCCATGTCCGACGTCCGATGACCCGCAGCGTCTCAAGGACAAGAAGACATTCAGAAGAATCCCCTGCTCCTTCAAGCAAAGGACAGCAGAGTGATCCTTCCTCAAGCTCTTCTTCAAAAAGAATGAGCCCCAGCTCAGTCACCAGGACAGTTTCTTCGTACGAATCACGAAGGATGAATGTCTTGGCTACGAATTCTGAGCCACCACCCCGCAATCCACCTCCAGAAGATGCGATCACCCGCATCCAGCAGTTGGAACAGGGCCAGCTGAGAATTGAAACTCTGATGGAAAACCTTCTCCTCGCCTTCCAAAATCAGGCGAACAATGAACCTCCTCCGAATCATCAAGACGACGAGGTAAATAGAGAAGAAAGTGAGTCACGCGCCCTTACCAAAAAGGACGTAGACGGTATCCTCGCCAAAGCAAAAGAAGAGGATATACTCAAGGAGCATGGGATCAAGCCACCATATCCCTTATGGATGGACTCGGTCCCGTTCCCCACCAAATTCAAGCATCCTACTCTCCAAACATATACGGGGAAAGGATCAGCCAGACAGCACGTCATCCACTTCAAGATCCTGACGGGAGCTATCGCGGATCAAGATGCACTCAAGATCCGCCTCTTTGCAAGTACCCTAAAAGGTACGGCCTTCGATTGGTACTCCACTCTGCCGGAGGACTCAATCCAAAACTGGGCCATGCTAGAGACACGCTTCCTCACTCACTTCAAAGGTGAAGATCATCCCGCTACTATGGCTCAGCTGTGCAGCCTAAAACAGGGGGAGAATGAATCAACATATGACTTCATTCACAAGTGGAAAGCAATGGCATACAAATGCTCTGATGTATTGCCACAAGCGTCGCTAGTCGACATCTGCCGAAACAACATGAGAGCCAGAATCCGCTCCATGATCATCGGCAACAAATCAAAAAACCTAGGAGAACTCCTAGAAGCTTCCATGGAAGCTGAAACGGTGATTAAAGACCTCAACAGTCAGAAATCATCAAGAAAAGAGCCAACCGCCATTGCAACCTCTAAACCAAAGAAGAAAGAGGTCCTCAATGTGCAGACCAAGTCAGCTCCTCAGCCACCAAAGAAAGCTGAAAACAAAGCTGTTGGTAAGAGACCTGAACTCTCTGATGCCTTCAAAGAACGAGTAGAGAAGAAATACCCGTTTGATGAAGATGTTGATGAAATCTTCGGGGCTCTTGTGGCAAACGGCAAGCTCACCTTGCCTGAACCAAAAAGACCGGGTGATGTTGGCAAAACCAACGATCCTCGGTACTGTCCATACCACCAGATGATCTCGCATCCTCTCAATCAATGCTTCGTTGTGAGAGAGAAAATAAACGAGATGTGGAAAAACGGAGTCATCACCTTTGACAAAAACTATGGGTCTGCCTCCATCAACATGGTGACATGTGGACAAACATCAAGATCACCAAAGAAGAAGATCACTACTTCCTTCAAGGTGATAAACTCAATCCAAGCTTCCGAACAACTGGTTCCTTACCCGACACCAGACGGACAACCGATATGGGTACATCCCGATCTCCTGGAAGATGAAAATTGGGAGGTCGTGAAAACAAAGCCTACAACTCAACAGCGAAGGCAGGCTAGGAAACATCTCCTCAAGCTCAAACGGCAAGAGAAGACCCAGCCAAAACTAGAGGTCAAAGAAAAGGCAGAGGCTTCCTCTACCGCTTCACTGGAGGTAACAAAAACATCCCTTCCAGAGACTTCAAAGGGGGTAAGGAAATTCACTCTCAGTGATTTCATGCCACCTCAATTCAAAGAAGCCATGCAGGAGACATCATACTCTTGCAATTCGGTAGTTGGATTCTCCATTGATGGATACGAGTCCAGCGACACCGATGATGGATTCGAATCCAACTACACAGATGAGTGGGAGGAATCCCTTGAAACAGGAGAATATCTCTCCGATGAAGAATGGGTTCCTGAGTCTCATCTTATGCCAGTAATCTGGTATAATCCCCTACAGCCACAAGGATCCTGGTCTGATGATGAAGAAGACCAAGAAGCTATACAAGAAAATGCTGCTGAACCAGCACCTCTCATTACTCCAGTGGAAATCAACAATGTTGAGCCACAAAGAGATGATGAAGAAGAAGATCCGGCTCCCATACCTGATCTTGAAGAATATGCAAGGATCTTGCAGCGACTCGCTCTAGAACAATAGCAAGAACGCGTCAACGAGCCTCCTCGCAATCCAGAGCCTGAAGTCCCTGAAGACCACCAGGTACATCCTCCCTTAACTCCTGAAAATGGAGAAAATTGCTGGATAGACGATCCTCTCACATCCGAGGATGAGTCTGACTCCGATCAGGCAACGTCTCCCGTCAGAGCTTCCTGTAATGTGATAATTCGGGATTATAGCTCTTCCGAGGCATCGTCTGATGAGGACACTTACACTCCGGCGACGCCTAGCAATATATCTTCTGGAGCCACCTCGTCTCACGTGACTTTCACTGAGATGACACCCTCTCAGGTTTCTTCTCCTGAGACTGTGACTTCAAAGTTCACACCCTTCCTGACTGAAGAATTCCCAGCCATTGATGCTTGGGACGATGAATTAGTCAACGAAGAAGAAAGATTGCTGGATGCTGTTCAGGACTTGTTCCCGGAAAATGCTCCATGCAACACAATCACTGAGGATGGTAACTCTGCTGCTGATACATCCTCAGCAAATGAAAAACGACAGCCTCTTGATCCTGAAGACAATCTTCCAAACGAAGACCCTTCTCAAGAAGCTCTCGAAGTTGGTAGAGGCACCCGCTCTGGCCGGGACTACCACAAAAATTACAACCAATCTTCCTTTACATATGTAAATCCTTCGGGAAAAGATGTTGTAAGCGCCCCTAGTGGCAACAATGATGAACATGCAGGCCCTAAGGAGGCTTTCAAGTATGACTTGATTGAACATTTCAAGCACATACCTGCACGTCTGCACATCCTAGATTTGTTGCGAATGTCTCCGCACACTCGTGATAATCTCATTTCGGAAGTACAAAAGCTGAATGAGGATGTCGACAAACATGCCCCGCAAGTCCTCCAAATTGAATTGGATTACCGGGTCAAAAACTCAGAAGCCTCCTCAAAGGGAGAAAAGAAGAAAACTGAGGGATCATGCATTGAATGCCTCTCGGTTAAAAAAGCAGCCAGTGCAACCATCGCCTTCACAAAGGATGACCTCCTACTTGGCGAAACCAGGCATAACCGACCCCTGTACTTCACAGGGTATATCAAGGAAATGCCTATGCATAGAGTTCAGATCGACCCAGGTTCTGCACTCAACCTCATCTCCACATCAGCTCTTGAAGAGTTGGGCATCCCACCCAGCAAACTGAGCCACACATCTGTATCTATCTTTGGATACGACGGGAGTACTCAAAGGCCTATCGGCAAAATCAGGTTCAAATTGCAGATCGGTGATCTTATCTCTGAGGTCACAGTGTATGCAATAAAGACCCCTTCATGCTACAACATCCTTCTCGGACGCCCTTGGATCCATGAGAATGGTGTTGTCCATGGTTTAAAATCTCGGTATCGGTCGCGGTATCGGCCGGGCCGAAAAACCGATACGTCGCGGATATCGTCGCGGATATCGGTCCGTCGCGGTCGTCGCGGTGTGAATTTTTTTTTTAATCCAAAAAATTTCGCGAAAATATTCAAAAAATCCAGAATATTAGAAAATGCTGGAAAACAATATTTTTTTCCATTAGTGACAACAATAAATCAAAATCTCGGTCACCTTAAGTTATGAGTCCTGCCTGTGTCGCTGTTCGCTTTATTCTCCAGTATTTTATATAATGCAACCATTGCTTATGCTCATGATCAATTTATTAGTGTAAAATATAAGAAAATAAAGATAAGTAGATAACAAACATATCAATTATCATTTAATACTAACTCAATCATCAAATAAGTTGTGAAATTCATGACCATGAAGATAACATATTAAAATCTGAAATATGATAGTGATATAGATAAATGACATAAAGCACTTGAGCATCAAAAGGTTCATGGTTTACCTGAAATTAGAGGGGACTAGAGAGTAGAAATTAGAGAGAGATTGATGAGTATGAGTGTATGATAGTTGATAGATTGACAACCTAATACCAAGTGGAGTGTCGCCGAGGCTCAATATCATCATCATCATTTCTTCGGTTTTGGTTAAAAAGATATGCTCCATACTGTTGTGCAGCACTACCATACCCATGACCATATTCAGATTGTTGTTGATAAGATGATGAAGATGAACTATCTTGATCCCCTGTAGATTGTTCTTGGTAATTGTGCACAAATGGTATGTAAAAGCCATGAGGGGTATATAAAGGTCGTTGGGGATCATGTGGTGGTGGGGGAAGCCTCCCTTGCTCAATTAATAGCTGTTCGATAGACATTATCGGTGTTGGTGAAGGGGGTACCCAATTAGGGTCATATGAATAATTCATATGCTGTCCATACATGGCACCCTGTTGGCCAACATAACCCCCTTGATGACCATGAGTACCTTCCCCCACTCCTTGCCCAGCAGCGTCACCACTACTCCCTGTCTGTCCAACATGTCTGACATAGCCACGGCGAGGATCTAACTCGGTAGCAGCAGGAAAATGCTCAACTGTCTCATAAGTGACATGCTCATCATCTCTATAATGACCCTCATCCCCGGGAGAGTCAGGTGGGATTCCTGCTGATGATGAAGAAGTAGAAATACTTGACTCACTCTCCTCGTCCACGTCCTGTCCCCTTGGCTCACTTGTATCAGGCGCGCGCCCCTGTTGCATTGTCAAGTTTATTTCTTCCAACCTTTCTGAGGCCCTCACTGGCTCAGGCCTATCCCCAGTCAATTCCTCCATCAACCCCTCTAACTCTGGGTCTTGGTCTAACACCGGTTGTTCTTGTTCCTCCAGCCATTGACCTAACACAGTATCCTCTTCTGAAAAGATATAGTCCAAATTAATTGGACAAAAATAATCCCGGTGATCCTCAAACTTTCTTCTCCTTCTATTTCTACTCCGGAGCCTGAGGTTGTAGTGGATGTAGACCAATTTATTTAGCTTCAGCATTGTTAATCTATTTCTTGGTCTTGTGTGGATAAAGGAGAAGGTGCTCCAGTTTCTTTCACAATTGGAAGACGATGTTGTTTGACTAAGGACTTTAATAGCAATCATCCTTAGTGCAGGAGCACTCTCTCCATAATTCAACCACCATTCAGCTGAAAAAAAAAATAGAAATGATATTAGAGTCAATAAAATAATAATAAGTCCTTGAATAATATATAAATGACATTACAAATTTACAATCAATACCGGGATTGGTCTGTGTGATAGCTCTCCGCGCAGTCGTCGTTCCAAAGCTTCCAGCACGTACATTGTATATATCAACCTGAAGACATTAACATAATAAAATAAATTGGAGAAATGACAATGTTATACTTTTTCCCTTAATTAGCCTACTGCCTACCTGATTAGTAGCCCAAATGGCTTCATCTGTATTCGCTGCCAGTCTTTCAATTACATTTTTTAATCCCAAACGGATTTCATCAGATATACGTCCATCCGAAAATTGTGGATTAAAAAAGTATCCTGTAAAAGTACCAATGAATTTTAGTCAATGATAAATTAATATAGTGAGGCAAAATTGAATGCAACAATTCAAATATTAAAGGAAACAACCTTTACTTACCAGCAGTGTGTAAATCATGTTTCAATTGTCGTCCCCATCGATCGTCGATGATCTTCCAATACTTTTTGTAATATCTACAATCTGCTTGAATAGCCAGCTTTGATCTCTCCATGGCCTCATGTAAGAAGCCCATTGTTGGCTTATCATCGCCATCAACCAATCGAAGAACCTTTATTAGGGGATCAAAAACATTCAAAACACCCTTCACATGAGGCCAAAATTTATTGGACTCAATTGTTTTACACACTTCTATTGTAATGGGACTTGGTCTCTTTCCCCATTTTGAATTCATGAACTCTTGTGATTTTATTAATTGCAGAAGTCCATCTCTATACTTGTAAACACTTTCGATAGCAATAAAGTGGGTGGCAAATCTAGTGATGCCAGGGCGCAGTAGTTCATGGTTGTCTGTATGTGTTTTCATCATGGAAATGAGTCTATATGACTGATAAAAAAAATTGGTGATCTGCTTTATCTTACCAATCACTTGCTTCATGACTTTTCCTTTTGCAATATCTTCAAGCATTAAATCCAGGCAATGTGCTGCACATGGAGACCAAAAAATCCTTGGCCTTTGTTTCATAAGCATCATTCCTGCAGCCTTCATGTTTGCAGCATTGTCAGTAACCACCTGAACTATACAATCTGCCCCAACTTCTTCAATCACATCATTCAATAACCTATTAATATATCTTGCATCTTGGATGTGATCAGTTGCATCAACTGATTTGATAAACACCGTGTCCATAGATGAGTAGATTAGAAAATTCAAGAGATGACGATGTGTGATCGTCGTCCACCCATCGCACATTAGTGTGCAACCTCTTTCCTTCCATGCCCATTTGAAAGTTTCCACCCAAGCCTGCAACTCATCATACTCTTTCTCAACACATACATGCCCAATCTCATAAGGGGTGGGTGCCTTTATACCTGGACCATGTTCTGCAGCTGCATCTAACATAGTGGTGAAATAAGGAGAAGATGCCTTGTTGGGTGGAATGCCTCCATCCAAAAAAAACTTCCCAGTAGCTCTCACTAGATTATCTCTTGCTTTACCAAACTTGCCCTTTAGTGCTTTTATGATGCCTGGCTGCTTTGATGTTGGTTTTCTATAAGCAAATGGGTCAGTTGGCCCCACCACATCTGGCCTACGAGGTGCCTGTGTAGGAGGTCTTTCAACCTCCTCAATGTCTGGATCTTGACGGGGTTGTTTATGACTAAATGCCCGACGCAAACTCGCCCCCCCTGATCCGGATGAACCACCCTGCTCATATTGGCTACCTCTAGCTGCTGCTTCATATTGCATTCTTCTCCTTTCTTCATCCTCCTGAAGTGCCCTTACACTTTCCCTCCTAGCCCTTGTCATTTCCGGGTCTTCATCGTCATCATCAGAGGAACCAAAAACCTCTTCTTTGCATGCTTCAAATTCCTCGGTTCTTCTTCTTTCTTGTACTACTTTTTTTTGTGCAAGTGTCTTAGGGAGCTCCTACATTTCAGCTCTCACATTTGGTGGCACTTTCGGACATTTTATCACCTGTCCTGATACATGTGCCAAATGTTGTTTCAATCGGGTAATTCCCCCATTGAGAACCTTTTCACAATAATTACATTTTATTTTGCTTCTACTTCATACAGCTTCACCGTGACTCCATGCCGGATCTATGTCACGCACCATTGTTCCTATAAAATAAGACACTCATATAATAGTAATACTCTAACAACAATTATAGATTTAATAAAATCATTTTCAAAGTCCTAAGCCTTTGGTAGTTAATGTATCATAAATATTAAATACACTTAAACAATTATTTTTAGAAAAAATTAAAGATTTAATAAAATCATTTTCAAAGTCCTAAATATATAGATCTAGCATAAAAGTATGTAAATCAATCATTTACATGCCACACAATGATCATGAATCATTAAAAGAACATATTTATGATGAAATCCCAAAAAAATGATATATTATAATTCAAAAATTATAAAATCCGAAAATAAATTAAATAAAATAAAAATCTAAATGATGTTTATGACAATGAATAGATGTAGATCTATCATCTACACACTATTAATAAGCATTTAGTATCATAAATACTCTAACAATTAACAACAATTGTTTTTAGAAAAAATAAAAATTTAATAAAATCATTTTCAAAATCCTAAATATGTAGATCTAGCATAAAAGTATGTAAATTAATCATTTAAACATCATACAATGATCACGAATCATTAAAAGAACATATTTATGATGAAATCCCAAAAAAATGATATATTATAATTCAAAGATTAGAAAATCCGAAAATAAAATAATTAAAATAAAAATCTAAATGATGTTTATGACAATGAGTAGATGTAGATCTATTATCTACACACCATTAATAAGCATTTAGTATCACAAATATTCTAACAATTAACAACAATTGTTTTTAAAAAAAATAAAGATTTAATAAAATCAGTTTCAAAATCCTAAATATGTAGATCTAGCATAAAAATATGTAGATCAATCATTTACATACCATTATATGATCATGAATCATTAAAAGAACATATTTGTGATGAAATTTCAAAAAAATGATATATTTTTATTCAAATATTAAAAAATCCGAAAATAAAAAAATTAAAAAAAAATCCAAAATCATGTGTATGAGTAGATCTAGCAAGAAAGTATATGGATCTAACTTAGTTCAAAGTGAAGAACACAACACAAGTGACATTCTCATGATTTCTAATTTTTCATGCTTCATCTAAAAAAAAAAAAAAAACACATAAATGCATAATACCATGCTTTAAGTTGATTTTCTCTTACCTTAATAATATTTTCTTGAAGAAAATATGCAAGATGGGTAAGCAAATGAGTGGCTGCTGCTCTTAGAAGTTTGGATAGGAGAGGAGTGGGGAAGAAGATGAGAAATGGGAAAAAATTAGGGTTTTAGGGCTTTTAAGGGTTCTCGGCCGATATTTTGAAAATATCGGCCGATATATCGCCACGGCCGATATTTTCAAAATATCGGCCGATATATAGCGATTTTTTGGCGATTTTTTCCCCCGTATCGCCGCTACCGATATCTCGCTGAGATATCGGCGCGGTACCGGCCGGTACCGGTACGTATCGGCCGGTACGTACCGGTACCGGCCGAGATTTTCAACCATGGTGGTGTCCCTTCAACTCTACATCAATGCATCAAGTTTGTTGGCGACGACGGCATGATACATCGAGTCTTTGCGGACAGAAAACCCTTCAAAGGTAAAGAAGTCCACTTCGCAGACTCACAGATGTATGAAGGTGAAAAAGAAGAAGAGGAGAAGCACACAGCATCCTTTGCCGAAAATCTCCAGAAAGATAAAGGCAAAGCTCCTCAACAATCATCGGAAGAAAACAAACCATCCGGTAAATCTGAAGAGAGCATCCAAACTCCCTTCATCATCTCCCTCAAATCTTCAAAGCCTTTGGTCATCACAACTAAAGTGAAGAAGGCAAAACAAAAGCCTGGGGGCAAATTTGTTGTCTCTTTCGTGTCTATCATGCAAGACACGGACTCGGATTCAGAGCCAGAAGACGACACATCGTCAAGCCAAGCTGACACTCAGCAAGTTCAGCCTGCTCTCACTCCAATGGAGACAACTTCTGACATAGAAGATCCTACGTCAGCTTCCTTCGTTGTTCCAGCAACTTCAACAAAGGAAAAGCCGATCTTCTTCCATAGATCGGATGCTTCTTCATCAAACTCCATGCTTGAACCTTTCCAAAATAAAGGTACGCCTCAACTATCCTTATACAGTTCTGTGGCACAAGCTATTATGAAGAAAATGGGTTATGACGCTCAAAACCCAGTCGGTTTGGGAGAAGGACGCGGTATTCTCACGCCATTGGGGCCCGTCTTGACCAAAAGCCAGCTGGAAGATTGGAGACTCTACGGCTATGTAGAAAAGTCTTCACACGGGTTAGGGTATGATCCTGACACTCCCTTGAGACAGTTGACACAAAGGCTTAAAAGTCAATATACTGACCAAGCCTCAACATCTCAAGTCCATGAAGACATCGATCTCCCTGGATATCTCTTTGATGAGTCACCTGACAAAGATCCAGGAAGCTCATCCAATTGGCACGATTTCTCCGAAAATGAAGAGGAGTTGTCCGATGGCACAGACGTGTGGACTTCTGACCCAGAAGAACCCTCATCTCCAAAAGAAGTAGCCTACTTTCGACTCGGTTTCAACAGGCGATTGGGATCATCTCATAGCAAGCCTTGGGAAAATTACCGATCAAGAAGACCCGTGGAAAGGAACAAAACCTTGGTCTGGAAATGCCCTTGAAACCCCAGAAGGTTTCGTTGAGCTGGAAGCCTCCGAAAATATTGTGGAGGAACCACCTTCGAACCTTCCAACAGAAGATCCTGTTCAAAAGATAGACTTGGGAACACTAGATAACCCACGTCCTGTATTCATAAGCAAGAATATAAAGGATGATGAGTTACCCGAGTATATCGCTTTTCTTCGTGAGTTCGTTGATTGCTTTGCATGGTCTTACGCTGAAATGCCAGGCTTAGACCCCAAAATAGCAGTTCACAAACTCAATCTTCAAGAAGACATCAAGCCTGTCAAGCAAGGCCAAAGAAGATTCCGTCCAGATGTGATGGATAAAATTGAACAAGAAGTTCAAAAACTCAAAAGCGTCGGCTTCATCCGTGAGGAACAACATCCTGAATGGTTGGCCAACATTGTCCCCGTGACAAAGAAAAATGGGCAGATAAGGGTCTGTATTGATTATAGAGACCTGAATGGCGCATGCCCAAAAGATGAATTTCCGCTCCCCGTACCAAAGGTAATGATTGATAATACCTGTGGATTCGAGCGAATGACATTCATGGATGGTTTCTCTGGCTACAATCAGATAAAGATGCATCCTGAGGATGAAAAACATACATCCTTTCGAACCCCATTTGGCGTGTATTGTTACACTGTCATGCCATTTGGTCTGAAGAATGCTGGTGCCACATATCAGAGGGCTATGATGAAAATATTCCAAGATATGCAGCACAAGACGGTTGAATGTTACGTTGATGACCTCGCCGTCAAAAGCAAAAGAAAAGAAGATCATCTCGAAAACCTTCGAGAAGTCTTCCTCCGGCTTCGCAAACACAAACTGCGAATGAATCCATTGAAATGCTTCTTCGGCGTCTCGTCGGGTAAGTTCCTCGGATTCTTAGTTCGGAAAGCTGGAATAGAGCTTGACCCCATAAAAGTCAAAGCCATTCTAGAAATGCCCTCTCCAAGAACCTTGAGAGAACTCAAAGGGCTTCAAGGGAGATTGGCCTACATCAGACGGTTCATCTCCAATCTTTCGGGGAAATGTCGTCCATTCTCCCGGTTGATGAAAAAAGGTGTAAACTTTGTCTGGGATGCTGACTGTGAAGCTGCTTTCCAAGACATCAAGTCATACCTGACAAAACCTCCAGTGTTAGCTGCTCCTACCACTGGAAAACCATTCATCTTGTATACAAGAGCCCTTGATCACTCTCTGGGGGCTCTGCTTGCGCAAGAAAATGATCAAAGAAAAGAAGCTGCTCTATATTACCTCAGCCGCATGCTAGTAGGTGCAGAGCATCGCTACTCTCCAGTCGAAAAAGAATGTCTTGCAGTGATGTTCGCCGTACAAAAGCTGCGTCACTACTTGCTTTCCAACACAGTCTACCTGGTCTCGAGGGTCAACCTCTTGAAGGTCCTTGTCACAAAGGCAGGTTCTCTCAATGATCGACTGGCAAAATGGTCCATCCTTCTGTCACAATTTGATATTAGGTATGTACCACAAAAAGCAATCAAAGGGCAAGCTCTAGCGGACTTCCTCGCAGAACATCCATTGCCTAAAGATTCTCCACTCAGAGATGATCTCCCAGACGAACCAGTCTACAATGTGGAGACTTTCTCACAAAGTGCCTCCTGGGATATGTACTTTGACGGTGCAACCAGGACAAATGAAAAAAGACAGCTGATCTCGGGAGTTGGCATCCTCTTTGTTAGCCCCGACAAATACATGATTCCATACGCTTTCTCGCTACTGGAACCATGCACAAACAATGCAGCTGAATATCAAGCTCTGATCTTAGGATCTGGAACTCGCCATCGAATCCGGTATCACCATGCTGGAAGTCTTTGGAGACTCTCAACTGATCGTCAACCAGATGAATCAGAAATTTGAAGTCAGGAAGCCAGATTTGCTGCCCTACTACAACAAGGCACAATCACTTCTGCAAAAGTTTGACATCTGTCACATCACCCACATTCGTAGAGGTGAAAACATACGTGCAGATGCCCTAGCCGGACTTGCCGCATCCATGGCAATCCAGGAAGGGGAAAACATGCAAATCACAGTGTGCGAAAGGAGAATCCTTCCTCCTCTTAACACACATCAAGCAGTTGCTGAATGCCACCAAGTGGTCGGAAGTCGGATTTCAATCCTTCAAACTTCAATTGGCGACTGGAGGGATCCGTTCATTGATTACATTATGTTCGGAATCCTACCTGAAGATCCAAAAGAACGGGTAAGCATCCAAAGGCGAACCCCAAGCTTCCATTTGGATATTCCTTCATAAATCCTTTACAGGAAATCCTTCAACGGAGTACTTCTACGCTGCTTGTCACAACAAGAGGCTGAAGAAACACTCAAAGAAGTTCATGCTGGTCTTTGCGGAGCTCATCAGGCTGGACCTAAGCTCTATGATCAGATAAAAAGGTTAGGATATTACTAGCCTACCATGGTAGCTGACGCAATGCAATTTGCCAAGCGCTGCCAACAATGCCAAGTTCATGGAGATTACATTCACATGCCTCCAGAATGGCTGCATCCTACAGCGATCTCATGGCCTTTCGAAGCCTGGGGTATGGACATCATAGGTCCTATTTCTCCCCCTTCAAGCAAAGGTCATCGCTTCATCTTCGCCGCTACGGATTATTTCTCCAAGTGGTCAGAAGCATTTGCGTTTAACGAAATGAAGACCTCATCAGTCCTTCAGTTCCTACGCACCAACATCATTTGTCGTTTCGGCATACCCAAAAGATTTGTCCATGATAACGGACCACAGTTCCGAGATCATCGATTCTACAGGTTTTGCGACAAATACAAAATCCAAAGCTGTCCTTCGACTCCATACAATCCGGCAGCAAACGGGTTAGCAGAAGCTTTCAACAAGACACTCTGCAAAATCCTCAAAAAAAATGGTCTCTAATCACAAAAGAGACTGGAGCGACAAAATGTCTGAAGCTTTGTGGGCCTATCGAACCACCGTTCGAGGACCAACCCATAAGCACACCATTCTCCTTGGTCTATGGATGCGAAGCTGTCGTGCCCTTGGAAGTACAAATTCCTTCCTTGAGGGTATCCTTGCAAAATGACATGACTCAAGAAAGCAATGTCAAATTGCGACTCCATGAGCTGGACAATCTCGATGAGAGACGGCTCGAAGCTCAACAAAGCATTGAACTTTACCAAGCACGTATGGCAGGATCTTTCGATAAAAAGGTCAGGCAACGCGCCTACAAAAAGAGTGACTTGGTTCTTGCGGTAAAAAGACCAATGGTCTTCGCTCATAAGTCCAAAGGCAAATTTGAGCCAAAATGGGAGGGACCCTACGTCATCGACAAGGTTTTCTCTAACGGCGCATACGCACTACTAAACATGGAAGGTGACAGATGTATGCTGCCTATCAACGGCAAGTTCTTAAAGCGGTACTACACTTGAAGACTTACCCAACTGTGTAAGAGCAATGCCTGTACGGCCAAAACCGGTTTCTAGGTTCACGCTCGCTAAACCCACCCTTTTTTAGAATTTTCATATCAAATGTTGAAATTTCTAGAAATCTAAAACAATGCTTACTTTCATCGTTTCATTGTTAAAAAAAAAAAGAAAAAAAAATCCAAGTTTAGGAACCTTTCCCTAACTTGACCAAAATTTTCAACCCTTGAACCCAAAATTCATGGTTTGAAACAAAATCCGGATTCAGGCATTTCCACCCTAGTCCACCCTGCCTTTTACCGCCAAAGTGGTTTTAGGTCAAAACTTATGACCCTCGTGTCTTTAAACAAAAAAAAAAATGGTTTTTCAAAAACCGCGAGGAAGCGACGCTTAGTCGATACTCGCACAAATCGGAAGCAAGCGAACCACGTTCGACACTTCCAAAATCGCAGGGAAGCGACATTTCGTCGATACTTGCAAAATCCAAAATCGTGGAAACGCAACATTTCAGTTGATATCCACAACCCAAATTTCAAAGGTTCGAAAAAACCTAAAAAACTGTGGAGACGCAACATTTCAGTTGATATCCATAACCCAAAGGTTCGAGAAAACCACAAATTTCAAAAATCGTGGGGAAACGACATCAAGTCAGTACCCGCAAAACCAAAATTTTTGAAAAGCAAGGATGCGACATTCCATCGATACTTGCACCCAAATCCGCGAGGATGCGACATTCCATCGATACTCGCAACCGAATGAGCAAGGATGCGACATTCCATCGATACTTGCAAGAACATTCAGCAGGGAGGCGACTTTTAGTCGATACTTGCATTTTTTGAAAACCAAACCGGCTATAAATGCCATCAAAACAGGCTATAAATGCCACAAACCGGCTATCAATGCCACCAAAAACAAAACCGGCTATCAATGCCACAAACAAAATAAAAAAAAACTTGGATTTAAAAAAAAAAACGGCTATCAATGCCACCAAAACAAAACAGGCTATCAATGCCACCAAAAACCGGCTATAAATGCCACAAAACAAACCGGCTATCAATGCCACCAAAACTGGCTATAGATGTCACAAAAAAAAACTCGGCTATCAATGCCACAAGAAAAGCTGGCTCTCATGCCAAAATTGGCTTCCATGCCACAAACAAAAACCTGGCTTTTATGCCAAAACAATCACTTGACAAAAGATTTTCACAAAATGACAACCTTTTGATCAAATCCCATTTAGCAATTACTTTTATCACAAAAAGATTCAAGTGAGCGTAGGGATAACAAAAAAAAAAGAAGAGCATCCCATTTAGCAATTACTTTTATCACAAAAAGATTCAAGTGAGCGTAGGGATAACAAAAAAAAAAAGAAAAAAGTACCAAAAAAATACAAGTGGTACCAAAAAAAGAAAAAGAAAGAAGGATGGTTTCTGTAAAAAAAAAAATATATATACAGGAGCTCAATCAAAAATGGTCTCCAGCCAAGAGTTCAGCTCCCCAAGCAAACTTTTAGCCTCAGCCGTCAAGGATTCCAAGGCACGCTTCTTCAGGAACCTGCCATGAGATGCTGGAGTGGGCTGTACCCCTTCTTTCACACCAGGAAGCTTACCTCGAGCAGTTTGCCATTGTTCCTCCTCATCAGACTTCCTTTTGAGAACCCGTTCGGCATCTGCAACCTGGTGAATCAGAGCACTCTCCCTGTCGCGAGCCTCTATTATGGCAGTCCACTTGGCAGCGACTTGTGCCTGCAAATGCTCAAGACGTTTCCTGGCCTCATCGACCTCCCTGTCAAGGATGTTAAGGTCATGTGTCAGCCTGATGATGGCTATCTCTTCTAAGTTCCTCTTTCGGACTGCCTGCTTCTTGCTTTCTGTAGCCTCATCCAGGTCAGACTTAGCCTTATCAGCAGGGTCCAGGAACATCTCCTTGAAGAACTGGTCATCAGCCAAACTCACGGTCTCAAACCACTTGTCACCCAGTGCAATGATCCTATCAACGATCGCCCTGGCACCTGTGACATCCAGACCAGCCTCTCCAGCATCACTGAGAATCTCCTGCACATGCTGGATCATGCCAAATCGGCTTCCAAGTGCCCAGAAAAGAGAGTCTCAATCCAAGAGCTCAGAACTCGCATCACCACCTTCTTCGCAAAAAGAAGAGATGGCCCAGCTGAGGATTCGCCCAACTCCGTTGGTCGGCTACTCATATCATCATCTGTTGGAGGAGTAGCAAAAGAACTCTTTCCAGTTGAAGCTGCTCCTGCTCGGGAAGGAATCTCAGCGCGAGGAATCTCCTCAATATTGTCAGAACTGGTCCCAGGAATCTCTACCTCTGGATCAACCTCTGGCATCTCTTGCTCTGGAAGCGACGGATCCTCCTCTGCCACTTCAAAACCTGCAAAAGAAACACAAAAAGGTATGAATATGACCCTGTTTGAAAATCAATATCAGGGTTATAACTACAAAATACCTTCTTCGACGACTGGTGGAACACTTCCCTCCTCCATGAACTCATCGGAAGCATCATCAACATTTGCGTCTATCGATGGTTCAAAGTCATCGGAATCCTGTGGCAAGTCAGCTGGCAAAAAAAAAATTGTGTTAGCAAACCGAGTCACAAACAAAAAAAAAAAGGGAGCAAAAGAAGTCGTACCAATTGGAGATTCTGGATTTACTCCAGAGTCCCTCGGTTCTTCTTCAGGTGCCTCAACAGGATCCATCACCACGTCATCGGTTGGGACCTCAGGCATCACCAAGTCTTCCTCTGCTAAAAAAAAAAAAAAGCAGAAAACAAGAAGCAAATCATAACATGGGAAAAATCCCATGAAAAGAAATGGAAAGAGAAAAAGGAAGAATCATACCTTCACCGACGGTCTCTTCTTTTCGGCTTCTCTTCTCTGGAGGCTCGTCAGCATCCACTGGCACATCCTCATTGATAGTAAGAGGAACTTCCAAGTTAGGAGAGTCCTCATGCTGCCCCTTGCTGCGATGATGACTCCTCCTCCTCTTACCTCTGCGGGCTCGCTTCTTAGAGGAACCTGCCCCGCTGTCAGAGTCAGGTTTTCCACTTGACTCCTCACTGGATGGTCTGCTCTTGCCAGTAGACTCCACGGAAGCTTGCCTCTGTGCCGATTGCATCCAAGCACCAAGTTCAGCTTCCTCCTGTTCTAGCTGCTCCAAAGCCTCATCAGGTATTTCTCGAACAGCTTCAGAACCAATGACGCCCTGGTCACCGAGAAAGCTATCTTGTGCTTCTCTCCAGAAAGGAAGGCCCAAACTTCCTCTCGCCGGATGCCATCCGACTTTCCAAGGCCCTTTCCAGATGCCAGCTTCACATCAAGCTCCTTCTTGGAAAGCCCCCGATATGCCGAAAAGCTCTCCGCGAACCACTTCGCAAAGCCGGCAGTCCGGGAAGTCAGCAACACAGGATAAGAAATCATGGCTGTAGTGTCTTCAGCACTATAGAAAGCCGATGCATTTCTCCCGTCCTGTAAACCTCCAAAGCGCTTCACCATGCTTGAAGGCGCTCTAACAACGCCTTGAGAAAAGCCCAGCTGCAAAGCAAAGCGAGAGGGTACATACGGCTGGATGTCGACGAAAAGATGTCTACGGTACACCATCGTGCCGACACGTATGCTGAAAAGCCACTCTCTCTCTGCATTTGTCAAGGAATAATGCCTTCCCGACCCCGCCCTGGTAGAGTCTCGGGAGGCACCAAAATCAAAAGCCTTCTTCCGCAACTCCGGAGAAAGCTTCACTGAAGACTGCCCCATCTCGACGTCCCTGAACCGTCGGATCCTCATGCGGGCAAACAAAAGTGATTCGGACACGGCTTTGCCCTTAGCCAGTCGAATCATCAGAGGATCATCATCCTGAGCAGCACCCAGCCGATGGAAGCCAGGACAGTGGTATACATACCACGAATAAAAGATATGGGCCGAAAATACCCTATTCATGGGAAGCCCAAGCCGAACCAAAAAAGCAGCAGCCTGCAGTTCGGTACACAGGTAGGAGTAAAGAGCTGGCACCAAAGCAAGCTGCTCTCCAAACGCCATCTGACAAGCCAGAAAAAATACAATGCGGCCTGATGTGCGTTCCATCTCCTCCAGCAAAAACAGCCTCACCAAGCCAATAAGTGAGGTAAATAGCGAGATCTCTCCGCAGTGCAATGTCAGGACATATGGCGTTTGTACTTGCACAGAAATCTCTCAACTCTTCTTGCATGGCCAAGATCTTCTTTGAACTTGGATCCTGAGCTCCGGCTTCCTGGGTCACGCTATCAGAAGACTCCCTGCTATCAGAAAAGTTGGGGAATGAAGAGCTAAAACTCTTCCAACTGCTGGATCTAACTTTCAAACCCCCCTTCTCCTTCAAAAAATCATAGAAGGCGACGAGCTGAAAGTATAGAAGCCTAAACTCCTCAGACTGCCCCTCGAGGACGCTGTCAATCGGCATAAACTCCTCATAGAGTTTGCCAAGGATGGGCAATCCAGTAATGGCGCTCAGCTCCTTCAAAGAAAAACCAATCTCGCCATTCGTCACAACGAAGGTATTGGTTTGTGGGAGGAATGACTCCAGCATAGCCATGAAGGCCTCGTCGGAAAAGATCACGGTCTCCCTAAAGGCGCGGACCGCATCAAAAATCCCGGCTTCCTTCAAAACGGCGCCACCAATCAGCAGGACGCGATCAGTCCACGACTTCCACTCGGAGTCGGCATTGAAACGGCCTCGAAGTCGAAAAGGCTTGATCCAATTGCTGCCATCACCACTGAAAATACCAAGGCCCACCGGTCTCAAATCGACCGACGGATAATCAGAGCCTTGGTAGCCGCTGGATGGCATCAACAGGTCCATATCAACAGGCGACCTCTCCGTATATCCAGGAGAAACCGCCAACAAAAACCCCGGTCTTGATTACATTTGTCCTTCTCACCCAACTTGGAGGATCTTCCCTCTTAGGGCACGTGGGGGCAAGGCTCAGAATCGAGACGGTGCGATCAAACGTCGACCGGGTAGCAACAGTCTTCTTCTCACCATCTGCTGTGAAAGAAAACTGAAAACATCTCCTCTGATATGTCATGTCATCAGGGACTGCATCACCAAAGAAGAAGGTAGGCTTGGGCAAAATGCTCTGATCTTCCATCACCCATGGACGACTGCTTACCATAATCTTATAGAATTCCTCTCCCTTGAGAGCGATCAGTCGCTACCTCATCTCATCTCTGTTGAGGGAGTCGCACTCTTCCAGATTTCTCTCAACATACTGGACCTTCTCAAAAGCCTGCTGAACGGCCGGATTAGAAGATCTAGAAGATCGACGAGGTACGCTTGTAGCAGGCTCTTTACCCTTGTTCGCTCTGGAGGAACCACCTGAAAAGGATGGAAAAGAAAAAGATCAAACATCAAAATGACAGAATCTCGCTAAAAAAAAATCTGGCGAAATTTTGACATGATGACGGGGCAATTCCGAAGAAAAGGAACTATCCCGAAAGAAATAAGAAAGCTTGAAGATGGGCTCAACATCGCTGCGAGCTCCGAAACTCCAAACTTTCGAAACCTCAAAGTCTCCGCAAAATCAGGAAGGGCTCAACATTACTGCGAGCTCCAAATTCCCAAATTTGCGAAAACTTTCAGGTATGCTATCACATCATGCTACAAATTTAATTTACAAATTAAAGGCATGCATGAACATCTAGGTTTGCCAAAAAAAAAAAAAGAGAAGGGCATTATCATGATGAGCAAAAAAAAAAAAGAAAAGAAACTTTCTCAAAAAAAAAAGAGGGGAAAGAGAAAAAAAAAAAAAAAAGAAAAGAAACCTTCTCTAAAAAAAAAAAAAAAAAAAAAAGAGAAGGGAAAGAAAACAAAGAAAGAAAAGAAACTTTCTCAAAAAAAAAAGGGAGAAAGAAAACAAAAAAAAAAAAAAGGGGCTGGCCCACAGGCCACGTGGCCGTACGGCCAGATCCGTACGGATCTGTCCGTACGGCCCACAAAAGAAAAGAAAAAAATGCAAAAAAAAAAGAGGAAGAAAAAGCAAAAAGAAAACACGTGTAAAAAAAAAAAAGGGGAAAACACGTGGAAAAGAAAAAAAAAGAAGAAAAGAAAAGAAAGAAACAAAAAAAAAGAAAGAACTTTATTTTTCCTACAATGGAGTTTTCTTGAAAAAAAAAAAAAGGAGAACTTACTTGAAGCCATTGATGGAGAAGAAGAAGAAAAGTCTTGAAGATCTTGAAGAAGAAGAACTCTTGGTCTTGAAGCCCTCTTGAGATTATTGCAAAAGAAAGTAATAACAGCAAGAGATCCAACCTTCTCCTTGCTTTTATAGAGGAGAGCAAACCAAAGAAGGAAAGAAGAAAGAGGTAAGTGTTACTAATTAGTAACCTTACCAAAAGAAAGAGATTAGAAAGATTCTTTCCCAAAAGAAAGATATCTTGAGGGATTCTCTCCCAAAAAGAAATCAATGAGAGATTTTCTCCTAAAAGATATAATCTATGACGGATTCTTTCCCAAAAGAAAGATATCTTGAGATATTCTATCCCAAAATAAAGGGATCATGAGAGATTCTCTCCAAGTAAAGATATTCTTAGATATTCTCTATCCAAATGAGATATTTTTGGATATTCTTTACAAAAATGACACCATATGAGATCTAAGCCATTTCAAAAGCTTAAGGTCCCATGGGTTAGCCCATATGAGCCAGGTTTGACCACCTAGGCACACAAAAAAAAAAGAAAATTTTTTGGGCTTTTAGTCAAAGAGAAATCCCTCTTACCAAGAGCATACAAAAATGGTTCCATACCTCTTTTGAGTTGATTGGACCATACAAAAGAAAATTCCAAGCCCCATGAGCTTCCAAAAATCAAACCATCCAGCCTCATTTACCAAATTGAGCCAAAATCTTGAAATTGACATTCCACAAAAATCAAACCAAATCCTGGTCCCCTAACTTGCCACATACAGCCTGTTAGGTCACAAGACCAAAACCAAAAACCAAAATCTGATCCCCTAACTTGCCACATACAGCCTGTTAGGTCACAAGACCAAAACCAAAAACCAAAACCTGATCCCCTAACTTGCCACATACAGCTTGTTGGGTCACACGATCAAAACCAAACCCGACCCCCTAACCTGCCACATATAGCCTGTTAGGTCACAAGGTCAAAACCCAAATCCACATCCCTGATGTCATCTTCAAAACTTTGCCTCGAGATGGTACGTGATCCCTTTCACTACCATAAAATTCCCCTGGAAGCTCAAAAGGCTACAAATACCAAAAAGAAAGACTGCTCAAAGACTCTTGGTCAAGTCACAGGCTCTCCTTCGAAAATCTCTTCGAGGCACATAGACTACAAAAGTTAAGCAACTCGTCGCTGTACCTCGAGGGGGCATTTGTTGACACCAAAAATGTCACTTTGCCTCTTCAAGATCCAAAGAGCTACATGAAGTCGCAACCTGCCATAAATAGGCAATGCTGCTTCCAAAAATCAAATCTTGTCAGAATCAAACAAAAACTGCAAGATTCTTCCAGATAGCCAAAAGAGGAGTACACAAGAAGTTTCGGGCCATTTCAAAATCATTTGGCCTAACTTCGCTTCTCCGACAGCCGAAAAGGAGCTCTCGGCGGCAAAAGCTCTCCGGGACCATGCTTTCCAAGACAGAACCTATGGATCATCTTAAAATGACTCCAATAGGTTCCCTGTCAAATTTCAAGTCAATCGGACATCGATTGACCGCACATCAAACCGCGACATCTTCATCGCGACAAAAAGCAATTCTACAGGTGATAGGACCCCAAACGGCTTCAAAACTCAAACAAAAGCCTATGGTTGGTCTTATTTATTACTCAGCAGGCTTCACACCAAATTTCAGGTCATTCCGACATCGTTTGACCCAGTTTCAGCTTCTGACGGAAAATCGGCAGCTCTGCGCGACAAAGTCTTCGGCTTTCTCAGGAAATTGGAAACTTTGCAAAATAAAATGCAAGGATTCTCATCAGGTTTTCTACAAAGAAATTAGGCCAATAAATGGTCAAAATGTCAAGGAAAAGTACAGAAGAAAAAAGAATCGAAAAACAGTAAAAACGGACGCAAAACGGGACACGAAAGGGGGAAAACCCCCCAGGGTCGCAGACCCCTGCGACCCTGGGCCAGGGTCGCCGGCGACCTTGGAACCCGGGGTCGCTGGGAAAGCCCCGGAAACCCCGGTTTTCGCCGTTTTTTTCGCGATTCGAGGAGCCCAGCCTCTGGTACTTTCCAAAATTCATGCTTTTGAGACACCAAGTCCTCTGACATCCGTCCAAAACACGGGTCAATCATCAAAAGTATCAAAGACAATATTGATCGCCACCCGGTCAACCAAAAAAAGTGTGCTTTCTACCCGACCGATCGAGAAATCGACAGGACAGATGGCACCGACCCGCTGTTGGCAACAAACACCTGAAATTACATGGTCATCTGATGTCGATTTACATGAAGATCCATCGATGATCATCGACAGAAGAATTCCAAAAGACGTGGCACGGCCCGCGACTCTTCAGCTGCTCGGCGACCACTTAATGCGATTAATTGACTAGCTTTATTACAGTCATTAATCCATTTCTTTGGACGGCCCAATCAGAAGCAAGCATTCGGGAGTTACAAGTCAAGAGATTCATGGCATTTAACCCATGAAACTCCTCCCATCATGGCGATTAAAGGCGATTAAATGCCCTCAATCTCCTCCGGCCAATCAGAAGCCAAGAAAAAGGAGTTACAAAATAAAGGAATTAAATCCTGTAACTCCTCCCATTATGCGGCTTAATGACAATAAAAGCCCATAAACCCTCCTAAAAGGCTACCTAAAAGCCTATAAATAGGAGAGCTCTCCAAGAAGAAAGGACATCAGAAAGATCATCGACAGCAGACAGAAAAATCAGAAATCCAGAGAAAGGAAAAAAAGAGAAAACTCTGCGGAAGTTCTACACCGGCCACCGCAACAAGGTGACAAAAGTCCCTTGGGGGGTACCCCCCCCAAGGTCCTTGCCTTCTCCTCCTGCCTCCAATGGCTTAGATGTGGCTTTTCAGCCCGTCTACTCGGCTTTTTATTGGATATAGGACCTCCTTTTGGTCTTTGTCTTCTAAAAACCCGAGGTTATAGCCAAGCCAAGCGAGTCAATAGCATCCTCTGTTCTCATCTGCATGGATGATGGCGAAGCCCACATATGGCTTGCGACCGTCAATCTAAACGAGTCCCCCACAATCTCCTGAGAAGTTAGATCCTCCTTTTCTTGCTTTTCATTGTAGTTTGTATTTTTTTAAAAGAGACAAAAATCACAACTCTTGTCTTTTATTATTGATAAGAATTGTAAATCGGCTATAAATGCCAAAAATCGGCTATAAACGCCAAAAATCGGCTATAAATGCCAAAAAAATCGCCTTTCACGGCAAATCAAGAAAATGTCTCTTTTCTTAAATATATGTGCAATGGAAAACTTGAAAGAAGTTGATTTCCTTTTTACTTGCGAAGGTTGATCTCCGGATCACCACTTGCAATTCCAAGTAAAAAATAGAAAATCTGGCACACCCACAAAAAAAGAAATGTTGATGCACGCCCCCTTTGCCCCCCGGTTACGAAAGGGTCGGAACCAAACGGACTCCCACGTCCGCCGACCTCGGTAGGAACCCGGGCATTCCGGGAGCGCGGTCCATCACCTGTAAAGACCATTACACACTCAAAAACATTTATCTAACAAAATATTTAATTTCATAGGTTCCAAATGTAGAAAAGTGTCACAATATCCAAAATAATTTACACATAGCCTTGCAGTGATTTTAGTTTACAATAATCACATCCGTCATAACCTTACAAAATATCGTTCAAAATTCAAAAAATGAAGTATTGCATTTACGATCATCTTCAATCCTTTTCAACCCCAACAGTCCATCTCTGCAAAGTATTCATGATGTTGAACCATTCTGCAATTTCAAAAAAGAAAATTGGTTATATATGAAGGCGGCGCCAATTAAGAAACAGCAAGTAGAGTTGGAATATACAGCAAGGCATATAATTACATATACAGATTTGGAATAAAGCAAGGCATATAATCTACATCAAGGCAAGTAGAAGCTATGCATATACAGATTTGGAATAAAGGGGCTGAAGATTGCCATATAATTACAGGTAAATCAGAGATGTAATCTCTTGTCCAAGATTTCTTATTGTATTATTGGGTGAATGGCCAATGGGGCCCACCTGGGACAAGGTCGAAGGATGAAAAAGGGTCTGTATTGGGATAACAAGGCCAAAAGGAAAATCACTTGCATATTAATGAAGGAAACTAGTGGATGGTGGCAACCACATGTTAATGTAAAATGAGAGAAAAATGAGTTCAATCACATGTCTTTGCACATTAATCAGATTTGGATTGCAGAACCTGGTTATAAGAGGTTTAGATTTAACATCTAACCTCACCGGTTGGTTTATTTAGAGAATTTTATGAGGCCTGACCTTTGGATACTGTAAATTTGATCTTTGAAGAACATGTAGGTATAGATCCAAATATCTCCAGCAAGTCTTTATAAATTGAGTGAAACTTGCATGGTTAGGAAACTTTTCAGATCACCTCAAATCCATCATGTTAAATTTGGGCATGGTGGCAATTACAATCTACAGGAGCAACGTTTAAGGGAGGGTTGGAATCACTGGTAAGGCCACATTGACTTCTATATTTTCTCTTTATATGTCAGCTCTCTCTAGCCCACAACAAAAGTATAAAAAGACATGGTAAAAGGAGAGACAGTAAAGCTGCAAAGTGGCTGCAGAAAATGTAACTGAGCATTTAAGAGTGGGTTAAATCGAAATACCACGAGAAAATGATCAATTTCTCTCATAATATCACAAATAAATGCAGCTGTATACCTCAATATATGATTAAGTGAACGAATATATGATTAAGTGAACGAATGCTGCAAGGAACACTTTGGGTATCTACATGTACATAAATCATGCACATATACATACATACATACAAATGTATCTATATGATGAATATATATGACTAAGTAAACGAATTCTTTATGGACCGCTTTAAGTGTTTGGGTGGGTGGAACTGATGGATGACCATCCGATCTGCAATGCATTTTGAGCTGCAACAAAATCAAAATCACAAATATGCCCCACCTTCTCCATTACAAACCACATCAACACAAACACCAATCACCAATATAAACTTCAGGCCAAAAACAACAACAAACAGTATTCAAGCTCCAATCTTTTTTTTTTTTTTTGAGGAATGGATTCAGACTCCAATCTCCAAATCACCATACAACAAAATGGATACGCATCAGTCCTACCCTACCATAAGCTAATCCAAACAGGTCAAACTCATCCCCAAACACCAAGATCAACTCAAACACACACGCAACTCACAACAGCTTCAAAACCCCAATTTCAAGAACCCAAAAATGAGCTAAAAGATGAGGAAGAAGATGAAACAGAAAAGGAATCAAAGAAGAGAGAGATGAGAGAGAAGATAATATAAAAAAAATTTCAAACAAAAAACAAAAAGCAATAGACATAAAACTCAATATACTTTCATACCACAAATAAAGATAAAGATGAACACATTTTCATATGTAAATACATACCACAGTAAAGTTGGCCCCAATGTGCGCCATGAGAAAGTCCAACTTAGCTTCAGAAGCTGCTTTCTAGTTTTGTAACTCCTCTACCTTGTCCTCATTTTCATATAAACGCGTTGTGAGCTCTTGCGCCTGTCTCTCATACTCCTCAGCCTGTCTCTCAGCTGCCTCGGCTCTCCTCCTAAGTTCCTCAACCTCTGGATAATAGTAGGAGGAGGAGGATGACATCGGGTCCACGCCGTGACCAAGACCACCGATATAACCTGGTTTTGCACCTAAGGCTTTATTAGCAATGTCGTCCTCAGTCATGGGAGTAGAACCTTCTTCTAGGGACTCAGACTGCATCTCCAACATCTTATCCTGTAATTTTAAATAAGAGGCAATTATCATATAAAAATAATATTTTAGATGACAAACCATATTTACAGACAAGAAAGGGGAAAGAAAACTTGATCCTCACATGATTTTCTTGAGCAGAGCCACTCCAGCCTTTGCCCGGATTATAATACATCATGCGATAAAATTCAATCCTGCCGGGCTCTTGTTGTGTTTGTGCATCACGCTGTAAAATACCTTAAACTTAGTAGGCAGTTCTGTACTAAGGCCATGTTTGGTAAATCTTATATGTTTGAAATAGAAGTATTAATAGTTTGCTCCAGCTCCTTTTTTCCACTAAAAGAGAAAATTAATAAAGGTTCAAAAAAGGAAAAATAAAAATTGCAATTCCTCATTTCGGAGGTTGTTTTAGATGTAAATAAAAGTATCTAAAGGATGTTGAAATGGAGTTGCATTACATGCCATATCTTGGACTAAACCCATAAAAAAATGGGCAAGAACATGGCTCAAAGCCTCAAACCTTCATTATCAGGCAATACAACTCACTTTAGGAAAAAAAATAAAAAATAAAATTACATCCATTCCTTCAAAATATGGAAGAAAGGGATTTCCATGTTTTCGCCTTCCATTGCACCTGTTAGTGAGGCTTCAATCAGAGCCATTGCCTTCCAACTAGCCATTCTTGTTGGTCCCAACTCTTTTAACATCTCTAGCAAAGATAATTCTCCATTAAACACTTGCCCCCTTTAAGATGCGTGACTGAAATCCTAATCTCATTGGTTTTCTCCCAACACTACTAAATCCCATCGCAGAACCCTCCCTACTTCCAACCCAAAGTGAGCATATTTCCACCACACCTTCTGCAAGAGCCCCTCCTCAAGACCAATCTCAAGAATCTCATGAAAAGCACTAGAATCTTCTCTCAGATCTATTTTAAGACGCTACATAGTCCTTGGCCTCCACAATAATCTAAAATTGGACCCAAATTCATCTGGTCCAAAACCACAAATTTTGTTCCCCATCTACCCAAATTCATCATGCTCCAGTAGCAACTGCAAGTAGTATCTACTGGACTATTGGTCTCAATCACTAGCCACTAACCTGATTCAGAATCAGCCCATTGAAATATGACAAGTATCTGTAGGTTACAGAGAGTAATTGATAAGAAGTAAAACTCAAGTCCAGAGCATGATTGAAATTTCCCCATATCCAAATACGAAATAATTATTGTTCCAAAAAGTGAAATAGAGGCTCCAAAAAGAGTTGCCAAACTAAACCTAAATCGGTACAGAATAGAGGGTTCTGTCATGAAGAACAAAAAATTGTTCAAAAAATCATTATCTAAGGAGAAAGTTACACTCCTTTTACCAACAGATGGCAAAACAGTCCATAAACCAATATTAAGAAAGTTACACTCTTTTTTTTTTAATAATCAAACTATTTATAAGAGACACTCATATAAAGGAAGCATATCAATTATCAAGCTTAGTACCTGAAACTGAAAGCAAATGTGAGACTAAGAGATTTAAATGTTAACCCAGCCTGATTTATTTTCCACAAACGCAACAACAATTCACAGAGTAGATTGAGTCTCACTTTCATGCCCGTGAGATATGTTTGGGGCCTTTGGGTTCGAATTCATTGGCATGATAAGATAATCTGGAAAGGTTGGACATGATTTAGCCAAGAACATGGTCCATGTTTCCCGCTGTTTAGTATACTGTGGTGCAGTCTGAAACAACAAGTATAGATAGTCTTTATCCAATAGTAAAGGGAATCTGCAAGACTGCAACTGTGCTCTTGTGGGTTCAAAAAGGTGGTATGACAGGACACAGCCATGGGTAAACATCTTTTCATACTAGCACTATGAACAATAATATTCTCGCATCCAGATTTGATGTCTATGAGTTGATTTCACTTAGTTTCTTTCTATAATACTAACTTACTAAGGATGAGATTGTTCTCTGGGTTCTCAGGTATGACGAATTGTCTACAAAATACAGTGTAGAGTACACTGCTGGAGGTAATGTGATGACTTGTTGGATTCTGTGGAGCAATTATATATCTCCAACTTTTATATCAATATAGGTGCATTTTGACTGAAGTATGAGTTTTATGTCATTGATGTGCCCAGGTGCAACTCAAAATTCAATCAGAGTTGCGTAGGTATAGTTTTCATCATTTCCCTTGCATGTGTGTACACGTGTGCGTGGGTGGGTATCTTTTTTTTCCAAGTATGTTGAGCCTTTTCATGTAATATAAACAGTGGATGATACAAACTCCCGGAGCAACCAGTTATATTGGCTCCATCGGAAAGGATAAGTTTGGGGAGGAGATGAAGAAAAGCTCAAAACTTACAGGTGTTAATGTAAGTGTGCCGTGTTTGCTCATTTTATCGTGTTATTTTCTAATTAGATTTTCCTGCCCTGATTTAGTTATCCGATGATGATGGTCAACATCTTATGTTTCTTTTCATGTAGGTACCTTACTATGAAGATAAGTCTGCCCCAATAGGCACATGTGCTGTTTGCGTTGTGGGTGGTGAAAGGTTGGTTTCTACATGTGTGCTCTCTACTTCTCTTAAACAAGAGTTATATCTGTAGATCTTATAAGATGAAAAGCTGCTCATGTATTGATCACTGAGGTAGGCCCCTCGAAACCAGAAGAGAATTAGGGAGAGAAACTGTTTTGATTAAAATTGACTGATAAATCACAGAGTAATTTTTTGATAAATTGCATAATGCAGATATACTTTGGGTCATCTTTTCATGATGAAGAATGCTGGATCTGAAGTGTGAACCTTCCCATTTGATTGGGTGAGGGTCCAACCATGTTAAACACCATTATAGTTTAAGAAGTTTAAACAAAGCAGTGTCTTTCTTTTTCTTTTTCTTTTATCTGATCCCCTCTTGTGGAGTGTGGATCAGCTCTCCGTTGTAAGATATATGACATAAAAAAAACTTGACATAATATACATGCACTCCCTCCGTTCAAAGATAGAAAGATATGAATGCTCATGTCCATGTCAGTGCATGCGTGTGTCTACTCTGTACGAGTTGTCTAAGGAAAATGAGAGAGAGGTGCATGCGTGTGTCTCCTCTGTACGAGTTGTCTAAGGAAAATGAGAGAGAGAGAGAGAGAGAGAGAGAGAGAGAGAGAGGATGGATATTCACAATAGAATGATTGCTCTTGATTCCTGAAGAGATGTGGTAGTGTGAGTAAAGAGCTAGCTAGAAGATGACAGGGTCCATATCACTTAAATCGGTGGCCCCAAGCATCTACTGGTTTTTTTTTTTTTTTTTTTAATTCATGTTCTATTGTTTCTAGTTTATTTAATGCATAGTTTTATAGTTGGATGGTTGTTCATGGAATTCATTACTGTTGTGATTTTGTTTAACCATGTTTAAGTTGTTGGAGAATCAAGTTTGAGAACTGATTTAAATTGATAACAAGTCACAAATCCACTCAGCTGAATATCCAAAATCTTACACAAAATCGGTAAATCAGATACGGAAAATTATAAATATATATACTACCTTATCAGCTCGATGATTCAAAAACGATCTTGAACCACCACGGTGGTTAACTTTTTTCTTTGCATGAGAGGCCTTGTTGATTGTGCTAAGTTTCTGCAATATAATTTTGTTAGTTAGGAGTACAACAGAAGAGAATTAACGTTTGAATAATAGCATTTCTTTTTACCTTGAACTTGTCTGTTTCAAACCAATCACAAAGTCGATCCCAGTCCTCTTGTGTAACATTGTCATATGGCTTCCGTCTGCGCTGATCATTTGAGAGAGTCTTGTAATAAATGTGCAACCTACACTTGAACTCTTTGAGCCGCTGTCCTAAGTACTTATTGATAGACCTTTCGACATGCGGGAGATGAATGTCAATGCCAAAGCTCTTCTGCAAATAAGTTTTGCAATGCGATGTTAAGAAGAAATCGACACTATCAATAATAATCAAACTAAAGAAAAATAATTTTATTACCATAATATGTTCGTGCATCGTCTGAACTTTGGAGTTGTATTCCTTCTTCACCTTTCTCCAATTATAAAGTGACAGAGGTGCATATTTACGGCAAATTATGCCAACTTCAGAAGCAAATTGCTGACTCCAATCTCCTACAGGCTTTGAGTTCCCTGGTGGTATCTCAATCCTCAATTTCTAACCTTGCCTTGCTATATGGTTAATGAGAGTGTTGTTCTTTGCCTTGCCTCTTTTGGTAACTGATGATGTTGAAGCCGTTTTAGAAATAACAATAGCACAAATTCATAGCTCGTCAGACACTTTTTACCAATCCATCAATAATATGAAACTATTACTATGGAGAGATTACAAAGGTAAGTTTAGCCTATTGGACTTACCAGGAGTTGACCCATTAGCCGAATGTGCAGAAGAGTTGGGTACATTATCCGATTGTGTAGAAGAGTTGGGCACAGACGAAGGCACTGCACTAGAACTTGCGGATCGTCCCCCTGCCGCCATGTCTATACAAGAATGCACAATTTCAAAACATGAATATGCAATGTCTTAGTGGGAATAAACCAAAGTTCCAAGTGTACATAACTAAAATTTATTAAGAGATTGGACTGAAATCAAAAGCTGCGGAAAGAAGACTATCTTACCATGAAATGACGCACCACCCGGTTGTGTGCTTGGCTGGGGCTCCGGCTGCGTTTGAGAACTTCTAGTGGTACGTCTACCTAGAGACGCAACACCCGGTTGTGTGCTAGGCTGGGGCTCCGGCTGCGTTTGAAGACTTCTAGTGGTTCGTCTACCTGGAGACGCAACACCTGGTTGTGTGCTTGGCTGGGGCTCAGGCTGCATTTGAGAACTTCTAGTGGTTCGTCCAATGACTGGACCCATGACTGGACAAGAATCAATAAATTCACAACACAAATATGCAAGGTATGAGTTGGAATAAACCAAAGTTCCAAGTGGACATGACTAAAATTTATGAAGAGGTTGGACTGAAATCATAAGTTGCAGGAAAGAAGGCTATCTTACCATGAAATGACGCAACACCCGGTTGTGTGCTTCGCTGGGGCTCCGGCTGCATTTGAGAACTTCTAGTGCTTCTCCCATTTGGTGCCATGCCTATACAAGAATCAATAAATTTACAAGACGAATATGCAAGGTCTGAGTGGGAATAAACCAAAGTTCCAAGTGTACATAACTAAAATTTATGAAGAGATTGGAATGATATCAAAAGTCGCAAGAAAGAAGACTATCTTACCACGGAGAGACGCAACACCCGGTTGTGTATTTGGCTGGGGCTCCGGCTGTGTTTGTGAACTTCTAGTTGTTCGTCCACCTGGACCCATGACTGGACAAGAAATATATATTTGACAACATAAACTAAACAAACTCTCATTGAGCATAAATCACATTTTGAGGTGTAATGCAGACAACAATTTAATCATGTAAATACAAACATCCTAAAAAGAAATTCAATAATAAGTAACATGTTTAGGAAGGAATAACAAAGTACACAAAATATGTCATATACTAGCACTTATAGATAATTAAATCAAAAGTTACATGACCATTCAATCTATGTCAGTATCATCATCACTCGATACGGCATTCTCTTCTTCTGAACTATAATAATCTATCCATGTATCATCTTCTTCATCAATTTCATCATCATTAATGAACTGATCCTCTGTATGTACTCTACCCATATTGGTCAGTACCACATGGGCATCAACTTCAACTGGGTTCAAGTCTTCCCTATTCAGATGTAGAGGTGTAAGTTCTTCATTCTGAATATTATCATTGTTACGTTCGCCAAGAGTGTGATCATGTTCGACAATGCCAATCACAGCGACATGATCCTCCTGTTGAAATGCCTCAACACCATGCTCTACTAAAATCTCTTCCTCCTTCTCTGAAACATCATATACATTTCTTGGCTTTATTTTCTGCACAACTTGCCAACTACCACGCAATTTAGTATCGCACACATAAAAAACTTGACTTGCTTGGGAAGCAAGCACGAATCGGTCATCTTTGTACCAAGTTCGGGAGACATTAACACTAGTCACCTGGCCATCTATTTGAATACCCGTCCTTCGGTTACCAACATCATACCAATCACATTGAAAAAGATAAACTCGATTGGAATTTAAGAAGTTTAACACAATGACATCGGTTAGAACACCATAGAATTCAATCTCTTTTGACTGGTGACACCCTTGCACAGCGACACCATAGTTTTGAGTACGGAGATTTACTTCTCTGTCCTTCGTGTGAAACCTAATCCCATTAACGATGCAACCATTATATCGAATGACACGATGATCAGGCCCGCAAGCTAATGAATATAAATCATTGGTAGCTTCTGGAGAATTCTGGGATCACAATTCTTGCATCTACGAGTAAAGTGTACAAAGTCAATAGAATATACAATATAAGTAGGACAAACAAGTACTTTACTTTTGGGGTCCCTAAGAAAACTTACACGTTGTTCAAACCATTCAGCAAAATACATTTCTTGGCTCTCTTCCAAATTATTTGGACTTTCCCTTTTAAGCTCAATCAAGTGTTGTCTACATGAAGAAAATGTCAAGGATATATATAAAAAAAACATCAACTAGAAAAATATATATTGCATCTTAGTACATATAGGTGCACTCACTCAAGATATGGCAATACTTCTTCTGTATTATTCAGCACATAATAACGAGCCTTGTTGTGATCCTTTAGATTCAAGCTGATAATTTTAGAAGCTCCTAATGGTCGCACATTCTGTGAGAAAACATGCAACTTAGTAGGTTGTTTCGCCTGACCACCATCAAAATTTCACTCTTCACGGTTGAAGCGTGTTTCAATTCCTTGGAGATACATGGAAAAAAATGTCAGACATTTGTTATCAATATATGCTTCAGCAATTGAACCTTCCGGACGTGCCTTGTTACGAACGTATTGTTTCAAAGTATGCAAAAACCTGTTTAAAGGTTTATAATTATTATATACAAAATAAAGTACAACTTTAAACTTTTAAATGCATGTACATGTTACCTTTCAATGGGATACATCCATCGATATTGCACAGGTCCACCAAGAATTGCCTCTCGTGGTAAATGAACAGCTAAGTGAACCATTACATCAAAAAAAGACGGCGGAAATATTTGTTCAAATTTACAAAGTATCACGGCAATGTCTTTCTCCATATTCTCGAGCACTTCCAACCTTAAAGTCCTCGAACACAACTCTTGGAAGAAGAAACCCAGCTCAATCAATGCAATAGATACATCATTGGACAAGAAACCACGTACGGCAACTGGGAGAAGTCGCTGTAAAGTACATGGCAGTCGTGGCTTTTCAAACCTGATATTCTACCATCATTGACGTGCACACACCGATATATATTGGATGCAAAACCATCTGGAAACTTTACAGATTTCAACCATTCGTAAAATGTCTTTTTCTCGGTCAATGACATTGTATAGCACGCAGATGGTACAATAAACTTATCAAGCCCTAGGAATTAGATGTAATTCCTTTCTTATACCCAAAGCTGCCAAATCTAATCGAGCTTGCATTGAATCTTTTGTTTTACCATCAATATTCATCATAGTTCCTAAAATGCTCTCACAAATGTTCTTTTCAATATGCATCACATCAAGATTGTGACGTAGCTTCAGGGTTCGCCAATATGGTAATTCAAAAAATATACTCTTCTTTGACCAATTCAACTCAATCTGCGTACGCTTCCTTTTCTTGTTATTCGGATTCTTTCCAAAGTTCCGTTCTTCAACCAGTTCAAGTTGTGATACAACATCCTCCCCGGACAAATCCTTTGGTTTTGGCCTGTTCTCAACCATCCCATCAAATAAGTTTTTACCACGACTCCGCCAAGAATGTCGTGGTTGCAAAAAATGGCGATTGCCCATATAACATAATTTGTGACTATTCTTTAGATATATAGAAACTGTGTCTTTGTTACAACTTGGGCATGCCATTTTGCCTTTAGTGCTCCATCCGGACAAGTTAGCAAATGCAGGAAAGTCATTAATAGTCCACAATAATGCAGCGTGCAACTGAAATGTTCGCTTGGTCACAACATCATATGTCTCCATGCCGTTCTCCCACAAATATTTTAATTCATCTATCAACGGCCGTAAATACACATCAATGTCATTTCCCGGTGATTTAGGACCAGGAATAAGTAGTGACATGAAGATGAAAGGATCTTTCATAAATTTCCATGGAGGCAAGTTATACGGGATGAGCATTACTGGCCACATGCTGTAAATGGTACTCATGTCCCCAAAAGGATTGAATCCATCGCTTGCAAGACCTAGGCGGATATTGCGAGGTTCATTTGAAAACCACTCATTCTCCTTGTCGAAGTCTTCCCAGACTTTGGAATCAGCTGGGTGCCAAAATACATTCTCCTCCCGAACTCGCTTTTCTTTATGCCACCTCATATCTACAGCAGTCATCCTTGACATAAACAACCTTTGAAGTCTTGGTTTAATTGGAAAGTATCGTAAAACTTTTTGTGGTATTTTCTTAAACTTGCCTTCAACAACTTTGTACCTCGACTCCCCACATACTGGACAACTTTGAAGATTTTCATATTCCTTCCTTCCCCCAGAAAAGTGCACAATCATACTTGCACGCATGAATTGCAATATAACCAAACCCTAGTTCTCGCATTAATGTCTTCGCCTCATGATAGGACTTTGCTAGCGTCTCACCCTCAGGCAAAGCCGCTTTAATCAATTGAAGAATCATATCAAATGATTTGTTACTCCAACGATTAATTACCTTCACATGAAACAACTTCACGAGATAATCCAATTTAGAGATTTTTTTGCAACCTGGATACAAAGGTTGCTGCGATTCATTCACTAGTTTCTCAAATAGAGTAGCATTTCCTTCTCTCCTATCAAGGCCACTAAATGTTTCTGCTTCTCTGGTTGTGAAATTATCTGCATCCCCATATTGCATGTCTGGCATTGGATTATCCATACAAGTAGGTGCCGCTAAATCTTGAAGCAAGTCATGAACCCCATCAAAAACAACCCTTTCATCAGCATCAGCATCAACATCATCGCTGTCATCATCATCAGACAACACTTCATACTCTTCACCATGATGTACCCAACGAGTGTAATACTTGTCCATTCCATTGTCAAGTAAATGATCTTTTACTTCATCGACTTGCTTATAGTACCTATTATTGCAAATCCTACATAGACAGCGAATCCTACCCGCGATGTCAGTATGATTACTAGCAAGAACAATGAAGCCCTCAACACCTTCAGTATATCGAGTGCCAAACCGATTTGGCAAATCCATCCAACTCTTATCCATACTTATGTGGCATTCTATACAATTTAAATGAAAAGATATGTCAATTATACAGGCACATAGTGCAATTTCACTACATTTGGAATGATAGAAAAAATAAAATAAAATAAACAACGGTCACAAAATAGCAAATAGACTGAAAAACATGTTAGCTTTTAGAATGAAGATATACCTCGGGAAGACTCTAGAAAAGATGCTACACTCTACAAAAACTGGAAATTCAGTCACCAAACTTTATAATAGCTTAAAAGAGGCCCCTAAAGGGACTTCGAGGAAAAAAAATCCCCCCCCCCCAAAGGCACTAGGGTAGGTAGCAGCCCCCAAACTTTATAATAGAAAATTTACAAAGGGAACCACAACAAATGGGCATCCTTCATCTGTCGCCTCACAAGGAACTATGGTATGCAATACCCATGCAGTATGATATGCAATACCCATATTCAAACATAACAACACTTTTATAATTATAAATAGGAAAAGAAAACATGCAAAACCATTAATTTGTACAGCAAAACAAATCAGCATTTGTATAAGATTAAGACAAACTGAAAGCAAATAGTAAGAATGAGTCATGATATTCTTATAATAAAATTAAATGCAAGTCATTATTCCTTATCATGTCTACATCACAGTGTAACATAACAATCAAACAAACACAATGAAAAGCTTCAACATGCCCATATACAAAAAACTCAAATGTGAAAAGTCATGTAGAACATAGAACTTCATTGAAACAATGTGCATGCTCAACGACCTTCGTCCCAACCCACTTACAACTACACTTACAACTATCTCACGAAGCCTATTTTAAATGGTCATGATCCACCCGGGCCCACTAAATCACAAATAAATTATGATGCCACTCTTCTCTTTGTCCCATTTCCAATGAAAGTAAAAAAAATAAAAATAAAAAGATGGAAAGAAAAAAAATATAAAAGAATTCATAATGATAATGTAAAAACCCATGATTCAGTACCTTTTAGATGGAAATAATCGGCAACTAAGGAAGAATCACAAAATCCTACCATGTAAAAGAACACATGCATCTTCGACAGAGGAATAAGAGAACAAAGATGAGAAGGAGAGTAAATAACTTTTTAATAAAAAAAGAGAAAAATAAACAAGGTCATACTAATGGTGTGTGGAGAGTAGGGTCTTGGTCTATGTCTATAGAGAGGAGAGGTTCATGAAAAACATTATTAATTTCAACCAAGCAATTAAAAACCATTTAACCATGAATAAAATCAACCCTAGAATCAGCTAGAAAAATATGATCCTATCACAGATTACTTCAATCACACACACATGTTAATTTAGGAACATCAACCCATTTCATTCCAAGACAATATTTTATTACTGAAATAAGAAATTAGAGTTATACTAGTTGTTTGTAAGACAATATAAACATTCATTTGCAACTAACTATTAAAATAACCCGTATAGGTGTGGATGCATGATTGAGTAAATACTTCACATCCGTATCCACTCAATTGCATCCCAGCCAGACTCAAATGGCAGGCAAAAGACGGAAGAAAAGAAAGGAGGCAAACAAAACAAACACAAAAAAGAAAGATAAAGTAAAACACACCTATCCAAAAGTCCATGCCCCTTAACACCTCACATACTCCCCACCATCTTCTTGTAAATTGCAGTTGCAGGTACGTTGAGAAATCATTCTTCAATTCAACTGAACTCTTTACTCTCCTATTTCAATTTTCATTTAGTAGGCCCCAACCAAATACTATTCCTATGGTCAATGATGATCCTTAAAAATGAATATATATGAGAGAGACTATTGGGTCTATTGAGTATTAATAGATTCTTGACTTTGGTTTTGTTTTGATATTTGATTTGAGAGGTCTACTTCTCCGCCCTCCCTATTTAAGTTTTAAAACCATGTTCTCACTAATCATATTACTTTTTTTATGGGTTCTTTATCTAAAAATTACATCATACAAAATCTTTAGAGATGATTCTCCTAGATTCCTACTCTTCCAAATACAGATGCAATGGAGAATCACCCACCCAAATGTGGGACTCATCCTATCAAATCGTTGAGGTGGTCCAAATGGACACCCCTCCCCACTTCCCCCCACCCTATAGTCATATGAATGCAAGGAAAGGAAATCAGACTACTCTAGATTTCCCTTCATCTACACACAACTCAAAGTTGAAACCGCCCCACTGTGCTCGCACCCATTTACAAACAAAGGGGAAAAAATAACGAGAAAGACATGAGTTTAACCCAAATTTTCTCTCCCATTGACTGAAGTAATTACCATTAACATATCATAAATCATAAAATGAAACAATAAAAAAAAAGCCACCACATGGAACGAGTAATCAAAAGAAGATGAAGAGAAAGAACCCTTCTTTTGGAGTAAAATCACTCCCCAGTCTTTTAATAACTCAAATACTCTTTTCCTCTTTATTCACTTGCCACTTACCCAACAGTCATAAGTTCCATTAAGTGTTGGTGATGAGGATGATTGATATATTAGTTGTAAAAATTTTAAATGTGAAGATTTTACTTGATCGGTAATGATATATTATATTAGACCAAACAGAAAAGAATACAAAAGGATAAAGAAGAAACCAACAAGAAAATAGGCATAGGTATTTGTAATTGTAAAAATGTTAAAAAGTGTCAAAATCCTATAGTGATGAAAAGTTTGTTTGTAATTGTAAAAGGGTAAGTGTGAATATCCTTTTAGAAGGGATGGCATGTTTCATGCTATCTGGTGACTACTTTGAGCTTATGAACAAATGAATTGACATATATGAATTTTAAACAATCTCTATTCTGGCACACTCAACTTGTTACTTTGAGCATTAGTAATTAGTAATACAAACAAATGAACAGGTTACAATGTTAGAGAAGTCGCAGAAAGTGCCTACTCCCACTCTTTCAAGGATGGAAATAGGTTATTGCCAAAAAGGCCTCACCTTATGTCAAGACAAGGGGATCTTTAATCTCCAGGTTGAAGCCTTGAAGGAGACGCCTGGATCTTCATCGCTTCCATCCAGAAGGCCTCATCCCTGGATACTTGAGGAAAGCAATGGCTCTCCTGTCAAGAATTGAAATATGGTTGATCAAATACTGGGACACTAAGCCAATTGGGTGGCAGATTTTTATCCAAGCTAAACTATCCTATCTCCAGCACTTTCCATCATCACCTGCCCCTGGTGGTCCAAGATCCAATGGGTTCCCAAAGCATAGCTGCATTAGGGCCACTATCATCAGACCACTGCGCCAATGTTGCTTTGGTCATTTATAGTTGTGTAACTTGCTTCTAACGTACTCCCTTTCTAGCCTAGTCCCTGGTTAACCTCTGGAGGAAAGTGATCTCTCCTGTACAATAATTGAAATATGGTTTATCAAATACTGGAGCGTTCAGCCAATGGGGTGGCAGATTTCTTATCTAGGTTAGACTATCCTATCTTAACGACTTTCCTTACCGCTCTCAACTCACCCAAGGGCTCCACACCCCACCTGAGCACCCCAAAACCAAAAATTATGAGCACCTAAGGGAAAACCCAAAACCTACCCCAGTCCCTGCATACAGACCCAATCGGCCTACCCCATTGCCAATCCACAATCCCCAAGACCTAATTGAAAGCCACCATCTTGAAACCTATCCATCCCAATCGTAAAAAAATAAAACCGAGCCCCTACCAATATCAAATACATAATCAAATACAAAGCAGAATGTCAAACTTCTCCATATCTCATACAATGCATATTCAAACTAAAGAAAACACCTTCAGCCAAGAAATCACACACAATGGCTTCACGAAAGACTTGATAGAATACGAATCAAATATTAAAAAAATAAATCAAAATCCAGCACTAATTTCTGCCTTCAGCTATCGATCAGCTACTAAATACTAGTATCAAAGTATCTACAAATCCTCACTGAGAACAAAACAATCTTTGAAACAAAAGAGACAATCAAATGAAAACTAACAAGCAGGGTACAAAAGGACAATAAGTTCAAATGAAAAAAACACCAAAACCAGAAAATGTAACAGTGAATGTAACAACCATAAAAAAAAATTGGAGAAGAAATGCAAAAAAGGGGCAGGGTAGCTAGCTGGGGTGACACAAATATGGGGCTGGGTTTTGGGTGCTCTACCGGTAGAAATGAGAGAGAGAGAGAGAGAGAGAGAGAGAGAGAGAGAGAGAGAGAGAGAGAGATAACTATAGAAAAAGAGGTTATGGTTTTGGTGAAAGAGAAATGAGAGTGGGAGCTGGTAATGAAATTGGGAGAGAACGAAAGAGGGAGGAGCTCTGCTTCCTTCAGAAGGGTTTGGAGCTCTGCTTCCTTCACCATCGTTCTGCCCCAACCCCAAAACCCTGGACCAAATCAAATACCCGGTCGATTCTTAGTCGACTGTCCCAGAACCCAAAAAAAAAAAAAACAAAGAGAACGAGGAGGAGGAGACGATGGGAAATATTGAGATAGAAGGCATACCTGGATCTGCTCTCGTTGCCGGAAGGGGTGGTCTGAGAATTGCCTTCACATGAGATGCCAGCGAGCGAGACACAGAGAAAAATTAGGGCAGTAACTAACGGGCTCGAAATGAAAGTGTTAAGTGGAGGTATTTAGGGCAGTGACAAATGGGCTCGCGCGGGAGAGGAAAACTAGCGCGCGCGGGAGAGGAAAAGTAGCGCCACCGACGGATTACAATAAGACTTTCAATTAAAAAATATTTTTGATAAACATTAAGTTCGATAAAATTATTAGCAATGCTTACAAGCATTGTTGATAATGGCCTGAATACATCCTACCAAAACTGAGTTGCACGTCGTAAAAAGACTCATTTGTTGTAGTGCCTGCTCGAACACCCGACTTATCAGGCTCTGATACCAATTGTAGGATCTTACACCCCATTGAGCCACCACTTATCCTAAAACCAATTGGTGATAAGAAATGACACAATAATAGTTTTATGGTGAGGGCTGTTAGGAATTTTGTGTATTGCAATTTGATGGATGCATTATTGGTTTAGCATCTCATGAATTTTCACACATACATTGAGTTAAATATCTTGAAATCTGGTTTTCTACATGCATGGTTTTTAAATATTGTAAATCTTATAGTTTGTGCATGTTTTGGTTTTAAACATTGGATGCATTTGTTTTTGAAAAGAATTTTTTTTACAAATCAAGCTAGCCTTTGTTTTAAAGTTTCAAATTATATTTGGCTTTTTATGTTTCATGATTTTAAAAGCACTTAGATGATTTAAAATTATGTTTCCAAGCTTGGTTTAATTGCCCAAAAATCCCCTCTAATTTGGATTAGTGCTAGTAGTTATATCTTTTTAACTCCATTTTAGAGTGATTGAGTTAATACTTTTATCCTTGAATCTCAATTGATATTTTTATTTATTTCAATTGATATCCATGATAGTTTATCTCCTTTTGACCTTGCTATTTAATTATCCTATAGCTTATATGTCAATTGGTATCTTTATATTGGTAATTTGATCAATTTGAACTTTATAGTAAATTATCATTATTAATTGGTATCTAATTCTTCTCTTGAAGTTAACCCTTAATTGGTTAAACCATCTTCTTCTTGCACCTATTAGTTAAATCGTTGTCAAAAGTTTGACAAAAGAAGAGTATGAATTCAGGGGGAGTAAACCTTCTAAGGAAGCATTAGAGTTGATAAAATTTACCCTTATATTGGCTCTGTACCCTTATAACCTATCTACCAATGGATGATGCCCCGTTATATATTTCATTTTCGATTACTTTTGTTAACAGGTGCTACTAAAGGTATTTTCCTTATTTCATGTGTGTAGGTACCCCTCTTCATTTGATACCTTTGCAATTTAATGGCAAAGGGGGAGAAAGTTCTCAAGTTTAATGGCAAAGCGGGAGAAAAAATTAAGGGGGAGAAAGAGTTTTCAAGCTACCCAAGGGGAGAGAATGCATGGTCATAGGGGGAGAAGATGATAGAAGAAAAAGCTTGGGAGCTAAAGAAGATGCTTGGTCTAAAGAAAGGAAGATGAAGAGAAAGCTTGAAGATTGATCAAGCTCCAAACATCAAAAAGAATGAAGCTAGAGCCCAAGCTAAAGTGAAGAAGCATCCAAGAAGATTTCAAGGATTGTCCAGCCAAGGAGGAGCTGAAGACTATGTGTGAAGTTTTAGTGTTGAACAAAGTTTGCCAACATATAGAAGGTTTGCCATCAAATTGCAAAGGGGGAGATTGTTAGGAATTTTGTGTATTGCAATTTGATGGATGCATTATCAGTTTAGCATCTCATGAATTTTCACACATGCATTGAGTTAAATATCTTGAAATCTGGTTTTCTACATGCATGGTTTTTAAATATTGTTAATCTTATAATTTGTGCATGTTTTGGTTTTAACCATTGGATGCATTTGTTTTTGAAAAGAATTTTTTTTACAAATCAAGCTAGCCTTTGTTTTAAAGTTTCAAATTATATTTGGCTTTTTATGTTTCATGATTTTAAAAGCATTTAGATGATTTAAAATTATGTTTCCAAGCTTGGTTTAATTGTCCAAAAATCCCCTCAAGAAAATACTTTCAAATATGTAAAGTTGGGGTTTTTTGTCTAAGGCTGTCGGTCAACCGACGTCAAGCTGTCGGTCAACCGACAGTGGAACCGAGGCAAACCGAGACCACTGTCAGTTCCATTTCCAGAAAGCTACAAATTTTAGATTTTCTTTGTCGGTCCCTTCGTCGGTTCATGTCGGTTCAGGTGTCGGTTCATGTCGGTTAACAGACAGATGTATAACGGTCAGAAAACTTTTGAAAACATGACTATTGCTTAGTGACCGTTGAGGTGTCGGTACCGATAGGTAGCCGTTGGCAGCTTTTTTCTATAAAAGCAAGCTCATTCCTTTGGCCAAAGTTGATGATTTTTAAGCCATTCTTGAAGAGCTTTGAGGCCAAAGAAAGGGGAAGAGCTAAGGAAGGCTAATGGTCATTTAGGAAAGCTAAAGCTTGGATTAATGAAGTTAAACCACCAAGTAAGCTTTGCCTTTTATTAATCATATGTTTTATGCTTTGTCTAAATTACTGGTAAATGATTTTTAGCATATAAACTATGATGTGTTAAATCCATTACCTTCATTCAATCTTTGTTTTAGATTGTGATGGATTTGTCACTTTGATTCAAACCAAGTTTTGTATTAAAACTTTATAAATCATGTTTTGTTAAAACCTTTGATTTCTTACATAACATGTTTTGATTTCCTTGGTTGAATCATATTTGTTGTTTTCATTCATTTGATCATTAGTTAAACCTTTTTAAAAACAACATTGAACTTCAATTAAATCTTTTATGTGCTTTAAACTTTTAAATGCATTAAGAAAATATTGATTGAGCTTTAACTTTAAACTTGATTGAAGTTTTCACACTATAGGTTGTTGTTTAGCCTAGAAAAAGTAACATTGTAAGGTTATTGCTTATCCTTGGAAAGCCGGTAGTGGATGTACTTATTCACCCCCCTTCTAGGGTTAGGATCTATTGGACTTTCAAGGGCAAGGGCTCGACTTCAAGGGCGAGGGCTCGACTACAATTATGACTTCTCAGGAGCAAGGGTAGACGTTGACCTCAACACTTTCCTCCCTCAACGGCACACCCACCGCGACTCCTGTTGCGAACTCGCAAAACGTGTGTCCCGTGACTCGAACACCTGACCTACCAGGCTCTGATACCAATTGTAGGATCTTACACCCCATTGAGCTACCACTTATCCTAAAACCAATTGGTGATAAGAAATGACACAACAATAGTTTTATGGTGAGGGCGATGGCTCGACTACAATTATGACCGCTTAGGAGCGAGGGTGGACATTGATCTCAACAATCCTTCCCTCAATGGCACACCCGTCGCGACTCCTGCTGCAAGCTCGCAAAACGCGTGTCTCGTGACCCGAACACCCAACCTACTAGGCTCTGATACCACTTGTAGGATCTTACACCCCATTGAGCTACCACTTATCCTAAAATCAATTAGCGATAGGAAACGGCACAACAATAATTTTATGGTGAGGGCGAGGGCTCGACCACAATTTTGACCGCTCAGGAGCGAGGGTAGACATTGACCTAACATGTTTCATTAAAAATCTAGACAAAAAACACACCTAAAACATCTCTACTACTTACAAATGGATCCTCTGTTGACTACCTCTGTAACTCTCCCGAAAGTTATACATGGGCAACCACGTCAAGCAACGTATAAAACACAAGCCCGAATGATCAAAGACTGAACATCACTCCAACAAATTACATGGTAAGCGGAAGAGAAAGAAGAAATGGTCCAATGGAGATACAAATTCCAACATCATCGCAGCAGTCGCATAGGCCTGTACGTGGACCAAGGACCCCCAAATTGGGATTGGACGTTTAGTGTTGCAGCAGGATATGCATCCTTCTGGTATTGGTTTTGGTTTTCTTCTAAGGAGTACATGGTCCTTTAACAGGAGGGTGTGTCTGGGACCTTTGGGTGTTGGATCTCTGTAACAAGAGAGAAGAAGAAATAAAAGTAAACATAGGTGCTCGATCTTTATATGTGGAGAGAATGTATGGGCCATGTCTAAGGTGTTCGTCTTGGTCTTTGTTGAAGCTCATGGAGATGGAGTAATAATTGATGCTGGTGACGAAGCTACGACTGTTTCAACATGTGGCATGTTGTGTAAGGAAATTACTTTTAGGTCTTTTACTTAGACCACAACTCATTACTTTTTTAAATTGTGGTCATTATAGGAATCCCGTTTTCATAGGATACATGCTATCTTTTACTCAAATATGGTTTCCTAAAGAGATATATTCCATAACAAACTCTACCTTGATGGATGGTTGAGATTAAAACTAATGGAGTCCTAATTGCAAATTCGGTCCTCTCTCCACCTATAAAATAGAGTCTTTCCTCCATCACAAAGACTCATTCACGAAATTCAACACATTAAAGTTTATAGGCAAGGAGAGAGAAACTGAAGTTATTCCCTAAACTCTTCTTGGGCGGATCTCAACATCAACCAACAACAGCATCAGACAGTAGGATCGGAAAGCTCTCTGCATCAGGATGTCTGGAGGTAATCTTTAATCCATCTAAGATTAAATCCTACATGTGATAATCATGATGTTCTCGATCTTAGGGTTCATGTTAATAATAGACTAACATGTGGTATCAGAGCATGGTTATTGGAGAACACATGATCGTCCATTAATTAGGATAACTATGCATTGTCATAATCGGTGACAAATAAAGGAAGGGTGTTGGGATTCAGAAATCATCAAGACCTATAGTTGGGTTGGGCCTCTATCAAGGAGTCATAGGAGGTTCGGTTTGATGATGACGGCCCCACGGTCTTTGATTTCATCGCTCTTCAATCCATTCATGCTGACCGAGTGCGTGAGTGGCCCTTGACCAGTAAGAATTCATATTCCGCGTGGACCCTTTCCTCTAATTCATTATTCACCACTTTGCCACCAATTCACGCTCCAAACAACAGAATCCTAGTTTTTTTTTCATGGTGGGTTGGTACGAATTGGTGGCTTTGCAGTCGTCACTACATGGAAGTGTAGAAAATCTTGCGTAGATCGTAGACAATGAGCCCACGGATATGACTGACTGACGAACCCTATAAATCTAGAGTTCCAGACAAAAAAAAAAAAAAAACTCCGAGGCTGCCGCCTCGGACCCGGCCTTTATGTTCGCAGCCCCAAAGAGCCGGAGGACTGCCCTCCGGGGCTCGACCATCTTTATCAGTATTTTTCATATAACGAATGATCTCTCATGTATGCATAGAATATATAATGTCATCTATTCATATTAAGCTAATTCTGATCACCAAAGTTCTATGCTTAAGGTTAGGTCTCACCACAGTGACCCTAACAATTAAATACTGAGATTTGGCCTTAATAGTACCATCATAATGTTTACTTTTCCCATTGTTCAAGCGCATGAAGAATTTAGTCGCCCACAGGCGGATTATATTCATACGTTTGAATAATAATTAAGGAGTGTTTGTTCATACATGGACCAATATCTTACTCGTTCTAATTAAAAGTAACATCACTCATTTACACCACCTTGAATATGATGACCTTAGATGGTATAATGTGTAGAAATTATAGTGACTACCCACAGGAGCACCTAAATTCTTTTTTTTGTCATATATATTCATATATTATGCCTGTGTTGTCTTATTTTAATTAAAGCCTTACTGTTATATCTCTATTGCAGTTATTGTACCCACTAATCTGAATTCGCATGCTACCTCTGTCACTAAGCTCAATGGAACCAACTTCTCCGAATGGAAAGAGCAAGTTGAGTTCACATTGGGGGTACTTGAACTAGATATGGCTCTTCGTAAAGATAAGCCAGCTTCACTCACTGCAACAAGTAACGTTGAGGAAAAGACCCTCTTTAATGCTTGGGAGAGGTCTGACAGACTAAGCACTATGTTTTTGCGAATGACTATTGATATCAACATCAAAACATCTCTTCCTACACCTGAGAATGCTCAGGACTATATGGAAGCCATTGAAGATAGGTTTAAGACTGCAGACAAATCCTTTGCTGGGAAACTAATGGCAGATCTTACAACCATGAAGTTTGATGGCACTCGCTCAATGCATGAGCATGTCATTGAGATGACCAACCTTGCTGCTAAACTAAAGAATTTGGGACTATCCGTGAATAAGGCTTTTCTCGTCCAATTTATCCTAAACAGTTTACCTCCTCAGTACGGGCCTTTCCAAATTCACTACAATACTATTACGGAAAAGTGGACAGTGAATGAATTGGCTAACAAACTGGTTCAAGAGGAGGCCAGGCCGAATCAACAAGGTATTAAAGTAGCTCATCTCGTTCAAGGAGCTGGAAATAAAGTTGGGAGAAAGCAGGCCAGAAAATGGCACCACCCAAATCTAATGAGGCTAGTCAGAACCCCAAGAAGAAAAATAAGGAAAACGTATGCAAATCTTGCAAGAAACTTGGACATTTTCAGGCAGACTGCATTAAACGTAAAGAATGGTTTGAAAAGAAAGGTAACCCTATGGGTTTCGTAAGTTATTTCGAATCAAATCTTACTTATGTTTCTTCTGATACTTGGTGGATTGACACTGGTGCTAATGTTCATGTTTCCAATTCAATGCAGGGATTCCTTACGATCCAAACCATAAACCCAAGTGAGAACTTCCTTTTTTTGGGCAACAAAGACAAAGCTCCAGGAAGCTATTGGCACTTTTCGTCTTATTTTAGATAGCGGTTATCAGTTAGACTTATGTCAAACTCTTTATGTTCCGTCTATTTCCCGTAATTTGGTTTCTGTAAGCGCACTTGATAAAGATGGTTACTCGTTTGAATTAGGAAATGGTAATTTCAGTTTACTTAAAAATTCTAGTCGTATTGGTTCTGGAATTTTATTTGATGGGCTATACAAGTTTCATCTTAATAGTCAAGTTACTGAAATCCATCTTACCCTGCATTCTAAGGAAACCAAACGAAAGTCATCTAAAAATGACTCTTATTTCTTGTGGCATAAAAGACTGGGTCACATATCCAGTGAAAGAATCAAATGATTAGTAAAAGATGGTGTCCTTCCGGATCTAGATTTTACTAATATTATGGTATGTGTGGATTGTATTAAAGGCAAATCAACAAAACACACAAAGAAAGGAGCCACAAGAAGTACTCAGCTTCTTGAAATAATTCATACAGACATTTGCGGACCCTTTGATGTTCCAACCTTTGGGGAGAAAAGTACTTCATTACCTTTATTGATGATTACTCACGTTACTGTTATTTATACTTGTTGCATGACAAATCTCAGTCTGTGAATGCTGTACAAGTGTTCATTACTGAAGTCGAAAGGTAACTAGATAGAAAAGTGAAAATCATAAGGTCAGATGGAGGTGGTGAATTTTATCGTAGGTATGACGAAACAGGACAACATCCTGGACCTTTTGCAAAACTTCTCCAAAAGCTTGGAATTGTTGCCCAATGCACAACGCCTGGTTCTCCATGGCAGAATGGTGTAGCTGAAAGGCGAAATCGTACATATATGGAAATGGTTAGATCCATGATGAGTCATGCTAACTTACCTATATCCTTGTGGATGGATGCTCTACACACAGCTGTTTATATCTTGAACAGGGTTCCCAGTAAGGCAGTTCCAAAAACACCCTTTGAACTGTGGAAAGGATGGAAACCTAGTTTAAGACATCTCCAAATTTGGGGTTGTCCAGCTGAGGCTAGAGTCTACAATCCACATGAAAAGGAATTGAACCTTAAAATGATCAGTGGTTACTTTATAGGTTACCCAGAAAAGTCCAAAGGATTTCGGATTTACTGCCCTAACCATAGTACGAGAATTGTTGAAACTGGTAATGTTAGATTCTTTGAGAATGACGAAATCAGTGGGAGTAATAAACCTCAAAATGTGATCATTCAGGAAATCAGGGTACCTATCCCTTTACCCTCTATTCCGAAAGATGTTGGTAATCCTCCCGTTGTTGAACCATTTAACAATGAGGAAAATCCAATTAATGATCAACAACTCCATCATGAGATTGTCGCCAATGAACATATGGATGAAGCACCAGAGGAACCAGCATTAAGAAGATCTCAAAGACAAAGGAGATCAGCTATTTCAGATGATTAATTACATGCTTTACCAAGTAGAATCTGAAGAAGGGACAATTAAAGACCCGGTTTCTTATTCACAAGCCATTAAGGATGTTAATTCTAGTAAATGGATTGATACCATGACAGATGAATTGAAATCTATGGAAGAAAATCAAGTATGGGAAGTTGTTCAATTGCCTCCAGGACACAAACCAGTTGGCTGTAAATGGGTCTTCAAGACCAAACGTGATTGCAAAGGCAATATTGAACGACATAAAGCCAGACTTGTTGCCAAAGGTTTTAATCAGAAAGAAGGCATTGATTATACTGAGACATTCTCCCCTGTGTCCTGGAAGGATTCTCTTAGAATTATCATGGCATTAGTAGCTCACTATGACCTCGCATTACATCAAATGGATGTGAAAACTGCCTTTCTTAATGGAGACCTAGAAGAAGAAGTTTACATGCATCAACCTGAAGGCTTCATAATTGAAGGTCAGGAAGACATGGTCTGCAAACTTAAAAAATCAATGTATGGGCTGAAACAAGTTTCGAGGCAATGGTACCTAAAGTTTCATGAAATCATTACTGCCTTCGATTTCACAGAAAACATGGTTGACCCTTGCATATACCTCAAGATCAGTGGGAGTAAGTTCATATTTTTGGTTCTGTATGTTGATGACATATTACTGGTGTCACACCCCGAAACCGGGCCCTGCAGTGATTCGATCTCGGAATGCGAAATTTTGGAATAAATTAAAACTTTTGTTGTATTTCCCAAGATCCACGTGAATGAGGATAATAAAATTCCATCACGATCAAAATATATTTTCACGGAAGCTAATCATGGCGTTGCGACCCGGAGTCCGTGGCCATCGGATTCCGTGTCGCACTTGACCAATATCATAAAGCCATCATATGAGCAGACTGGTATAGATCATAAATCATAAAATACTGAGCTGGTAGTAACAGGACTATTTATTTCCCACATATTCAAATTACAATCAACAAGTGTCTTAATTACAAAGCCATACAAAAATATTCAACTAAATAGAAATACTACCCCCAATATTTAGATACGAACTCCGGTGCCAAACTTGACATCTAGATGATATCATGGGCAGCCTCTCGCGTCAGACCGGCTGCTCCACTGCCTCCTCCGATTAAACACCTAAAAACAGAATGAGAGGAATCTGGCACCAAACAAACAGGGTCAGACACGACGGTTTGGTAAGCAAATAAACAGGTAATATGGAAATGGGCATTCATAAAACCTTATGAGATCATTGTAAATCCATTTAAAGAGTCTAAACAATAATAGCAATAAATCATGATAAAACGATCGAAAGACTGAACATAAATATCAAAGCAAATAAATGAACAGTCTCTGGAGCATAAATATCTCGAAAAGATAACAGCCTACGTAAAACATTTAATAATTGGAAAATACATTTAAAATCTTGAATAATAGAGACAATACGATAAAAGATCAATTTCATAAACATTACCAAATTCAAAGAATATAATGAGTATAAAACAAACAAGAATCATAAAACAAAATAACAAACGGATAAAACATTGGCAACCACACATAGCTATATTCTCCTATTACCGAAGTAACAAGAGCAGACAGATTCGTAGCCACTACACGTGGGACCGAAAACTGAATCAGAACCGTAGCCACATACAAGTGGGACCGGCAGATAAAAACCGTTGCCATGGTCGATACAGATAGAATCCAAGCTGCAGCTGGGAGACAAATTAAAGATCCCAAGCCGGGTGATCAGCCCGACAAGTTGACCTAAGCCTAGTGGTGCCTTTAGTTTTTAAATCCTGAACCAATACAAATCAAAATACTAGTCCCTTTGGCTCATGGGCTCGCACTACAAAGCTTTGGCCCCATCTCGCCTCGAGGTTTTATTCTCAAAATACTAGTCCCTTTGGCTCATGGGCTCGCACTACAAAGCTCTGGCCCCATCTTGCCTCGAGGTTTTATTTTCAAAATAATAGTCCTATCGATGTATTTCCGAATGTAGCGAACCACTCAAATCTCCTTCCGAATCGATTCGGAGAAAACATACAAATTTCCATGGTAAACCACTCAAATACACATCAAAGTAATTTGTATAAAATCATGCGATCAATCCTTTCAAACATGGAAAAACACATGATTTTATAACAAATCACTGATGCTATTCAAATTAATTTACCGAGGAATACAAATACATTCTCTGACTTGAAATGGAGTGGAATAGTGTAGAATGACTTAATGACTTACCAAGGAACCATCTCAATACACACTTAACCTTTAAACATTGATTAATAAAAAAATATGTTTGATGCCAATGAAAATCCACAACATTTAAAATGATAAAGTGAGCATTGAGACTTGAAAGATTCCCGGGTAATTTCACATATACTCATTCTCCCATTGTTCTCATTCCATTTCACAATTTTCCAAGTATCACAATTTACCCAAAACTTTCATGGGCTTTCATACATCATTAGAGGCTAAATGGGCCTCAAACAAATGGAGGGAGATGGGATGGAAAAGACCCTGAAACAAGTGGAAAACAACCCAAGCAAATGGGCTGAAAACAGCCCACAATTCCGGCCTTAAAAGGCCCTAAACTGGGCCCAGGTCCGCTCGAACGGAGCCCATCCAGAGGCTAGTCCGCTCAAACGGCCCATCGGCTCACTCGAACGGCCCAGCTGCTGCCTGGGTCCGTTTTGTGCAGAGTTTCTGCACTATTTCCTGCCTTCTTTTAAATTCTTTTCCCTTTTTCCTCCCTATGAAAATCCGAACTTCTCTTCTTATTATCAGGACTCCAATTAACCACCAACCATCACAAAGCATTCCAAAATATAATTTCAGAACTTAAACAAAAGTAACCATAGTAATCAATTACTTAATTAATTTCCATCATTTTAAACCATAGTAGAAATAACACTAATTCTAATTTGCTAAACACAGCCCACATAGACTGAGTATGAAATAACACTAATCTTGCTGAAATCTGAATGTTAATTAAACACTAAACCATGCTGAAATTTGTTGCTGAAATCTGAATATTAATCAAACACTAAACCATGCTGAAATTTGTTGCTGAAATGTGAATATTAATCAAACACTAAACCATGCTGAAATCTGAAGATAGCTTAATATAAAAACACGGCAGAAAATCACACATAGCTGTACACTAAATCTTGCTGAAATTTGAATATAACTTGATGTAAAAACACTACAGAAAATCACACATAGCTGTACAGTAAATTTTGCTGAAATCTGAATCTAACTTAATGTAAAAACACTGCGGAAAATCACACATAGCTGTACACTAAATCTTGCTGAAATCTGAATATAACTTAATGTAAAAACACTGCAGAAAATCACACATAGTGATGATGTCAAAATAGGTTTCCGACAACACCGGTCAAGTAATAAATGCTTAAATGCAATAATTAAAGAAGAAAGAGAAGGGATTATAGTTGTTCGGTCAAAATGACCTACGTCCACTGCAGAAAGGCAGAGATTGCCTGTGGTGTTTTACTTCCTCAATGATTTCGGGTTACAAACTAGAGGAATACAAGAGTCGAAGTGAATGGGAAGATCTTAGTTGCCCCCAAGTGCTGGTGGGGCTCCTCAATTTATAGTCCTCCCCTAACAGATGGGGACGACTCTTCAGCAACGTTTGCCCTTAGAGCCCTCGAACTGCCCTCGCGCTGGACGAGGCAGGTGAGATATTTCTCCGCAGGACCTGGTAGGAGCGGGACTGCTTCCGAAGCAATGTGGCTGCCTTGACTTAGTCTCTTCATGGGCTTGGACCTGAGCTTCATCCTCATGAGTTGGGTCATTTGGGCCTGACTCATCATTTGCCCCTCAATGCCCCGTGCCCAAATAACTTTTTGAAAGGGGGCATTGGTAGATTCAGGTCTCTTCTCCCTCCAAAATCTTTTTCCTCTTTTCCGATTTTAATCCTGGTCTGGGCGAGCTTCGGAACCGGCTGGGGGAGAAGGCCTGGGAGCCTGGGGGAGAAGTTCCTGGGCGCCCAGGGGATTTGGCCTGGGCGCCTGGGGGAGAAGTTCCTAGGCGCCCGGGGATATTTGGCCTGGGCGCCCGGGGGAGAAGTTCCTGGGCGCCCGGGGGATATTTGGCCTGGGCGCCCGGGGGATTTGGCCTGGGCGCCCGAGGGAGAAGTTCCTGGGCGCCCGGGGGATTTGTCCCCGATCGCCTGAGGGAGAAGTTCCTAGGCGCTGCCCCCGATCCCCCGCCGAGGGCGCTGCCCCCGATCCCCAGCTCGACCCCCGCCGGGGGACACCCCCGGACCCCCTCTGCAAGTGCATGATATATCCCTTAGTATATGTAAATTCCAAGACTCTGCCCCTCGGTAACTTCTGATGGGTCATCCCAGAAGAAGAAGATGAGCTCGTAACTTGCTAGAAAGATTGCTCCAGATCCTAGGCTGCAGCAGCGGGCGCGGGCGTAGTAGCTGCAGCGCAGCGCGGAAAATGAGAGTGCTTCTCAGGCTAATGAGAGGGCTGCGCTAGCTGGAAGGGCTTCCGAAGCTGATCTTTCCGCAGCCCGTGAGAGGGCGACCAGGCTTGAGACCGAACTCTTAGCAGCCTAAGAGAGGGCGGCCAAGGCAGAGGCTGAGCTTGTGAAGGACCTTGAGAAGGCTTCGCTCAGTGAGGCTGAGCTTCTGAAGACCCGCGAGAGGGCTTCGCTCAGTGAGGCTGAGCTTCTGAAGACCCGCGAGAGGGCTTTGCTCAGTGAGGTGAGCTTCTGAAGACCTGCGATAGGGCTTCGCTCAAATGAGGTGAGCTTTTGAAGACCCGCGAGAGGGCTTCGTTCAATGAGGCTGAGCTTCTAAAGACCCGCGAGAGGGCTTCGCTCAGTGAGGTGAGCTTCTGAAGACCCGCGAGAGGGCTTCGCTCAATGAGGCTGAGCTTGTACAGACCTGTGAGAGGGTGATGCTCAGAGAGACCATTGTGGAGACAGTGATTGGGGCGGTACATGAGAGAACTACTTTCCCAGATATTGCCCTCTTAGGCTTCGTGCCGACTAAGGCGCTTGATGATTGTAGTGGCAGCTCTGATGATGTCGATGGTGATGCCGAGGACAACTTTAAGAGTGATTAGAGGGCAGGGGACTCTTTTTTTTTAAACAATTTGTAGCACTGATAAAAAATTATTTTATTAATCCATTGTTTAGTGCTACACAACATTAACAAAGTTGAAAAAATCAAGCCCCCAAACCTCACTACTTTGACTCTCTTACGGTATTACTGGTAATTCATTTTCAACAGTTCTCGTTCCCTGGCAATGTGTTCAACCGCTGCATCGCGAGGAGTGAATGATTGTCTGTCTCTCTTCGGAGCAGGACTGAGTTGGTCTTTGACAGGTAGCCTCTCTGTCCTGCTTCGCTTGTTGCTTGTATCCTTCCTTTCCTCTCTGTCTCGCCCTTTCCCGTTGTCGACTGCTCTGGAGGACTCCCCTCGCTTGGCCCTTGTGATATCTTCAGCATTCATGTACTTCAGGGCCTTTGCCAGTAACTCCGGCATGCTCTTTGGTGGGCGCTTCATCAATGAGAAAAGGAAACTTGATGGGCGGAGGCCTCCCATGAAGGCTGTCAGGGACACCTTGTCATCAGGCTCTTCGATTTGAAGTAGCTCCTCGTTAAAACTAGTGAGGTAACTCCTGAGGTTCTCATTTGTATCCTGCTTTATGCTGAGCAGGTGTGTGGCAGGCTTCTGGTGGCGGCGTCCTCCGATGAAGTGTGATACGAAGGACTTGCTCAATTCCCTAAAGGTGGCGATGGAGGCTGGGGCGAGACTGGCAAACCACAGGCGGGCAGAACCCTTCAGTGTGGTTGGGAATGCCCTACACATAATCTCGTTAGGGATACCATGCAGCTGCATTTTGGTTTTGTACGTCTCCAGGTGGTCCAATGGATCCTTTCTTCCATCAAAGGTCTCCATGGACGGTATCTTGAACTTCCGGGGAAGCGAGTAGTTCACCACATCGGGCTTGAACGGTGTGTCCGTTCGCCTAACTAGGTGATCCACTGTCTCTGGTGCCTTCGCCTTCATGGCGTTGTAGACTTCTCCCAGCTGGTTCTGTATCTCCTTGATCTTTTCGTCCCAGGGATTGGGAGCTTCCCTGGATGGGTCACGAAAATAACTTCCCTCCATGCTTTGGTTTTCACTCTCCCCTTCTTGGAAATGAGGATCCTCTCCATTAGAAGAAGAGGGAGGAGGTGGAAGTCCTCCATGATTCGCTCCCCCGGGAGGTAGGGTCCTCCAAGCTGGGCTCCACCGGGCACTCCTTGGGGAACTCCCTGGGCGCCGCCCAGAGGATGGGCGCCCAGATGAGGAGCTCCCTGGGCGCCGCCCAGAGGATGGGTGCCCAGATGGGGAGCTCCCTGGGCGCCGCCCATCTGGGGAGCTCCCTGGACGCCGCCCTGAGGATGGGCGCCCAGATGGGGAGCTCCACAGCGTGGAGCTCTTGGAATTCTTTGGCGCGATGCTCCTTGTGGTACTTCTCCAAATTGTGCTCCTCCTTGCCTTGCCAGCACGAGTTGTAAGATTTGCTGGTTTTGGGCTACCAGCTGTTGCATGGTCTCCAACATCTGTTGAGGAGTGGGAGCAGGAGCATTCGGGGTAGGACTGATTGGTGGCAACATCTGCTGAGGAGTGGAAGTAGGAGCATTCGGGGTAGGATTGATTGGTGGAGGGTTACCCTCGCCCTCTGCTCGTCTTGTCGATCTAGTGGTGATCACCATAATTTTGAAAAATGGATGAGAACTTTTGTTCGGTTCCCACAGACGGCACCAAACTGATGATGTCAAAATAGGTTTCCGACAACACCGGTCAAGTAATAAATGCTTAAATGCAATAATTAAAGAAGAGAGAGAAGGGATTATAGTGGTTCGGTCAAAATGACCTACGTCCACTGCAGAAAGGTAGAGATTGCCTGTGGTGTTTTACTTCTTCAATGATTTCGGGTTACAAACTAGAAGAATACAAGAGTCGAGGTGAATGGGAAGATCTTAGTTGCCCCCAAGTGCTGGTGGGGCTCCTCAATTTATAGTCCTCCCCTAACAGATGGGGACGACTCTTCAGCAATGTTTGCCCTTGGAGCCCTCGAACTGCCCTCGCGCTGGACGAGGCAGGTGAGATATTTCTCCACAGGACCTGGTAGGAGTGGGACTGCTTCCTAAGCAACGTGGCTGCCCTGACTTGGTCTCTTTGTGGGCTTGGACCTGAGCTTCATCCTCATGGGTTGGGTCATTTGGGCCTGACTCATCACATAGCTGTACACTAAATCTTGCTGAAATCTGAATATAACTTAATGTAAAAACACTACAGAAAATCACACATAGCTGAACCTTAAACCTTTTAGGAAATCCACCTTGCACAGCCAAAAAAAAATGATTTAATGAGGTGGGAATTTCACATCAAATTTTGAAAGAAAACACAAGTTCAGCTGTATACATTCCAAGATCAGTTTATTCACTTGCCTCCACTCTAAAAGGATCTAAGGTTTCCTCCCAGAAATCTCTTCCCTCAGCCCAACTCCAAGCTATAAAAACCATGGAAAAACCCACTCAAAAGAAATCCAGATTTTTGAAATAAAAGGGGTTCTTCAAGAACCACCTTGCATGCATGCTAAAAAGCTTCAAAAGGGTCTAAAGAACCCAAGGCTAGGAGGAGAAAGCCAAGCCTTACCTGAAAGTGCAGAGATCAACAAGAAAAGTTTGGTGAGGAAGATGGGTCCGGCTGAAATCCCTTGAAATGGTATCAATAGAAAGCTTAGGTAATGAGGGAGAGATTGGTGCACTCAAATCTTCATTTTTGGCCAAGGAAGTTCAACATGCAAAGGAGAGAAGGTGGCTGTAATGGAGAAGAAGAAAGAGTTCTCTTAGCTGCTGTAGCAGGGAAAAACGGAAGTGAAGAAGAGAACCCACGTTGGTTTAGTTTTAAGTGGGGAAGTGGGTCCCATTTGGTCTCAAACTTGACATGGCTGGATCAGTCATTTGTGTGTCCCGGACGAGATCGACGAAGAAGATAAAATTGATAATTGAAAAATCTAATTTCCAAAAAGTATATTTTCCCCAATTCTGAAATTTTTGAAATTTATGGACAGATTTAGTGAAAATGTCATTTTTGCCCTTTTTCTCGAAAAACGTGATTTATGAGCATCAAATCAAAATGATCAAAATATGAAAGTTGTTCAAATTAATGAGATGAGTCAAAATACACCAAATTCGGAATTTTTAGAAATCAAAAGTAATTTCTCATAAAAACACATTTTTACAAAGACCGGGTCAAACTAAATTCAACGGTCTTCAAAATATCCAAGGCTATGAAAAATGTAGTCAAACTCAAAGAAAAAGTTAAAACAACTCAAATCTCGCTTAAAAAGCTAAACTATGATTAAAATAATACTAAACAAAAGAACTGGGGGTCGGGGTCTTACAGCTGGCTAGTAACGACCTTGGTTTATTACATGCTACAAAGGATTATCTCTTTAAGAACTTTGAAATGAAAGATATGGGTGAGGCTTCCTATGTGATAGGAATAGAAATATTCCGTGACAGGTCACTTGGTATATTGGGGTTGTCTCAGAAAGCAAATATTGATAAAGTTCTAGAGAGATTTGGCATGATGACATGTTCCTCTAGTCCTGTTCCACTGCATAAAGGAGACAAACTTGATCTTACGCAGTGGCCACAGAACGAATTGGAACGTAAAGAAATGAAAAAATATCCTTATGCTTCTCTTGTAGGGAGTCTGATGTATGCATAGGTCTGTACAAGACCTGACATTAGTCATGTTGTTGGCATGCTGGGTAGATTTCAAAGTAATCCAGGAATCACTCATTGGAAAGCTGCAAAAAAAGTGCTGAGATACCTCAAGGGAACAAGGAATTTTATGCTCACATTCAGAAAATCAAGTCACCTACAGGTGACTGGTTATTCAGATTCAGATTTTGCTGGATGTCCTGACACCAGACTTTGCACTCTTGGTTATGTGTATCTTTTATGTGGAGGTGCAATATCATGGAAAAGCTAGAAATTCGAGTTACTTTACACATCCACCATGATGGCTGAGTATGTGGCATGTTATGAGGTTGCAATTCAGGGAACATGGTTACATAATTTTATCTCTCAGTTTGGAGCTTTGAGTTTCATCTCTAAGCCATTAACTCTTTACTGTGACAATGACGTTGCAACCTTCTTCTCCAAGCATGACAGGATATCTAAGGGAGCCAAACACATGGACCTTAAATATCTATCACTGAAGCAAGATGTTAGATTATAGAAATTTGTAATTGAGTCTATACGTACAGATTTCATAGTTGCAGACATATTCACGAAAGGACTACCTCCAAACACCTTTCAGGGTCATACTGAAAGCATGGGTCTTGAAGATAGTTCTTAATTATCATTTTCTGCCTTTTATTTCTCTACTTGTATTGGACATTTATTGAGCTCTTAATGCATCTCTACGTCTGCCATTTCTATTTTTTCCATTGTGTACATATTTATGTTTGGATGAATAATAAACAGAAACAGTCTTTAAACAAAGACATTATGAGACCATTACGTCAATCTCTTATTATGGTCTAGTTATGCAGGTTGTAAATGACGTAGTACATGGAAGTAAGCATGTTGTAAAATAATGTGTGCATGTCATGACTCTCATTCACAACCGAATTAGCCAAGACACTTATGATAACCGACTAAAGAAGTGTTTAGCATATAATGCGCGCCTTATGATTCCTAAAATGAAAACATTAATGGATCTTCCTATTGACCAAGTGGGAGACTGTAAGAAAATTACTTTTAGGTCTTTTACTTAGACCACAACTCATTACCTTTCCATAAATTGTGGTCATTATAGGAATCCTGTTTTCATAGGATACATGCTATCTTTTACTCAAATATGGTTTCCTAAAGAGATATATTCTATAACAAACTCTACCTTGATGGATGGTTGAGATTAAAACTAATGGAATCCTAATTGAAAATTCGGTCCTCTCTCCACCTATAAAATAGAGTCTTTCCTCCATCACAAAGACTCATTCACGAAATTCAACACATTAAGGTTTATAGGCAAGGAGAGAGAAACTGAAGTTATTCCCTAAACTCTTCTTGAGCGGATCTCAACATCAACCAACAACAGCATCAGACAGCAGCATCTAAGATTAAATCCTACATGTGATAATCATGATGTTCTCGATCTTAGGGTTCATGTTAATAATAGACTAACATGTTGGACTTGACGATTGATATCAGACATGCATGTCTATGTCTGATCTCGACGTTGGGAAATTGTTAGCCGTTGGATAGGAGATGATTAAACGAGCAGTCTCTGCTCAATCATCAGATGGCAACAACCTTATCTACACGAGTCACATTTGTACGAAGAAATAAGTTTGTGTCTGCCAATCATGCACCTTAACTTGGACTACAAACATAGTATCTGATTTCTTTGTGTGGATGGGTGTGTTCTTTCCTACTCATTAGAAGATAAATTTCAAAATGTAACTATTTGAGATCCGAAAATTATTTATGAGGAGGAGGATTTCTAACAGTATAATTTCTCATGGCGGATTACATTGATATTATGATTGCCCCCTCTTGACATTTCAAATGTAATGTTTCTTTTGTTGAGTTTTTAGATTCTGACCCTTCCACCCACTTCAAAAGTTAAAATAAGCTTGTTTATCTGCATGAGGGTTGAGAAAATATAAAATTAAGTGGTTAAAATAAGAGGAAGGGGTTGAAAGTAAGGAAGATAAAAAGAAAACGCTATCCTAAGCACTAAATGACAAAAAAGTCCTCTTAAAAATTTAATAAATGACTAATAGGTGGAAACTGATTTTTTTCCTTTTAGTGCTTTTACTCTCAACTCCCTCTTCTTTTTCTGTCTTTTGATTTTGGCTTCAAGTTTATTTCATTTCACTCATCGTGCAAACAAACATACTTTTAAATTCTATGAATTCCAGCATTTTAAATGTTGGGTTTTCACTCCTCATGCAAACAAGCATGCTTTGAAATTCTATGAATTCCAGCATTTTAAATGTTGAATGGCGACGAGGATTTGAAATTCCATGTGTGGGACAACATTTGTAGCATTTGAAAAACTCCTTACTTGAATTTTTATAATTTTGCTAAATATACATGCCTACTTGTGACAATCTTGAAGACATTCTTTTGGGCATCTGACCAAGACCATAAATATAATTGAGCTTGGATTAAGGTTGGGGTCTAAGATATTGTACATGGATTTTTACCCGGCCTGTTTACAGATTAATACCACCAACCAGAGCTAGGGAAGGTGATAGAGCTAGATTTCGGCATTATTTTTTGAGCTGCAGGCTGATCTGAATTTTAACTTTTTGACCTGATTATTGAATGGGAGTTGATCTTGAAGAACACCCCAAATGCTTTCTGGTCGGTAATTTGCATATCTTTGCTTCATTGATGTTTTTGTATTTGGATTTCTAAGTTTTAAGTTCTTGAATCTAGGATCTTGCAGTTATTTGGAAAATTTGTTTCTCTAAAGCATTTGAGAAAAGCTAATTATATTTCTATGGTGTTTGTATTTTTGGCCTCCGTTTTTTCCTTTTTTTTCCTTCGATTCTCATTCTTGTCCTTGTTTCAAGTGAGAATATTTCACCATGGATAACTGGTTTCTTGCAATTTCCACCAGCTTCAGGACCGGCATATGCTTCAAATGCGAAATTCCCACTCTGTTCCAAAACACTAAAAAAGGAACATATAACCATCCATTTTGATAAGAAATTTATAATGTTTGCAAATTTTTCTTAATGTGGTATCGTGTGGAAATGACAATGGGATTTTCTTTTGGTGGTTTTTATGTCATCACTCAGCAATGATAATGGTTAAGGTTGCAAAGGGTGGAAAAATTCGAACTGACCCAATATGATTATGTGTTTGAATCCCTATTCCAAAACACTCAAATGAACAAATAATCATCAGTTAGAAAAACCATTCAAAATGCTTTTTGTTTTGGTGTACATCCAAATTCCTCGCACCCTCAGTAGTTGTTTTTGGATTCAAATGAAATGAGTAGAGTTATCTGGAATGTTTCAGTTTCTTTCTTTTTTTTTTGTTAGATTGTCAATTTGGTGAAAGTTTGTTTACATTTTTATAGTAGGATTTTTTATACTCTTTGATTTCTATATTTTTAGAAATGGTGAATTATGTGGTGATTTTCTTAAGTTGTTATTTTCTCCCAGCTTGTAGAGTAGATATTCTTGGATAATTATGTTGAAAATGCTCTGATATATGTTTTCTCCTTTTTCTTCTTTAAGTATCATCATAATTATCCAAGAATATCTACTCTACAAGCTGAAAATTGCTTATTTCCTATGCTGAAAATTATCCAAGAGTATCGTCAACTTTATGTTGAACATGCTCACTATGGTGCATGAAAGGGATATGTATAGTTATGCTCTTTTTTATTTCTTTTCCATTTACTTTGTATAAGGAAATTTCCTTCCATGTTGTTGTGCTTTAATGCACTACTACCTGCAGACTGTTTTCTGTAGATGAAGCCTCCTCATTCTACTCGTCTTACACAATATCCTTTTTTGGTTTGTTCATTTTAAGTTCTTAATGAAGAATTTTCTTTGGCTCGTATGTTCTGCTCCTTTTCCTGGTGGGTCGGATATTAGTTGTTGCTATGTTGTTTTGAATTTAACTGCCCCTTCCGCAAAACCTTCAATTATGCAGTGGAATATCAAAGTGTTAGGACAGCATAGGAAATAAGCAAATAACAAATTGTAAGATTTGCTTCACCTTAAGTTATTTCCACTCAAGTATTAGGAGAAAGCTTCCAAATGTTGCGGAAATAAAACAAAGGTTTCTGTAATTTTTTTTCAATGATGTTTCTACTATGTTCAGGAAGAACAAAGGTCTATAGAAGAGAAAATAAGGATGCGACACTAAGAGCTTCGCAATGAAGAAGAAAGAATGCAGATAATAGAAGAAAGAATGCAGATAATAGGGCAAGACAAGTTCTTAAAGCAGAATAATGGCTTTAGGTGAAGTTGAATATCAAGACATGTCCTGTAGTTGCCATTATGATATAATTGTTATAAAAAAAATTCCTTGATTGTAACTCTGTGGGGAGATTTTCAAAGCTCCAGGATTATGCTAATCACGGCTATAAGATGGGACTAAGCACTCTCACGTGCCATCCACGTGGCACCCAGACTCGCCTCGGCTGCCGGGACAAAGGCCTTAGCCGAAACCAGACAGACTTTGGCTGCTAGTGCCGAGCTCAGCTACCAAGGGTCCACTTCGGCTGAAGAGCTTGACCCCGGCCAAAGGAGCCTGGGACCCCGGCCAAAGGAGCCGGGACGGAAGCCAAAGTAAAGAAGAATTCCCACTCGCGCCCCACACTCGCCACGTCATCAGACACGTGGCAGAATAGGGGCACGAGCCAGTGAGACAAATGCGACATCCAGCCGTCCACAATCTTCGCCAGATCACTGACAGTGCGGCATCCAGCGGCTGTAGCCAAATCAGGGCAAGGTTCGAGGATGGATCTGATGGGACCTCTACCGCCAAAGGCCTCTAACAGGGTCTGGCCCAACATGACATGCATTAAATGCAATGTGGGCTGATCCGACTGGCATTAAATGCAATGTGGGCTGAAGTGGACCGCATTTATTACTTTGTGGGCTGATAAAGACTTCCCTATCAAATATGGGACCCACACCAAAATATCATCAAGAGTCCTCTATAAATAGGACTCCATTCCACAAGCAAGGTACGCAACCTACACACTTGAGAGTCGTTACTCTGCCTCTCTTCTTCCTCTCCTTCCTTTGTTCCAGTTCATACACTGACTCTGGCATCGGAGAGCCTTGCGCCGCCCAGGCCAGGGACTTCTGAATGTTTGCTCTTCCCTTTCAGGTTTAGAGGCAGCAGATTATCTTCTTCCAATCGGATAAGTCCTATTAGGCACCCTTAATTTTGTGAGTCATAGTTTTTTGCACTTACAATTGGCGCCGTCTGTGGGAAAGCACTATCCCAACCTTCCTAACCCTATCAATCCTACCAAATACCATGCCTCCGAGACCCAAGAAAGGCGGAGAGTCTTCGAAAGCACTACTCGAGCAACCAGGCCCGTCGACGGACGCCCCTCCTCAGGGGCGGTCCAGAACGGTGCATGGCGCATCTGCAGGCGAGGGGCGCATAGGCTCGCAGCTCTTCGTCGAAATTCCCTTCCAAGAGGGACTTGTTGAAGATTCATCCCCGGGCGACGAAGTCGCGCCTCCCTGACGGGACGAGCGGCGACACGAGCGTCCCCCGAAAGGCAAAGGTGCAGCAGTCGACGAGCCACGCCATCAAAGAGATCTCGATGACGGAGGAGATATCGCGGCTCAAAATGCCCTCATCCAGGAGCATGATAGAATAATCCGCCAGCTCCAGCAGCAACTAAGAGCAGCAAGAGCCCCCTCAGCAGGCCAGCCCTCCGGGCCCCAAGGCGGGAAAAGGGCCGCCCTGAGCAAGGTAGTCCAGCCCTCCCATGAGGATTTGAGAGCTTTTCTGGAGCAGAAGCGTAGTCGGGCCAACGACGAGCACTCGAGCAATGGTCGAAGCCATCACGGCCGAGATGACCAAGCTCGCAGCTACCATAGCCGAGGCCATTCGAAGCGAAAGTCGGAAGCAGTGTCGCCGTGGGAGGATGTCGAGCAGGAGCGGCTCGACAGGCGTATCAAGCTGGCCGTCCAGCACATTATGGAGATGGCTGCTCTCGCCCGAGACCAGCAAGAGATTTGCAGCCCCACCGATCTGGGTGCCTCTCCCTTCATGCGGGATATCAAGGAGACTCCACTGCCCAAGAAATTCTCTGTCCTGCGGTTTATCCCTTATGACGGAGTGTCTGACCCAGCCGCTCACCTCCGACACTTCTCTCAGAAGATGTCCATCTGGGGGAATGAGGGCCACCTCAACTGTAAGATCTTCTCCTCTAGTTTGGGCGACCTCCCTCTGAAGTGGTACTGCGCCCTTCTTGAGAAGTCCATCTCGAGTTGGAAACAGCTCCAGCTCTCCTTCCTGAAGAAGTTCCAGGCTTACAGCGTCGTCCCCAAGACTGATACTGATATTCTTGCCCTGAAGATGAAGCAGGGCGAAAGCATCACCCAGTTCGCCCAGCGGTTCTGGGCGATTTACAGCTAGATTGAGGATACTAGAGACGAAGTGCGATTTTCGCCTTCCAGAATGCCCTGTTGCCAGGGAACGAGCTGAGGAAAGACCTGGCTGGAGACCCCGCAACCTCCATGCCGGCCTTAATGTCCCAGATAAAGCGCTATGTCGCCCGGGAGGAGGATGAAATTCGGGCCCGGGAGAACCACGGCCAAGGACCCAAGGAGAGGGGCAATCAGCCCCAGCAGAGAGAAAAGAAACCCTTTTGGAAGGAAGAGCCAAAGCAAACCTGGGTCTCCAGCTTGGCAAAGCTGCAGCATCCAGGTATGGGGGCAGCAAGAAGACCAGACCTCCTCCCGATGCTTACCAGGCCGTGAACGTCGTCTTCAGGGAGCCGATCCACCAAATCATGAACAAGATTGAGAATAGGCCATTCTTCAAATGGCCTCAGCCCATGCAGAGCGATTCCTCTGCCCGTGACCAAACCAGGTTCTGTGCCTATCACAAGCAGAATGGGCACAAAACCGAGGAGTGCAGGACCTTGAAGTTCTACCTGGAAAAGCTCGCCAGAGAAGGTCATCTGGAGGAGTTTGTCAAGGCAGGAGATGCCGGCAACGGCAGCAGCGGCCGAGCTCATCAGAGCGCAGATAAGGATCCAGACAGCGAAGATTCTGAGAAGATCATCAATGTGATCCATCTGGCGCCCTCAGCTCCCTCTCCCTCAGCTAGAGGCAGCTCCCAGGCTCGTGCCGAAGCCAGGCAGGCCTCGCATGGGAAGGAGGTGTGAGAGCCGAGCTCGGACCGGTGTCCAAGCTAGCGTGGCGTGAGCACCCAGTCATCTCGTTTTCATATAGAGACCTAGAGGGAGTGCAGCTTCCCCACAATGATCCCCTGCTCCTGACGATGAAGCTGCATGACTTCACAGTGAAGCTCATCTGAAGTCCTTTACTATGGATGCTTTAAGAATATGGGGCTCTCGGAGACTGATTTGAAAGAAGCTCGCACGCCTTTGATCGGGTTCAGCGCCAAGCCGGTCTACCCCAAGGGGAGAATCACTCTGGAGACCAGAGTAGGTGGAGCCTCAGTCATGACTGACTTCCTAGTGGTGGACGCCCCGTCCCCTACAATGCCATTTTGGGCAGGGCGTGGCTCCACAAGATGGAAGCAGTTCCCTCCACTCTCCATCAGAAGCTGAAGTTCGTGCTTGAAGACAAGGACGGCAAGATGGAGGTGGTCACGGTTGAAGGGGATCAGCAGTTGGCCAAGCAGTGCATGTTGGCTAGGGTCCCTGGGGAGAAGGAGCCAGAGCGAGTGAATCTGGCAGAGTTCGAAAGAGGGCTGGATCAGATCGGCCGAGATCCTGACAAGAAGAGTATTGAAGATCTAGCCGAAGTCAGGCTCGACCCGCTAGACCCTGACAGATTTTTCCTGATCGGCACCCAGTTGCCCGACCCAGAAAGAGCCGAGCTCTCGAGATTCCTGATGCAGAACGTGGATGTCTTCGCTTGGACCCCGAACGAAATGCCTGGGATCAACCCCGAGGTCATGTGTCATAGGCTGAACGTGGACCCCAACCACAAGCCCGTGGTACAGAAGGCCCGAAGGACGGGGCTGCAGCAGACAGAAGCGGTGGTTGTTGACAACCAAAAATGTCACTTTGCCTCTTCAAGATCCAAAGAGCTACATGAAGTCACAACCTGCCATAAATAGGAAATGCTACTTCAAAAAAAAAGTCAAATCTCGTCAGAATCAAACAAAAACTACAAGATCCTTCAAGACAGCCAAAAGAGGAGTACACAAGAAGTTTCAGGCCATTTCAAAATCATTTGGCCTAACTTCGCTTTTCCGACAGCTGAAAAGGAGCTCCCGGCGGCGAAAGCATCGGAGACATCAAATCTTCGATCAGAGCCGATGGATGGTCTCAAAATATATCCAAAAGGCTCCACGTCAAGTTCCGAGTCAAACCGACAACGTTTGACCCTACATCAACCCTCGAACAGCTAAATCAAGCCTCTCAGCGGCGAGAACCACCGAGGCCATCACTCATCAGATAGAGCACATGGACGGCTTCAAAATGCTTACAAAGGGCTACACGACAAATTTCAGGTCATTTCGACAACATTTGACCATAGTTTGACGCTCGGAAGCCAAATCAGGCCTCTCGGCGGCGAAGCTCCCCGGGACCATGGTTTCCAAGACAGAGCCTATGGATCATCTTAAAATGACTCCAATAGACTCCCTGTCAAATTTCAAATCAATCGGACATTGGTTGACCGCACATCAAACCGCGACATCGTCATCGCGACAAAAGCAAGTCTACTGGTGATAGGACCCCAAACGGCTTCAAAACTCAAACAAAAGCCTATGGTTGGTCTTATTTATTGACTCAGTAGGCTTCACCTTAAATTTCAGGTCATTGCAACATCGTTTGGCCCAGTTTCAACTTCTGACAGAAAATCGGCAGCTCTGCGCGACAAAGTCTTCAGCTTTCTCGGAAAATTGGAAACTTTGCAAAATAAAATGCAAGGATTCTCATCAGATTTTCTACAGGGAAATCAGGCCAATAAATGATCAAAAATGTCAAGGAAAAATACAGAAGAAAAAAAGAATCGAAAAACAGCAAAAACGGACACAAAACGGGACAAAAGGGGGAAAACCCCCCCAGGGTCGCAGAGCGTAGGCCCCTGCGACCCTGGGCCAGAGTCGCCGGCGACCCTGGGGCCCGGGATCGCCCGGTGGGCCCCGGAAACCCCGTTTTTCGCCGTTTTTTCGCGATTCGAAGCGTCCGGCCTATGGTATTTTTCAAAATTCATACTTTTGAGACACCAAATCCTCTGACATCCGTCAAAAACATGGGTTAATCATCAAGAGTATCGAAAACAACATTGATCGCCCCCCGATCAACCAAAAAAAAGTGTGCTTTCTACCCGACCGATCGAGAAATCGACAGGACAGATGGCACCGACCCGCTGGTGGCAACAAACACCTGTAGTTACATGGTCATCCGATGTCGATCTACATGAAGATCCATCGATGATCATCGCTAGAAGAATTCCAAAAGACGCGGCACGGCCCGCGACTCTTCAACTGCTCGGCGACCAGTTAATGCGATTAATTGACTAGCTTTATTACAGTCATTAATTCATTTCTTTGGACGGACCAATCAGAAGCAAGCATCCGGGAGTTATAAGTCAAGAGATTTATGGCATTTAACCCATGAAACTCCTCCCATCATGGCGATTAAAGGCGATTAAATGCCCTCAATCTCCTCCGGCCAATCAGAAGCCAAGAAAAAGGAGTTACAAAATAAAGAAATCAATCTTGTAACTCCTCCCTTTATGTAGCTTTATGACAATTAAGGCTCATAAACCCTCCGAAATGGCTACCTAAAAGCCTATAAATAGGAGAGCTCTCCAAGAAGAAAGAGACAGATCTCAGATCGGAAAAATCACAAACACACAGACAACAGACTGTAGAAAATCCGGAAACTCAGACAGAAAAAGGCATCAGAAATCTAAGAGAGAATACTCTGCGAAAATCCTAGACCGACCACCGCTACAAGGTGACAAAAGTCCCTTGGGGGGTACCCCCCCCCCCCCAAGGTCCTTGCCTTCTCCTTCTGCCTCCAATGGCTTAGACATGGCTTTTTAGCCCGTCTACTTGGTTTTTTATTGGACATAGGACCTCCTCTTGGTCTTTGTCCTCTAAAAACCTGAGGTTATAGCCAAGCCAAGCGAATCAATAGCATCCTCTGTTCTCATCTGCATGGATGATGGCGAAGTCCACATATGGCTTGCGACCGTCAATCTGAACGAGTCCCCCACAATCTCCTGAGAAGTTAGTCCTCCTTTTCTTGTTTTTTCATTGTAGTTTGTATTTTTTTTAAAAAGACAAAAATCACAACTCTTGTCTTTCATTATTGATAAGAATTGTAAATCGGCTAGAAACGCCAAAATCGGCTATAAACGCCAAAAATCGGCTATAAACGCCAAAATCGGCTATAAATGCCAAAAAAATCGCCTTTCACGGCAAATCAAGAAAATGTCTCTTTTTCTTAAATATATGTGCAGTGGAAAACTTGAAAGAAGTTGATTTTACTTTTTACTTGCGAAGGTTGATCTCCGGATCACCACTTGTAATTCCAGGTAAAATAGAAAATCCGGCACACCCACACAAAAAAAATGTTGATGCACGCCCTTGCCCCCCGGTTACGAAAGGGTCGGACCCAAGGGACTCCCACGCCCGCCGACCTCGGTAGAACCAGGCAGGAGCGCGGTCCATCAAGCTGGCTCCACCCGGTGGGACACGTTCATTTGAGAACACGATGCTAGAAATGAAATATTTGCATATCATATCTATTGCTCTATGCTTATACTTCTTTTCTTGATTCCTTGGCTACCTTCTAATTGGTGGCCTATGTTGGATTCCGCATCTAAAAAAAATGAGATGAGATTTTTTGGGAATTTCTAATTCTTTGAATTTATTTCCACTCTTTCTCTTTTATATAAAAAAAAATCAGATTTTTCAGTTTGGATTCAAAATTGAGAAACCTTGATCCTTTCCTATCGTTCATCGTGCTTGCAGAAATGTTGAGCCTGTTCGACTAAGGTTTGGGGCCATCATTTCTCTTCGATGAGTTCATTAAAGATCTAAAAAAATAAAAAAAACAAAAAAAAATAGATTTCTCAGTTTGAATTCAAAATTGAGAAACCTTGATCCTTTCCTATCGTTCATCCCCCTTGTAGAAATGTTGAGCCTGTTCGACTAAGGTTTTGGGCTATCGTTTCTCTTTGATGAGTTCATCAAAAATCTAAAAAAAAAAACAAAAAAATCAGATTTTCTCAGTTTGAATTCAAAATTGAGAAACCTTGATCCTTTCCTATCGTTCATCGTGCTTGCAGAAATGTTGAGCCTGTTCGACTAAGGTTTTGGGCCATCGTTTCTCTTCGATGAGTTCACTAAAGATCTAAAAAAATAAAAAAAACAAAAAAAAAAGATTTCTCAGTTTGAATTCAAAATTGAGAGACCTTGATCCTTTCCTATCGTTCATCATGCTTGCATAAATGTTGAGCCTGTTAGACTAAGGTTTTGGGCCATCGTTTCTCTTCGATGGGTTCATTAAAGATCTAAATATATATATATATATAAAAGAAAGACATAGACCACTAAGGTTAAACCAACTGCGTTCTTTGATCATGGTTGATTCAAGAAAAGCCTTGTCCAAAGTGTGGAGACAGCTTGACTGTTCTAGGCAAGGGTCCTCCAAACGGGTTCATTAAGTAATCCTATCCTTACATGGGGGTAATTCTATCAATCGAGATTTCATAAGACCGGGTTAGGAGGCCTATGTGTACTCTCTCGTCTTTTAAATAAATTTTTTTAAAAATAAATTTTTTAAAAAATAAAAGTTTTAAAATAAAAAATAAAAAATAAAAAAAAATTCAAAAAAAAAATCTTAAAAATAAATAAATAATTAAAGGATTTAAAAAAAAAAAAACTTCCGTCATTTTGGGTTTAGATTGGAGAAATCTTGGTCTTCTCCTTTCTGAGCACTGGCGCTCGCGGAAATCGCTGAGCCCGTGTTCAGATTGGAGTGCCTTTTGCTCTCTTTGATGAACCCGATATTGGCCTTTCAAAAAAAAAACTCGTCTTTTTTGGATTCAGATCCGAGAAATTATGGTTAATTTCTTTCTGAGCACTGGCGCTCGCGGAAATCGTTGAGCCCGTGTTCAGATCGGAATACCATCTACTCTCTTTGATGAATCAAATCTTGACCTTTCAAAACGGAGAATCTCATCTCATGGATGCAGTCTCAAAACATTTGTGTCTAGCGTAACTCGTACGCCCTTTCAGGGTCTACTGTATTGCGACCGGCACATTTGTAACTCCAACTTTATATTCTTCTTACCTCGAGCAAGCTCTGCTTCTCGATAAGTCGAATTTAAGTTCACAATTGCTTCTAGCAGTCACTGGAACGCTCATTCTGGGCTTACCATACCTGCGATCAGAACATTTGTACCCTCTATGGCGTTTTGCCTTCTTCATATTGCTTGGGTCATCTTCCTCGAGCAATTTGAAAAGACAAAACCATAGAACTTTCCATTCATGATCGTTATATTCTTGTGATTACTAATGGATGTGGTCTTGTTTCATAAACTTTTCAAAAACTAACAATGGCAGCTTCACTAACCATTACCTTCGACGAGGACAAGCACCAAGTCATGCTTCAACAGAAGCAAACTACGCGCACCTACAAGCGCCCCATCAGCTGCCGAAGCGTCAACTTCCTCGGCAACTCTCTGAGCTCCGGGTCGACCTCGACTCCCTGGACTATTGTCTTTGGGACGCTGGGACCATTCCCACTTCCTGAGGAACAAACTGCTCCTTCCAAGAAGCAGAAACTCGCCTCTCAACATGTCACTACCGTGACACCAAAGGCGAGCACCAGAAGGCCCGAAGCCCGTGGCAGCCCCACGAAGCCTCGACCAGCAAACGATCAGGTCTATCCCAAGACTTGGTCCCCAAGACCTTCACCAAAACAGAGAAGGTCCCAAACATCCACTAAGCCAACATTCCTGGCCCCACTCAAGGAGAACCAGTTCTACCCTCTTGCTTACATGAAAGAGGAGAGACCCATCTCCAACCTGACTCCCAAGTCAACCCAGCATGAGCCGGCTTGCTTCTACAAGCCCAAAATCAAATCATGCATCACAAGGCCTCTGCAAGCACCTGCTAAGGCCTACAAACCTGCAGTTCGACCCTTCATCTCTACAGGGGCCGAACTCCAAAAATTCAAAGTTTCGCTGCAACAGGCGAAGGACAGGGTTCGCATCCTGTCCTTGCCCAGCTACAAAGAAGACAGGCTCGGCTGCTGCCCCGAGGGAGCACATCCTTCATCGTCAAAGCCCAGCCAGAGCTGACCGAAGCTCAAGTTGCTCGTCGTATATGCCGCCGCGCGTCGTATAGACAAAAGAGACTAGAGAAGCAAAGGACCCAGCCTCCTACTCTTCAAGTCTCTCCCAAATGGGTCGAAAAAGATAGACTCAACCAAGTTGCTGCCGTCCATATGGTTGGAAAAACCAGAAGGCGCCAAAAGTCAGCAACAAAAATCCATGTCTGACGTCCGATGACCTGCAGCGTCTCCAGGACAAGAAGACATTCGGAAGGATCCCCTGCTCCTTCAAGCAAAGGACGGCAGAGTGATCCTTCCTCAAGCTCTTCTTCAAAAAGAATGAGCCCCAGCTCAGTCACCAGGACAGTTTCTTCATTCGAATCACGAAGGATGAACGTCTTGGCTACAAATTCTGAGCCACCACCCCGCAATCCACCTCAAGATGATGCGATCACCCGCATCCAGCAGTTGGAACAAGGCCAATAGAGGATTGAAACTCTGATGGAAAACCTTCTCCTTGCCTTTCAAAATCAGGCGAACAATGAACCTCCTCCGAATCATCAAGATGATGAGGTAAATGGAGAAGAAAATGAGTCACGCGCCCTTACCAAAAAGGACGTAGACAGTATCCTTGCCAAAGCAAAAGAAGAGGATATACTCAAAGAGCATGGGATCAAGCCACCATATCCCTTATGGATGGACTTGGTCCCGTTCCCCACCAAATTCAAGCATCCTACTCTCCAAACATATACGGGGAAAGGATCAGCCAGACAGCACGTCATCCAATTCAAGATCCTGATGGGAGCTATCGCGGATCAAGATGCACTCAAGATCCGCCTCTTTGCAAGTACCCTAAAAGGTACGGCCTTCGATTGGTACTCCACTCTGTCGGAGGACTCCATCCAAAATTGGGCCATGCTAGAGACACACTTCCTGACTCACTTCAAAGATGAGGATCATCCCGCTACTATGGCTTAGCTGTGCAGCCTAAAACAGTGGGAGAATGAATCAACATATGACTTCATTCATAAGTGGAAAGCAATGGCGTATAAATGCTCTGATGTACTGCCACAAGTGTCGCTAGTCGACATCTGCCGAAACAACATGAGAGCTAGAATCCGCTCCATGATCATCGCCAACAAATCAAAGAACCTGGGAGAACTCCTAGAAGCTTCCTTGGAAGCTGAAATGGTGATTAAAGACCTCAATAGTCAGAAATCATCAAGAAAAGAGCCAACCACCATTGCAACCTCTAAACCAAAGAAGAAAGAGGTCCTCAATGTGGAGACCAAGTCAGCTCCTCAGCCACCAAAGAAAGCTAAAAACAAAGCTGCTGGTAAGAGACCCGAACTCTCAGATGCCTTCAAAGAACGAGTAGAGAAGAAATACCCGTTTGATGAAGATGTTGATGAAATTTTTGGGGCTCTTGTGGCAAATGGCAAGCTCACCTTGCCTGAACAGAAAAGACCGGGTGATGTTGGCAAAACCAACGATCCTCGGTACTGTCCATACCACCAGATGATCTCGCATCCTCTCAATCAATGTTTTGTTGTGAGGGAGAAAATAAACGAGATGTGGAAAAACAGAGTCATCACTTTTGACAAAAACTATGGGTCTGCCTCCATCAACATGGTGACATGTGGACAAACATCTAAATCACCGAAGAAGAATATCACTACTTCCTTCAAGGTGATAAACTCAATTCAAGCGTCCGAAGAACTGGTTCCTTACCCAACACCAAACGGACAACCCATATGGGTACATCCCGATCTCCTGGAAGATGAAAATTGGGAGGTCGTGAAAACAAAGCCTACAGCTCAGCAGCGAAGGCAGGCTAGGAAACATCTCCTTAAGCTCAAAAGGCAAGAGAAGACCCAGCCAAAACAAAAAGGTCAAAGAAAAGGCAGAGGCTTCCTCTACCGCTTCACTAGAGGCAACAAAAACATCCTTTCCAGAGACTTCAAAGGGGGTAAGAAAATTCACTCTTAGTGATTTCATGACACCTTAATTCAAAGAAGCCATGCAGGAGGCATCATACTCTTGCAATTCGGTAGTTGGATTCTCCATTGATGGATACGAGTCCAGCGACACCGATGATGGATTCGAATCCAACTACACAGACGAGTGGGAGGATGATGGACCGCGCTCCCGGATGCCCGGGCTCCTACCGAGGTCGGCGGACGTGGGAGTCCGTTTGGTTCCGACCCTTTCGTAACCGGGGGGCAAAGGGGGCGTGCATCAACATTTCTTTTTTTGTGGGTGTGCCAGATTTTCTATTTTTACTTGGAATTGCAAGTGGTGATCCGGAGATCAACCTTCGTAAGTAAAAAGGAAATCAACTTCTTTCAAGTTTTCCATTGCACATATATTTAAGAAAAGAGACATTTTCTTGATTTGCCGTGAAAGGCGATTTTTTTTGGCATTTATAGCCGATTTTGGCGTTTATAGCCGATTTTTGGCATTTATAGCCGATTTTTGGCATTTATAGCCGGTTTACAATTCTTATCAATAATGAAAGACAAGAGTTGTGATTTTTATCTCTTTTAAAAAAATACAAACTACAATGAAAAGCAAGAAAGAAGATCTAACTTCTCAGGAGATTGTGGGGGACTCGTTTAGATTGACGGTCGCAAGCCATATGTGGGCTTCGCCATCATCCATGCAGATGAGAACAGAGGATGCTATTGACTCGCTTGGCTTGGCTATAACCTCGGGTTTTTAGAAGACAAAGACCAAAAGGAGGTCCTATATCCAATAAAAAGCCGAGTAGACGGGCTGAAAAGCCACATCTAAGCCATTGGAGGCAGGAGGAGAAGGCAAGGACCTTGGGGAGGGGGTACCCCCCAAGGGACTTTTGTCACCTTGTTGCGGTGGCCGGTGTAGAACTTCCGCAGAGTTTTCTCTCTTTTTCCTTTCTCTGGATTTCTGATTTTTCTGTCTGCTGTCGATGATCTTTCTGATGTCCTTTCTTCTTGGAGAGCTCTCCTATTTATAGGCTTTTAGGTAGCCTTTTAGGAGGGTTTATGGGCTTTTATTGTCATTAAGCCGCATAATGGGAGGAGTTACAAAATTGAATTGTTTATTTTGTAACTCCTTTTTCTTGGCTTCTGATTGGCCGGAGGAGATTGAGGGCATTTAATCGCCTTTAATCGTCATGATGGGAGGAGTTTCATGGTTTAAATGCCATGAATCTCTTGAATTGTAACTCCCGAATGCTTGCTTCTGATTGGGCCGTCCAAAGAAATGGATTAATGACTGTAATAAAGCTAGTCAATTAATCGCATTAAGTGGTCGCCGAGCAGCTGAAGAGTCGCGGGCCGTGCCACGTCTTTTGGAATTCTTCTGTCGATGATCATCGATGGATCTTCATGTAAATCGACATCAGATGACCATGTAATTTCAGGTGTTTGTTGCCAACAGCGGGTCGGTGCCATCTGTCCTGTCGATTTCTCGATCGGTCGGGTAGAAAGCACACTTTTTTGGTTGACCGGGTGGCGATCAATATTGTCTTTGATACTTTTGATGATTGACCCGTGTTTTGGACGGATGTCAGAGGACTTGGTGTCTCAAAAGCATGAATTTTGGAAAGTACCAGAGGCTGGGCTCCTCGAATCACGAAAAAATGGCGAAAACCGGGGTTTCCGGGGCTTTCCCGGCGACCCCGGGTTCCAAGGTCGCCGGCGACCCTGGCCCAAGGTCGCAGGGGTCTGCGACCCTGGGGGGGTTTTCCCCCTTTCGTGTCCCGTTTTGCGTCCGTTTTTGCTGTTTTTCGATTCTTTTTTCTTCTGTACTTTTCCTTGACATTTTGACCATTTATTGGCCTAATTTCTTTGTAGGAAACCTGATGAGAATCCTTGCATTTTATTTTGCAAAGTTTCCAATTTCCTGAGAAAGCCGAAGACTTTGTCGCGCAGAGCTGCCGATTTTCCGTCAGAAGCTGAAACTGGGTCAAACGATGTCGGAATGACCTGAAATTTGGTGTGAAGCCTGCTGAGCAATAAATAAGACCAACCATAGGCTTTTGTTTGAGTTTTGAAGCCGTTTGGGGTCCTATCACCTGTAGACTTGCTTTTTGTCGCGATAAAGATGTCGCGGTTTGATGTGCGGTCAACCGATGTCCGATTGACTTGAAATTTGACAGGGAACCTATTGGAGTCATTTTAAGATGATCCATAGGTTTTGTCTTGGAAACCATGGTCCCGGAGAGCTTTTGCCGCCGAGAGCTCCTTTTCGGCTGTCGGAGAAGCGAAGTTAGGCCAAATGATTTTGAAATGGCCCGAAACTTCTTGTGTACTCCTCTTTTGGCTATCTGGAAGAATCTTGCAGTTTTTGTTTAATTCTGACAAGATTTGATTTTTGGAAGCAGCATTGCCTATTTATGGCAGGTTGCGACTTCATGTAGCTCTTTGGATCTTGAAGAGGCAAAGTGACATTTTTGGTGTCAACAAATGCCCCCTCGAGATACAGCGACGAGTTGCTTAACTTTTGTAGTCGATGTGCCTCGAAGAGATTTTCGAAGGAGAGCCTGTGACTTGACCAAGAGTCTTTGAGCAGTCTTTCTTTTTGGTATTTGTAGCCTTTTGAGCTTCCAGGGGAATTTTATGGTAGTGAAAGGGATCACGTACCATCTCGAGGCAATGTTTTGAAGATGACATCAGGGATGTGGATTTGGGTTTTGACCTTGTGACCTAACAGGCTATATGTTGCAGGTTAGGGGGTCGGGTTTGGTTTTGATCGTGTGACCCAACAAGCTGTATGTGGCAAGTTAGGGGATCAGGTTTTGGTTTTTGGTTTTGGTCTTGTGACCTAACAGGCTGTATGTGGCAAGTTAGGGGACCAGGATTTGGTTTGATTTTTGTGGAATGTCAATTTCAAGATTTTGGCTCAATTTGGTAGATGAGGCTGGATGGTTTGATTTTTGGAAGCTCATGGGGCTTGGAATTTTCTTTTGTATGGTCCAATCAACTCAAAAGAGGCATGGAACCATTTTTGTATGCTCTTGGTAAGAGGGATTTCTCTTTGACTAAAAGCCCAAATTTTTCTTTTTTTTTTTTGTGCCTAGGTGGTCAAACCTGGCTCATATGGGCTAACCCATGAAACCTTAAGCTTTTGAAATGGCTTAGATCTCATATGGTGTCATTTTTGTAAAGAATATCCAAAAATATCTCATTTGGATAGAGAATATCTAAGAATATCTTTACTTGGAGAGAATCTCTCATGATCCCTTTATTTTGGGATAGAATATCTCAAGATATCTTTCTTTTGGGAAAGAATCCGTCATAGATTATATCTTTTAGGAGAAAATCTCTCATTGATTTCTTTTTGGGAGAGAATCCCTCAAGATATCTTTCTTTTGGGAAAGAATCTTTCTAATCTCTTTCTTTTGGTAAGGTTACTAATTAGTAACACTTACCTCTTTCTTCTTTCCTTCTTTGGTTTGCTCTCCTCTATAAAAGCAAGGAGAAGGTTGGATCTCTTGCTCTTATTACTTTCTTTTGCAATAATCTCAAGAGGGCTTCAAGACCAAGAGTTCTTCTTCTTCAAGATCTTCAAGACTTTTCTTCTTCTTCTCCATCAATGGCTTCAAGTAAGTTCTCCTTTTTTTTTTTCAAGAAAACTCCATTGTAGGAAAAATAAAGTTCTTTCTTTTTTTTGTTTCTTTCTTTTCTTTTCTTCTTTTTTTTTTCTTTTCCACGTGTTTTCCCCTTTTTTTTTTACACGTGTTTTCTTTTTGCTTTTTCTTCCTCTTTTTTTTTTTGCATTTTTTTTTCTTTTGTGGGCCGTACGGATCTGGCCGTACGGCCACGTGGCCTGTGGGCCAGCCCCTTTTTTTTTTCTTTCTTTTTTTTTTGTTTTCTTTCTCCCTTTTTTTTTTTTGAGAAAGTTTCTTTTCTTTCTTTGTTTTCTTTCCCTTCTCTTTTTTTTTTAGAGAAAGTTTCTTTTCTTTTTTTTTTTTTTTTGCTCATCATGATAATGCCCTTCTCTTTTTTTTTTGGCAAACCTAGATCTTCATGCATGCCTTTAATTTGTAAATTAAATTTGTAGCATGATGTGATAGCATACCTGAAAGTTTTCGCAAATTTGGGAATTTGGAGCTCGCAATGATGTTGAGCCCTTCCTGATTTTGCGGAGACTTTTAGGTTTCGAAAGTTTGGAGTTTCGGAGCTCGCAGCGATGTTGAGCCCATCTTCAAGCTTTCTTATTTCTTTCGGGATAGTTCCTTTTCTTCGGAATTGCCCCGTCATCATGTCAAAATTTCGCCAGATTTTTTTTTAGCGAGATTCTGTCATTTTGATGTTTGATCTTTTTCTTTTCCATCCTTTTCAGGTGGTTCCTCAAGAGCGAACAAGGGTAAAGAGCCTGCTACAAGCATACCTCGTCGATCTTCTAGATCTTCTAATCCGGCCGTTCAGCAGGCTTTTGAGAAGGTCCAGTATGTTGAGAGAAATCTGGAAGAGTGCGACTCCCTCAACAGAGATGAGATGAGGCAGCGACTGATCGCTCTCAAGGGAGAGGAATTCTATAAGATTATGGTAAGCAGTCGTCCATGGGTGATGGAAGATCAGAGCATTTTGCCCAAGCCTACCTTCTTCTTTGGTGATGCAGTTCCTGATGACATGACATACCAGAGGAGATGTTTTCCGTTTTCTTTCACAGCAGATGGTGAGAAGAAGACTGTTGCTACCCGGTCGACGTTTGATCGCACCGTCTCGATTCTGAGCCTTGCCCCCACATGCCCTAAGAGGGAAGATCCTCCAAGTTGGGTGAGAAGGACAAATGTAATCAAGACCGGGGTTTTTGTTGGCGGTTCTCCTGGATATACAGAGAGGTCGCCTGTTGATATGGACCTGTTGATGCCATCCAGCGGCTACCAGGGCTCTGATTATCCGTCGGTCGATTTGAGACCGGTGGGCCTTGGTATTTTCAGTGGTGATGGCAGCAATTGGATCAAGCCTTTTCGACTTCGAGGCCGTTTCAATGTCGACTCAGAGTGGAAGTCGTGGACTGATCGCGTCCTGCTGATTGGTGGCGCCGTTTTGAAGGAAGCCGGGATTTTTGATGCGGTCCGCGCCTTTAGGGAGACCGTGATCTTTTCCGACGAGGCCTTCGTGGCTATGCTGGAGTCATTCCTCCCACAAACCAATACCTTCGTTGTGACGAATGGCGAGATTGGTTTTTCTTTGAAGGAGCTGAGCGCCATTACTGGATTGCCCATCCTTGGCAAACTCTATGAGGAGTTTATGCCGATTGACAGCATCCTCGAGGGGCAGTCTGAGGAGTTTAGGCTTCTATACTTTCAGCTCGTCGCCTTCTATGATTTTTTGAAGGAGAAGGGGGGTTTGAAAGTTAGATCCAGCAGTTGGAAGAGTTTTAGCTCTTCATTCCCCAACTTTTCTGATAGCAGGGAGTCTTCTGATAGCGTGACCCAGGAAGCCGGAGCTCAGGATCCAAGTTCAAAGAAGATCTTGGCCATGCAAGAAGAGTTGAGAGATTTTTGTGCAAGTACAAACGCCATATGTCCTGACATTGCACTGCGGAGAGATCTCGCTATTTACCTCACTTATTGGCTTGGTGAGGCTATTTTTGCTGGAGGAGATGGAACGCACATCAGGCCGCATTGTATTTTTCCGGCTTGTCAGATGGCGTTTGGAGAGCAGCTTGCTTTGGTGCCAGCTCTTTACTCCTACCTGTGTACCGAACTGCAGGCTGCTGCTTTTTTGGTTCGGCTTGGGCTTCCCATCAATAGGGCATTTTCGGCCCATATCTTTTATTCGTGGTATGTATCCACTGTCCTGGCTTCCATCGGCTGGGTGCTGCTCAGGATGATGATCCTCTGATGATTCGACTGGCTAAGGGCAAAGCCGTGTCCGAATCACTTTTGTTTGCCCGCATGAGGATCCGACGGTTCAGGGACGTCGAGATGGGGCAGTCTTCAGTGAAGCTTTCTCCGGAGTTGCGGAAGAAGGCTTTTGATTTTGGTGCCTCCCGAGACTCTACCAGGGCGGGGTCGGGAAGGCATTATTCCTTGACAAATGCAGAGAGAGAGTGGCTTTTCAGCATACGTGTCGGCACGATGGTGTACCGTAGACATCTTTTCGTCGACATCCAGCCGTATGTACCCTCTCGCTTTGCTTTGCAGCTGGGCTTTTCTCAAGGCGTTGTTGGAGCGCCTTCAAGCATGGTGAAGCGCTTTGGAGGTTTACAGGATGGGAGAAATGCATGGGCTTTCTATAGTGCTGAAGACACTACAGCCATGATTTCTTATCCTGTGTTGCTGACTTCCCGGACTGCCGGCTTTGCGAAGTGGTTCGCGGAGAGCTTTTCGGCATATCGGGGGCTTTCTAAGAAGGAGCTTGATGTGAAGCTGGCATCTGGAAAGGGCCTTGGAAAGTCGGATGGCATCCGGCGAGAGGAAGTTTGGGCCTTCCTTTCTGGAGAGAAGCACAAGATAGGCTTTCTCGGTGACCAGGGCGTCATTGGTTCTGAAGCTGTTCGAGAAATACCTGATGAGGCTTTGGAGCAGCTAGAACAGGAGGAAGCCGAACTTGGTGCTTGGATGCAATCGGCACAGAGGCAAGCTTCCGTGGAGTCTACTGGCAAGAGCAGACCATCCAGTGAGGAGTCAAGTGGCAAACCTGACTCTGACAGCGGGGCAGGTTCCTCTAAGAAGCGAGCCCGCAGAGGTAAGAGGAGGAGGACTCGTCATCGCAGCAAGGGGCAGCATGAGGACTCTCCTAACTTGGAAGTTCCTCTTACTATCAATGAGGATGTGCCAGTGGATGCTGACGAGCCTCCAGAGAAGAAGAGCTGAGAAGAAGAGACCGTCGGTGAAGGTATGATTCTTCCTTTTTCTCTTTCCATTTCTTTTCATGGGATTTTTTCCATGTTATGATTTGCTTCTTGTTTTCTGCTTTTCTTTTTTTTTTTTTTTAGCAGAGGAAGACTTGGTAATGCCTGAGGTCCCAACCGATGACGTGGTGATGGATCCTGTTGAGGCACTTGAAGAAGAACCGAGGGACTCTGGAGTAAATCCAGAATCTCCAATTGGTACGACTTCTTTTGCTTCTCTTTTTTTTTTTTTGTGACTCGGTTTGCTAACACATTTTTTTTTTGTCAGCTGACTTGCCACAGGGTTCTGATGACTTTGAACCATCGATGGACGCAAATGTTGATGATGCTTCCGATGAGTTCATGGAGGAAGAAAGTGTTCCGCCAGTCGTCGAAGAAGGTATTTTGTAATTATAACCCTGATATTGATTTTCAAACAGGGTCGTATTCATACCTTTTTGTGTTTCTTTTGCAGGTTTTGAAGTGGCAGAGGAGGCTCCGTCGCTTCCAGAGCAAGGGATGCCAGAGGTCAATCCAGAGGTAGAGATTCCTGGGACCAGCTCTGACAATATTGAGGAGATTCCTCGCGCTGAGATTCCTTCCCGAGCAGGAGCAGCTTCAGCTGGAAAGAGTTCTTTTGCTACTCTTCCAACAGATGATGATATGAGTAGCCGACCAACGGAGTTGGGCGAATCCTCAGCTGGGCCATCTCTTCTTTTTGCGAAGAAGGTGGTGATGCGAGTTCTGAGCTCTTGGATTGAGACTCTCTTTTCTGGGCACTTGAAAGCCGGATTTGGCATGATCCAGCATGTGCAGGAGATTCTCAGTGATGCTGAAGAGGCTGGTCTGGATGTCACAGGTGCCAGGGCGATCGTTGATAGGATCATTGCACTGGGTGACAAGTGGTTTGAGACCGTGAGTTTGGCTGATGACCAGTTCTTCAAGGAGATGTTCCTGGACCCTGCTGATAAGGCTAAGTCTGACCTGGATGAGGCTACAGAAAGCAAGAAGCAGGCAGTCCGAAAGAGGAACTTAGAAGAGATAGCCATCATCAGGCTGACACATGACCTTAACATCCTTGACAGGGAGGTCGATGAGGCCAGGAAACGTCTTGAGCATTTGCAGGCACAAGTCGCTGCCAAGTGGACTGCCATAATAGAAGCTCGCGACAGGGAGAGTGCTCTGATTCACCAGGTTGCAGATGCCGAACGGGTTCTCAAAAGGAAGTCTGATGAGGAGGAACAATGGCAAACTGCTCGAGGTAAGCTTCCTGGTGTGAAAGAAGGGGTACAGCCCACTCCAGCATCTCATGGCAGGTTCCTGAAGAAGCGTGCCTTGGAATCCTTGACGGCTGAGGCTAAAAGTTTGCTTGGGGAGCTGAACTCTTGGCTGGAGACCATTTTTGATTGAGCTCCTGTATATATTTTTTTTTACAGAAACCATCCTTCTCTCTTTTCTTTTTTTGGTACCACTTGTATTTTTTTGGTACTTTTTTCTTTTTCTTTTTTGTTATGTAGTGTTTGTGAACACTTTCTTTTTTTTTTTTTTGGTACCACATGTATTTTTTGGTACTCCCCTTTTTTTTGTGTAGTGCTTGTGAACACTTTCTCTTTTTTTGGTACCACATGTATTTTTTGGTACTCCCTTTTTTTTGTGTAGTGCTTGTGAACACTTTCTCTGTTTTTTTTTTGTTATCCCTACGCTCACTTGAATCTTTTTGTGATAAAAGTAATTGCTAAATGGGATTTGATCAAAAGGCTGTCATTTTGTGAAAATCTTTTGTCAAGTGATTGTTTTGGCATGAAAGCCAGGTTTTTTGTTTGTGGCATGGAAGCCAATTTTGGCATGAGAGCCAGCTTTTCTTGTGGCATTGATAGCCGAGTTTTTTTTTTTGTGGCATCTATAGCCAATTTTGGTGGCATTGATAGCCGGTTTGTTTTGATGGCATTGATTGCCGGTTTTTGGTGGCATTGATAGCCTGTTTTGTTTTGGTGGCATTGATAGCCGGGTTTTGTTTTGGTGGCATTGATAGCCGGTTTGTGGCATTTATAGCCTGTTTTGATGGCATTTATAGCCGGTTTGGTTTTCAAAAAATGCAAGTATCGACTAAAAGTCGCCTCCCTGCTGAATGTTCTTGCAAGTATCGACGGAATGTCGCATCCTTGCTCATTCGGTTGCGAGTATCGATGGAATGTCGCATCCTCGCGGATTTGGGTGCAAGTATCGATGGAATGTCGCATCCTTGCTTTTCAAAAATTTTGGTTTTGCGGGTACTGACTTGATGTCGTTTCCCCACGATTTTTGAAATTTGTGGTTTTCTCGAACCTTTGGGTTATGGATATCAACTGAAATGTTGCGTCTCCACAGTTTTTTAGGTTTTTTCGAACCTTTGAAATTTGGGTTGTGGATATCAACTGAAATGTTGCGTTTCCACGGTTTTGGATTTTGCAAGTATCGACGAAATGTCGCTTCCCTGCGATTTTGGAAGTGTCGAACGTGGTTCGCTTGCTTCCGATTTGTGCGAGTATCGACTAAGCGTCGCTTCCTCGCGGTTTTTGAAAAACCATTTTTTTTTTGTTTAAAGACACGAGGGTCATAAGTTTTGACCTAAAACCACTTTGGCGGTAAAAGGCAGGGTGGACTAGGGTGGAAATGCCTGAATCCGGATTTTGTTTCAAACCATGAATTTTGGGTTCAAGGGTTGAAAATTTTGGTCAAGTTAGGGAAAGGTTCCTAAACTTGGATTTTTTTTTTCTTTTTTTTTTTGAACAATGAAACGATGAAAGTAAGCATTGTTTTAGATTTCTAGAAATTTCAACATTTGATATGAAAATTCTAAAAAAGGGTGGGTTTAGCGAGCGTGTACCTAGAAACCGGTTTTGGCCGTACAGGCATTGCTCTTACCCAGTTGGGTAAGTCTTCAAGGGTAGTACCGCTTTAAGAACTTGCCGTTGATAGGCAGCATACATCTGTCACCTTCCGTGTTTAGGAGTGCGTATGCGCCGTTAGAGAAAACCTTGTCGATGACGTAGGGTCCCTCCCATTTTGGCTCAAATTTGCCTTTGGACTTGTGAGCGAAGACCATTGGTCTTTTTACCGCAAGAACCAAGTCACTCTTTTTGTAGGCGCGTTGCCTGACCTTTTTATCGAAAGATCCTGCCATACGTGCTTGGTAAAGTTCAATGCTTTGTTGAGCTTCGAGCCGTCTCTCATCGAGATTGTCCAGCTCATGGAGTCGCAATTTGACATTGCTTTCTTGAGTCATGTCATTTTGCAAGGATACCCTCAAGGAAGGAATTTGTACTTCCAAGGGCACGACAGCTTCGCATCCATAGACCAAGGAGAATGGTGTGCTATGGGTTGGTCCTCGAACGGTGGTTCGATAGGCCCACAAAGCTTAGACATTTTGTCGCTCCAGTCTCTTTTGTGACTAGAGACCATTTTTTTGAGGATTTTGCAGAGTGTCTTGTTGAAAGCTTCTGCTAACCCGTTTGCTGCCGGATTGTATGGAGTCGAAGGACAGCTTTGGATTTTGTATTTGTCTCAAAACCTGTAGAATCGATGATCCCGGAACTGTGGTCCGTTATCATGGACGAATCTTTTGGGTATGCCGAAACGACAAATGATGTTGGTGCGTAGGAACTGAAGGACTGATGAGGTCTTCATTTCGTTAAACGCAAATGCTTCTGACCACTTGGAGAAATAATCCGTAGCGGCGAAGATGAAGCGATGACCTTTGCTTGAAGGGGGAGAAATAGGACCTATGATGTCCATACCCCAGGCTTCGAAAGGCCATGAGATCGTTGTAGGATGCAGCCATTCTGGAGGCATGTGAATGTAATCTCCATGAACTTGGCATTGTTGGCAGCGCTTGGCAAATTGCATTGCGTCAGCTACCATGGTAGGTCAGTAATATCCTAACCTTTTTATCTGATCATAGAGCTTAGGTCCAGCCTGATGAGCTCCGCAAAGACCAGCATGAACTTCTTTGAGTGTTTCTTCAGCCTCTTGTTGTGACAAGCAGCGTAGAAGTACTCCGTTGAAGGATTTCCTGTAAAGGATTTTTGAAGGAATATCCAAATGGAAGCTTGGGGTTCGCCTTTGGATGCTTACCCGTTCTTTTGGATCTTCAGGTAGGATTCCGAACATAATGTAATCAATGAACGGATCCCTCCAGTCGCCAATTGAAGTTTGAAGGATTGAAATCCGACTTTCGACCACTTGGTGGCATTCAGCAACTACTTGGTGTGTGTTAAGAGGAGGAAGGATTCTCCTTTCGCACACTGTGATTTGCATGTTTTCCCCTTCCTGGATTGCCATGGTTGCGGCAAGTCCGGCTAGGGCATCTGCACGTATGTTTTCACCTCTACGAATGTGGGTGATGTGACAGATGTCAAACTTTTGCAGAAGTGATTGTGCCTTGTTGTAGTAGGGCAGCAAATCTGGCTTCCTGACTTCAAATTTCTGATTCATCTGGTTGACGATCAGTTGAGAGTCTCCAAAGACTTCCAGCATGGTGATACCGGATTCGATGGCGAGTTCCAATCCTAAGATCAGAGCTTGATATTCAGCTGCATTGTTTATGCATGGTTCCAGTAGCGAGAAAGCGTGTGGAATCATGTATTTGTCGGGGCTAACAAAGAGGATGCCAACTCCCGAGATCAGCTGTCTTTTTTCATTTGTCCTGGTTGCACCGTCAAAGTACATATCCCAGGAGGCACTTTGTGAGAAAGTCTCCACATTGTAGACGGGTTCGTCTGGGAGATCATCTCTTAGTGGAGAATCTTTAGGCAATGGATGTTCTGCGAGGAAGTCCGCTAGAGCTTGCCCTTTGATTGCTTTTTGTGGTACATACCTAATATCAAATTGTGACAGAAGGATGGACCATTTTGCCAGTCGAGCATTGAGAGAACCTGCCTTTGTGACAAGGACCTTCAAGAGGTTGACCCTCGAGACCAGGTAGACTGTGTTGGAAAGCAAGTAGTGACGCAGCTTTTGTACGGCGAACATCACTGCAAGACATTCTTTTTCGACTGGAGAGTAGCGATGCTCTGCACCTACTAGCATGCGGCTGAGGTAATATAGAGCAGCTTCTTTTCTTTGATCATCTTCTTGCGCAAGCAGAGCCCCCAGAGAGTGATCAAGGGCTCTTGTATACAAGATGAATGGTTTTCCAGTGGTAGGAGCAGCTAACACTGGAGGTTTTGTCAGGTATGACTTGATGTCTTGGAAAGCAGCTTCACAGTCAGCATCCCAGACAAAGTTTACACCTTTTTTCATCAACCGGGAGAATGGACGGCATTTCCCCGAAAGATTGGAGATGAACTGTCTGATGTAGGCCAATCTCCCTTGAAGCCCTTTGAGTTCTCTCAAGGTTCTTGGAGAGGGAATTTCTAGAATGGCTTTGACTTTTATGGGGTCAAGCTCTATTCCAGCTTTCCGAACTAAGAATCCGAGGAACTTACCCGACGAGACGCCGAAGAAGCATTTCAATGGATTCATTCGCAGTTTGTGTTTGCGAAGCCGGAGGAAGACTTCTCGAAGGTTTTCGAGATGATCTTCTTTTCTTTTGCTTTTGACGGCGAGGTCATCAACGTAACATTCAACCGTCTTGTGCTGCATATCTTGGAATATTTTCATCATAGCCCTCTGATATGTGGCACCAGCATTCTTCAAACCAAATGGCATGACAGTGTAACAATACACGCCAAATGGGGTTCGAAAGGATGTATGTTTTTCATCCTCAGGATGCATCTTTATCTGATTGTAGCCAGAGAAACCATCCATGAATGTCATTCGCTCGAATCCACAGGTATTATCAATCATTACCTCTGGTATGGGGAGCGGAAATTCATCTTTTGGGCATGCGCCATTCAGGTCTCTATAATCAATACAGACCCTGATCTGCCCATTTTTCTTTGTCACGGGGACAATGTTGGCCAACCATTCAGGATGTTGTTCCTCACGGATGAAGCCGACGCTTTTGAGTTTTTGAACTTCTTGTTCAATTTTATCCATCACATCTGGACGGAATCTTCTTTGGCCTTGCTTGACAGGCTTGATGTCTTCTTGAAGATTGAGTTTGTGAACTGCTATTTTGGGGTCTAAGCCTGGCATTTCAGCGTAAGACCATGCAAAGCAATCAACGAACTCATGAAGAAAAGCGATATACTCGGGTAACTCATCATCCTTTATATTCTTGCTTATGAATACAGGACGTGGGTTATCTGGTGTTCCCAAGTCTATCTTTTGAACAAGATCTTCTGTTGGATGGTTCGAAGGTGGTTCCTCCACAATATTTTCGGAGGCTTCCAGCTCAACGAAACCTTCTGGGGTTTCAAGGGCATTTCCAGACCAAGGTTTTGTTCCTTTCCACGGGTCTTCTTGATCTGTAATTTTCCCAAGGCTTGCTATGAGATGATCCCAATCGCCTGTTGAAACCGAGTCGAAGTAGGCTACTTCTTTTGGAGATGAGGGTTCTTCTGGGTCAGAAGTCCACGTCTGTGCCATCGGACAACTCCTCTTCATTTCGGAGAAATTGTGCCAATTGGATGAGCTTCCTGGATCTTTGTCAGGTGACTCATCAAAGAGATATCCAGGGAGATCGATGTCTTCATGGACTTGAGATGTTGAGGCTTGGTCAGTATATTGACTTTTAAGCCTTTGTGTCAACTGTCTCAAGGGAGTGTCAGGATCATACCCTAACCCGTGTGAAGACTTTTCTACATAGCCGTAGAGTCTCCAATCTTCCAGCTGGCTTTTGGTCAAGACGGGCCCCAATGGCATGAGAATACCGCGTCCTTCTCCCAAACCGACTGGGTTTTGAGCGTCATAACCCATTTTCTTCATAATAGCTTGTGCCACTGAACTGTATAAGGATAGTTGAGGCGTACCTTTATTTTGGAAAGGTTCAAGCATGGAGTTTGATGAAGAAGCATCCGATCTATGGAAGAAGATCGGATTTTCCTTTGTTGAAGTTGCTGGAACAACGAAGGAAGCTGACGTAGGATCTTCTATGTCAGAAGTTGTCTCCATTGGAGTGAGAGCAGGCTGAACTTGCTGAGTGTCAGCTTGGCTTGACGATGTGTCGTCTTCTGGCTCTGAATCCGAGTCAGTGTCTTGCATGATAGACACGAAAGAGACAACAAATTTGCCCCCAGGCTTTTGTTTTGCCTTCTTCACTTTAGTTGTGATGACCAAAGGCTTTGAAGATTTGAGGGAGATGATGAAGGGAGTTTGAATGCTCTCTTCAGATTTTCCGGATGGTTTGTTTTCTTCCGGCGATTGCTGAGGAGCTTTGCCTTTATCTTTCTGGAGATTTTCGGCAAAGGATGCTGTATGCTTCTCCTCTTCTTATTTTTCACCTTCATACATCTGTGAGTCTGCGAAGTGGACTTCTTTACCTTTGAAGGGTTTTCTGTCCGCAAAGACTCGATGTATCATGCCGTCGTCGCCAACAAACTTGATGCATTGATGTAGAGTTGAAGGGACAACACCATTCTCATGGATCCAAGGGCGTCCGAGAAGGATGTTGTAGCATGAAGGGGTCTTTATTGCATACACTGTGACCTCAGAGATAAGATCACCTATCTGCAATTTGAACCTGATTTTGCCGATAGGCCTTTGAGTACTCCCATCGTATCCAAAGATAGATACAGATGTGTGGCTCAGTTTGCTGGGTGGGATGCCCAACTCTTCAAGAGCTGATGTGGAGATGAGGTTGAGTGCAGAACCTGGGTCGATCTGAACTCTATGCATAGGCATTTCCTTGATATACCCTGTGAAGTACAGGGGTCGGTTATGCCTGGTTTCGCCAAGTAGGAGGTCATCCTTTGTGAAGGCGATGGTTGCACTGGCTGCTTTTTTAACCGAGAGGCATTCAATGCATGATCCCTCAGTTTTCTTCTTTTCTCCCTTTGAGGAGGCTTCTGAGTTTTTGACCCGGTAATCCAATTCAATTTGGAGGACTTGCGGGGCATGTTTGTCGACATCCTCATTCAGCTTTTGTAATTCCGAAATGAGATTATCACGAGTGTGCGGAGACATTCGCAACAAATCTAGGATGTGCAGACGTGCAGGTATGTGCTTGAAATGTTCAATCAAGTCATACTTGAAAGCCTCCTTAGGGCCTGCATGTTCATCATTGTTGCCACTAGGGGCGCTTACAACATCTTTTCCCGAAGGATTTACATATGTAAAGGAAGATTGGTTGTAATTTTTGTGGTAGTCCCGGCCAGAGCGGGTGCCTCTACCAACTTCGAGAGCTTCTTGAGAAGGGTCTTCGTTTGGAAGATTGTCTTCAGGATCAAGAGGCTGTCGTTTTTCATTTGCTGAGGATGTATCAGCAGCAGAGTTACCATCCTCAGTGATTGTGTTGCATGGAGCATTTTCCGGGAACAAGTCCTGAACAACATCCAGCAATCTTTCTTCTTCGTTGACTAATTCATCGTCCCAAGCATCAATGGCTGGGAATTCTTCAGTCAGGAAGGGTGTGAACTTTGAAGTCACAGTCTCAGGAGAAGAAACCTGAGAGGGTGTCATCTCAGTGAAAGTCACATGAGACGAGGTGGCTCCAGAAGATATATTGCTAGGCGTCGCCGGAGTGTAAGTGCTCTCATCAGACGATGCTTCGGAAGAGCTATAATCCCGAATTATTACATTACAGGAAGCTCTGACGGGAGACGTTGCCTGATCGGAGTCAGACTCATCCTCGGATGTAAGAGGATCGTCTATCCAGCAATTTTCTCCATTTTCAGGAGTTAAGGGAGAATGTACCTGATGGTCTTCAGGGACTTCAGGCTCTGGATTGCGAGGAGGCTCGTTGACGCGTTCTTGCTCTTGTTCTAGAGCGAGTCGCTGCAATATCCTTGCATATTATTCAAGATCAGGCATGGGAGCCGGATCTTCTTCTTTATCAACTCTTTGTGGCTCAACATTGTTGATTTCCACTGGAGTAATGAGAGGTGCTGGGTCAGCAGCATTTTCTTGTACAGCTTCTTGGTCTTCTTCATCATCAGACCAGGATCCTTGTGGCTGTAGGGGGTTATACCAGATTACTGGCATAAGATGAGACTCAGGAACCCATTCCTCATCGGAGAGATATTCTCCTGTTTTCAAGGGACTCTTCCCACTCATCTGTGTAGTTGGATTCGAATCCATTATCGGTGTCGCTGGACTCGTATCCATCAATGGAGAATCCAACTACCGAATTGCAAGAGTATGATGCCTCCTGCATGGCTTGTTTGAATTGAGGTGGCATGAAATCACTGAGAGTGAATTTCCTTACCCCCTTTGAAGTCTCTGGAAGGGATGTTTTTGTTACCTCCAGTGAAGCGGTAGAGGAAGCCTCTGCCTTTTCTTTGACCTCTAGTTTTGGCTGGGTCTTCTCTTGCCGTTTGAGCTTGAGGAGATGTTTCCTAGCCTGCCTTCGCTGTTGAGCTGTAGGCTTTGTTTTCACGACCTCCCAATTTTCATCTTCCAGGAGATCGGGATGTACCCATATCGGTTGTCCGTCTGGTGTCGGGTAAGGAACCAGTTGTTCGGACGCTTGGATTGAGTTTATCACCTTGAAGGAAGTAGTGATCTTCTTCTTTGGTGATCTTGATGTTTGTCCACATGTCACCATGTTGACGGAGGCAGACCCATAGTTTTTGTCAAAGGTGATGACTCCGTTTTTCCACATCTCATTTATTTTCTCTCTCACAACGAAGCATTGATTGAGAGGATGCGAGATCATCTGGTGGTATGGACAGTACCGAGGATCGTTGGTTTTGCCAACATCACCCGGTCTTTTTGGTTCAGGCAAGGTGAGCTTGCCGTTTGCCACAAGAGCCCCGAAGATTTCATCAACATCTTCATCAAACGGGTATTTCTTCTCTACTCGTTCTTTGAAGGCATCAGAGAGTTCAGGTCTCTTACCAACAGCTTTGTTTTCAGCTTTCTTTGGTGGCTGAGGAGCTGACTTGGTCTGCACATTGAGGACCTCTTTCTTCTTTGGTTTAGAGGTTGCAATGGCGGTTGGCTCTTTCTTGATGATTTCTGACTGTTGAGGTCTTTAATCACCGTTTCAGCTTCCATGGAAGCTTCTAGGAGTTCTCCTAGGTTTTTTGATTTGTTGCCGATGATCATGGAGCGGATTCTGGCTCTCATGTTGTTTCGGCAGATGTCGACTAGCGACGCTTGTGGCAATACATCAGAGCATTTGTATGCCATTGCTTTCCACTTGTGAATGAAGTCATATGTTGATTCATTCTCCCCCGTGTTTTAGGCTGCAGAGCTGAGCCATAGTAGCGGGATGATCTTCACCTTTGAAGTGAGTCAGGAAGCGTGTCTCTAGCATGGCCCAGTTTTGGATTGAGTCCTCCGGCAGAGTGGAGTACCAATCAAAGGCCGTACCTTTTAGGGTACTTGCAAAGAGGCGGATCTTGAGTGCATCTTGATCCGCGATAGCTCCCGTCAGGATCTTGAAGTGGATGACGTGCTGTCTGGCTGATCCTTTCCCCGTATATGTTTGGAGAGTAGGATGCTTGAATTTGGTGGGGAACGGGACCGAGTCCATCCATAAGGGATATGGTGGCTTGATCCCATGCTCCTTGAGTATATCCTCTTCTTTTGCTTTGGCGAGGATACCGTCTACGTCCTTTTTGGTAAGGGCGCGTGACTCACTTTCTTCTCTATTTACCTCGTCGTCTTGATGATTCGGAGGAGGTTCATTGTTCGCCTGATTTTGGAAGGCGAGGAGAAGGTTTTCCATCAGAGTTTCAATTCTCTGCTGGCCCTGTTCCAACTGCTGGATGCGGGTGATCGCATCTTCTGGAGGTGGATTGAGGGGTGGTGGCTCAGAATTCGTAGCCAAGACATTCATCCTTCGTGATTCGAACGAAGAAACTGTCCTGGTGACTGAGCTGGGGCTCATTCTTTTTGAAGAGGAGCTTGAGGAAGGATCACTCTGCTGTCCTTTGCTTGAAGGAGCAGGGGATTCTTCTGAATGTCTTCTTGTCCTTGAGACACTGCGGGTCATCGGACGTCGGACATGGATTTTTGTTGCTGATTTTTGGCGCCTTCTGGTTTTTCCAACCATATGGACGGCAGCAACTTGGTTGGGTCTTTCTTTTTCGACCCATTTGGGAGAGACTTGGAGTGTAGGAGGCTGGGTCCTTTGCTTCTCTAGTCTCTTTTGTCTATACGACGCGCGGCGGCGTATACGACGAGCAATTTGAGCTTCGGTCAGCTCTGACTGGGCTTTGACGATGAAGGATGTGCTCCCTCGGGCGCAGCAGCCGAGCCTGTCTTCTTTGTAGCTGGGCAAGGACAGGATGCGAACCCTATCCTTCGCCAGTTGCAGCGAAGCTTTGAATTTTTGAAGTTCGGCCCCTGTAGATATGAAGGGTCGAACTGCAGGTTTGTAGCCCTTAGCAGGTGCTTGTGGAGGCCTTGTGATGCATGACTTGATTTTGGGCTTGTAGGAACAAGCCGGCTCATGCTGGGATGACTTGGGAGTCAGGTTTGAGATGGGTCTCTCCTCTTTCATGTAAGCAAGAGGGTAGAACTGGTTCTCTTTGAGTGGGGCCAGGTATGCTGGCTTGGTGGATGTTTGGGACCTTCTCTGTTTTGGTAAAGGTCTTGGGGACCAAGTCTTGGAGTAGACCTGGTTGTTTGCAGGTCGAGGCTTCGTGGGGCTGCCACGGGCTTCAGGCCTTCTGGTGCTCGCCTTTGGTGTCACGGTAGTGACACGTTGAGAGGCGAGTTTCTGCTTCTTGGAGGGAGCAGTTTGTTCCTCAGGAAGTGGGAATGGTCCCAGCGTCCCGAAGACGATAGTCCGGGGAGTCGAGGTCGACCCGGAGTTCAGAGAGTTGCCGAGGGAGTTGACACTTCGGCAGCTGATGGGGCGCTTGTAGGTGCGCGTGGTTTGCTTCTGTTGAAGCATGAGTTGGTGCTTGTTTTCATCGAAAGTAATGGTTAGTGAAGCTGCCATTGTTAGTTTTCGAAAATTTCTGAAACAAGACCACATCCATTAGTAATCACAAGAATATAATGATCATAAATGGGAAGTTCTATGGTTTCGTCTTTTCAAATTGCTCGAGGTAGATGACCCAAGCAATATGAGGAAGGCAAAATGCCATAGAAGGTACAATTGTTCTGATTGCAGGTATGGTAAGCCCGGAATGGGCATCCCAGTGACTGCTAGAAGCAATTGTGAACTTAAATTCGACTTATCGAGAAGCAGAGCTTGCTCGAGGTAAGAAGAATATAAAGTTGGAGTTTACAGATGTGCCGGTCGCAATACAGTAGACCCTGAAAGGGCGTGCTAGTACCGCTAGACACAAATGTTTTGAGACCGCATCTATGAGATGAGATTCTCTGTTTTGAAAGGTCAAGATTGGATTCATCAAAGAGAGCAGATGGTATTCCAATCTGAACACGGGCTCAGCGATTTCAGCGAGCGCCAGTGCTCAGAAAGAAATGAACCATAATTTCTCGGATCTGAATCTAAAAATGACGAGTTTTTTTTTTTTTTTTGAAAGGCCAATATCGGGTTCATCAAAGAGAGCAAAAGGCACTCCAATCTGAACACGGGCTCAGCGATTTCCGCGAGCGCCAGAAAGGAGAAGACCAAGATTTCTCTAATCTAAACCCAAAATGACGGAAGTTTTTTTTTTTTTTGAAGATTTTGAAGATTTTTTTTTTTTTTTTTTTTAAATCTTTTTTTTATTTTATTTTTTTTTATTTATTTTTTTTTTAGATTTTTTTTTTTGAAATTTTTTTTTTATTTTTGATTTTTTATTTTAAAATTTTATTTTTAAAAAATTTTATTTTTGAAAAAAATTTATTTAAAAGACGAGAGAGTACACATAGGCCTCCTAACCCGGTCTTATGAAATCTTGATTGATAGAATTGCCCCCAGGTAAGGGTAGGATTACTTAATGAACCCGTTTGGAGGACCCTTGCCTAGAACAGTCAAGCTGTCTCCACACTCTGGACAAGGCTTTTCTTTGAATCAACCACGATCAAAGAACACAGTTGGTTTAACCTTAGTGGTCTATGTCTTTTTTTTTTATATATATTTTTTTTATTTTATGAATTCATCGAAGAGAAACAATGGCCCAAAACCTTAGTCGAACAGGCTCAACATTTCTGCAAGCGCGATGAACGATAGGAACGGATCAAGGTTTCTCAGTTTTGAATCCAAATTGAGAAATCTAAAATTTTTTTTTATACTTTTATATATATATATATATATATTTTTAGATTTTTAATGAACTCATCGAAGAGAAACAATGGCCCAACCCCCGATCCGAACACGGTCTCAGCGATTTCCGCGAGCGCCAGTGCCCAGAAGGGAAAGGATCAAAGTTTCTCAATTTTGAATCCAAAAATGAAAAATCTGATTTTTTTTGTTTTTTTTTTTTTTTTTTGAAAAGAGAAAGAGTGGAAATAAATTCAAAGAATTAGAAATTTCCAAACAAAAAATCTAATCTCATTTTTTTTTTTTGCGGAATTCAACATAGGCCACCAATTATAAAGTAGCCAAGGAAGAAAAGAAATATGAGCATAGAGCAAAATATATGATATGCAAATATTTCATTTCTAGCATCGTGTTCTCAAATAAACGAGTCCCACCGGGTGTGCCAGCTTGATGGACCGCGCTCCCGGAAGCCCGGGCTCCTACCGAGGTCGGCGGACGTGGGAGTCCGTTTGGTTCCGACCCTTTCGTAACCGGGGGCAAGGAGGGGGCGTGCATAAACATTTCTTTTTTTGTGGGTGTGCCAGATTTTCTATTTTTACTTGGAATTGCAAGTGGTGATCCGGAGATCAACCTTCGAAGTAAAAAGGAAATCAACTTCTTTCAAGTTTTCCATTGCACATATATTTAAGAAAAGAGACATTTTCTTGATTTGCCGTGAAAGGCGATTTTTTTGGCATTTATAGCCGATTTTGGCGTTTATAGCCGATTTTTGGCGTTTATAGCCGATTTTTGGCATTTATAGCCGGTTTACAATTCTTATCAATAATGAAAGACAAGAGTTGTGATTTTTGTCTCTTTTAAAAAAATACAAACTACAATGAAAAGCAAGAAAAGGAGGATCTAACTTCTCAGGAGATTGTGGGGGACTCGTTTAGATTGACGGTCGCAAGCCATATGTGGGCTTCGCCATCATCCATGCAGATGAGAACAGAGGATGCTATTGACTCGCTTGGCTTGGCTATAACCTCGGGTTTTTAGAAGACAAAGACCAAAAGGAGGTCCTATATCCAATAAAAAGCCGAGTAGACGGGCTGAAAAGCCACATCTAAGCCATTGGAGGCAGGAGGAGAAGGCAAGGACCTTGGGGGGGGGGGTACCCCCAAGGGACTTTTGTCACCTTGTTGCGGTGGCCGGTGTAGAACTTCCGTAGAGTTTTCTCTCTTTTTCCTTTCTCTGGATTTCTGATTTTTCTGTCTGCTGTCGATGATCTTTCTGATGTCCTTTCTTCTTGGAGAGCTCTCCTATTTATAGGCTTTTAGGTAGCCTTTTAGGAGGGTTTATGGGCTTTTATTGTCATTAAGCCGCATAATGGGAGGAGTTACAAAATTGAATTGTTTATTTTGTAACTCCTTTTTCTTGGCTTCTGATTGGCCGGAGGAGATTGAGGGCATTTAATCGCCTTTAATCGTCATGATGGGAGGAGTTTCATGGTTTAAATGCCATGAATCTCTTGAATTGTAACTCCCGAATGCTTGCTTCTGATTGGGCCGTCCAAAGAAATGGATTAATGACTGTAATAAAGCTAGTCAACTAATCGCATTAAGTGGTCGCCGAGCAGCTGAAGAGTCGCGGGCCGTGCCACGTCTTTTGGAATTCTTCTGTCGATGATCATCGATGGATCTTCATGTAAATCGACATCAGATGACCATGTAATTTCAGGTGTTTGTTGCCAACAGCGGGTCGGTGCCATCTGTCCTGTCGATTTCTCGATCGGTCGGGTAGAAAGCACACTTTTTTGGTTGACCGGGTGGCGATCAATATTGTCTTTGATACTTTTGATGATTGACCCGTGTTTTGGACGGATGTCAGAGGACTTGGTGTCTCAAAAGCATGAATTTTGGAAAGTACCAGAGGCTGGGCTCCTCGAATCGCGAAAAAACGGCGAAAATCGGGGTTTCCGGGGCTTTCCCGGCGACCCCGGGTTCCAAGGTCGCCGGCGACCCTGGCCTAGGGTCGCAGGGGTCTGCGACCCTGAGGGGGTTTTCCCCCTTTCGTGTCCCGTTTTGCGTCCGTTTTTGCTGTTTTTCGATTCTTTTTTCTTCTGTACTTTTCCTTGACATTTTGACCATTTATTGGCCTAATTTCTTTGTAGGAAACCTGATGAGAATCCTTGCATTTTATTTTGCAAAGTTTCCAATTTCCTGAGAAAGCCGAAGACTTTGTCGCGCAGAGCTGCCGATTTTCCGTCAGAAGCTGAAACTGGGTCAAACGATGTCGGAATGACCTGAAATTTGGTGTGAAGCCTGCTGAGCAATAAATAAGACCAACCATAGGCTTTTGTTTGAGTTTTGAAGCCGTTTGGGGTCCTATCACCTGTAGACTTGCTTTTTATCGCGATGAAGATGTCGCGGTTTGATGTGCGGTCAATCGATGTCCGATTGACTTGGAATTTGACAGGGAACCTATTGGAGTCATTTTAAGATGATCCATAGGTTCTGTCTTGGAAACCATGGTCCCAGAGAGCTTTTGCCGCCGAGAGCTCCTTTTCGGTTGTCGGAGAAGCGAAGTTAGGCCAAATGATTTTGAAATGGCCCGAAACTTCTTGTGTACTCCTCTTTTGGCTATCTGGAAGAATCTTGCAGTTTTTGTTTGATTCTGATAAGATTTGATTTTTGGAAGCAGCATTGCCTATTTATGGCAGGTTGCGACTTCATGTAGCTCTTTGGATCTTGAAGAGGCAAAGTGACATTTTTGGTGTCAACAGAGGAGTCCCTTGAAACAGGAGAATACCTCTCCGATGAAGAATGGGTTCCTGAGACTCATCTTATGCCAGTAATCTGGTATAACCCTCTATAGCCACAAGGATCCTAGTCTGATAATGAAGAAGACCAAGAGGCTGTACAAGAAAATGCTGCTGACCTAGCATCTCTCATTACTCCAGTGGAAATCAACCATGTTGAGCCACAAAGAGTTGATGAAGAAGAAGATTTGGCTCCCATGCCTGATCTTGAAGAATATGAAAGGATCTTGCAGCGTCTCGCTTTAGAACAAGAACAAGACCGCGTCAACGAGCCTCCTCGCAATCCAGAGCCTGATGTCCCTGAAGACCATCAGGTACATCCTCCCTTAACTCCTGAAAATGGAGAAAATTGCTGGATAGACGATCCTCTTACATCCGAGGATGAGTCTGACTCCGATCAGGCAACGTCTCCCATCAGAGCTTCCTGTAATGTGATAATTCGGGATTATAGCTCTTCCAAAGCATCGTCTGATGAGAGCACTTACACTCCGGCGACGCCTAGTAATGTATCTTCTGGAGCCACCTCGTCTCACGTGACTTTCACTGAGATGACACCCTCTCAGGTTTCTTCTCCTGAGACTGTGACTTCAAAGTTCACACCCTTCCTGACTGAAGAATTCCCACCTATTGATGCTTGGGACGATGAATTGGTCAACGAAGAAGAAAGGTTGCTGGATGCTGTTCAGAACTTGTTCTCGGAAAATGCTCCGTGCAACACAATCACTAAGGATGGCAACTCCGCTGCTGATACATCTTCAGCAGATAAAAAACGACAGCCTCTTGATCCTGAAGACAATCTTCCAAACGAAGACCCTTCTCAAGAAGCTCTCGAAGTTGGTAGAGGCACCCGCTCTGGCCGGGACTACCACAAAAATTACATCCAATCTTCCTTTACATATGTAAATCCTTCGGGAAAAGACGTTGTAAGCGCCCCAAGTGGCAACAATGATGAACATGCAGGCCCTAAGGAGGCTTTTAAGTATGACTTGATTGAACACTTCAAGCACATACCTGCACGTCTGCACATCCTGGATTTATTGCGAATGTCTCCGCACACTCGTAATAATCTCATTTCAGAATTACAAAAGCTGAATGAGGATGTCGACAAACATGCCCCGCAAGTCCTCCAGATTGAAATGGATTACCGGGTCAAAAACTCAGAAGCCTCCTCAAAGGGAGAAAAGAAGAAAACTGAGGGATCATGCATCGAATGCCTCTCAGTTAAAAAAGCAGCCAGTGCAACCATCGCCTTCACAAAGGATGACCTCCTACTTGGCGAAACCAGGCACAACCGACCCATGTACTTCACAGGGTACATCAAGGAAATGCCTATGCACAGAGTTCAGATCGACCCAGGTTCTGCACTCAACCTCATCTCCACATCGGCTCTCGAAGAGTTGGGCATCCCACCCAGCAAACTGAGCCACACATCTGTATCTATCTTTGGATACGATAGGAGTACTCAAAGGCCTATCGGCAAAATCAGGTTCAAGTTGCAAATCGGTGATCTTATTTCTGAGGTCACAGTGTATGCAATAAAAACCCCTTCATGCTGCAACATCCTTCTCGGACGCCCTTGGATCCACGAGAATGCTGTTGTCCCTTCAACTCTACATCAATGTATCAAGTTTGTTGGCGACGACGGCATGATACATCGAGTCTTTGCGGACAAAAAACCCTTCAAAGGTAAAGAAGTCCACTTCGCAGACTCACAAATGTATGAAGGTGAAAAAGAAGAAGAGGAGAAGCACACAGCACCCTTTGCCAAAAATCCCCAGAAAGATAAAGGCAAGGCTCCTCAACAATCGCCGGAAGAAAACAAATCATCCGGTAAACCCAAAGAAAGCATTCAAACTCCCTTCATCATCTCCTTCAAACCTTCAAAGCCTTTGGTCATCACAACTAAAGTGAAGAAGGTAAAGCAAAAGCCTGGGGGCAAATTTGTTGTCTCTTTCGTGTCTATCATGCAGGACACGGACTTGGATTCAGAGCCAGAAGATGACACATCGTCAAGCCAAGCTGACACTCAGCAAGTTCAGCTTGCTCTTACTCCAATGGAGATAACTTCTGACATAGAAGATCCTACGTCAGCTTCCTTCGTTGTTCCGGCAACTTCAGCAAAGGAAAAGCCGATCTTCTTCCATAGATCGGATGCTTCTTCATCAAACTCCATGTCTGAACCTTTCCAAAATAAAGGTATGTCTCAACTATCCTTATATAGTTCTGTGGCACAGGCTATTATGAAGAAAATGGGCTATGACGCTCAAAACCTAGTCGGTTTGGGAGAAGGACGCGGTATTCTCACGCCATTGGGGCCCGTCTTGACCAAAAGCCAGCTGGAAGATTAAAGACTCTACAGCTATTTAGAAAAGTCTTCACACGGGTTAGGGTATGATACCGACACTCCCCTGAGACAGTTGACACAAAGGCTTAAAAGTCAATATACTGACCAAGCCTCAACATCTCAAGTCCATGAAGACATCGATCTCCCTGGATATCTCTTTGATGAGTCACCTTACAAAGATCCAGGAAGCTCATCCAATTGGCACGATTTCTCCGAAAATGAAGAGGAGTCGTCCGATGGCACAGACGTGTGGTCTTCTGACCCAGAAGAACCCTCATCTCCAAAAGAAGTAGCCTACTTCGACCCGGTTTCAACAGGCGATTGGGATCATCTCATAGCAAGCCTTGGGAAAATTACCGATCAAGAAGACCCGTGGAAAGGAACAAAGCCTTGGTCTGGAAATGCCCTTGAAACCCCAGAAGGTTTCGTTGAGCTGGAAGCCTCCGAAGATATTATGGAGGAACCACCTTCGAACCTTCCAACAGAAGATCCTAATCAAAAGATAGACTTGGGAGCACCAGATAACCCACGTCCTGTATTCATAAGCAAGAATATAAAGGATGATGAGTTACCCGAGTATATCGCATTTCTTCGTGAGTTCGTTGATTGCTTTGCATGGTCTTACGCTGAAATGCCTGGCTTAGATCCCAAAATAGCAGTCCACAAACTCAATCCAAAATAGCAGTCCACAAACTCAATCTTCAAGAAGACATCAAGCCTGTCAAGCAAGGCCAAATAAGATTCCGTCCAGATGTGATGGATAAAATTGAACAAGAAGTTCAAAAACTCAAAAGCGTCGGCTTCATCCGTGAGGAACAACATCCTGAATGGTTGGCTAACATTGTCCCCGTGACAAAGAAAAACGGGCAGATCAGGGTCTGTATTGACTATAGAGACCTGAATGGCGCATGCCCAAAAGATGAATTTCCGCTCCCCATACCAGAGGTAATGATTGATAATACCTGTGGATTTGAGCGAATGACATTCTTGGATGGTTTCTCTGGCTACAATCAGATAAAGATGCATCCTGAGAATGAAAAACATACATCCTTTCGGACCCCATTTGGCGTGTATTGCTACACTGTCATATCATTTGGTCTGAAAAATGCTGGTGCCACATATCAGAGGGCTATGATGAAAATATTCCAAGATATGCAGCACAAGACGGTTGAATGTTACGTTGATGACCTCGCCATCAAAAGCAAAAGAAAAGAAGATCATCTCGAAAACCTTCGAAAAGTCTTCCTCCGGCTTCGCAAACACAAACTGTGAATGAATCCTTTGAAATGCTTCTTCGGCGTCTCGTCGGGTAAGTTCCTCGGATTCTTAGTTCGGAAAGCTGGAATAGAGCTTGACCCTATAAAAGTCAAAGCCATTCTAGAAATGCCCTCTCCAAGAACCTTGAGAGAACTCAAAGGGCTTCAAGGGAGATTGGCCTACATCAGACAGTTCATCTCCAATCTTTCGGGGAAATGCCGTCCATTCTCCCGGTTGATGAAAAAAGGTGTAAACTTTGTCTGGAATGCCGACTGTGAAGCTGCTTTCCAAGACATCAAGTCATACCTGACAAAACCTCCAGTGTTAGCTGCTCCTACCACTGGAAAACCATTCATCTTGTACACAAAAGCCCTTGATCACTCTTTAGGAGCTCTGCTTGCGCAAGAAAATGATCAAAGAAAAGAAGCTGCTCTATATTACCTCAGCCGCATGCTAGTAGGTGCAGAGCATCGCTACTCTCCAGTCGAAAAAGAATGTCTTGCAGTGATGTTCGTCGTACAAAAGCTGCGTCACTACTTGCTTTCCAACACAGTATACCTGGTCTTGAGGGTCAACCTCTTGAAGGTCCTTGTCACAAAGGCAGGTTCTCTCAATGCTCGACTGGCAAAATGGTCCATCCTTCTGTCACGATTTGATATTAGGTATGTACCACAAAAGGCAATCAAAGGGCAAGCTCTAGCAGACTTCCTCACAGAGCATCCATGGCCCAAAGACTCTCCGCTCAGAGATGATCTCCCAGACGAACCAGTCTACAATGTGGACACTTTCTCACAAAGTGCCTCCTGCGACATGTACTTTGACGGTGCAACCAGGACAAATGAAAAAAGACAGCTGATCTCCGGAGTTGGCATCCTCTTTGTTAGCCCCGACAAATACATGATTCCACACGCTTTCTCGTTACTGGAACCATGCACAAATAATGCAGCTGAATATCAAGCTCTGATCCTAGGATTGGAACTCGCCATCGAATCCGGTATCACCATGCTGGAAGTCTTTGGAGACTCTCAATTGATCGTCAACCAGATAAATCAGAAATTTGAAGTCAGGAAGCCAGATTTGCTTCCTTACTACAACAAGGCACGATCACTTCTGCAAAAGTTTGATATTTGTCACATCACCCACATTCGTAGAGGTGAAAACATATGTGCAGATGCCCTAGCTGGACTTGCCGCATCCATGGCAATCCAAGAAGGGGAAAACATGCAAATCACAGTGTGCGAAAGAAGAATCCTTCCTCCTTTTAACACACACCAAGCAGTTGCTGAATGCCACCAAGTGGTTGGAAGTCGGATTTCAATCCTTCAAACATCAATCGGCGACTAGAGGGATCCGTTCATTGATTACATTATGTTCGGAATCCTACCTGAAGATCCAAAAGAACGGGTAAGCATCCAAAGGCGAACCCCAAGCTTTCATTTGGATATTCCTTCAAAATTCCTTTATAGGAAATCATTCAACGGAGTACTTCTACGCTGCTTGTCACTACAAGAGGCTGAAGAAACACTCAAAGAAGTTCATGCTGGTCTTTGCGGAGCTCATCAGGCTGGTCCCAAGCTCTATGATCAGATAAAAAGGTTAGGTTATTACTGGCCTACCATGGTAGCTGACGCATGCAATTTGCTAAGCGCTGCCAACAATGCCAAATTCATGGAGATTACATTCACATGCCTCCAGAATGGCTGCATCCTATAGCGATTTCATGGCCTTTTGAAGCCTGGGGTATGGACATCATAGGTCCTATTTGTCCCCCTTCGAGCAAAGGTCATCGCTTCATCTTCGCCGCTACGGATTATTTCTCTAAGTGGTCAGAAGCATTTGCGTTCAACGAAATGAAGACCTCATCAGTCCTTCAGTTCCTGCGCACCAACATCATTTGTCGTTTCGGCATACCCAAAAGATTCGTCCATGATAACGGACCACAATTCCGGGATCATCGATTCTACAGGTTCTGCGACAAATACAAAATCCAAAGCTGTCCTTCGACTCCATACAATCCGGCAGCAAACGGATTAGCAGAAGCTTTCAACAAGACACTTTGTAAAATCCTCAAAAAAATGGTCTCTAGTGACAAAAGAGACTGGAGAGATAAAATGTCTGAAGCTTTGTGGGCCTATCGAACCACCGTTCGAGGACCAACCCATAGCACACCATTCTCCTTGGTCTATGGATGCGAAGCTGTCGTGCCCTTGGAAGTACAAATTCCTTCCTTGAGGGTATCCTTGCAAAACGACATGACTCAAGAAAGCAATGTCAAATTGAAACTCCATGAGCTGGACAATCTCGATGAGAGATGGCTCGAAGCTCAATAAAGCATTGAACTTTACTAAGCACGCATGGAAGGATTTTTCGACAAAAAGGTCAGGCAATGCGCCTACAAAAAGGGTGACTTGGTTCTTGCGGTAAAAAGACCAATGGTCTTCGCTCACAAGTCCAAAGGCAAATTTGAGCCAAAATGGGAGGGACCCTACGTCATCGACAAGGTTTTCTCCAACGGCGCATACGCACTCCTAAACATGGAAGGTGACAGATGTATGCTGCCCATCAACGGCAAGTTCTTAAAGCGGTACTACCCTTGAAGACTTACCCAACTGGGTAAGAGCAATGCCTGTACGGCCAAAACCAGTTTCCAGGTACACGCTCGCTAAACCCACCTTTTTTTAGAGTTTTCATATCAAATGTTGAAATTTCTAGAAATTTAAACAATGCTTACTTTCATCGTTTCATTGTTAAAAAAAAAAAAAACCAAGTTTAGGAACCTTTCCCTAACTTGACCAAAATTTTCAACCTTTGAACTCAAAATTCATGGTTTGAAACAAAATCCGGATTCATGGATTTCCACCTTAGTCCACCCTACCTTTTACCGCCTAAATGGTTTTAGGTCAAAACTTATGACCCTCGTGTCTTTAAATAAAAAAAAATGGTTTTTCAAAAAGCCGCGGGGAAGCGACGTTTAGTCGATACTCGCACAAATTGGAAGCATGCGAACCACGTTCGACACTTCCAAAATTGCAGGGAAGCGACATTTCGTCGATACTTGCAAAATCCAAAACCGTGGAGTCGCAACATTTCAGTTGATATCCACAACCCAAATTTCAAAGGTTCAAAAAAAAAAAAAACCTAAAAAAAAACCGTGGAGACGCAACATTTCAGTTGATATCCACAACCCAGATTTCAAAGGTTCAAAAAAACTAAAAAACCATGGAGACGCAACATTTCAGTTGATATCCATAACCCAAAGGTTCGAGAAAACCACAAATTTAAAGAATCGTGGGGAAACGACATCAAGTCAGTACCCACAAAACCAAAATTTTTTAAAAGCAAGGATGCGACATTCCATCGATACTTGCACCCAAATTCGCGAGGATGCGACATTCCGAATGAGCAAGGATGCGACATTCTATCGATACTTGCAAGAACATTCAGCAGGGAGGCGACTTTTAGTCGATACTTGCATTTTTGAAAACCAAACCGGCTATAAATGCCACAAAAACGGCTATAAATGCCACCAAAACAGGCTATAAATGTCACAAACCGGCTATAGATGCCACCAAAACAAACCGGCTATCAATGCCACAAAACAAAAAAATGGCTTTCAAAAAACCCGGCTATTAACGCCACAAACCCGGCTATAGATGCCACAAAACAAACTCGGCTATCAATGCCAAAAAAAGAAAAGCTGGCTCTCATGCCAAAAATCGGCTTCCATGCCACAAACAAAAATCTGGCTTCCATGCCAAAACAATCATTTGACAAAAGATTTTCACAAAATGACAAGCTTTTGATCAAGTCCCATTTAGCAATTACTTTTATCATAAAAAGATTTAAGTAAGCGTAGGGAAAACAAAAAAAAAAAAAGGCATCCCATTTAGCAATTACTTTCATCACAAAAAGATTTAAGTGAGCATAGGGAAAACAAAAAAAAATACCAAAAAATACATGTGGTACCAAAAAAAAAAGAAAGTGTTCACAAGCACTACAAAAAAAAGTACCAAAAAAATACAAGTGGTACCAAAAAAAAAAAGAGAAGGATAGTTTCTGCTACAAAATTCAGGAGCTCAGCCAAAAATGGTCTCCAGCCAAGAGTTCAGCTCCTCAAGCAAACTTTTGGCCTCAGCCGTAGGGATTCCAAGGCACGCTTCTTCAGGAACTTGCCATGGGACGCTGGGATGGGCTGTAACCCTTCTTTCGCACCGGGAAGCTTAACCCGAGCAGTTCGCCATTGTTTGTTCTCTTCAGACTTCCTTTTAAGAACTTGATCGGCATCTGCAACCCGACGAATCAGAGCACTCTCCCTGCCACAAGCCTCTATTATTGCAGCCCACTTGGCAGCGACTTGTGCCTGCAGATGCTCAAGACGTTTCCTGGCCTCATCGACCTCCCTATCAAGGATGTTAAGGTCATGTGTCAACCCAATGATGCCTAGCTCTTCTAAGTTCTTCTCTCGGACTATCTGCTTCCTGCTTTATGTAGCCTCATCAAGGTTAGACTGAGCCTTATCCGCAGGGTCTAGGAACATCTCCTTGAAGAACTGGTCGTCAGGAAAATCCATGGTCTCAAACCACCTGTCACCCAGCTCAATGATCCTATCAACGATCGCCCTTGCACTTGTGACATCCAGACCAGCCTCTTCGGCATCACCGAGAATCTCACGCACATGCTGGATCATCCCAAATCCGGCATCTAAGTGCCCAGAAAGCAGAATCTCAATCCAAGAGCTCAGAACCCGCACCACCACCTTCTTCGCAAAAAAAAAAGAGATGGCCCAGCTGAAGATTCGCCCAACTCCGTTGGTCGACTGCTCATGTCATCACTCATTGGAAGAGTAACAAAAGAACTATTTCCAGTTGAAGCTGCTCCTGCTCGGGAAGGAATCTCAGCACGAGGTATCTCCTCAATAGTGTCAGAACTAGTCCCAGGAGTCTCTACCTTTGGATCAACTTCTGGCATCCCTTGCTCTGGTTCTGAAGGAAGCGACGGACTCTCCTCTGTCACTTCAAAACCTGCCAAAGAAACACAAAAAGGTATGAATATAATCCTGTTTGAAAATCATTATCAGGGTTATTACTACAAAATACCTTCTTCGACGACTGGCGGAAGACTCTCTTCCTCCATGAACGCATCGGAAGCATCATCAACATTTGCGTCCATCGATGGTTCAAAGTCATCAGAATCCTGTGGCATGTCAGCTGGCAAGAAAAATGTTAGCAAACCAAGTCACAGACAAAAAAAAAAGAAAGCAAAAGAAGTCATACCAATTGGAGATTCTGGATTCACTCCAGAGTCCCTCGGTTCTTCTTTAGGTGCCCCGACAGGATCCGTCATCACCTCATCGGTTGGAACCTCAGGCATCGCCAAATCTTCCTCTGCTAAAAAAAAAAGAAAAGCAGAAACAAGAAGCAAATCAGAACATGGAAAAATCCCATGAAAAGAAATGGAAAGAGAAAAAGGAAGAATCATACCTTCACCGACGGTCTCTTCTTCTCGGCTTCTCTTCTCTGGAGGCTCGTCAGCATCCCCTGGCGCATCCTCATTGATAGTAAGAGGAACTTCCAAGTCAGGAGAGTCCTCATGCTGCCCCTTGCTGCGATGATGACTCCTCCTCTTCTTACTCCTACAGGCTCGCTTCTTAGAGGAACCTGCCCTGCTGTCAGAGTCAGGTTTCCCACTTGACTCCTCACTGGATGGTCTACCCTTATCAGTAGACTCCACGGAAGCTTGCCTCTGTGCCGCTTGCATCTAAGCACCAAGTTCAGCTTCCTCCTGTTCTAGCTGCTCTAAAGCCTCATTAGGTATTTCTCGAATAGCTTCAGAACCAATGACGCCCTGGTCACCGAGAAAGCCTATCTTGTGATTCTCTCCAGAAAGGAAGGCCCAAACTTCCTCTCGCTGGACGCCATCCGACTTTCCAAGGCCCTTTCCAGATGCCAGCTTCACATCAAGCTCCTTCTTGGAAAGCCCCTGATATGCCGAAAAGCTCTCCACGAACCACTTCGCAAAGCCGGCAGTCCGGGAAGTCAACAACACAGGATAAGAGATCATGGCTGTAGTGTCTTCAGCACTATAGAAAGCCCATGCATTTCTCCCGTCCTGTAAACCTCCAAAGCGCTTCACCATGCTTTAAGGCGCTCCAATAACACCTTGAGAAAAATCCAGCTGCAAAGCAATGCGAGAGGGTACATACGGCTGGATGTCGACGAAAAGATGTCTGCGGTACACCATCATGCCGACATGTATGTTGAAAAGCCACTCTCTCTCTGCATTCGTCAAGGAGTAATGCCTTCCCGACCCCGCCCTGGTAGAGTCTCGGGAGGCACCAAAATCAAAAGCCTTCTTCCGCAACTCCGGAGAAAGCTTCACTGAGGACTGCCCCATCTCAACGTCCCTGAACCGTCGGATCCTCATGCGGGCAAACAAAAGTGATTCGGACACGGCTTTGCCCTTAGCCAGTCGAATCATTAGAGGATCATCATCCTGTGTAGCACCCAGCCGGTGGAAGCCAGGACAGTGGTACACGTACCACGAATAAAATATATGGGCTGAAAATACCCTAATCATGGGAAGCCCAAGCCGAACCAAAAAAGCAGCAGCCTGTAGTTCGGTACATAAGTAGGAGTAAAGAGCTGGCACCAAAGCAAGCTGCTCTCCAAACGTCATCTGACAAGCCGGAAAAATACAATGCGGCCTGATGTGCATTCCATCTCCTCCAGCAAAAATAGCCTCACCAAGCCAATAAGTGAGGTAAACAGCGAGATCTCTCCGCAGTGCAATGTCAGGACATATGGCGTTTGTACTCGCACAAAAATCTCTCAACTCTTCTTGCATGGCCAAGATCTTTTTTGAACTTGGATCCTGGGCCCTGGCCTCCTGGGTTACACTATCAGAAGACTCCCTGTTATCAAAAAAGTTGGGGAACGAAGAGCTAGAACTCTTCCAACTGCTGGATCTAACTTTCAAACCCTCCTTCTCCTTCAAAAAATCATAGAAGGCGACGAGTTGAAAGTATAGAAGCCCGAACTCCTCAGACTGCCCCTCAAGGACGCTGTCGATCGACATAAACTCCTCATAGAGTTTGCCAAGGATGGGCAATCCAGTAATGGCACTCAGCTCCTTCAAAGAGAAACAAATCTCACCATTCGTCACAACGAAGGTATTGGTTTGTGGGAGGAATGACTCCAGCATAGCCATGAAGGCCTCATCGGAAAAGATCACGGTCTCCCTAAAAGCGTGGACCGCATCAAAAATCCCGGCTTCCTTCAAAACGGCGCCACCAATCAGCAGGACGCGATCAGTCCACGACTTCCACTCTGAGTCAGCATTGAAACAGCCACGAAGTCGAAAAGGCATTATCCAATTGCTTCCGTCACCGCTGAAAATACTAAGGCCCACCGGTCTCAAATCAACCGACAGATAATCAGAACCCTGGTTGCCGCTGGATGGCATCAACAGGTCCATGTCAACAGGCGACCTCTCCGTATATCCAGGACAACCGCCAACAAAAACCCCGGTCTTGATTACATTTGTCCTTCTCACCCAGCTTGAAGGATCTTCCCTCTTAGAGCACGTGGGGGCAAGGCTCATGATCGAGACGGTGCGATCAAACGTCGACCAGGTAGCAACAGTCTTCTTCTCACCATCTGCTGTGAAAGAGAACTGAAAACATCTCCTCTGGTATGTCATGTCATCAGGGACTGCATCACCAAAGAAAAAGGTAGGCTTAGGCAAAACCCTCTGATCTTTCATCACCCATGGACGACTGCTTACCATGATCTTATAGAATTCCTCTCCCTTGAGAGTGATTAGTCGCTGCCTCATCTCATCTCTGTTGAGGGAGTCGCATTCTTCAAGATTTCTCTCAACATACTTGACCTTCTCAAAGGCCTGCTGAACGGCCGGATTAGAAGATCTAGCAGATCAACGAGGTATGCTTGTAGCAGGCTCTTTACCCTTGTTCGTTCTAGAGGAACCACCTGCAAAGGATGGAAAAGAAAAAGATCAAACAACAAAATGACAGAATCTCGCTAAAAAAAATCTGGCGAAATTTTGACATGATGACGGGGCAATTCCGAAGAAAAGGAATTATCCCGAAAGAAATAGAAAGCTTGAAGATGGGCTCAACATTGCTGCGAGCTCCGAAACTCCAAACTTTCGAAACCTCAAAGTCTCTGCCAAATCAGGAAGGGCTCAACATCGCTGCGAGCTCCAAATTCCCAAATTTGCAAAAACTTTCAGGTATGCTATCACATCATGCTACAATTCAATTTTCAAAAAAATATATATATGCATGAACATCTTGGTTTGAAAAAAAATGCATTATCAATGATGAGCAAAAAAAAAAAAAGAAACGTTCTCAAAAAAAGAAAAGAGGGAAAGAAAACAAAAAAAAACCAAAAGAAAAAAAAAGGGGGCTGGCCCACAGGCCACGTGGCCGTACGGCCAGATCCGTACGGATTTGTCTCTACAGCCCACAAAAAGAAAAAAAAAGTGAAAAAAAAAGAGAAAGAACGAAAAAAAAAAGAGGGAAAACACGTGTAAAAAAAAAACATAAAACACGTGGAGAAAAAAAAGAAGAAAAGAAAGAAACAAGAAAAAAAAGAGAAAGAACTTTTATTTTTCCTACAATGGAGTTTTCTTGAAGAAGGGAACTTACTTGAAGCCATTGATGGAGAAGAAGAAGAAAAGTCTTGAAGATCTTGAAGAATAAGAACTCTTGGTCTTGAAGCCCTCTTGGGATTGTTGCAAAAGAAAGTAATAAGAGCAAGATATCCAACCTCCTCCTTGCTTTTATAGAAGAAAGCAAACCAAAGAAGGAAAGAAGAAAGAGGTAAGTGTTACTAATTAGTAACCTTACCAAAAGAAAGAGATTAGAAAGATTCTTTTCCAAAAGAAAGATATCTTGAGGGATTTTCTCCCAAAAAGAAATCAATGAGAGAGGATCAATGAAGGATTCTTTCCCAAAAGAAAGATATCTTGAGATATCCTATCCCAAAATAAAGGGAACATGAGAAATTCTCTCCAAGTAAAGATATTCTTAGATATTCTCTATCCAAAGGAGATATTTTTGGATATTCTTTACAAAAATGACACCATATGAGATCTAAGCCATTTCAAAAGCTTAAGGTCCCATGGGTTAGCCTATATGAGCCAGTTTGACCACCTAGGCACAAAAAAAAAAAAAAATTTTGGGCTTTTAGTCAAAGAGAAATCCCTCTTACCAAGAGCATACAAAAATGGTTCCATGCCTCTTTTGAGTTGATTAGACCATACAAAGAAAATTCCAAGCCCCATGAGCTTCCAGAAATCAAACCATCCAGCCTCATATACCAAATTGAGCCAAAATCTTGATTGATATTCCACAAAAATCCAAACCAAATCCTGGTCCCCTAACTTGCCACATACAGCCTGTTAGGTCACAAGATCAAAACCAAAATTCATCTCCCAACATTCCACATACAGCTTGTTGGGTCACATGGTCAAAACCAAACCCGACCCCCTAACCTGCCACATACAGCCTGTTAGGTCACAAGGTCAAAACCCAAATCCACATCCCTGATGTCATCTTCAAAACTTTGCCTCGAGATGGTACGTGATCTCTTTCACTACCATAAAATTCCCCTGGAAGCTCAAAATGCTACAAATAACAAAAAGAAAGACTGCTCAAAGACTCTTGGTCCAGTCACAGGCTCTCCTTTAAAAATCTCTTCGAGGCACATCGACTACAAAAGTTAAGCAACTCGTCACTGTACCTCGAGGGGGCATTTGTTGACACCAAAAATGTCACTTTTCCTCTTCAAGATCCAAAGAGCTACATGAAGTCGCAACCTGCCATAAATAGGCAATGCTACTTCCAAAAAAAAATCAAATCTTGTCAGAATCAAACAAAAACTGCAAGATCCTTCAAGACAGCCAAAAGAGGAGTACACAAGAAGTCTCAGGCCATTTCAAAATCATTTAGCCTAACTTCGTTTCTCCGACAGCTGAAAAGGAGCTCCCGGCAGCGAAAGCATCGGAGACATCAAATCTTCGATCAGAGCCAATGGATGGCCTCAAAATACATCCAAAAGGCTCCACATCAAGTTCCGAGTCAAACCGACAACGTTTGACCCTACATCAACCCTCGAACAGCTAAATCAAGCCTTTCGACGGCGAGAACCACCGAGGCCATCACTCTTCAGATAGAGCACATGGACGGCTTCAAAATGCTTACAAAGGGCTACACATCAGATTTCAGGTCATTTCGACAACATTTGACCATAGTTTGACGCTCGGAAGCCAAATCAGGCCTCTCGGCGGCGAAGCTCCCCGGGACCATGGTTTCCAAGATAGAGCCTATGGATCATCTTAAAATGACTCTAATAGGTTCCCTGTCAAATTTCAAGTTAATCGGACATCGGTTGACCACACATCAAACTGCGACATCTTCATCGTGATAAAAGCAAGTCTACTAGTGATAGGACACCAAACGGCCTCAAAACTCAAACAAAAGCCTATGGTTGGTCTTATTTATTGACTCAGCAGGCTTCACCTCAAATTTCAGGTCATTCCGACATCGTTTGTCCCAGTTTCAGCTTTTGACGGGAAATCGGTAGCTCTGCACGACAAAGTCTTCAGCTTTCTCGGAAAATTGGAAACTTTGCAAAATAAAATGCAAGGATTCTCATCAGATTTTCTACAGGGAAATCGGGCCAATAAATGATCAAAAATGTCAAGGAAAAATACAGAAGAAAAAAAGAATCGAAAAACAGCAAAAACGGACACAAAACGGGACAAAAGGGGAAAAACTCGGCCCAGGGTCGCCAACCCCTGCGACCCTAGGGCCCGGGATCGCCCGGTGGGCCCCGGAAACCCCAGTTTTTCGCCGTTTTTTCACGATTCGAAGCATCCGGCCTCTGGTATTTTCCAAAATTCATACTTTTGAGACACCAAATCCTCTGACATCCGTCAAAAACAAGGGTTAATCATCAAGAATATCGAAAACAACATTGATCGCCACCCGGTCAATAAAAAAAAAGTGTGCTTTCTACCCGACCGATCGAGAAATCGACAGGACAGATGGCACCGACCCGCTGTTGGCAACCAACACCTGAAGTTATATGGTCATCCGATGTCGATCTACATGAAGATCCATCGATGATCATCGCCAGAAGAATCCCAAAAGACGCGGCACGGCCCGCGACTCTTCAACTGCTCGGCGACCACTTAATGCGATTAACTGACTAGCTTTATTACAGTCATTAATCCATTTCTTTGGACGGACCAATCAGAAGCAAGCATCCGGGAGTTACAAGTCAAGAGATTCATGGCATTTAACCCATGAAACTCCTCCCATCATGGCGATTAAAGGTGATTAAATGCCCTCAATCTCCTCCGGCCAACCAGAAGCCAAGAAAAAGGACTTACAAAATAAAGAATTCAATCTTGTAACTCTTCCCTTTATGTAGCCCCCCCTCCCAAGGTCCTTGCTTCTTGTACCCCCCCCCCCCCAAAGGTCCTTGCCTTCTCATTCTGCCTCCAATGGCTTAGACATGGCTTTTCAGCCCATCTACTTGGTTTTTTATTGGACATAGGACCTCCTCTTGATCTTTGTCCTCTAAAAACCTGAGGCTATAGCGAAGCCAAGCGAATCAATAGCATCCTCTGTTCTCATCTGCATGGATGATGGCGAAGTCCACATATGGCTTGCGACCGTCAATCTGAACGAGTCCCCCACAATCTCCTGAGAAGTTAAATCCTCCTTTTCTTGCTTTTCATTGTAGTTTGTATTTTTTTTAAAGAGACAAAAATCACAACTCTTGTCTTTCATTATTGATAAGAATTGTAAATCGGCTATAAACGCCACAAATCGGGTATAAACGCAAAAATCGGCTATAAATGCCAAAAAAAATCTCCTTTCACGGCAAATCAAGAAAATGTCTCTTTTCTTAAATATATGTGCAATGGAAAACTTGAAAGAAGTTGATTTCCTTTTTACTTGCGAAGGTTGATCTCCGGATCACCACTTGTAATTCCAGGTAAAATAGAAAATCTGGCACACCCACACAAAAAAATTGTTGATGCACGCCCTTTCCCCCCGGTTACGAAAGGGTTGGACCCAACGGACTCCCACGTCCGCCGACCTCGGTAGGACCAGGCATGAGCGCGGTCCATCAGTGGTCGAAGAAGTCTACAAGTTGCTAGAGGCAGGCGCAATCCAGGAGGTCCAATACCCGGTCTGGCTGGCCAATACAGTGGTAGTGAAAAAGAAGACCGGCAAGTGGAGGGTGTGCGTAGATTTCACAGATCTCAACAGAGCATGCCCGAAGGACAGCTTCCCTCTTCCAAAGATTGATCAGATGATCGACGCCACTGCTGGCCATGACAGAATGAGCTTCCTCGATGCCTACAGAGGCTACCACCAGATTCCGATGTATGAGCCAGACGAGGAGAAAACTGCATTCATAACCCCCCGCGGCACTTATTGCTATAAGGTGATGCCCTTTGGGCTGAAGAATGTGGGGGCAAGATAGTTGAGGTCTATATTGATGACATGGTTGTCAAGTCCAAGCAGTCTAGCGACCATCTGGTGGATCTGGCCCAAGTCTTCAGCATCCTCCGTGAATTCAAGCTCAAACTGAATGCTTCCAAGTGCACTTTCGGCGTAGCTTCTGGCAAGTTCCTCGGAAGCCTAGTGACGCGGAGGTGGATAGAGGCCAATTCGGACCAGATTACTGCAATCCTGGGAATCCAAAGCCCATCTACTACAAAGGAGGTCCAAAAGCTCATAGGCATGGCTGCAGCACTCAATCGCTTCATCAGCAGATCATCAGATAAGTGCCGGCCTTTCTTTCAGCTTCTGAAAAAGAATTTTAAGTTTTAATGGACCTTTGAGTGCGACCAAGCATTGGAGGCACTCAAAACCTATCTGTCTTCACCACCCTTACTCTCCACCCCCAACTCAGGGGGAGATTTTGTATCTGTATCTTGAGGTCTTAGATCATGCATTGAGCTCCGTTCTCATCAAAAAGGATGAAGGAGTCCAAAAACCAATCTACTACACGAGCAAGATTCTGCTAGATGCCGAGACCAGATACCTTTTGTTAGAAAAGCTTACGTTGGCACTCGTCAGTGCCTCCCGCAAACTCTCCCATTATTTCCAATCCCACACTATTGTGGTTATCACGGCGCACCCACTCCGATCTATATTCAAGAAGGCTGACTTTTCAGGGCGAATCTCGAAATGGGCGGTCGAACTGGGGCAGTATGACACCCAGTACCGTCCCAGGATTGCGATCAAAGCCTAAATTCTGGCAGACTTCATTGTAGAGTTCGTCTCTCCAAGCTCGGCTTCAACCTAGCCCGACACCGAACTGGGGGGCATAGGGCATGAGCGTGAAGTCACCGAGGTTGAACAATTTTCTCAGAACCAGGTTCCTATCTCAGCATGGAAGGTCTTCGTCGACGGCTCGTCCACCTCCAAGAGAGCTGGCGCCGGCATAGTACTCCAATCGCCAGAGGGACTGGTCATAGAGCAAGCCTTCACCTTGGACTTCAAAGCGACGAACAATGAAGCGGAGTATGAAGCTCTGATAGCAGGGCTGAATAGTGCCCGAATCCTCGGAGCCCAGCAATTGGTGGTCTTCAGTGATTCACAACTGGTAACTAGCTAACTCACTGGAGACTACCAAGCCAGGGACGACAGGATGGCGGCCTACTTAGCCCTCGCAAAGAAATTACTCTCTCACTTCCAGACGGCCGAGGTCAGGCAAATCTCTAGAGAAACCAACACGCATGCTGATACGCTTGCAAACCTGGCTTCCGCTATCGCAGCAGGAAAGAAAAGGACCGTTGAGGTCCGATCGATATCGAAATCAAGCCTAGAACTCCATTCATCTCGGCAAGTCCTGTGTGTTGATCTCGGCCCGAGCTGGATGGATCTAATCATCTCTTACCTGAAGGACGACCAGCTCCCCGAAGACAAGAATGAAGCCCACCGAATCAAACTCAAGGCAGCTCGATTCTGGCTATCCCCCGAAGGCAAACTTTACAGAAAATCCTTCACAGGCCCCTACCTCCAATGCGTCCATCCAAGCAAGGTGGACGACTTCCTGTACGAAATCCATGAAGGAATCTGCGGTAGTCACATCGGAGGGCGGTCACTGGCCTACAGAGCTATCAGCCAAGGTTACTGGTGGCCGTATATGCAGAAGGATGCGCAGGTATACGCCAGGAAATGCGAAAAATGTCAGAAGTTCTCCCATTCTCTTTATCAGCCAGCGCAAGACCTGAGTCCCCTCTCTAGTCCATGGCCCTTCGCTCAATGGGGGCTGGACATAGTGGGACCTCTCCATTGAGCTCCAGGGAACAAGAGATGACTGATAATCGCTACAGATTACTTCACGGAGTGGGTAGAGGCTGAGCCGCTGTCTTCCACCACCGAAAGGGACTCCAAAAACTTCGTGTGGAAGAACATCATAACAAGGTTCGGCATCCCCAGGGCCCTGATTTCGGACAACGGCACTCAGTTCGACTCCAACTCCTTCAGAGACTTCTGTCAAAAGCATGGCATCAGGAACCACTACTCCACTCCAGCGTACCCGCAGAGTAATGGTCAGGCTGAAATTTCCAACAAGGTACTCCTGGACGGCCTGAAGAAGCGATTGGACAAAGCAAAAGGGAGATGGGTAGAAGAGCTTCCCAGTGTGTTGTGGGCATACAGGACGGCTCCAAGACGATCCACCTTGGCGACACCCTTCTCGTTGGCTTATGGGATGGAGGAGGTCATTCCCATAGAAATTGGCCTCCCTACCCTGAGATCAGAGCTCGTCGACCAAGGCCGAAACGAGATGAGCCTGGCAATGGAGCTGGACCTAGCCGACGAGCACCGAGATGCAGCGGCCATATGACTGGCCGACTACCAGCAACGGCTAGCCAGAGGATACAATGAAAAAGTCAGAGAAAAAAGTTTCTCAGTAGGAGAACTGGTTCTGAAGAAGACCCTGCCAGCTGACAGAGACCTAAACGAAGGCAAACTGGCCCCAAACTGGCATGGCCCGTTCAGGGTGGTTTCGATGGTGGGACGATCTTCTTACAAACTTGAAGACTTGGAAGGCAGGCAGTTGCCAAGACTGTGGAATGCATCTCACTTGAAGAAGTTCTATTTCTAAGATGTAATGAAAGCTCCATGATCAATGAAAGCAGCATTCGCCTTGTCATCAATTTGTGTCATCTTATCTGAGTTCGGCAGCTCCGAGTTCATACACCCTGGGAAGACTTCGGATTCATACATCCAGCCTTCCCTAAATTTTGGGTTCACACGCCCATAGACTGACTTAGGATTTATACATCCAGTCGCTCCTAAAACCCTGGATTGATACACCCTGGGAAGACTTCGGATTCATACATCCAGCCTTCCCTAAACTTTGGGTTCATGCGCCCATGGACTGACTTAGGATTTATACATCCAGTCGCTCCTAAAACCCTGGGTTGATACACCCTGGGAAGACTTCGGATTCGTACATCCAGCCTTCCCTAAATTTTGGGTTCACGCGCCCATGGACTGACTTAGGATTTATACATCCAGTCGCTCCTAAAACCCTGGGTTGATACACCCTGGGAAGACTTCGGATTCGTACATCCAGCCTTCCCTAAATTTGGGGTTCACACGCCCATGGACTGACTTAGGATTTATACATCCAGTCGCTCCTAAAACCCTGGGTTGATACACCCTGGGAAGACTCCGGATTCATACATCCAGCCTTCCCTAAATTTTGGGTTCACGCGCCCATGGACCGACTTAGGATTTATACATCGAGTCGCTCCTAAAACCCTTGGGTTCATATACCTTGGAACTGACTTCGGATTCACACATCCAGTCTTCCCTAAACTTTGGGTTCATACACCCCCGAGATCGATCCCGGACTCAGGCTCGCACAGCCGAGATCCTCGAAACTCTGGGTTCATCTCGGCCAATATATGACGGTTCATCTCGGCTAATAACAGTTTTCGAAAGAAAAGAACAGTGCAAGCACAAAAGTGCAGGAAAGTAGCACAGAAAAGAGGAAAAAAGCAGTGCAAGCACGAAAGTGCAGAAAAGCAGCACAAAAGTACAGGAAAAACAATACAAAAAAGCAAAGAGGAATGCAAAATTGCAGAAATACTGTACACAATTCATCTGATCAGAAACTTAGTTTTTTATTAAATGTAATTTTGTTATTACAAGGATTACAGAAAAGAAAAAACGGAATACAGTAAGGAGGCTCGCAGTCCTCTGAAAACAGAAAAAGAAGGGAGCTTGGAGGTCTTGATCTTCATCGGCCCACTGCTTGGAGGTCTTGATCTTCATCGTCCCGCTGCCTGGAGGTCTTGACATCCCACACAAGGACCTGCAGCATGATTCCACACAGGAACCTGCAGGATCAAAACAAGACCCTCAAACGCCAGGAGCGCCACCAACTCCCGGCTTGAGAGAATTATCACCTCCCAGCCGCATAGGCAGGAGTTGATCTCCACATAGCCACATCAGCGGGAGTTGGCCGTGGACCCGCGTTCAGAGAGCGCGTAGTCCACAAGGATCATCTTCAGAGAGCACGCAGACCACGAAGGACAGCCCCTCCCGGAGGAAGCTATCTTCTGTCGCAGGAGGTCCGTCCGGGGTAGAGGTTCCTAAAGTTCTACAGACTGCCAGACTGGCTGACAGAAAGATACATGTCCTCATGGTAACGGCAGAATAAAGGGCCAAGGTTCTTTTCTCTCCCATGGCAGGCTTGCTGTCTCTATTTATAAGGAGAAGAAGGGTCCGGTCTTCAAGATAGTTTATGAGGTGAGGTCTCCCACGCCCTACGTGGAATGCACGTTTTCTAATAAGCTGACTAGCGGTTTCGATGGTGACACGTGGAGCCATCCGCTCGTTTTCCTCATTGGCCGTACCGCTGCACTTACTGCTATTCATGGGCCTCAGAATGCAGAGTATCAATGCAGATAACCATGAAGACCGTTCGGTATTCTCTCCAACTCAAGACTCACACGTCACGTCGCATTAAAGCACTCAGCCGAACTCAAAAAGACAAAAGAAAGAGAAACCACAAGTGAAGAAGCTCTGCTTTTCATTAAAAGTAAAGGGAGATACATGCAAGTTCACATTACAATCCAAAAGAAAAAACAGAAAAGCTACAAGTACGAGAGCAGGAAAAATACAAGATAACTAAAGTGGCTTCGGCGACTCCACCAGCACAATCACCGTCTCTGATGAACCGGCAGTCTCGGCGACGACCGCGGCCTTGTCTGGCGCGTCACCCGCAGGAGGGGCAGAAGGAGCGTCGCCCAAAGGCGCGACCGGGGCATCACCAGCAGAAGGGATAGGTGGAGCGCCATCCGAGGCAGGACCAGCTGCAGGAGCATCCGCTTGGGCAACCTTAGCCAACGGAGCGGAACTCAGCTCGGGGTCTGGGCCAGAATACCTTGGCAGATCCTGATAAACCGGGTGGTCTTCAGGAACCCCCGCTCATCTCAAAGCAGCCAGACACCCCTCCTCGAACAAAATGGAGGTGATCACCTCCACCTGCCTCTCGTATTCCTCCATAGCCTGGTCCACTCCCTTTTGAAAGGAAGATTGGGCCTCAGTCTGCAGAGAGGTCTTGAGGTCAGCGTTCGCCTTCTTCAGCTCGGCGTTTTTCTTTTTCAGCTTCTCCACTTCAGCATGACCAGCAAGCACTTTGCCACGCTGCCTCGTCGACTCAGCCGCCGAATCGGCCTTCGCTCTGGCTAGCTCCGTCTCCAACTCGGCAATCCTCTTCGTCTTCACCCAGATCTCGCCCTTCAAGTGATGGGTTGTCGACGTGAGGTCAGTGATGCTGACCAGAGCCACATCCAGCTGCGCAAGTCACCTCGACGCTGCTCCTCTTCAGCTCTCCCAGCTCTTTCTTCAATTTTTCCCTCTCAGACTCCAGTTGGGTGACATTCGAGACATTCCTGTCACTCCTTTCCATCACCAACTGGAGCCTCTGCACGTTCTACAAAAGGAAAACAAGTCAGATGAGAGCAGCCGAAATGAAATACATTAAAGCAAAAATATTTCGAAGATGCTTACCTGGAGAGCGGCCTGGATCGCTGAGCCCAGCAGACTCTCATTGTCATACTTTGCGTGCACCTCCATGTCACGCGGTAAGGCACAGGGTTTGGCAAGAGCCCCGATGACGAGACAGTTCCCATGCACCCTGTCCTCCACGTTCAAAGGCTTCCCGGGCTGAGTCTCCATCCTAGGCCTCCATGCCGCCAGGGCAGCACGAGGTCCGGAGGCCGATCCGGACCCTTGCCCTACCAAGACGCTGAGGTCGCGAGCCGTCTTGCCAGCCGCCCTGCTGGCCGGCGCACTCTTCTCGGGCGGAGCCTTACCCCCAGAAGAGCGCACAGGCGTCTTACCTTTCGGGGCCTGTTCAGCCCCTGAGTCTTTCTCCCCCGCCTTGGACCTCTTCCTGGGCGGGGACCCCTCCCTCGGGCGATCTGATCAGCACCTCTGCACTCCCTCGCTCGGTGTGGTGGCAGGAGTAGAAGTAACAGCAGCACTCCCCGGGCCCGAAGCCACACGGGTACTGGCAGATGATGGCGTTGCGGAAGAAGAGGACCCGCGCCTAAACTTGGCCGCCAGGTCCTTGGTACCAGGCACCCTTGAGCTGCCCTCCATCCTTTCTTCCGGGTCAGACGTATAAGCGTCCACTACCTCCCTTACACTCGGCGACCCCGAACTGGAAGAAGTAGACGCCTCAGCATCAGACGCAGCTCGGCTCGCAGCAGGATCAATCAAGGGAACGCCTGCAGGCACGGCCAAGGTGACAGAAGGAGGATCAGGCTGTAGCTCATCCTCTGACACCACCCCGATCCTCTTGTAATGGCCGCGGTACCTCGGCGTGTACCCTAACAGTTTCCAGGCAGATCTGTTCTCGTGCCCGGTGTATCTCTCGACCTTCCTGTGGGCAACGAAGTGCTTTTCCAACCGTTGCTCACAGCCCGGCGCTGCCTCGCTCGCAGTTCTGCACAGCAAGCAATAAGAATATCAGTTCGGCGATATAAAAGTTGAGCAAAATAAACAGAATGAAGAAGCGGTATTTACTTGGGACGGCCCCGAAGTGGCGAGGGACCATCAGCGTCCTGTCCTCACCGACGCCGAATTCCCAATCCCTCGAAACGCAGAAGAGATCTTCCTCGGTGTTTTTACTGGAATCCTCCAAGGCCAGGACGAAGCCCTTTCGAAGCTGCTTCACTCGGAGATAATAGTTGTCGCCCCTAGCCTTGCAGATGTCATACACGTCCTCGATGTCGTGGACACCCAGGTTGATCCCCAAGACCTCGTTCAGTTTCGTCGTGCCCATGATGACTTTGAAGCCATTGGGCATCAGCTGGCAAGGCGTAATGGACCAGGTGCTAAGGCAAGTCCTAAGCAGGGGATGCAGAGGAAATCTGACCCCGCCTTCGATCACAGAGATCAAAGGGAACGGCATCCAGCCGCAGGACCAGCAGCGTAGGGCGTGGTCGCAGGGAGTCGCCGGCCTGAGGCGGACCCCCTCCGAAATATTGAATGCAGCCCTAAACCTAGCCATGCCCTCAGTCGTATCTAACTGAAACCTAGGGGTGGCCATCTCTACAAGAAGAAGAAGGCAAAAAGAAACCCTAAAGGAGGAAACCCTAAAAAAGACAAGAGGCACGAGATCACTTACTGAAGCAGAAGCGTAAATCAGGAATCGGCCTAGGCACGTCTTACGATCGTCCTCGCCAGAACACTGTGGAGAGATCTTGAGAAGACAGACGAAGACCAGAGCAAGAATCGAATAAAATCAGGAGAGAAGATAAAGAAAGAAGAACGGAAGAAGACAACCCTATTTACAGGGGAAGGAAGCCCTCTTTGGGCGCCATTTACAAATTCGAAAAGGCAAGCTTCGCGATTCGCGCCTGTCTCATCGATTTGACGGCACGATCAGTGAAGAAGCGGCACGTGTAGCCGCCGGTTCGTTCCCCGGAGCGAACAGGACGAAACATTTATTGCCTTAAAGAAATTGAAGCGACACCAGGCAATGACCGCGGCATCACCAGACAGGTTCTCTAGCTTCTGACCCCTAAAGGCTAGGGGGCCTAAGAAGTCACAAGCTAGGGGCCAATTGTGTGGGGAGATTTTCAAAGCTCCAAGATTATGCTAATCACGGCTATAAGATGGGACTAAGCACTCTCACTCGCTTCGGCTGCCGGGACAAAGGCCTCAGCCAAAACCAGACAGACTTTGGCTGCTAGCGCCGAGCTCGGCTACTAAGGGTCCACTTTGGCTGAAGAGCTTGACCCCGGCCAAAGGAGCCTGGGACCCCGGCCAAAAGGAGCCGGGACGGAAGCCGAAGTAAAGAAGAATTCCCACTCGCGCCCCACGCTCGCCACATCATCAGACATGTGGCAGAATAGGGGCGCGAGCCAGTGGGACAGATGCGACATCCAGCCGTCCACAATCTTCGCCAAATCACTGACAGGGCGGCATCTAGCGGCTGTAGCCAAATCAGGGCAAGGTCCGAAGATGGATCCGATTGGACCTCTACCGCCAAAGGCCTCCAACAGGGTCTGGCCCAACATGACATGCATTAAATGCAATGTGGGCTGATCCGACTGGCATTAAATGCAATGTGGGCTGAAGTGGACCGCATTTATTACTTTGTGGGCTGATAAAGACTTCCCTATCAAATCATGGGACCCACACCAAAATATCATCAAGAGTACTCTATAAATAGGACCCCATTCCACAAGTAAGGTACGCAACCTACACACTTGAGAGTCGTTACTCTGCCTCTTTTCTTCCTCTCCTTCCTTTGTTCTAGTTCATACACTAACTTTGGCATCGGAGAGCCTTGCGCCGCCCAGGTCAGGGACCTCTGAATGTTTGCTCTTCCCTTTCAGGTTTAGAGGTAGCAGATTATCTTCTTCCAATCGGATAAGTCCTATTAGGCACCCTCAATTTTGTGAGTCATAGTTTTTTGCACTTACAGTAACTATTGATCTCATCCACTTTAAAGTTCCATCTTTTAATTTACCAGCACAAACTGACGAGATCACCCCTTCTCAAGACTTGAATCCTATGCCCGGAGATGGATATCCTTCGCATTGAACACATAGTAGGTTTGTAAAGATCCAGTTGTGTTTCTATTCATTTATTGATCAGTGATATGTTGTCTCAAGGTATCTTTTGTTTCAATTAGCTTTTTATTATCATTACTATGAATTCATGTTTTAAGCCCTTTGTTTGTTTAGATTATCTTAATGTAATACTGTGTTTTATGCACGTGTCTTGCACGTGCAGGGCCAACTAGTTCTATTTATAAAGGGGATGTATCATTTTAGATGCGGCCTAATCACAACCCAACATTGCCATATAAATAGAGTACTGAACTAGTGCGTGTGCGCGCCTCAATGTGGGCCCCACCTCGGGATGGGACCAGGGGGATTGAAAGATCTCCCATGGCCCTTCATCTCTGCAAAAAATCAGCCCTATCCCTGATCATCATCACCTCCATCTGGGCCCCATAAGTTTAACGGTATACAGTCCATTCGGATGGGTGTGCAGTCAATCCAACGGTGTACAGTACATCGGATGGGTGCAAAGCTGGACCCCATGTGAAATTCAAGGCGGGTTGTGTGTGTGTGTGGTCCATTCAGATGGACCATCAAGTGGGCTCCACGTGCGCAAGATGCGTAGCGGGCGCATCGATAACTACTATCATATATTACTGATCCAGTGCACACTGGATCAGTGTGCGCGCCTCAACGTGGGGCCCACATGGGCTCCACCTCGGTCTGGGACCAAGGGATTGAAAGATCTCCCATGGCCCTTATTTCTACAAAAAATCAGCCCCATCCTTGATCATCATCTCCTCCATCTGGGCCACCACAAGTTTAACGGTGTACAGTCCATTCGGATGGGTGTGCAGTCAATCCCATGGTGTACAATGCATCGGATGGGTGTAAAGGTGGGCCCCATGTGAAATTTGAAGGGTGGGGCATTGTGTGTGTCGTTTATTCAGATGGACCATCATGTGGGCCCCACCTAAGCGCACCGATAACCACATATATATATAAAGAAATGCTCTTGTAGGAGTAACTCTCATCGTAGTGTGAGAGTAAGGGGTGGGGCCCTCACATTGAGGATGTTGACATTGTATTTGAGCCCTACAACAATTTGTATTTTGACTTAAATAAATAGCGGCATCTGGTTTTTTATTAAAGAAAACACAAGTTGGATCTTGCTTAAATTAGAGCTAAACCTTTTTTTCCTCGTAAGCAAAGGTCAGAGACTTAATAGGGGCAAAGCACCCCTTCACAATGAAGATTACACTTAAAGATTGTGTCAAAGGATATATATATATATATATATAATTATGTCGCGAACATTTCAGAAGATCTTACAAGAATAATCTTTAACAGGATTTTATATGCACTTTAATTATTTAAAAATGATTTAATTTCATTTCTTTATTCCCAATAATATTTTGCAAAAAAAAAACCCCAAGATTAAAAATATCCCCACATTCCGCGAGAAAATAAATTTTCCATAAACTTGTGACAAAGATCTTAACAATAAAGTCAATGAAACAAGAATTAGTTGCTCAGTCTGTTGGCAATCCTGCATGTCATCCGAGCCAGTCTGTTGGCAATCCTGCATGTCACCCGAGCAGAAGCAGTTTCCCAAAGTCCAGATCCTCCGTGGCAACTATCTCACGAAGCCGTGTGGCACTTTTCTAAAACTCCATCGTAGGCCCATATAAAGATCATCCAAACCATTGAAGGTGAATTTCATCCAATAGAATCATACATCCTCAAGTTTTAATTCAAAAGGAGTACAATTGAGCACCATGGCCTATTTGAATAGGCAAAACATAGAGTAAAATAAAGTTAAATGGGCCATAACAGTTTAAATTTTTAACTCTACCATGTTTGGATGAGTCTAGCCCAATATATTAAGTAATATTGTCAGCCACATGTACTCCATTTCACTTCAACCTTAAATACTTATATTTCTTTGAGTAGAAGTGGATTCTACTCCAAACCTTAACCTCATAATAAACATCCTAATAGAGTAAAGTGAAGTACTCTACTTTAATTTCAACTTACTACTTGTCTTCCACTTCCCTCCTTACATGAAATCCACTTCATTTTACTCCACCCCTCATTTATCCAAACACTCGGTCGAAACTTGTATAACACCACACCACGCCGGCCGCAATTGTAAAGTGAACGTTGAAATTAAAAAGTAATACCAGATGAAAAAGGTTTTCTAGATTTATATAAAAATCTACGTTCGAGCCGAACTACGATCTTAATAGACGGTCTAGATTTCTCTGGGAATTTCCACGTTCATGAGATGGAGAAAACAACCATGCACACTGACATGCCATACAGAGTTCCGGACCTAAAAACAAATAAATTATGCACCTACTACTACTAGTCACGGATCCTAAAGCAGGAATACGCCACGTGTCTTGTTTGTTCTGGTCCTACCAACTGTAAACTACAAACAAACGAAATAGAATGTTCAAACTGTGTAAGAGACCAGAGAGAGAGGAACGTCTTCAACGGGAGCGGAAGTCATCCAAACAGATGGAAGGAAAGTTCAGAAAACAAACGATACAAACACACCGTTTTCTTTAAGAAATCAATCGTCTTTGCAGCTCGTAACAGAAGCATTTCATCCAACATTGAGCAATTTTTTTATTTTCTCCAAAACTTGCAGATTAGTGGCTTCAATTCAATTTCAGAGTCGCAAGGTCAAAAAGAGTAGAATTTCATTGATCAGGTGATGTTCTCAAAACCCTAGCTTTCTGATCTGATTTTGACTTAGATTGACTTGATTCTTCGTGAATGTTTGATTGCATCTGATACCAGCAAGCAAGTAGAAGCATTTTACTTGAAAATCCGGCTTCTTTTAACCTAATCTCCATTAAGTTCTAGACAGCCGGCTTTGAGGCCTAGTCACCCTAGGCCATTGCCTAGGGCCCCCACATGTGATTGGACCTTTGATTGGATTTCACACGTGCATGTTTGGCCTATAATTTAATGGGTAGCAATAGCATGAGTTAAGATATTATGAGATGATATCTCTCGCTACAGATTATTTGGTTCAAAAAGGGATCTTTTATTTTGGGCAACTAATTTAAGAGAGGAAGAGATCTCATTCATAATAATGATCTTTATGTTTTTTTTCCAAATGTTTTATTCTTTAGGTGAGGCATGAATTGATTAAGAAAGATCAAATGATCATAGACCTAACAAATTGGCCTAATATATTTAAGTGGGACCAAGATGAATGGGGTCCATCATCTCTATTCTAACCGTTCATAAAATCATATGATGCGGGCTGAGACCCATTAATTGATTGATAAAGATCAAATGATCATAGACCTCTCAAATTGACCAAACCTAACCTATTTAAGTGGGACCCCCAAGATGAATGGGTCCACCATCTATATTCTAACCATCCATAAAACCATATTATGCGGGATGGGACCCATGAATTGATTTTAAAAGATCAAATGATCGTAGACCTAACAAATTGACCTAATATATTTAAGTGGGATCCAGATGAATGAGGTCCACCATCTTTATTCTAATCGTCCATAGAATCAAATGAAGCGGGCCGGGACCCATTAATTGATTGATAAAGATCAAATGATTATAGACCTCTCAAATTGACCAAACCTAGCCTATTTAAGTGGGACCCCCAAGATGAATGGGTCCGCCATCTATATTCTAACCGTCCATAAAAACATATGATGCGGGCTGGGACCCATGAATTGCTTGATAAAGATCAAATGATCATAAACCTCACAAATTGACCAAACCTAACCTATTTAAGTGGAACCCCCCAGATGAATGGAGTCCACCATCTCTATTCTGGGGGATGGGACCCCCCAGAATATGCGGGATGGGACCCATGAATTGATTAAGAAAGATCAAATGATCAAATGATCGTAGACCTAACAAATTGACCATATATTTTTAAGTGGGACCCAGATGAATGGGGTCCACTATCTTTATTCTAACCGTCCATAAAATCAAATGATGTGGGCCGGGACCCATGAATTTATTGATAAAGATCAAATGATCATAGACCTCTCAAATTGACCAAACCTGACCTATTTAAGTGGGAACCCCAGATGAATGGGGTCCACCATCTATATTCTAACCGTCCATAAAATCATATTATGCGGGATGGGACCCATGAATTGATTTAAAAAGATCAAATAATCAAATGATCGTAGACTTAACAAATTGACCAAATATTTTTAAGTGGGACCCAGATGAATGGGGTCTGCCATCTTTATTCTAACCGTCCATAAAATCAAATGATGCGGGCCGGGACCCATGAATCGATTGATAAAGATCAAATGATCAAATGATCATAAACCTCTCAAATTGACCAAACCTAACCTATTTAAGTGGGAACCCCAAGATGAATGGGGTCCACCATCTATATTCTAACTGTCCATGAAATAATTTGATGCGGGCTGGGACCCATGAATTGCTTGATAAAGATCAAAAGATTAAATGATCATAGACCTCACAAATTGACCCAACATAACCTATTTAAGTGGGACCCCTAAGATGAATGGGGTCCACCATCTTTATTATAACCGTCCATAAAACCATATATGCGGGATATGACCCATGAATTTATTTAAAAAGATCAAAGGATCAAATAATCGTAGACCTAACAAATTGATCAAATATGTTTAAGTGAGACCCAGATAAATGGGGTCCACCATCTCTATTCTAACCGTCCATAAAATCATATGATGCGGGCCAGGACCCATGAATTGATTGATAAAATAATTTTAATCAAATCACGAGGGTGTGACAGAAATGTCTTGCTAGATGTGTAGATGATATCCAAATGGATAAAAAACAGAGATCTCCCCTGAATCACAATGGATCCATGTAGGTTTGCACCCATTCTGACCAATTGAGCCCACAATCGACCACTCTATTTGTTTCTTTTTTTTTAAGCCATTAAAATTTGTGGGTTCCTGTTGAATTGGTTAGGATGATCAGTGGGTCCCAACCTTGACAGTGATGTAGGCCCCAAGTGGGCCCCACAGAGAGCACAGATTTCTTCTATGGAATTAAGGATTATATTTCAATCCTTTATAATTTGGGATTTTCCTCTTCCCCATTTTGTGTGGTTGTCTTGTGCCAATTGCAGTAAGGAGAGGAAAGAATTAACGGAAGAAAAGAGGGAAGAAAATATTGTTTAGGATGATATTGTTTCAAATTTCCTCTTATGGTATGACCTACGACATTTTAAACAGGATTTTTTTCCTCTGTTCTTTCTTCCTCAGAGACAGACTTCCATGCTTCTTGTCTTCCCTTCACTAGATCTTGATCTTACTTAAACGTTTGGGTCTCACAATCAGGTAAGTAGGATTCTAGTCTACTCTTTCACCTTTAGGTTAGGATTGTATTTAGTTTCTTTGATTTTAATCATGTGACAATCTATGTATTTGCAATATTTAGATCTATGTTAAATAAAATAAAATAAAAAGAAACTGTGTAGATGTACGTAGAACAATATGGGTATATTTGATTTACTTTTGTTTAGTTCTTAAGGATGCATGTTTAATACTAGATTTGTGATCCTATTAATTTATTATTTTATATATATTTCATTTTGTTTCGTTAAAAAAAAAAAACAATGTCTGCCTAAGGTTTCCTAGTTTTATTAAACTCGTCAATTATTTCTACTAGTAAGTCCATCAAATTAATACCGTGCTGTTGAATTTGTTGGAGAATTAATTATTGAGTGAGTAATAACATGTAATCTTTTTTATTCAGAACATTGTTATTTGAATGGTTATTATCATGAAGAATGCTAGAAAATATCTCTCCGGTAGTGATAAGAGAAAGAAGAAGCAAAGACTAGAACAACTCACTAAATCACAGGCTGGTAGCATTCGAAAGTTTTTTCCTAGCAATAGACAAGGAGATAGTTCTAATGAAAGTTTGGTCAGTAAAGAAGGTGAAGATATTGTGCCTGAAGAACTTGATGGTATAATAAATATTGAATGTGAAGAGGGATTAAATGATGAAACTGAAATAGTTGTGAATGTTGAACATGAAGAGAGGATTGATGCTGAAATTGAAGAGGAAGTTGATGCTGAAAATGAGTTTGAATGTGATGATTGCTCGAACGAAGAAAACGATCAATCTATGAATGAGAATAGAGAATATGGACCGATAAACTTATTTGATCCAGGGAATTGGAATAATGTTGATCAGAAATGCAGAGATTTATTGGTTGAGAAAGGTCCAATAAGACATAATGCTATTGATTTTCCTAGAAATGGTGAAGGCAGGCGTTTTTCTACTGTGCATTACGTTCGACATATGGGTAGCGGTTTGAAGCAAGATAGCGAGTGGCTTGTCTATTCATATTCGTTGGATAGGGTGTTTTGCTTTTGTTGCAAGTTGTTCAAGTAAAGTGGAAAGACTTCTCAACTAGATAGTGAAGGATGCTCTACATGGCACAATATTAGTCAGAAGCTTAAAGATCATGAGAAAAGTGATGGCCACAAAAGAATCTTGAATAGTTGGTATGAATTGAAAAACAGGTTGAATAAGAATGAAACAATTTATAAGAGTGTTCAAGACCAAATCATTAAATATAAAGAACATTGGAGACAACTTTTACTAAGGATACTTGTTGTCGTGAAAACTCTATCTAAAAATAATTTGGCATTTCGTGGGGACAATGAGAAGATTTATGAAAAAAATAATGGTATCTTTTTTAGTATTATTGAAATGATTGCGGAGTTTGATCCAATATTGCAAGAGCATGTGCGGCGTATTAAGGCTTCTGAAGTTCATTACCATTACCTTGGTCATAACATTCATAATGAACTAATTCAAATGTTAGCTGCCGAGGTTAAAAATGTGATTCTTCTGAAAATTCGAGAGGCAAAGTACTTTTCAGTTATTCTTGATTGCACTCCAGATGTAAGCCATGAAGAACATATGTCACTTGTAATAAGATATGTAGATGTTTCGACGAATCCAATCAAGATAGAAGAGTTCTTTCTAGAATTTATGAAGGTGGACGACACATCGGGCTTGGGACTCTTTAATGTATTGAAAGCTGTATTGAGTACTCTTCAACTAGATATTGGTGATGTGAGAGGACAAGGCTATGACAACGGATCTAATATGAAAGGCAAACACAAAGGTGTACAGAAAAGATTACTCGAAATAAATCCTAGAGCTTTCTATACTCCATGCTATTGCCATAGCCTTAATCTTGCATTGTGTGATATGGCCAATTTTTGTACCAAAGCAGTATCTTTTTTTGGTGTGGTACAACGTGTCTATACATTGTTTTCTTCTTCTACAAAGCGTTGGCAAGTTTTCAAAGACCATGTGAAAAAGGCTCTGAATCTTACTCTAAAGACATTGTCGCCAACACGTTGGGAAAGTCGGGTGGATAGTGTTAAGGCTATTAGAAGTCAAGCTCGAGAGATAAGAAATGCTTTAATTCACTTGGCTGATAGTAGTGATGATCCGAAGACAAAGAGTGAAGCCGAGTCCCTAGCCATACATGAAATTGAGAATTTTGAGTTCTTGGTCGGCATGATTATTTGGCACACTATACTGAGTGGTGTTAACACTGTTAGCAAACTGATGCAAGCAGAAGATATGCAGATGGATGTTGCTATTAGTGAGTTGAAAAGGCTCATTTCTTTCTTTGAAAAGTATAGAGAAACTGGATTTGAAGAAGCAATGATAGAAGCTAAAGAAGTTGCAAGTACTATGGAAATTGAACCTGTTTTTCGTGAAAAGCGTATTATACGTAGAAAGAGACAATTTGATGAGAATGCCGATGAAGAGGTTCCACAATCAGCTGAAGAATTCTTCAGAGTCAATTACTTCATTTTCACTATAGACCAAGCTCTTTCTTCACTTAAGAATAGGTTTGAACAATTTCAAGTATATGAGAAAACTTTCTGGTTTTTGTTTAATTTGGATAAGTTAAAGTCTGCAGATAGGAATAGCTTAATAGCTTCTTGTGGCAACCTTGCAGAGTTTCTGAAACATGATGGCATCTCTGATATTGATGGGACAGAGTTACTTTTAGAATTATAAATCTTGAGAGAAGTTTTACCAGAGGACATAAAGAAGGCAGTTGATGTGCTAACTCATTTGAACTCAAGGGCTAGTTGCTTTCCAAATGCCTGGGTTGCTTACAGAATTTTGTTGACTATACCAGTAACAGTTGCCTCTGCAGAGAGAAGTTTTTCTAAGTTGAAAATGATCAAGTCTTACCTTCGGTCAACCATGTCGCAAGAAAGACTGAATGGACTGGCTATGTTATCCATTGAAAAAGAGTTGGTAGAAAAGATAGATTATACAAATGTAATTACTGATTTTGCAGCGAAAACTGCGAGACAAGTAAATTTTAGATGATTCTTTGCTTTTGTAATTATTTTGGCACTAATCATATTTTATTTTATCTTGCTAGTGGGGTTAAGTTCTATGTTCCTTCTATAGAAAAAAAAATTGAGCGTGCTTTTTTTTCTAAGACAGGGCCCAATTTTAGGAGCTCGCCTAGGGCCACCCAAACCTCAGAGCCACTTCTAGTCAGTTGTTTGAAAAACAAATGAGATGATACAACAGAATCTGTGAAATTTAGGGAGAACATAAAAGGAAAAAAAGTTCAATTGGGAGAATAAAAGTCAATCTGGGTTGACTATTTGAATGGTGGAACTTGCTTGATTGAATTTGAGGCTCTGGAACTTTCAGTAATTGGTTATGGAGTCTTAAGGTATGAAGAGAAAGCGATTTATTGTGTAGAGTATTGTAGCTTGGATCTGAAGCAGCGAAATGTCGATGGATATGCTTGTAAGTGCCACTCTAGTCCCGGTATCAGAGGCCCTTTCTAAGATTATAGAGGAGATCCTTGAGACTGTAAAAGCTGCTGGGGACGTCCTCATCGAGAAAGAGAGCTTCGCAGAGCTTTCTGGTTACTTGGGGAGGATTGTCCCGTCCTTAGAGAGCTGATCAAGAAAAGGATCCATGGTTCTGAGAGTGTAAATAATGTGACTCAGATTCTAAGTAGCCAGATCAAAGTTGCAAAGGGGCAGGTATTTGAGTGCAGCAAGAGAAACAAGGTCTATCTCTTAGTCAATTGTAGGAGGATAGTCAAGCAGCTGCAAGAAACAACTAAAGAGATCAGCAGAGCACTGAGCCTTATCCCATTGGCCTCACTTGATCTTTCATCTAGTATAAATGAAGAAGTCAGTAGGTTGTGTGATGATATGTTGAAGGTGGAGTTTAAGGCGGCTGTGGCAGAGGAGCACGCCCTTGAAGGAATTGAAACTGGATTACAGGAAAGAAATTCTGATCGCTCTTATGCGAACGGTCTTCTGGTTCTCATTGCAGAAGCTGTTGGAATCTCAACTGATCGATCTGCATTGAAAAGGGAGTTTGATGAATTCAAAAGGGAAGTAGAAGATGCACCAGTGAGGAAAAACCAAGCAGAGGCTTTACAAATGGATCAGATCATTGGACTTCTTGGAAGAGCAGATGCTGCTTTGTCCCCAGGAGAGAAAGAGAGGAGATATTATAGCGAGAAGAATTCGTTAAGTAATCAGCCATTGGAACCTTTGCAACCATTTTACTGTCCAATCACTCATGATATTATGGTTGACCCAGTGGAGACCTCGTCGGGGAAGATATTCGAGAGAAGCGCGATAGAGAAGTGGCTTAAAGATGGGAACACCACCTGTCCCTTGACCAATATTCCTTAGACAGCAGGTTTCTGCGACCTAATGTTATTCTTCGGAAAGCAATTGAAGAATGGAAGGAAAGAAACACTATGATAACAATTTGTTCATTGAAGGTGAAACTCTGCTCAGATGAGGAGCAAGAGGTGCTTCCTTGCCTGAAACAGCTTCAGGACCTTTGTGAAGAAAGAGACTTGCACCGTGAGTGGGTAGCATTGGAGAATTACATACCAATTCTTGTTGGCTTTCTTAGGGGAAGGAACCCTGAGACGAAGAGTCGTGCTCTGGCTATCCTTCATTTATTAGCAATGGACAGTGATGACAATAAGGTACTTTTTTTGTTAGAGTATTTCTCAATTACTTTAGTTCTCCTTCCCTTTTTGTTAATAAGAATTGATGTAAATAGTTTGATAGATAAGTCCATAACTATGGCTACTTATTTCTGTCTGGACTAGATTAATCCCATTTATAGATATTACATCATCGTTCTGTCAGGTATCATCAAATAATATATAATTTTTTGGTGGCAAGTAAATGGATGTTCTTGCTTTGGGTGTTTGAATAAGTTGAGATTGAAATCTGCAGGAAAGGATCGCTGAAGTTGAAAATGCCATTGAATCTATTGTCAAATTACTTGCACGAAGCACTGTGGAAACTAAATTAGCGGTGGCCCTGTTACTGAAACTATCAAAAAGTTTTGTAGTTCTTGACCGAATCGGAAAGGTACATGGCTGCATACTGCTCCTAGTAACAACTTATAACAGTGAAAACATTCAAGCTGCAAGAGATGCTCAGGAAATTTTGGAGAGTCTTTCATTTGATAATCAGAATGTGGTGCAGATGGCAAAGGCGAGCTATTTCAAACCTTTGTTGCAACAGCTTTCATCAGGTTCTTACTCTAACCATATATAAATCTAGACTTTTGTTTATAATACCTGAAAATATATAATGCCTTCTGGTTAAGAATCTCTGTAGAAATTCAGCAGTCCCACAATGCCATTGTTGCAGGAAACTTATACTGATTCTTCCAATCTATTTGGAATCATGCTCCTTTCTTACACTTGCAAAACTTGAGAAACAGCCAGTTCCCACCATTTTCACTTGAAGTCAGTGGCGGGCCCAGGATTTTAGTTTGAATGGGGCGGATGATGATCAATTGAGATTTTCAATCATTCATGTGCTCAGTCAGACATTGGACCCCACTCCTGTTGTCATAAAACTCTAGCATATATCCCTGCTGGGTATGAGATTCATCTTGAACGGTCCAGATTATCTCTGAGTGGGCCCCACGATGGAGTTTTGGGCCACTTTGTTAGTTCCTAACATCGAGATAATCGGATTTCCGTCATGCACTCAATCAGATGGCGGGACCTACCCTTATTGAAATAAAATTTTAGGATATGTCGTTCGAGGGTTTGACATTCATTTTGAACGATTCAGATAATCATTTTATGGGCCCCACAATGGATTCCTGGGGACCTATTATAATAGCTACAACATAGAATCAAACTCGTCCTCATCACCGCTGAATTAAACTCAACTCCCTCTTTCTGAAAAGATTCCAGACCTCCCTTTTTTTTTTTTCATTTTTTCAGTTTCTCCTTTCTTCTTTCTTCTTCACTTACCTTTTTCATTTTCTTCTTCTTCTTCTTCTTTCCCCTCTTTTTTCTCTCGTCTCCTTTTCTCTGCCTCAAGGGTGGGGCGGAATCCATTTTGAAGGTGGGGCGTCGGCCATACCACCATTAGCCCATCATGGGAGTTTTCCAAATCCGATGGGTGCGACCTCACCCACATGCAATAAGTGGGTCTGCCCCTGCTTGACGTCTCAAATCATCCCCATTCTCACTCCCACTTTGTCCAACTACGATGCTTAATCTACAAATTGCAACACTCGGTATAGCAAAATTTGCAAGCAATTTCTTACAATTTCTGTTGTTGACCCAACCCCTATTAGTTGAGTGTTTACTTGATAATTCATGTTGCAAAACCTTTTGCGGAACTTAGTGACCAATGATATTGCAAATGATTGATTCTTTCTTTAGTCTATGAGTACCTTTATAATTTGTTTGACAACTTCTGCACACTCTATTTCTTGCATTACATCGTATAACGAAGTGCTGAAAAATGAAACTCACAGAAGTGGTGATTTATGAATGATGATCCGACTTCTAATGCTCGTCTATCACTAGAATCATAGTTGCTCAAATACAAAAAGCATTCACAAATGGGTAACACTCATAGTATCTAGTACAGTATAGATCAAGTACAACCTGTTTGTTATTTATGAATACCTGACTTCTTATGCTCATCTATCACTAGAATCATAGTTGCTCAAATAAAAAAAGCATTCACAAATGGGTGACACTCATAGGTATCTAGTACAGTATAGATTAAGTACAACCATTTCTCTAATTTCATATTTCATAGAATACACACAAAATTATTTCCATATTCCATAGAAGTTCTAGTCTTTTTATTAGATCATCACCCATTTGGTCACAAGCTTTGCTATGCTCTTGGAAACCAATTTTCGATATGGTATTTGATATTATTCGGTGTAAGTTATTTATAAAAAAAATTCCCAAAACCCTACTAAAAGGGTCACAACATAGTCAAATCCTCCAAATACCAAAAAGGAAATATGCTAATGAAGAGCATAATCCTTTCCATTTTTCCAAATACCAAAAGGAAATATGTTAATGAAGAGCATAATCATTTCCTTCAAAGCATAGATAAAATGTGCCAGTGTGTTCCCATATGCTTGTGCATGGGTGATGGTTATGAAAGCTACATTTAAGTAAAATAATTTCAGTTTTCTTGGGTGGCTAGGAAACATCTTACCAAAACAGGGGGAAATATATGATACAATAAAGCTGCTGTCTAACTGAAAGCCATGATCACAATTGCAGAAATGAGTTGCTAAACTTTTAGTTTGAAAGAACAACTTTCACGTCCTTTTAATTGGCAAATATATAGTATCACTTGATATATGCAAGTACTCAATTTGTTTTGTGATGCAGGGTCAGATGTCTCAAAGATGACCATGGCAACAGCTTTAGCTTACATGGAATTGACAGATCACAGTAAAGCTGCTCTATTTGATGATGGGGTGCTGCAGCCACTTCTTCATTTGATCTCACATGGTGATACACAGGTCAAGCAAGCAGCTGTGAAAGCTCTTAAGAACCTGTCAAGTTTACCACGAAATGGCTTGCAAATGATTAGAAAAGCAGCTGTAGCCCCACTTCTTAGCCTCCTATACCTTCACATTGCATCTTACCCAGCACTTCGAGAGCAAGTGGTGGCCACAATTATGAACCTTGCCATATCAGCAACGTCACCTGAAATGATGTTGCTTGAATCTGATGATGACATCTTCAAACTTTTCTGCTTAATTAGCCTAACAGGACCAAATGTACAAGAAAGCATTCTCAGAACCTTCCATGCCATATGTCAACCTCCCTCAGCAAGAGACATGAAGGCCAAGCTAAGACAGGTACGTACCATATATGGTTTTCTTCTTCTGCTGAAAATGTGATGTGTACAGTTCCATCCATGCATGTTGGTGCATATATGGGTGTCTACCATTTTGCACAAATGGAAAACATGCCTCCCATGTCTGGTTACAAGCGTGGTGCTAGGTAAAAGGCTAATGCATTGAAAATTGTGATACTAGAATTTTGTAGTTGTCAATTTTACCTCGGACCCCATTTCAATTTAACTCCATACCGATAACATTTTGGTCAGTTTGACACATTAGTGATTTAGTTTAGAGTTCAATATCCTTAAACTTGTAAAAAATAAAAGAATGTAAATAGAAAATTATGAAAAATAGTAAAAAAAAAAAAGAAGCGAAACTAACAATGTACATTGTATATATTTATTCAATTCATTCTACGACATCAAGAAAGCAATATGCCATTTCTACATGTCAAATAAATAATTTATAAGCCATGTGTGTTGTAACAATGTGAAGTTTTGACATTCATTCAGAGTTCTCATCTTTAATTATTAGTGTTGTAGCAAGAGAAAAAAAAAGAACATAAAACAAACACATTCACATGATCATTATAATGGGGCAAACTAGTACCTAAATCAATGTGAAATGTGAATAAATTTTTTGTTTAAAATAAATTGAAAAAAGAATTGCACCTCTATCCCTGTTTGGCCAAAATCTGGCCATTTCTTCTGCTGAACAGGCTGAAATTTGGACGAAAATGGGCTTCGAAATCTAGACCTAAATTCTTCACAAGATTGTTCAATTAGCCAAGTATGAGAATTTGGCTCAGGATAGATTGGAATGGAGAAATAAAATTGATGTAGCCGACCCCAACATAGTAGGCACAAGGCTTTGATGATGATGATGATGATTGTTCTGTTTGGTCACTTGACCAAACTAAATAGTTTTGTTCTGTTCAGCCGAACTGAATGAAATTGACTACAATGTTTTCAGTGCTTTGGGGCATAGGAATTCATCTATTGCATGTAGAATCTTGATTACTTGCATGATAAATGAGGATGGTGGTTTTCCTAGACGTTGATTAATAAATCCCCATGACAGACTGGGAGGATATTAAGGCTCTATAAGGAGCATAGAGCACCATAATGAAGCATCTTTGGATTTTAGAGTTATCCTTTTTAAAGTTCTATTTCTGAGAACTTAGTGTATCATTTTATGTGAGAATTAAGTAAGTAGGTTCTATTAATTGGGTGCCTTCCCCAAACTAGAGTTGCGCGAGTCCTCTTATGTGAGAATTGAGTGAACTGTTGGGCATGTGCTTCCCCCATTATTAATTCGATTTATCAACAGCAGTTATACATGGCTATATCATTATCAATAACAAAATCCTTTGAGTGCCCTATCTTCCGCAACTTTTCAGCATCAAACATTCATTTTAGAGCAGTTTTCAATCTGGCAAGAAAATTTGAAAAGATGAATGGTTAATCAATATAAGCAACCTAAAAGGAGGAGAGTTCTGTTCTAAGTGGAACTGAGTTCATAACAGGTATGGTACTTTGTTTCTATTGGGTTTATTGGCTAAGCTTCAGTTTTAGAACATTTGAGAGGAGTGTTTATTTCAGTGTCAATTCTTACTAGACTGTCAGTCCTATAGTTACCTTTTGAACTTATCAGAATCTGTGCAATTCACAAGGCAATATACATACTATCAAGAAATCTCCTATGGTACCTTCTTAATTTATTAAGTCTCTGTGAATGTTTTCAGCAATTTTTAAAATGATGGGACTCAGTACACTCCAGGAGGCTATGGCAGCAGATTGTAAATTTTATTTCCTTTAATATAACTGAAGGTTTAAACTTCATATGGTCAAGATCTTTTTAAATCCAAATTAAATTAAGAAAACCTTTGAAAATCAAAATGGCTCGAAAAACTCGTCATTTTTGTGATCTGTGAAAATACCATTTAGAACATGTTTTTTCTTACCTGAATCAGGTTCTTCACTTGTAGAACCACAGTAATGCAGTCAAAGGGTCTTCATAAAATATCTTTTCCGGATAGTTATACCAAAGATAATCATCTGGTTATTATGGAAAGAATGGTAGGGTCTTCAATAACGATGAGTACTTGTCGAAAAAGCTCAAAGAGACTGTTACACTTGTAGTGGCTAAGTGGTTTTTGGGGAAACAGGAGTTCAAAGGCTTAGGGCAGGGAGATTTTTTAGAAGTTGGGAAGCATTAAAGAAGGAAGACGAAGATGGCAGGATCATTAATGGGAACGAAAAGACGACAGAGAGTTATATGGCATATTATAAGGTTGGAGCCTGGAAGTGTGTCCACAGAAAGAGGAGTCTGATAGCATCATAATGAATAAAATAATAAAAGGGAATATGGCACTCTATGATGGGGGGAGGCTCAAAAGAGGAAGATGATAGTAACATGGACTTCCCACTAACCACTTGTCTAAAGTTCCATATTGATGGTTCTTCCAAGTTCCAAGGGTCCTGCTAGAATTAAGGGGAGTTATATTCTATGAGGCTTCATGAAAGTAGTCTTCTCCTGCCCTGTAGGTCTTAGAGACTCAATGAAGTGGAAGCTTTGGATATAAGAGATTTGTTTTTCTCTCTGTTAAATGCTCCACTTATGCACCGACACACACCATACAAGTCCTTAAATAACCAAGCAACAACTAGGAATTGATCCCTAGCCCTCCATGTGGAAAGGGAGATGCCTTACCATTGATCCATCAGGATCAGTGAGTTGGCATTAAGGGCTTTTCTGAAATGGTATCAGAAAAGTTACCAAATATTTGATTGACATCCTGAGAACCAAAGAACAAGTGGGACCAAGGCAATAAGGGCATTTTCATCACCCTTAAGAGTCTTTATAATTAATATAAATTCTATATATTTATAAATAAATATATTAATCCAAGGTAGTATCAGATTTTGGAAGTGGTCGTGCTTCTTTTGACGAGGAATAGAATTTGTGCAAATCAACGTATTTGTTGTTCTACAAATTTTGTAGGCAGTGGATAAGGTAGCCTATTAGCTGAACAAGGAGCAAGTCCAGCTACTATGATAACATGTGTATGGATCTCCTGCTGTAACTTCTTTTATGCTTGTCCTTCATTACTTTTGTGTTGACCGTCCTTTTCTTGCATTTTCCAGAGAGACTCCTTTACCAAAATCATTTTATTTTTAACTGTATGCCACTAAGAAAAGTAGATGAAGCATCAAGGGAGAATCTGAGTTTGGTAGTTATTGGTTAGGTACTAAGGGATAAGAAGAGCTGGATGCTGCTGTCATCGTCCAAACTGATTGGGGTGGAGGATGTATCCATGGAGGGTTTAGCAATTAGGGAATCATTAAGGCCATCGGGCTTAGCAATTAGAATAGCACGGGTGTCTCTTAGGGGTCGTTTGTCTACACCCATTTACATATAGAAATGGTGAATATGTGTAATATTTACTCATCAGTCATGTTTGTCTACAATTATTTACGCATCTTGCGTGTAAATCAGATGTGTAAATGGTGTGAAAATGAGCTCATTTTCACACCAAAATTTGAACACCTGTTGAGGTGGGGAATGGAGAATACCAAAATACATGCGCTTCCGAAGAATACCCGTTGGAGGTGGATGGTTTGTTGTTGGGGCATTTTTGTGAAAGAGTATCTGGTTTCGAAACCCCCCTCCAACGCATTAAAAAAATAATAATAAAGAGGTCTCAAAGTTGGAGCATTTCCATGAAAGAGGTTCTGGGTTCAAAACCTCCCTCCAACGCATTAGAAAAATAATAATAAAATAGGTCCCAAAATTGATGATTTTAAGGGACAAAATCTATAAGACAAAGAACATATTGATAGTAAGGATTTTAAGGGACAATCTATAAGATAAATATCTCAATGATTTTTCTATATCAACTTTTAACTAGTTAATTACCTTATTATTTCAGTTTTCTTCTAATATCTCAATGATTTTTCTAAAGTTATTTATTATTGTAATACTTTAAAAATCTTTAAACATGTATATATGAATGTAAGAGAGAAGGAAGAATGTATTTTGTAGCATTATGGCATCATTCAAAGTATTTTGTAGCATTATGGCATCATTCAAAAATAATGTATAAATGTGATTTTATCTAACCATAACAAATTTGTGACACTTTTAATATGATTGAACTTAGCCACAAATACTCATTTTAAGAACTTTCTATAATTGATTATTATATAGCATAAAGCCTATGAGATGCATGGGTTAAGTTTTATGCAAATTGAATAATGAATTAAGATCAATATTGAATTAAATATTAATTAATAAAAATATTAATAATAATGCTATTTGCTTAACCATCAGAATATAAATTCATATTTTCTGAACTAAACATGTTGGAATTCATTTATGTAACTGTGATCATTGATAGAAATGTATTTTTTTTAAAAGTATATTTCATGTTGAAAGACATTTTCCTTTTGAAATATCTAAAATGCAAATAAAAACTTTGATATAAAATGGGCCTTTTTGCCTCCTTTTCAAATCATTATAGTATAATTTAATTTAATGAATAATAAGTATCATTTACAAAATCATCTAATACATTTACACATATCATTGAAACAAACATGGTAAAATAAATCACACATGTAAATGATGCGAAAATGGTGTTATTAGACAAACGTTGTAAAAGAAACGCGTGTAAACGTTACATACTTAAAATTTGAATATTCATCATTTACATGTGTAAATTGTATTTACATATCCCATGCGTAAAAGACAAACGACCCCTTAAAGTCGATTCCAGGGCGGTTTGATTTTAGTTGGCTGTAACCATGCTCCCTCTCCCTCTTCTTTGAGGCTAGGAAATCAGGTGTTAGATCTCGCAGGGAAGAACTATGTGGAAGGTCTCCTTTGAACAATTACTTGTGCTGTCTGGAAAGATAGGAGTCCAAGGGCCCATTTGGCATCATTCCCATGATGTTCTTACTCGGGTGTGGGATCAGGTTGTGCTCAAAACAGATTATGCCAAGATCAGACTCTACAGAATTTGTTTGATAACATGCATCACCACAAATCAAATGGATTGGGTCAAAGGCGATTTTTTGAGAAATATAATCAAGCTGACGAACAATTATTTCATTTTCCATGCAAACAAGCAAAGCCCAGGAAACCACATGAGTCTTGCAATTATCAGGAATTCCCAAGGAACCCACTTTAGTATGAATTCCTAACAATTCATTTCCATGCAAAATAATGGGCCTTTAATGGAAAGAACTCAGCCAAATCATTGATACCAAGTTTTGACCCTATAGTAGTTGCGATAAAAATTAATTCAAATCAATGTTTAGGAGCTTCTATTTTGGCTCCATGGATCCGCGGCTTTTTGGAGACAGCCTTATTGAAAACAGAAATGTCTCAGCTTTTGCTTGTGCTATTTATATATATATATATATATATAGAGAGAGAGAGAGAGAGAGATGCTTACCAGTTGGGCAAGTCATTTGATTTTCACTTTATATATATTATTTTTTAATAGCTATTTTTTCTTTGTTGAGTGATGATGCCCCACTTCTTTGTTCATTTTTTGCACCCTTTTCCATATATGTCTCTTATGCCATATAGCTCCACCTTTATTAATAATATCAGTCACTTTTAAAAATAGTAATTAGGGAAGTGTTAGGGCTTATTATAGCATGGAAAACATATAGTGGAAGGAGATCTCATGCAGTGGCTAAAGCATTCATATTTACAAAGGACGCACTGCAACATATCACATAGGTCCTGCATGATGGATTATGAACCCTTCACTAGAGTTTACTGTATTTGCATCAGAAAATTCCCTTGGTTTTGCAACAGAAAATTTCCTTGGTTAGACAAGTGGATATTTCAATTTTTGGTGCATTTCAGATGTAGTCTAGGGTCCTATTTGGTTAGGCATTAGGATTTATATGACTTGCATAGGCATACATTACTTTAAATATATGTAACTCCTAGCACTAACAATACAATCTATTCTGATTCCTTACACAGACACAGATTCTCTGCTATTTTGCCTTCAGTGATTTGTGTTAGGAGAAACTACCTTCCTCCCTTTTGTGCTGAGTCTTAACGGAATCCTTAGATCCTGACTCCATGGTTCTATCCACTGCAAAAGAAGCCCAAGTGCTGACTTGAAGGTCCAACCTGCATCGAGATTCTAATAACTTATTACAAGGGCCAATGGTCCCAAAAAGTGATGTTGAGAATGCCTTTCATTTTTGCTATCATATTGTTCTGTACCCTCTAGACATCTACTTTTCTCAAGCCAGTTTAGAAGCTATCAGATAACCTGAATTTTTTTGCATGAGCGGTACTGATGGCTAGAAGAAGAAAAAAAAAAAATTTCTCATTTTACTGCGACACTCAAAACACCATTGTACACAATGTAATGCCTGCATTATATGTTAATAGAAATCCTTTCTTAGCATAAAAGAACAAGTACTAACGACAACAATTGAAAAAAAGAAGAAAAGATAATGATTTTACCATCAATTTTTTGGATTCAATCAGTGTATATATGTATTTTATCATCTACTGCCCTATGTTACTCTCAAATGGTAGTTCCAGTTTTTCTTTCAGCTTTGATTAGTAAATTTAGTTGGCAGTCCCTCTCATATTTAGCATTCTGAGACTTAAGTGACAAGTCACCAGTGTGTCGATCTTTGAAGCTTCTCATTCTCCAGATACTTAAAACGACTACTGAACTTCATCTGTTTCTTTTACAGTTTCATACGTGTTGCTGCTTTTTGCTGATTCTGATTTTTTTTCTTTTTTGTGTATTACAGTTTTCAGCTGTTCAACGATTGGTTCAATTGTGTGAACAACGGAACCCTACCATTAGGACAAGTGCTGTGATGCTGTTTTTTTGCCTGACTGTAGATGGTGATGATGACACATTAGCACAGCATGTGGACCAAAGGTGCTTGGAAACTTTACTCATGATTGTCCAAACTTCTCATGATGAAGAAGAGAAAACTGCTGCAATGGGTATTATTTCTAACCTCCCCATGGACCATACCCAAATCACACAGTGGCTTCTGGATGCTGGGGCACTTCCCAAGGAAATCATGATACCCTTTACAACTTGCTAAAAATAAACATTCAACCATAAAAGAAAGTAAAAGACTTGTGGGCCATATGGAGAGGACATGATAACCTGCATGTTAGTATCTCATACTAGCAAAGCAACTCACAAAACCGGGTTACCAAACAACAATGGAATGATAAGATGCCAAAAATTGCCACTATTATAATTCATGCGCTACGCAGAGGGGGTCCGGGGGTGTCCCCCGGTGGGGTTCGAGCTGCCCGGTCAGCTCGCGGGGGCCCAGGCGGCAGCGCCCCCGAAACAAAAACAGAAACTGCGATCTGCTGTGTCAGTGTCTTCGATCGACCTACCAGAGGGTTCGGTCGACCGACCTGACGAAAATCTGCAGGTTGGGTTTTTTAATTCGTGTCCAAACATTTCCAAAACTCTTCTGAAGACTCCCAATGGCTTCCTACCATCATTCCATCATTGTTAAACCCTTTTGTGACTATCCAAACATGGATTCACTAATTATCCAAGCAAAACCATTAAAACTGATCCATACATAGCCCTTGATCTATCCTCTTCGCATCTCATGCAAAGATTAGATCAAGCTTACTGATCTAACATGATTAGAGATGAGGTAAGGCTCTGATACCAATTGTTGGAAATTAGGTGGGCCTCTAGGATAGGTTTCAAAACTTTTTGATCCACTTGATACAGGGATCAACTATCCAGAAGGCTATCAATCTGTCCAAGATGCAAACCCTCTATCTCATCTATCATGATCAGTAATATAATCTATCTAGGAGATAGAAAATCAGTAACAAACATGCAACAAAGATCTATATCATACAAGGAAATAGATTATACCTTTGGAGCTCGGTTGTGCTCTAATGGAGAATTTGTTACTTTCTTTGATGACGAACTCTTGCGCGAATCAAATAGGTTTCTCCAAAACCCAATGGCCTTCCACGCTATTACCCGAATCAGAATCTCTTTCTCAAGAAGATGGGTGGGATCTTCAAGAAAAGACAACTAGGAACTTAAAGGAACTAGAAGAGGGAGAGAAGAGAAGTGCAACTCTTGCACAAAGGGGGTTGGGCGTGAATTCCAAGGGTGGACATCCAAGCCCCCTTTGGTTCCCTATTTATAGCTTTTACAAACTACTCTTACTAATTTAATTAGAAGTCTCACTTCCAAATTAATTAGTAACCTTCTTCTCTTTCTTAATTACAATAGAAGTCTCACTTCCATTAATAATTAGAAACATACTATTACCACTATTAGAAGTCCCACTTCAAATAGAAATAGTAACTTTCCTTTTAGAGTTCAACTAGAATTAGTATCTATCTGATGATTGGGCTAGCGTGGGGACCACTAGGGATTCCTAAGAAAGCTGGCTCCAACTGGGACACGCGACCCCACATCTCATGTGCAATCCGGGCCCACAGTTAATTGCAAGTAATTTTTACTATATAAATGCAATTGAACTCCAGTCTTAGGAAATTACATAGAAGACCCTAAACTTCCCTATTACCACAAGTAGGCCCCTCCATCAATATCCATGGATCAATTGGACCTGTCTTCCAAACTAGATCCATATCTTATTGTCCTTGAGCCCCAATTAATTATAATGATCAATGGTACCTTTCCAATTAACTCTTAATCGGAATGGGTGTACACTTACCAATGATAAATCCATTAATTGGCACGAGGGGATATTAGAGATAGATTCCATCTTGACCATTGAATGTTCCCACAGCTCTACTACCACGTACCCAAATCACCGAGGTGTTGACCTACAGTTGGCCTCACTCATTGGTGATTCAAAGCAAATGAATAGATAGAAACTTGAGTTCATTAATGTCTCAGGATTGAGAGCTTACTGCTAGGGAATTATGAGAGCAGACCTTAAAGTAAAGACAGTGTTTATAAGGTGCTTCTCATGGTCCTTCAATACATCCAATGTACCAGCACTATGATCCAGAATCTTTCATTTTGATGATCGAGACAAATCACACTATCTTATAGCGATCAAAATGCTGCAACTTTATCAGTATGAGATGTCCAGTCTCATCACTGGTTGTGAAGATATTCAAGTATAAGATTTATTATACATGTCTCCCGTATGTGGATCTCATCCATACACATGTATTATATCTAGTATACTTATGGACTCCGGTTCATCTCATGAACCATTATGTCATTCGTATTGGTTATGTGCAAGTATATAATTAAACACCATTTATCTCATGAAATGGAAAGCATGAATATATTGATTAATAAAGAAATGAATCAATTTATTACATCATATGCTGGTATTGAGACCATAAAACTAACAGATGACACATTAGCCCAGCATGTGGACCAAAGGTGCTTGGAAACTTTACTCATGATTGTCCAAACTTCTCATGATGAAGAAGAGAAAACTGCTGCAATGGGTATTATTTCTAACCTCCCCATGGACCATACCCAAATCACACAGTGGCTTCTGGATGCTGGGGCACTTCCCATCATTGTCAGGTTTCTTGCTGATAGTATGCACAGCAGTTCATATATGAACCACCTTGTAGCGAATGCTTCAGGAGCCTTACACCGTTTCACTGTATCAACAAACCATGAGTGGCAAAACAGAGCAGCTGAAGCTGGCATTATTCCAGTGCTGGTCCAACTTCTGGGAACCGGCACCTCTTTGACAAAGCAGCATGCTGCGATTTCATTGGCTCAATTTTCAGAGAGCTCATCTAGATTGAGCAGACCAGTAGAAAAACGACGGGGGTTTTTGTGCTGCTCAACGCCACCTAAACCTGGCTGTCCAGTCCACTTGGGTGCGTGTTCAGTTGAGACATCATTTTGCCTAGTGGAGGCAGATGCGGTCCAGCCATTGGTGAGAGTGCTTGGAGATTCAGATTTTGGGGCTTGCAAGGCTGCACTGCGAGCACTGTCAACACTGATAGATGGTGAAAAGCTACAGAAAGGCAGTAAGGTGCTCTCCGAGGCAAGATGCATTGCAGCAATTATAAAGTTGTTAAGCTCCCCTTGTGCCGATCTGCAGGATGAGGCCCTCCATATTTTAGAGAGAGTTTTCCGACTGCTAGAGCACAAGCAGCAGTATGGTGCTTTGGCGAAGATGCCTTTAGTTGACATAACTCAGAGGGGAAGTGGTACTGTGAAGGCTCTTGCAGCCCAAATACTTGCTCACTTGGATGTGCTTCCCAATCAGTCTTCCTTCTTCTAAAGTTGGATAGATCAGACATTAACAAAGCATAGCCTTTAAGCATAAACATGACTACCAAAGAGGGTATGTGGTGTGAAGCTTTCTTATAACCTGCAAATTCTGAGTCACAATCTTATGAAGCTACTACTCCCTTCTTTTGGAGCCATGAGAAGAAAGAAAACAGTACAGAAAGAAATGAATCGAGGGGCCATTAAGATTGTAGCTTCATCCTCTTATTGTTCATATACCACAAATTTAAGCGGTTGGCCATGGATTTTGTTTCATCTCATTGAAAGAGTAGAGCATATCCCATACATGAAAAAGCTAAATCAAGTTTTTGATTATGTTGAAAAGGAAGTCCAGTACAGCCTCAGGCATAGGTCGTTGGAAAACCATCAGATGTTTGTTTAGAGAATGGGGAGATGTGTATGTTGTTGTGTGTCAAGGTGGTTCTACATTTATGGATGTGAGCATTGTTTCTCCTCTACCACTTGGACATGTGAATGGCGCATTGGGGCTACCTGCTTTTTTTGGCAGTCCGGCACTGATATCATATTGAAGTTGTAAGCATTTGGAGGTTGGACACCTTTAGAGTTTATATTATTCCGGTATGAATGTTTGCTATTAGGTAACTGAAGTGATTCTGCCTAGAATTTCAACAAATAAAATCTCTTCTGATTTTCAGACAAGTTTGTATCTTCCATGAAGAAGAAATATTTTTGCCTGCTGATGTATGGCAAGGATCCACTTGTGCATGAGTTTTGGAGGAAGGGGGGAGGGAGACTCAATCCCTCACATCAACAGGCATCAACTCCATTAACATGAAGTCAATCAAATTCCAATATTTGAAACTACTAGCCACTCTCTATCATTCACATATTAAAAATGAATTTGTATTAACTTCAAATCATTGATTACAAAACACACTTGTAACATAACTAGTAACAAATTACAATAGTACACAAGATGGTGCAGAACAATATTTGCCAAGGCAACATGCAAATCAATTTTTGATACCTTATTACAGTCAATTACAACATCAACTTCAATTACAACATCACCATTTCCACAAGTTTCTTCCATTTTCTCTTGTAAGTCTGAGTTCCAGCTCTATCTCTTCAAGTAATCTCTTTGTTTTCCTTTTCTCAGTCAACATTTATAAAATGGACATCAAAGGCTCTTAGAGTGATTTCCCTTTTTTGTGAGAAGAGGACTTGGACTACTACTCTCCAAGAGGCTTTCGTTTTGCGCCACATGCATGTGTGCATCAATAAAGAGCTTCCCAGTGTTCACTACCATGCATGGTCTCTTCCTTTCTTGCTCTGAGAGAGTTGGATGAGCCTGCAAAAAGAAATGAAAGAAATTTGAATAAGATACAACAATCATTCCATGGAAAGAAATTGCAAGCAATTCCTCTCAACTAGCTTCATCACAGATACCATGAAGCATAATTACAATTCGATCACATCTTATTAACTCTTAACTTCAATCAATTCCCAAAACCAAATGATGGCACATTGCTTCACTTCAACAATAAAAGCTTTTTCCAAGGACAACTTAATTAAATGACAAGGATGTGCTGCAATTGGCAACCCGAAAGTAATAACCATGTTCGGTAATTTAATCTATCACACAATGCAATGTAGATTTTCACAAGAAAGAGCAAAACAACAAAAGTCTATTTTAAAGAAGCTCATGGGAACAAATAGTCCAAACAGGAAAAAAAAAATGAAGTAGGTGCATATGATGTAGAAATGAACTATAATCACATGTTTTCAAATCTGAGGATTTTCTGAGTGGCATGTCCTTGTAGCATATAGTTGAGAGAGATACAAAGAGGCCATAGGCTTTGCTCAGCTAGTAAGGACAATGTATAGTCTGTGGGGGGTGCGTGAGTTGGACTCTATTGTCAAACAGAAAAAACAGCCTATTTCGTCAAACACCTTGTCTACAATATTCAACCTGCTTTCCAAAAAACCTCTGCAAAATACAGCAAAACCCAGATTGCAGATGTCTGTTTATTTGCTTCTAATTTCAAGCAAAAAAATAGCCTTGGGTAAATTTTAAGACTGTAATCAGCCTAAAACTTATTTGCACAAAGTGGGCAAATATGTCTCTAACACATCCGAATCCAATAACAATCTCTCTCCCCAGCCACAGCATCACAGAAAACAGACAATTCAATAGTAGAGAGCACTTGCCCACAGATAAAAAAGGATCAGATTTCACAAGGCACGATCCAATTACACAATGTTATGGGCCTTGGCCATCGATCCTCTTCTTTTTTTTTCAACCTCCTCTGAAAAAAACCTCCTTTCATTCACATTTTTCTGAAATTATTCAGTGGGTACTGGACGCTTATTTGACAACACTTGATTACCAAAAAACAGAGGAGCATATAAATCTGATGACATGCTTCATGAATTAAATCAAATCAGCAGTTTCATCATCATCATCAACAACAACAACAAACAACAACAATAGATGCTTTGATGAAATGCAGAGATTCGAAATCGAGAGATCGAGATTGAGAATGATTCGAAAAAACCCCTAACCTGAATTGTGGAGGCGTGGGTGCTGCTGCCATGGGGATACCAAATCCGAGAGGGAGGTTCTGTGATGGGGAGGAATCCGAGCGCGAGAGAGAGATAGATAATGCTGCTGTTGCGATGTGGAGGGACGAGAGAGAGAGAGCTGTTGATGGGGAGGGAGAATCGCGCGCGCACGAGAGAGAGATGAGCGATGGGCTGAGAGAGATGAGCGAACTTTTCTCAAGGGTGCTGCAAATGAGGAACGAAAATTTCAGGAGGCAGGTTGAATATAGAGGGCGGGCTTTCTATTGTTTCTTAAACATGAGGTCCAGCTGGACAGCTCAGATTCAGGCTCTCATTTGGGCAAACCATTCAGGCCATATAGACTTATTGTTTTTTTTAGGGAGGTGCCTTAACACATGAAGGCATGCACAAGCGCACAAAAGAACAGCAGCAGCAGCTAGCACTTGGCATGGATTGAAGACCTCGCACACGCACGCACAATGGGGAAAAAATGAGCCCTTCCCAGCAGAGATCAGAAACATGGGATTTATTTCAATCGAGCGGAAGTTGCACCACTTGGTGGCAGAACTAGCAGGCATCATTGGACAAATTTCTAAATTGTGTGGTTTAGCTTCAAAATAATTATTTTCACAATGACAAAATAAACAGATACATACACTGTTGTTTACTTATGGATCGTCATCACCTAAACAAATATACAATGTCGTTTATTATGGATCGACATCAAAACCAACCACCAATTAGGTATACATAAGGACTTCATTGACAATGAACCTACACTTCTTGAGACGACGATTGTTCAGTGGCCACACCTAGTATTTCTTTGAAGGCTGGACAATTTGCAATGGGCATGCAAGGCAACCTGTGATCAAGTTACCAACCCACACCCACCACCACCGCCCACTCTCTTTCCCCACCCAACCCACACACACTACCCAACCCCACATGAACTAGAACAAGCCCAAATTTGACAAATCCAAACCAACAGTCGCTCAATTGTTGGATTCAAATCCACAGGAGGTCGTCTTCCAAAACTGTTAAAAATGGGGTCATAGATTGAAGGGTTGGGATGATCTAATGGGTTTTATATTTTGCACTGATAGGTATCATTGAACTCATTCCATCCCCCACCTTCACCATCATTATCATGGCCCCAGGTAGACGTATAGGGTTCATCACACCATCTGGTCCATCACACTAGGTCACTATATATACACACTCGAATTCAAAACATATGGCCCCTAATTTAAGAAAGATGCAGCACAGCTGGTGCCGTATTGTTGGAAATTATTCAAGGACTCGTCAAAACTCATGAAAACTACAAACAAAAGCAACTAATCATCAAATTTAAGCATCTTGACAGAATTGACACCAAGTATTGGAAACAAAAGCACTTTAACATAAGTTTCTTGAAACCTGACAGAATTGGCTGCAAGGTTTGACCAAGTCAACAGCCCCAATAGGTCAACCTAAATCAGACCAACACTCAGTTGAGGACGAAAATCAGTAACTCAGCTGGGCTTTACCAGCCCCATAAAGTTTATAAATAAGGTAAAGCCCCATAAAGTTTATAAATAAGATCTAACATAATAAACATTGTTACAGCCCATGCACCAGAACCTAATATAGAAAGGGCCCATGGGGCACATTTGGATGGCCAAGGATTAAAACAGAAACAAGACCTACCCTTTTCTTCTTCTTTTTCACTAATAAGAATCAAGACCTACCTGTCCAGGGCTGCTTTGACTTTTTCCATGAATGTAGAGTGTCAGGTACGAGAAATCAGCAAGGCACCTCAGTAATATCCACATGTGAAACAAGCATTCCAAAATTATTCTCCAAAGGTTGAGCAGTGAGTAAGATATAATTTAAAAAAAAAATCAAGTGTGTTTGAGATCAATCTAATGACGGGCCTGCTCCCATCTAGGTTAAATCTGGATGCATCCATTCCTTGGGATCTGGACACTCACTACTGATAAAAGAAGAGAAGCTTCCACATTTAAATGATGGGCCCTTTAGGTTCATACATGTATCTAACGGGTACACCCCATTTGCGGAAAAACAAACCCGAGATATATATAAATACCTACTAGAATGTTACACGGCAAAAATTCAAGGGAAATGACCCACTTGTCCAGGCATAACCATATCCCAGGCATGACAAAGATTGAGACTCATTTCCACATTATGTTTGAATTTCAATGTTGATCGATAAATGACTAGACTATATTGCATGCTTCACCCGACTACAAAAGACACTAAATTCTTGCTGCGTGAACACAAATTTCACAATCTCCCAATCAATAGATCATGCGTACTGGTTCTCTGTTCTATTATGAAATCGAGTTCTCCTAGGATTGGTTTGTTTCAAGTACTATGTTTCATAAAGCCCTGGTGTGCCTAGGCACTGCATGAATTAAACCATCAAACTAAAGTTTCAAATATAACCAACAATCAATTACCTAATATGCCTCTAACCTTGCAGAATCTGCTCTCAATTCTATAATTCTTTCAACTGAACCAAGAAGTTGAATAAGCAAATAAAACTCTACCAAATGACGATGAAACAGATTTCTTCAAATTTAATTCAGCAGTTTTTCTTTTCACTTTCACAACTACTGGAATCAACATCTCTAAAATGCCTGCCTACAAATTTAATTCAGCAGTAGAATGCCAAGATCCAAAGCCATCATTAAAACACATGATTCAGAAATATATGCTCCACTTACTCACATGCTCCTAAGTTAAATCTCAGCATCAACAACCACCTACTCATAAATGTTTCTGTAAATAATATCAACCACCGACTAAATGAACTGAAATATTTCATTTTGGATTGCAGAGATATGATCCCTAAAATACCAATGTTGATTTCAGAAATTTGGCACATTCTTCAGGCAACGCAGCATCCTACATTCAACAATCTCCATACACTGAAAGCAGCAAAATGTTCAAACTTCAAACCCATCTTGCCACATTGATAGTTGCCTTCACATGAGAAAGTCTGACAGGGAGAGGAACTAACCAGTAGGCTTGTTGGGAGGAATTCTTGGTAATTTCGAGGAACAGAGTAGATATGCAGATGAAAGATGATACGAAAATAGAGAAAAATATAAAAGCTGAGTTACACAACAACTTCAACCTTGAAATGAAAAAAGGAAGCAATTTACGCATACAAGGATTTTAGCTTTCTTCTAAGAACTCTGTCAAACAGAGATTGACGGTGTCGTAAGCAATTTGAAAAACACTTTTTTTTAACTAAAAAATCCATTATAGGAAGCCAAAGCACACATACACACAAGCCTTTTCTAAATAAGAAGAAAAACTCTATTTACCAAAGGACAATTAGAGGTGGAAAAATACGACCCGACCCAACCCACCAACCCATCCCAAGCCGATCCACATATGACCCACACAACCCGACCCGCAGAATATGTGGGTCGGTAACGGGTCAATGTTTTCTGACCCGTGGATAAATGGGTCAGGTTAAGTTTGACCTGCCTAACCAACATGACCCATTTAAATTTTCCTTTAAATTTTAATTATTATTCCAAATCCCAAAGAGGCAAAGACCCTAATGATACCCACTTTCTATTGCACCCTCCACTATCCACCAGAAACTCATACTCAATTTTTAGTATCTTCTGATTTTGATATGTTTTGTTACTAAAAAAAAGTTATTTGATTTCTATTAGTTCTGCTATTCAATTTCTATAGTTTCTTTTTCTTTTTTTTTTATATGTATATATACACTATACTTAAGATTTAAATAATTCTTTTTTCTCTTTTTGCCCCTCAAGTATGGCCTTTGTGAGCTTTTACTCAAGAACATTTTTATAGGGTCCTCTTTCTTAGGCTATGGATAATGGATAAGAAGAAAATACAATAGACATGACATACAACAAAAGAGCTAAAACTGAATTGGATTGTTTCAATCCATGGGCTAGAAAAGGATGAATGGGCCTTGTCCAACTGGACCCCACCTTTTATGTAAGGAAAACTGAGTAACCAACCTCATGTCCTTACAACAATGTTGAACTTCCTCATTCACAAAAGGGCTAGAGTTTGCATGAATTGCTTCAATGTATGGAAAATAAAAATGTAATTGACGTTGGCCTCACTTTCCACTGATGGAAAGCTAGGTACTCACCTCAAATGATTGTTGAAATGAAATTGGGCTCAAGTTAAGCTTACAAGTCAATTTGGGTCACGGAGGGAACCGTGGTCAGGTCGATTGATCCACTGGATGGAAGCGGGTCAAACCGACCCGCCGTAGCCTGCAATGGTTATGCAGGTTAAAGTGGGTCGGGTTGGGTTGACCCGCAGTGGGTGTGGGTTAGGTGTTTCTAACCCGTTTAACAAACGGGTCCGATGCAAGTTAGCAACTTCTGCTCAACAAGGTACCCCTTAAAACTTTGGAGACCCAATAGGAAATACAAAGCCAAAGCAAGCTCTGCCCGACAATACAGTGGAGAGAGCATGGGGGATAAGCAAAAGAAACCCCCAAGTTATAAAACATCAAAATCTGAAGGTGATTGTCTAACTCTGGTTTCTTCAATTTAGAAGCAGACAACCTTATCTTGGGAGATCATGGTAAACTGGAAGAAAACTATTCATATCCCGACCCATTTAGATATATCGTCTCTTCAGTATTGTAAACAAACTGTTAATGGGATGTTAGTGAGATTTTTTTTTTTATAAAAGCTGGACTATCCTCTCTTTACTTCCTCATTATGTGTATGGCAAATATCATATGGAAAAGGACAGGACCAGAATGTCAGCAGGACTGCATCTGGATCATCAGGCATTAGATATGGAGACACATAGTCCAGGCTGGTACTGACCTTAACCTAACTGGACCATATGGTAAAGGGCCAAGGGGAGTATGTACTAACCAAGCTAAAGCTAAGGTCAAACATCACATATAGGGCTCATGTTGTTTATCACGATGGTTACACGGGTCCGGGATGCCTTTTGTAATCATTTGGTGCTTCTGAAGTTGTTGGCACCCTAAGAACCGACTACGCCACCCACATAGCCCAATATGGGTCCCTCATGTGTTACCGTACAATCCACAAGGAGATGCTAAGCCTACACACCCCCTTGCTAGAGAGTCAATTCGTATTCATAGGCCAAGTGGGGCTAAGGTCTAGATTTCAAGGGCAAAGGGTCCCATTCCCAAGAATCTAAAATTCTGGGAAGTGTGTTCTACGATGCTAGGTCAATAGTTTATTGGTGATGGGCATTGTTAGTACCATATACTGTTAAGGGTCATTGTAATGGCATAGATTCCACAAGTTGAAATAATATAAAATAGTGGCCAATCATTTATTAGTGACTGATATTAAGTTATAGTCCTATATGGACACTATTATCACATTGCACTCATGTCTTAGTGGTGACTGTTATCATTTAACAGTAACCAACATGTAATAGCTACACCTCGATGACAGTTGTAATGCAAGTATGGGTGTTATAAATTATTCTTATAATCAACATGCTTAATGTGTTAGTCTCATATTTGTGACTCATATAAGTCAACGGTCCTATATATATTGGTGACTTGTGCATTATTAATGACTCTTGTAATTTAAAAGTCCTAGATTGAAGGTTATAGTAGTGTTATAAATAGAGAGCATTGGTCCAAAGAATGGTATATCTAGTTTTATGTCAATCCACTCTTCATTATATATTGCTTATACCTTGATATAACAATGATGAAAAATGAAATCCAAAGTCAAGCAACTACATATCTATCAACTAGTAATAAACTAATGAGTCAGTCAATGAAACTTAACAAGAGAGGAGTATAACTACGATGGCATAAATCAAATATTTCTATCAATCTTGTTTTTTATGTAACTATCCACCATTAATGCATTTTAAATTCACACCCACCAACCCAAATATCATAAATGCACATGATAGAGAAGGTTAGCACATTTAAAGCATTAGAATCAACCAAATAAACATGCATACGCCATTAATCATGTCTATATCCTTGCCTTTGGCTTAGTTGAGCAAAAACCCCTTTCTTAAGAGTCTAGGGTTACCTCAAACCTTGCTCTTCAAACCTCCCCACTTCAAACCAAGCAAAGAAACCACTTCCTACATGCCAAAATGAAAGGGAAAACCCACTAAACCAACAATTCATGCTCCTGGTGTTGAAAGAAGCAAACCACATGAGTTTAGAGAGAGGGTTTGCTTACCTATTGATGAGAATGACAAGGGAGGAAGATGAAGGAGATGATGGGGAGACTTTTGAGCCTTGGGGGAAGCATTGGAAACTCTTGGAAGCCCTAGCTTGGTTGGTGGAGGAATAGGGGGAGAAGGAGTAGAGTGGTTGTAGAGAAGAGAAGGAATGAAATGAAATTAGGGAAATGGGGCTTTAGGGTTTAAAAGGGGATTTTCTTTTAGGAATTTTGCACATAAGGCCAAGTTGTTAGGGAGTTTACAAGAAAGTCCTTGGCAAATGGGTATGGGCTCATAATGAGGGTCCCTTGGGCCACCGGGCCAAGGTGGGTCCAAGTAAGTATGATATGCATGACCCACTACCTAATGCATCACACCACTAATCCTAATGCTTAGGCCACTAAACCCAATTAAGCACCCTAAATCTTAGTGATTAGTGACTAACCCCACTAATAAAGGTATGAGGCCTTACAGGGGTTGCCTCCAAAAAAGGCTAACAAAGAAAGGAAAATCAAAGAACACCAGAGCAGCTGGATGTCGCCAGACTTGCCCTTGCATAACTTTGTACAAGTTGGAGGTTGGTAGCCCCTTGTGGGATGTTAGGCCTCATTCTTGGCACAATAGAGATCTTTAGTGCTATTTGATTTCTGTTGATTCACTCAAGTTTGACATTAGCAAGAGGGTTACAAGTTTATGTTAATGTTTGCATAGACAGATTTATTCTCTGTCCCTTACCCACAAATTTATTTTCTTCTTCACATTTTCATTTCTATGTCCTAATAGGCATTTATGTTAAGAAGCACCCAACTAGAGTGCTCTAAAGGATCTGAGTGTTACATAAAGGATTCCATGTTTAAAAGGAAAAAAAAAAACAGAGTTATAGACATCCACTACAAAGTACAAACTGATATCATCATTAGGGCTTTGTGTTTGGTTTCCAAATCATCAAATATTAATGAATCAATTCAACTAAGACAACACTACCACTTTCTGTTTAAACAAAATCCAACAAGATACTGTGGGACAAAAATAATGAGACAAAATATCAACATTACTTCCATATACTAAGTACTCATCTATCAAACACATTGCATGTGGGTTAGGAGAAATGCAACAATCAATAGCTTTGAAGTAACCATTTCAATATATAGATAAAAATCAATAGATGATGAGATTTTCTTATTCTTGGAAGTAAAAAGAAGAAAAGGTACGATTTCTATTAGACAATTTCTTTTATAAAGCATACTTCAACCACATGCTTGTTTTAGGAAGAAAAGTACCTTTTATAGCATGATGTTCCCAATAGAGTGCTAATCCTTCTCAAAGTATTAACCTGATGTATCTGGCTACACCCCCCAACAGATGATTGAAAACATCAACTGGGGGAAATGGTCTCATGAGAAGCATACGATCGAACCAACACAATGCATCATCAAGCTTCAAATTCTCTGATTTACATCGATCTTTCACAAAATTCAAGAACTGGGTTCGGCTCGATGCATCATCAGGATTCAATTCCTTTGCAGTATTAGAATCACAATAACAACTGATAATACGTAGTACCTTTTTTAGTGCAGCCATGGCCGTTCTTGAGCGAGAAAGCGGAGGAATCCTGATGATGCATCGAGCGGAACCCGCTCGTTGACACGAGCGAAAAAAACCGACGCCATTTTGGGGGAGATGACACGGGGGTAAAAAAAAAAGGGGCATTCGGGGACATGTCCCTGAACATGTCACTTTATGGCCTTAGATCCACAAAAAAAAAGTCATAGAGGCAAAGGTCCCTCCCACACTTTCTCATACCTGAAATGTCTAGTTTACCCTTTCTTTCAATCATAACCCATGATTGATGGGATATCCCATTAATAATGGCCAACTAACATTTAATTGCCCACGATTAATGGAATCCCCAGATTTTCAAATAATTTCTAAAAACAAACAAATAAATATCAAAATAACGAAAATAAATTTTAAAAAATAAAATAATTTCAAAAAAATACAATAAGTTTTAAAAAAAGCAATATATAATCAAATAACGCAAATAAATTTAAAAAGATGCAAATAAGTTTCCAAATATCCAAATAAATTTCAGAAAATATAAATAAATCTCAAAAGACTCAAATAAATCTCAAAAGATCAAAAGAAAATTTCAAAAAATGCAAATAAATTTAAAATAACGAAAATAAATTTTAAAAAATGCAATAATTTCAAAAAAACGCGATAAATTTGAAAAGTTACAAATAAATTTCAAAAGACGCAAATAAATTAAAAAAATGCATAAAGATTTCAAAAAACGTAAATAAATTTTACTAAAAAAATCACATAAATTTTGAAAAAAAAAACTCAGATAAATTTACCAAAAACACAACGAATATGACAGAAAACAGATAAATTTGAACAACACTCAGATAAATTTGACAAAAACTCGGATAAATTTGAACAAAACTCAGATAAATTTACCAAAAATCAGATAAATTTACCAGAAACACAAAGAAATATGACAGAAAACAGATAAATTTGAAAAACAATCAGATAAATATGACAGAAAACAGATAAACTTGACTAAAACTCAGATAAATTTGACAAAATTTAGATAAATTTGACAAAAACTCAGATAAATTTTATAAAAACTCATATAGATTTGTAAAAAATGATATAACAGCCCTGTTGCCTTCATTCTCTAGCGAAGCTGCGCGTTGACTACATTCAGCAACGATCTGAAAACTACAGTGGCGGCTATAACAAGATCGGCAGGCCTTCTTCCTTCTCAATCGATCAAAACCCCATCACTGTGGTCGCCTAATGAGATCACCTGGATTGCTGCTATGGCTGGAACTGGATAATGTTGTGTATCAGGTCAACCTGACTCGAACCTGGACCTGTAATCAGCCTGGCCTGGGTTGTCCAGGTCTCCTTCCCCAGACACAACTTGGCTACCTTCTCTGCAATCAGAAGATGAAGACAACCTTGCTACCTTACTCTCTTCGCTACTATTTTCTCCTCCGATCTTCTCCTGCGCTACTATTTTCCGATCTTCTTACGCGGCTGAGATCAGGGGTGCTAATTTTGCAGTCCGGCAAAGCAAAGCATCGACACTTCTTCTCCGGCAATACCTGGATTCCGGCGACGATTAGCACGAACACCGACGAAGATCAGCAACCAGTGAGACCGAGAACCCCATTACCGATGACATTGGCCATCTACTCCGGATTGGACCCTGCCAAGTTCCCACTTGTGTCAGGCAGGGAAGACGAAAATGGGAAATCGGTGGGCGGTCGAGATTTTTGGTTGGATCAAATGAGTGGGCCATTCTTAGTCGGAAACGTGTCAAACTCGTTTTATCTATCTATAGCTTTGACGAGTGTCTCACTGGCTGAAGGAACGACTGAAACTCCTTGGAGGGCGACGAGCGTGGGCGCTAGGCGAAAACAGATGGGAGAGGTGGAAAAGAAGGAGAAGAGGAGGAAGACAGGGAGGGAGCGGAGAGACGGGGAGCGGAGAAGAAAAGAATTAGAGGGAAGAGAGGTGCAGAGAGGGGGCGAGAGAGGGCAAGGAACGGAGAGGAAGAGGGAGCAGAGAGAGGGCGGAAGATTAGAGAGGGAGAGAGAGTGGAGAAGGAGAAGAGGGAGAAGACAGGGGAGACGGGTGCAGCAGTGTCCCACACGATCTCTCCTCCCTCATCCCCAATCTCGCCCTCAAACGGGATGTTGCAAACCTACGCTCGTTGGAGAAGGAGAGGGATAATATAAAATTTCAAATTTCAAATTTCAAAATTTTATGCCTAAAATGGTTGGAAGGGCAATTTAGTCCTAAAAAATGAAAACATGTGGGCTCAGGGACCTATGGCTACAAACAGTCTAGCTGAGTGGACCATAGGCCTCAAAGAGTTTTTCCTTGGATTGGAGGTTGGATACATTCACTTATAGGGACCTTTCGCTAATTTTCTCAAAAAAAAAAAAAAAACCCCTTCTGATGCTTTATGATTTAATCTCATTGCCGTACGTGAAGAAGAAATGACTGACGCGTAGGTTACTCGTTTGTCCCATAACTATCATGTTCCATAAATGGGCTTGACTTTGTGCTCCCACCCAGCTATTGGCCAACGTGGAAATGCAATCTGAACTTGCGTGGGCCATAGGTATCTAAATTGGGACCAAATATTCAAAATGTACAAACAAGTCATGTTGGATTAATATAAAGGGATACACTCTTTATTAAGAAGGCATTTATTTTGATAATATCAAAATTTTAATAGGTTTGCCACACAGTAGATTTTCCAACTTTTCTAAGTCTTAGGGAGAGCCCACATGAGTACTCAACTACTTTTCATAACTGAAAGTTGCTCGAGTAGAAAATGAGGGTGTGTTTGGCATCGTGCCATTCTAATGCTCCCGTATTCCTACGAGATGAGGCTACGTGGTTAGTTTAAATTATTGTTCCCAATTTTGGTCTCATGGGAAGGAATCCTAAGATCTTAACCCACTGGGAGAAGAAAGTTGGAAAAAAAAAATTTTAATTTAAGAATCAACTTTCTGGCAAAGTTGGTCCCTACTTATCTCTTACCTTTTAAATATGCCATTTAAAAAGATTTCAAATCCTCACTTATCCTAATGGTAGGCCCCATGCTCACAATCCCAAAGAAGGTGGCCCCACTTTGTAATTCTTAAAGGTGCGTCACATGGTCACAATCACAAAAGGTGGACCCATATTATAATTCTTATAATGGTGGGACCACATTATAAGGCCCCATGATCTAATTTCTAAAGGTGGGTACCACTTGTAATTTCTAAATGTGGGTCATTTATTTTCAATCAATCAAAAGATGGCCCCACATTGTAAAATCTATAAAGGTAGGCCCACATTGTAAATCTGATGAACGTGTCCCCATATTCTCATTTCTAAAGGTGGGCACCACATTATAATTTCTAAAGGTGGGTCATGTGTACACAATCACAAAAAATGTGTCTCCACTTTGTAATTCTTAAATGTGGGTCACATGATCATGATCACAAAAGGTGGACCCATATTGTAAATCTTATGAATGTGGGCCTATATTCTAATTTCTAAAGGTGTGTACGATGTTGTAATTTCTAAAAATGGGTCTCATATTTACATTCACAAAAAGGTAGCCCCACATTATAATTCCTATAAAGTGAGCCCATATCGTAAATCCTATAAATATGTGCCATGTGTTCTAATTTTTAAAGGTGGTACCAAGTTATAATTTTATAGGTGGGTCCCATATACGACAATAATATAGTACTGCAAATAATAAAATGTGGGTCTCGCATTATAAATCCTTTGATTCTCTTGCTTCCGTTCTTTGGAGCAAAACTTTTATAATGTTACAAAATAAGTTCTGGACAGCATATTCTCAATATAATAATTTAATATAATGTTGCCAAACAAGGTCTGAAGAGTATAGTCTTGGCACAACCCGATCTCAGCACAACCTGATCTGAGTACAAAACTAGGAACAACACGAGAACGATGCCAAACAGGCCCTGTCATTCTCCTCTTTCTCCCTCTCCGATGTATACTCTCTCCCTCATCCTCTTTGTAATTAATCCAAGCAATTCGCAATGGGCTTCGCTTCTTTAATTAATTTCTAAGCCCACGCATGTCAACAACATGCATGAGTGAGAAATCGTAGTGGGTGCTCTTCTTGGACTTTTGTAGCAATGTCCCCCAAGAAATTAACTATGTGGTTTGCCAACACACACAGGGTTGAGAGGTTTTGGCACTTTCACACACATGCTCGCGGATTTTTCCTAGGTCTTTTAGTTTAAAAGTATTGCTTCTCACAAGTAGCCCAGCTTAGCAAAAAGGAAAAAGAAAAACAAAATTGATAATTGCCCACTATAGTATTAAATCAAAATCACTATAGTGAAAAGCTATTAAGTTTTGCCTGAGGGCCCAATTACCATTGCTATTCTTTCCGTTACCTTGGTTCTATAATTAGTAAAGATGGAGATATTGATGAAAATGTTGATAATTAGTAAGATAAAAGCAGGATGGTTGATATGGAGACTTACTTCTAGAGTGCTATGTTTTGCAATCACCTTTGAAATCACATGTAATATGATTCATATATTTGGTTGAATATTTGGGTGTTGTTTTCCATTACAAGAAAATCACTTTCGATTTATCTTATGTTTGGATCCAACACAACAATACTTCACATGTATTAGATTTTGGGATTTCTCACAACTTGTTTAGCATTCATAATCATATCTTTTTCAAGTTGTTTTAAAACTACATGTGATTTGTACATTTTACTTCAATCAAACCTCTTTTTGTGATTTATACTTTTAAATGCTTTAAGTATATAGTCATGAGCTACATCTTTAAATTTGATTGAAGATCTCATGCATCACATGTTTTGGCTTTGAAACTTCACAACTTGCTTAGACAATATAGATATATCTTTTATAAGTTGTTTTTAACATGTGATTAGAATCCCAACCTCAATCAAAAACTTTTTTATTTAAATTTTTAAAAGCCCGTGGCACACATTTTGGAGCTTTCATTTTATATTTGATTGAGGACATCATGCATGCACATTGAGCATTCATCTTTCCATTGATAGAGTGTATGTGTGTCTTGTTTATCACTTTCATATCCGCCTAGCTATTTAGAAGCATTATATTGTGCTCAATTTGTAATCTCTTCAAGTGTATTGTAGATACATTTAGAGATAAAATCTTAGGGTTGTAAATGTTATTGCATAGCCTAGAAAAGCATCTTGTAAAGGTTATTGCTAGGCCTATTGAAAATAATATTATAAAGGTTATTGCTTAGCTTTGTAAAGCATAAAGTAAAGGTTATTGTGTAGCCTATTGAAAAGCATAAATTGAGATAGTGGAAAATCTGGTGGAATGTAGGAACACAAGCCGGTAGTGGATGTAGGCATTGAGGCAGAACCAATATATATCATTGTGTTATGGTGGATGCTTTGTGGTGATTTATCGTGTTAGCTTTTGCACTCTACGTTCTTATCTTCAATTATGCCTAATTATTTTAAAGAAGTTAAGATTTGACATAATTGGCATAAAATGAAGCTCACCATATTCAAACCCCCCTCTAGGGTTCTTATCCCGGACTTTCAAATATTAATTCTGAATTATCCAAGCAAACAAGTTGCTCACAAACATGGTCGAGTTTTCATCCATTTTTAGAGCCCTTAATTGGTTATGTTGTAAGTTTGCTTCGAACCATAAAACTTTGTTATGTGATCTTTTTTATATTCTTAATGGAAAATATGTCATGTCCATGTGTAACACCCCGACCCCGTTTAAGCCCATGTTTGGCAGGTCTAATTTTTGCCTATATTTGTCAAAATCTCTAAATTTGAAAGAGATTTCGAAAATAGAGGCGTTTGGCAGTATCATAATGCCTCCAAATGCTGTAGAGAATAGAGGTAATGTCTCTATTTCCCACAGCCCAACTTTAGCTGCATGTGAAATTAAAAGGGAAAAAAGAAGAGGCGGGTGAACAGTGATTATACCCATTCACGCCCCAGCCCCTTTTTTTATTTTTTATCACAATAGAAGAGTTTCAATCATGATCCAAACCATTGAAAATGTTCACAAGATTAAAACAGTTATGAGACTAAATTTTAGCTGTTGGATCATCACCAATCTCAAGATATGTGCAAAAAGTGAACCATTGGATACAATTTGCTATGATCCGTGGGCCCCAAATGCAAGATCAAAACCGTTAGATCTCTTTGGAAGGCTAAAAATGACTATATGGTAAATCTTCAAGACTTAATACCTCATAGATCTCAAGATATTTGCAAAACAAAAACACCCATTAATGTGTTATTCTCAATATTATATTTGTCCATGAGCAATAACGTTTTTCAAATTTTTTATTATTTATGTGCGTGTTAAACAAGATCCAAACAGTTGAAAATGTTCACAAGATCAAACATGATCAAGAGACCAAATTTCACTTGTTGGGTCACCACCAATCTCTAGATATGAGCAAAAAAGTGAGCCACTGGATGTAATTTTATGAATTATGTGGGTCTCAAACACGAGATCCAAACCGCTAGATCTCTTTGGAAGGCTTAGCATAGCCATGGGGAAAGTTTTCATGGCCTAATACCTTGCGGATCTCAAAAAAATATGAGAAAAACTCTCAACCATTGATATTAAAAAGTCTATTTAACATAGATCCTTGCATTAACAAACACCTCTTTTGATTCTAGCATCTTTTTTCTCTGGCTCTTTTTTTGTGGGTCTATTTTGAATGGTCTTTTAGAAAAAGATAAGTGATCCCAAACAAGGCCTAAGTATGATTAACGCCTAATTAATCTTGATCAGGTGTCTAATATTTATTTTGGAGGGTTTTGTAATGGATTAGGTATATTAGTGGTGTTTTGACCATGTCAGGTTGATTTATGACCTTTTGAATATTTTAAGGTCGCACGAGTGGTTTCAATTTCGACGAGTTTTTATGTGCATTGCATAGAGCATATTGGGGACATCAAATGTCAGGATTGGACCCAGACCATTCGAGCCCAACTTCACCCATTTCCAGGCCCAACTCAATACAAATGCTCTTTTTTCTAGATTTTTAACATTAAGTGGGCTATGCATGCAATGGAACCAAAAGTTCCATTTTATAAGCCCAAACCACCATTCCCTCATTCCGTCTCTCCATTTCACCAGCAGAGAGAAGTTCTTCTTTGTCAGACCCCGACCCAGGTTTGGAATATTTAATTTCATTTTAATCGTGATTAGTTGATAAGCAGGATTAGCGGACAATTAGCTTATTTTATTAAGCTAGATTAGAATGTTTGGTTAGCTTTGGGAAGTTTTGAGAATCGTTGGCTTAGGCTTGACGCGGGCCGGGGCGCCTGTGTGTTGTGTGTGAACCTTTGGGGTTTAACTTTGATTTTTGAAAAATCCCAATTCTATGTGTTTTGACTCATTTCATTTAGATTATTAACTTTCATGTTTTGACCGTCTTGATTTAATGATCAGAAATCGTGTTTTTCGAGAAAAAGGGCAAATCTGACATTTCACACAAAATCTGTACCCAAATTTTGAAAATTTCAGAAATTGACAAAAATATACTTTTTGGATAATAGATATTTCGCTGATCATTTTTGTCTTCTTCGTCGTTTCCATTCGGGGCCTGCAAATGCCATTTTTAGCCTTGTGAAGATTGGGACCCACAAAACCCATCTTATAAGAGATGAGCTCTTTTCTTCTCCTTCATTCTTCTTTTTCTGCACGTTTTGGAGCCAAGGGTTTTCCCCTCTCCCAGCCATTTTCTCTCTCCTCTGGAACACTCATTTTTTGGAGATTTCATGGAGGATTGATCTCCTAGGTTTCTTCCTCATCATTCAAGCTTTCCAAAGATTTGTTTTTCTAAGGATTTGAGCTAGGGCAATGTTCTCTTTCAAGCTTCTCTTCATTGTTTGAGTTCTTCAAGGCTAGCAATGGATTTCCAAACTTGAAATCTTTATTTTCCTCTTCATTTAGAGTGTTTTCATCACACATGCAAGGGTTTTCCTTGGAGATTTACAAAAGATTGATTTTTAGGATTTTCTTGGGAAACTTTTGGGGGGTTTTTGTAGATTGGGAGCTTGAGACCCTAGAAGATTGTTTGAGGAGTAATTTAGCTCTCATCTTGGCTTGAGGCAAGTGAATATCTCAATTTATGTGATGATTTATGTTATAAGCATGATTTCTTGGAATGCTCTTTATGTGCCTCTCTTCTCTTTATGATTTATGGATTTGCCTTTGAAAGATTGGGTACTAGTTAATGTTTGAATTTCTCTTTTAGTTTTGTTAGTAACAATAAGGAGCTTTGCTTCTTAGATTTTCATCATCTTGTTTCAACTCTTCCTTATGTCAAAGTCTTGTTGTTCAAAGAATGGAGAAAAACTTTGATTTCAAAGTATTATGTTTGGTTAATTGGATTGATTATGGATGATGATTTGATGAGTTGAGGAGGTCAAGAAAGGGCCCAAATAATGGTGAAAATATGTATGAAAGAAGGGGAAAGAAAAGAAATGGAAAAAGATTGCAAAAATATGAAAAATACCCAGCTGAGCCGGACTGGACAGAGCCCAGTCCGCTAGAGCGACCCAGTGGGCCGTTCGAGCAGACCAGGTTCTGCCTGGCCTCGCTTGAGCGACCCACTGGGCCGCTCGAGCGACCCAGGTTCTGTCTGGGCTTCGCTCGAGCGGACCTTGGGTCGCTGAGCGAGCCCAGTCCAGCCTGGGGGCCTATTCAGGGGCTGGTTTTGGGTCTGTTTCAAAATCTGTTTTGGGCCATTTGAGGACTGTTTTAGGCCTGTTTCAAAACCTGATATTGGGTTGTTTCAAAACCTAATATTGGGCTGTTTCAAGACCTGATTTTTGGGCTATTTCAAGGACTGTTTTGGGCCAGGTTGAGGACTGTTTGAGCTTGGGTTAAGGCCAGATGTGGGCCTGATTAAAAAGGGGTTTAAACCATTCTTTTCGGGGACTCATTGGATTATTTCCCAGGCTCACTTCCAGCCCATATTCAAGCCCAATTCAGCCCAACCCCTTTTCTATATTTGAGGCCCATTCAGCCCTTTTACAATCCTAGAACTATTATGAAAATTGGTTTGGACTATGAACAAACCATTTGGTAATTTTTCAAGTCTAAATGTACACTTCATCCCTTGTAATTGTCAAAGATCTTCTGTGGCACCAAATTACCTTCTATTAATGATAATAAAGGGGTCAAATGTATATCAAGACGACCCACATTAGACGGTTGAATCATCATACACTAAGTTCATTCCATATAAAAAGGTTTTTGTTCAGATTCATTATAAAACCTATTTGAACACTTTGTGGTGTTTTACCACATTTATAGACATTGATAAGACTACTCATCTATTTTGCTCGGATTCGTTAATATGTGAGATATGTATTTGTTCGGAGTAGCTTTCTTATCGATTTTGGGAAACATAACTTTATGAACAGATTTATATTTCTTCGAGGTTTCGAACTTTTACTCTAATGGCACCACTAAGCTTAGGTTACCTTGTCGGACTGATCATCCGGCTTGGAATCTTTAAATTGTCCGCCAATTGCAGTTTGGATTTTGTCTGTACCGACCATGGCAATGATTTATATCCGGTCCCACGTGTAGTGGCTACGGTTATGTTTGTTAACGACTGTGTTCGTTCCGGTCCCACGAGTAGTGGCTACGGTTCTGTCTGCTCCCGTTACTTCGGTAATAGGAGAATTTAGCTTTACGTGGGTTGCCAATATTTTATATGTTTAATGTTCTATCTTATGATTCTTATTTATTCATGTATTATAGTCTTAGATTCTTTAATATTTTAGAAATTTATCTTTATCTCGTCATTTCTATTATTAAAGATTTAATCGTGGTTCTCATTTATTTAATGTTTTACTCTTTCTATCATCCTGTTATTTGTTATATTTGCTTGCCAGACCGTCGTGTCTGACCCTTTTTGCTTGGTGCCAGATGTCGAGCGCCTCGCTGTTGAGGCGCACTTTGAGGCGGAACCTATAGTTCTTGTGGAGGGCGAGTGGCAACCCGATGATGTCGTTTAGATGTCGGGTTGTTCTTGGAGCTTTGATCACATTTTGGAGTAGATACTATTCTTTTGGGGATTTGTTGCAGCCATTGTTGGCTTATTCTTTTTGGGAAAAATTGTAATTATTGGCTAACTTTACTTTTATATTAAACTTGAAACTAACATTGGGGGCCCATCTATAGAATGTTTCTCATTTTGATGCTAGTCTTGTGCGTTCTCATCATGCTCATATGTTATGGACTTTTATGTTTGCTACAATGCTTCCGTGTAATGTATTCGTATGAATGTGATTCTTAATAATCACTGTTGGATTGGAATTCGAGGATCCTTACCGTGGAAACCTGTGGGAAACTAGCGTGTGCGGGCGAAATTTTTCGGCCCGTCGCGCCACGACCCCGGATTAAGGTTTTGTTTAACGGGACCTCGGTCCAGGGGCGTGACAGGCTTGGTATCAGAGCGAGAAATATTGAGGCAATTAAAATTGGATTTGAAACATAAGGACGTGGCAATGATTCATTAGAATTACCATTAGTTAGCATCGATTGGGTTTGGGAACGCCTTATTTACTATATTTTATTATACTAACAAGTTGTTTTGCAGCACTATGCCTCCACGCAGACCTCCAGTGAATGCGAATGCATCGGGCAGTAACAATGACAGTGGGGTTGAGAATCAGATGACAGGTCAATTCCAGCAGCTCATGCAGATGTTAGTTGAACAACAACAGCGAGCCAATGAGAATCAAGCAAGATTCCAAGAGCAGATGGAAAAGAAAGATGAAGAATTGACACAGGTTCAGAGGCAGTTGCTTGAAGTTTTGGGAAGGAGGCCAGAACCAATGCCTAATATGGAAGTTGTGCAGAACAGAGACCGGGATCCTAATGTCTTGTTTGAGAAGTTCAGAAAGAGAGGTCCTAAGGAGTTCACAAGACAAGAAGATCCTTTAATAGCTGATGACTGGCAAGCCCACACGGAGAACATCTTTGATATCTTTATATGCACAGGCAAGCAACGGGTTCTTCTAGCAGCTTCTATGTTCACCGGACTGGCAGATATTTGGTGGAAGACCATTAAGGAAGGTTATCAGAATATTGAGAATGAGAATGCTTGGGCCACCTTCAAACAACAATTCAGTGAAAAGTATTCCCTGTACACATCAAGAAGCAGAAAGCAGCAGAGTCTCAGTTGCTTAAGCAAGAGGACATGACCGTTCTTGAATATCTTACGAAGTTTGAGAAATTGTCTCGTTATGCACCGGAGCTCGTGGATACGGAAGAGAAGAAAATTACCAAGTTCATGGATGGACTTAATCGCATTATCTTGAGGGATGCATTAGGTGTGGTACCACCAACTACTTTCCAAGAGGCTATCAAAAGAGCTTACAGGTTTGAAGACATCAATAATCAGATCATCAAGGATAATCAGAGGAAGAGACAGCAATACCAAGGGGGGCATAAATCTTACCAAGGCAAGAGACAGAAGAAGCAGCAGAATACTCCAGCTCAAGGTGGGTGTGAGCATTGTGGCAAGAACCATCCTTCTCAATAGTGCTATAGAGTCACTGGTGCATGCTTTAAGTGTGGTGGCACCGATCACCAAATGAAAGATTGCCCAAATAACAGGAATCAAGGCAATAGGGCACCTCAGCAGCCACCAAGGCAAGCACCCCAGCGGAACCAGTAGGCAGTTCAGAATTAGCCAAGACAGCAGCAGAATCAGTAGCCCCGTCAGCAACCACAAAATCAGAATGTCCGTCCACCTCAACAGAATAGGAATGTGCAGCAAGGAAGGCAGAATCAGAATCAGAATAGACTGCGTAAGCAAGGCCGCCTCAATCACCTCAATCAAGTGGACGCTGAAGCAGCGGGAGATGTTGTGGAAGGTAAACTCCTAATTTGTGATGTAGAAGCTAAAGTGTTGTTTGATCCGGGATCTACTCACTCTTTCATATCCCCTGTGTTTGCTAAAATGATTAGTGTGCCTGCTAGAGAGTTAGAATTCATTTTGACTGCTACGACTCCGGTAGGGAAACAAGTTGTGTGTAGTACATTTTACCCTAGTTGTTCAGTGAAGATAGGAGAGGTCATATTCCCTGCAGACCTTATTATCTTAGTTATGCATGACTTCGATGTCATTTTAGGCATGGATTGGTTAGCGGGACATCATGCCTCCATGAATTGCTATAGCAAGACCATTGCTTTTAGGTTGGATGGGATATCCTCCGGGGTGAAATTTCAGGGAGAGAAAAGAGTTTCTCAGGCTAGGTTTATTTCAGCTCTTTCTGCAGCTAAGTTGTTGAGAACAAGATGTGAAGGATTCATTGCATTTGTCACCAAGGATGAATAGTCCCAAGGGGTGGAGAACATTCCGATAGTGTGCGAGTTTCCCGATGTTTTTTCGGAAGAAATTCCAGGCTTACCACCTGTCAGAGATGTTGAGTTCACAATAGAGTTGATGCCAGGGACTGCTCCGATCTCCATTGCTCCTTACCGGATGGCTCCAGCAGAGTTAGGAGAATTGAAATTACAGTTGCAAGAGTTGCTAGACAAAGGCTTTGTAAGGCCAAGTGTTTCACCATGGGGAGCCCCAGTTTTATTTGTCAAGAAGAAAGATGGAAGCTTGAGGATGTGTATAGACTACAGGAAATTGAACCAAGTGACCATCAAGAACAAGTACCCTTTGCCAAGGATAGATGAGTTATTTGACCAATTGCAAGAAGCAGGATTTTTCTCGAAGATAGATTTGAGGTCCGGATATCATCAGTTGAGAGTTAGAGAATCAGACATCCCGAAGACAGCTTTCAAGACTAGATACGGGCACTATGAATTTTTGGTGATGCCCTTTGGACTGACGAATGCACTAGCGATATTTATGGCCCTTATGAACAAGATCTTCGCACCCTATCTAGATCAGTTCACAGTCATCTTTATTGATGACATACTAGTGTATTCCAAGTCAAGAGAAGACCATGAGCAGCACTTGAGGACTTCATTGCAGTTGTTGAGAGATAATCAGTTGTATGTGAACCATGGGAATGCGAGTTTTGGCTAGAACAAGTCACCTTTCTTGGTCACATCATCTCTAGAGAAGGACTAGCAGTTGATCCATCGAAGATAGAAGCGGTTATCAATTGGGAGAAGCCGAAGAATGTGACTGAGATCAGGAGTTTTCTAGGTTTAGCAGGATACTATAGGAGATTTGTACAAGGATTTTCATCCATTGCAGCACCCTTGACCAAGTTGACCCGAAAGAATGTGCCGTTCGTATGGTCAGAGAAATGTGAAGCTAGTTTTGAAGAGTTGAAGAAGAGGTTAACTTCAACACCTGTCCTCACTTTACCTTCGGGGAGTGGTGGTTTTGTTATCTATATGGATGCTTCAGGTGTAGGACTTGGATGTGTTTTGATGCAAAATGGGAATGTGATAGCATATGGCTCGAGGCAATTGAAGGAGCACGAGAAGAAATATGCGACATACGATTTGGAATTGGCAGCAATAGTGTTCGCGTTGAAGATGTGGAGACACTACTTGTACGGAGACAAATTTGAAGTTCATTCGGATCACCGCAGTCTCCAATATTTGTTCTCACAGAAGGAATTAAACATGAGGCTGATGGACCGCGCTCCCGGATGCCCGGGCTCCTACCGAGGTCGGCGGACGTGGGAGTCCGTTTGGTTCCGACCCTTTCGTAACCGGGGGGCAAAGGGGGCGTGCATCAACATTTCTTTTTTTGTGGGTGTGCCAGATTTTCTATTTTTACTTGGAATTGCAAGTGGTGATCCGGAGATCAACCTTCGCAAGTAAAAAGGAAAGCAACTTCTTTCAAGTTTTCCATTGCACATATATTTAAGAAAAAGACATTTTCTTGATTTGCCGTGAAAGGCGATTTTTTTGGCATTTATAGCCGATTTTGGCGTTTATAGCCGATTTTTGGCGTTTATAGCCGATTTTTGGCATTTATAGCCGGTTTACAATTCTTATCAATAATGAAAGACAAGAGTTGTGATTTTTGTCTCTTTTAAAAAAATACAAACTACAATGAAAAGCAAGAAAAGGAGGATCTAACTTCTCAGGAGATTGTGGGGGACTCGTTTAGATTGACGGTCGCAAGCCATATGTGGGCTTCGCCATCATCCATGCAGATGAGAACAGAGGATGCTATTGACTCGCTTGGCTTGGCTATAACCTCGGGTTTTTAGAAGACAAAGACCAAAAGGAGGTCCTATATCCAATAAAAAGCCGAGTAGACGGGCTGAAAAGCCACATCTAAGCCATTGGAGGCAGGAGGAGAAGGCAAGGACCTTGGGGGGGGGGGGGGTACCCCCCAAGGGACTTTTTGTCACCTTGTTGCGGTGGCCGGTGTAGAACTTCCGCAGAGTTTTCTCTCTTTTTCCTTTCTCTGGATTTCTGATTTTTCTCTCTGCTGTCGATGATCTTTCTGATGTCCTTTCTTCTTGGAGAGCTCTCCTATTTATAGGCTTTTAGGTAGCCTTTTAGGAGGGTTTATGGGCTTTTATTGTCATTAAGCCGCATAATGGGAGGAGTTACAAAATTGAATTGTTTATTTTGTAACTCCTTTTTCTTGGCTTCTGATTGGCCGGAGGAGATTGAGGGCATTTAATCGCCTTTAATCGCCATGATGGGAGGAGTTTCATGGTTTAAATGCCATGAATCTCTTGAATTGTAACTCCCGAATGCTTGCTTCTGATTGGGCCGTCCAAAGAAATGGATTAATGACTGTAATAAAGCTAGTCAATTAATCGCATTAAGTGGTCGCCGAGCAGCTGAAGAGTCGCGGGCCGTGCCACGTCTTTTGGAATTCTTCTGTCGATGATCATCGATGGATCTTCATGTAAATCGACATCAGATGACCATGTAATTTCAGGTGTTTGTTGCCAACAGCGGGTCGGTGCCATCTGTCCTGTCGATTTCTCGATCGGTCGGGTAGAAAGCACACATTTTTGGTTGACCGGGTGGCGATCAATATTGTCTTTGATACTTTTGATGATTGACCCGTGTTTTGGACGGATGTCAGAGGACTTGGTGTCTCAAAAGCATGAATTTTGGAAAGTACCAGAGGCTGGGCTCCTCGAATCGCGAAAAAACGGCGAAAACCGGGGTTTCCGGGGCCTTCCCGGCGACCCCGGGTTCCAAGGTCGCCGGCGACCCTGGCCCAGGGTCGCAGGGGCCTGCGACCCTGGGGGGGTTTTCCCCCTTTTGTGTCCCGTTTTGCGTCCGTTTTTGCTGTTTTTCGATTCTTTTTTCTTTTGTACTTTTCCTTGACATTTTGACCATTTATTGGCCTAATTTCTTTGTAGGAAACCTGATGAGAATCCTTGCATTTTATTTTGCAAAGTTTCCACTTTGTCGCGCAGAGCTGCCGATTTTCCGTCAGAAGCTGAAACTGGGTCAAACGATGTCGGAATGACCTGAAATTTGGTGTGAAGCCTGCTGAGCAATAAATAAGACCAACCATAGGCTTTTGTTTGAGTTTTGAAGCCGTTTGGGGTCCTATCACCTGTAGACTTGCTTTTTATCGCGATGAAGATGTCGCGGTTTGATGTGCGGTCAATCGATGTCCGATTGACTTGAAATTTGACAGGGAACCTTTTGGAGTCATTTTAAGATGGTCCATAGGTCCTGTCTTGGAAACCATGGTCCCGGAGTGGCTTTTGCCGCCGAGAGCTCCTTTTCGGCTGTCGGAGAAGCGAAGTTAGGCCAAATGATTTTGAAATGGCCCGAAACTTCTTGTGTACTCCTCTTTTGGCTGTCTGGAAGAATCTTGTAGTTTTTTGTTTGATTCTGACAAGATTTGATTTTTGGAAGCAGCATTGCCTATTTATGGCAGGTTGCGACTTCATGTAGCTCTTTGGATCTTGAAAAGGCAAAGTGACATTTTTGGTGTCAACAAATGCCCCCTCGAGGTACAGCGACGAGTTGCTTAACTTTTGTAGTCGATGTGCCTCGAAGAGATTTTTGAAGGAGAGCCTGTGACTTGACCAAGAGTCTTTGAGCAGTCTTTCTTTTTTGGTATTTGTAGCCTTTTGAGCTTCCAGGGGAATTTTATGGTGGTGAAAGGGATCACGTACCATCTCGAGGCAAAGTTTTGAAGATGACATCAGGGATGTGGATTTGGGTTTTGACCTTGTGACCTAACAGGCTATATGTGGCAGGTTAGGGGGTCGGGTTTGGTTTTGATCGTGTGACCCAACAAGCTGTATGTGGAATGTTAGGGGATCAATTTTGGTTTTGATCTTGTGACCTAACAGGCTGTATGTGGCAAGTTAGGGGATCAGGTTTTGGTTTTTGGTTTTGGTCTTGTGACCTAACAGGCTGTATGTGGCAAGTTAGGGGACCAGGATTTGGTTTGATTTTTGTAGAATGTCAATTTCAAGATTTTGGCTCAATTTGGTAAATGAGGCTGGATGGTTTGATTTTTGGAAGCTCTGGGGCTTGGAATTTTCTTTTGTATGGTCCAATCAACTCAAAAGAGGCATGGAACCATTTTTGCATGCTCTTGGTAAGAGGGATTTCTCTTTGACTAAAAGCCCAAATTTTTTTTTTTTTTGTGTGTGCCTAGGTGGTCAAACCTGGCTCATATGGGCTAACCCATGGGACCTTAAGCTTTTGAAATGGCTTAGATCTCATATGGTGTCATTTTTGTAAAGAATATCCAAAAATATCTCATTTGGATAGAGAATATCTAAGAATATCTTTACTTGGAGAGAATCTCTCATGATCCCTTTATTTTGGGATAGAATATCTCAAGATATCTTTCTTTTGGGAAAGAATCCGTCATAGATTATATCTTTTAGGAGAAAATCTCTCATTGATTTCTTTTTGGGAGAGAATCCCTCAAGATATCTTTCTTTTGGGAAAGAAACTTTCTAATCTCTTTCTTTTGGTAAGGTTACTAATTAGTAACACTTACCTCTTTCTTCTTTCCTTCTTTGGTTTGCTCTCCTCTATAAAAGCAAGGAGAAGGTTGGATCTCTTGCTCTTATTACTTTCTTTTGCAATAATCTCAAGAGGTGTTGACACCAAAAATGTCACTTTGCCTCATCAAGATCCAAAGAGCTACATGAAGTCGCAACCTGCCATAAATAGGCAATGCTGCTTCCAAAAATCAAATCTTGTCAGAATCAAACAAAAAACTGCAAGATTCTTCCAGACAGCCAATAGAGGAGTACACAAGAAGTTTCAGGCCATTTCAAAATCATTTGGCCTAACTTCGCTTCTCCGACAGCCAAATCAGGCCTCTCGGCGGCAAAGCTCTCCGGGACCATGGTTTCCAAGACAGAACCTATGGATCATCTTAAAATGACTCCAATAGGTTCCCTGTCAAATTTCAAGTCAATCGGACATCGGTTGACCACACATCAAATCGCGACATCTTCATCGCGACAAAAAGCAAGTCTACAGGTGATAGGACCCCAAACGGCTTCAAAACTCAAACAAAAGCCTATGGTTGGTCTTATTTATTGCTCAGGAGACTTCACACCAAAATTCAGGTCATTCCGACATCGTTTGACCCAGTTTCAGCTTCTGACGGGAAATCGACAACTCTGCGCGACAAAGTCTTCGGCTTTCTCAGGAAATTGGAAATTTTGCAAAATAAAATGCAAGGATTCTCATCAGGTTTCCTACAAAGAAATCAGGCCAATAAATGGTCAAAATGTCAAGGAAAAGTACAGAAGAAAAAAGAATCAGAAAAAAGCAAAAACGGACGCAAAACGGGACACGAAAGGGGGAAAACCCCCCCAGGGTCGCAGGGGGGCCAGGGTCGCCGGCGACCTTGGACCCCGGGGTCGCCGGGAAAGCCCCGGAAACCCCGGTTTTCGCCGTTTTTTTCGCGATTCGAAGGGCCCAGCCTCTGGTACTTTCCAAAATTCATGCTTTTGAGACACCAAGTCCTCTGACATCCGTCCAAAACACGGGTAAATCATCAAGAGTATCGAAGACAGTATTGATCGCCACCCGGTCAACCAAAAAAAGTGTGCTTTCCACCCGACCGATCGAGAAATCGACAGGACAGATGGCACCGACCCGCTGTTGGCAACAAACACCTGAAATTACATGGTCATCTGATGTCGATCTACATGAAGATCCATCAATGATCATCGACAGAAGAATTCCAAAAGACGTGGCACGGCCCGCGACTCTTCAGCTGCTCGGCGACCACTTAATGCGATTAATTGACTAGCTTTATTACAGTCATTAATCCATTTCTTTGGACGGCCCAATCAGAAGCAAGCATTCGGGAGTTACAAGTCAAGAGATTCATGGCATTTAACCCATGAAACTCCTCCCATCATGGCGATTAAAGGCGATTAAATGCCCTCAATCTCCTCCGGCCAATCAGAAGCCAAGAAAAAGGAGTTACAAAATAAACAATTCAATTTTGTAACTCCTCCCATTATGTGGCTTAATGACAATAAAAGCCCATAAACCCACCTAAAAGGCTACCTAAAAGCCTATAAATAGGAGGGATCTCCAAGAAGAAAAGACATCAGAGAGCATCAGAAAAATCAGAGAAAAAAGCACAAGCACACAGACAGAAATCCAGAGAAAGGAAAAAGAGAGAAAACTCTGCGGAAGTTCTACACCGGCCACCGCAACAAGGTGACAAAAGTCCCTTGGGGGGTACCCCCCCCCCCCCCAAGGTCCTTGCCTTCTCCTCCTGCCTCCAATGGCTTAGATATGGCTTTTCAGCCCGTCTACTCGGTTTTTTATTGGACATAGGACCTTCCTTTGGTCTTTGTCTTCTAAAAACCCGAGGTTATAGCCAAGCCAAGCGAATCAAATAGCATCCTCTGTTCTCATCTGCATGGATGATGGCGAAGCCCACATATGGCTTGCGACCGTCAATCTAAACGAGTCCCCCACAATCTCCTGAGAAGTTAGATCCTCCTTTTCTTGCTTTTCATTGTAGTTTGTATTTTTTTAAAAGAGACAAAAATCACAATTCTTGTCTTTCATTATTGATAAGGATTGTAAATCGGCTATAAACGCCAAAAATCGGCTATAAACGCCAAAATCGGCTATAAATGCCAAAAAAATCGCCTTTCACGGCAAACTAAGAAAAATGTCTCTTTTCTTAAATATATGTGCAATGGAAAACTTGAAAGAAGTTGATTTCCTTTTTACTTGCGAAGGTTGATCCCCGGATCACCACTTACAATTCCAAGTAAAAAATAGAAAATCTGGCACACCCACAAAAAAAAGAAATGTTGATGCACGCCCTTGCCCCCGGTACGAAAGGGTCGGACCCGACGGACTCCACGTCCGCGACCTCGGTAGAACCAAGCAGGAGCGCGGTCCATCAAGAGGGCTTCAAGACAAGAGTTCTTCTTCTTCAAGATCTTCAAGACTTTCTCTATGCAAATGAATATTTGCATATATATTAGAACGATGCCAGAAATGAAATATTTGCATATCATATATTTTGCTCTATGCTTATATTTCTTTTCTCAATTCCTTGGCTACTTTATAATTGGTGGCCTATGTTGAATTCCGCATCTAAAAAAAATGAGATGAGATTTTTTGTTTGGAAATTTCTAATTCTTTGAATTTATTTCCACTCTTTCTCTTTTCAAAAAAATAAAATAAAAAAATAAAAATCAGATTTGTCAATTTGGATTCAAAATTGAGAAACCTTGATCCGTTCCTATCGTTCATCGCGCTTGCAGAAATGTTGAGCCTGTTCGACTAAGGTTTTGGGCCATGGTTTCTCTTCGATGAGTTCATTAAAAATAAAAATATATATATATATATATATATAAAAAGTAACAAAAAAATCAGATTTCTCAACTTGGATTCAAAATTGAGAAACCTTGATCCGTTCCTATCGTTCATCGCGCTTGCAAAAATGTTGAGCCTGTTCGACTAAGGTTTTGGGCCATGGTTTCTCTTCGATGAGTTCATTAAAAATATATATATATATAAAAAATTTTTTAGATTTCTCAATTTGGATTCAAAATTGAGAAACCTTGATCCGTTCCTATCGTTCATCGCGCTTGCAGAAATGTTGAGCCTGTTCGACTAAGGTTTTGGGCCATGGTTTCTCTTCGATGAATTCATAAAAATAAAAATAAAATAAAAAAAAGACATAGACCACTAAGGTTAAACCAACTGTGTTCTTTGATCTTGGTTGATTCAAAGAAAAGCCTTGTCCAGAGTGTGGAGACAGCTTGACTGTTCTAGGCAAGGGTCCTCCAAACGGGTTCATTAAGTAATCCTACCCTTACCTGGGGGCAATTCTATCAATCAAGATTTCATAAGACCGGGTTAGGAGGCCTATGTGTACTCTCTCGTCTTTTAAATAAATAAAAAAAAAAATTTTAAAAAAAAATATAAAAATTTTAAAATAAAAAATAAAAAATAAAAAATAAAAAAAAAATTTTCAAAAAAAAAATCTTAAAAAAAAAATAATAAAAAATAAATAAAAAATAAAAAAAAAAAGATTTTTAAAAAAAAAAAAAAAAAAAAATCTTCAAAAATCTTCAAAAAAAAAAAACTTCCGTCATTTTGGGTTTAGATTGGAGAAATCTTGGTCTTCTTCTTTCTGAGCACTGGCGCTCGCGGAAATCGCTGAGCCCGTGTTCAGATTGGAGTGCCTTTTGCTCTCTTTGATGAACTCGATATTGGCCTTTCAAAAAAAAAAAACTCGTCATCTTTAGATTCAGATCCGAGAAATCATGGTTCATTTCTTTCTGAGCACTGGCGCTCGCGGAAATCGCTGAGCCCGTGTTCAGATTGGAATACCATCTGCTCTCTTTGATGAATCTAATCTTGACCTTTCAAAACAGAGAATCTCATCTCATAGATGCGGTCTCAAAACATTTGTGTCTAGCGGTACTAGTACGCCCTTTCAGGGTCTACTGTATTGCGACCGGCACATTTGTAACTCCAACTTTATATTCTTCTTACCTCGAGCAAGCTCTGCTTCTCGATAAGTCGAATTTAAGTTCACAATTGCTTCTAGCAGTCACTGGGATGCCCATTCCGGGCTTACCATACCTGCGATCAGAACAATTGTACCTTCTATGGCATTTTGCCTTCCTCATATTGCTTGGGTCATCTACCTCGAGCAATTTGAAAAGACGAAACCATAGAACTTCCCATTTATGATCATTATATTCTTGTGATTACTAATGGATGTGGTCTTGTTTCAGAAATTTTCGAAAACTAACAATGGCAGCTTCACTAACCATTACTTTCGACGAAAACAAGCACCAACTCATGCTTCAACAGAAGCAAACCACGCGCACCTACAAGCGCCCCATCAGCTGCCGAAGTGTCAACTCCCTCGGCAACTCTGTGAACTCCGGGTCGACCTCGACTCCCCGAACTATCGTCTTTGGGACGCTGGGACCATTCCCACTTCCCGAGGAACAAACTGCTCCCTCCAAGAAGCAGAAACTCGCCTCTCAACGTGTCACTACCGTGACACCAAAGGCGAGCACCAGGAGGCCTGAAGCCCGTGGCAGCCCCACGAAGCCTCAACCTGCAAACAACCAGGTCTACGCCAAGACTTGGTCCCCAAGACCTTCACCGAAACAGAGAAGGTCCCAAACATCCACTAAGCCAGCATTCCTGGCCCCACTCAAGGAGAACCAGTTCTATCCTCTTGCCTACATGAAAGAGGAGAGACCCATCTCCAACCCGACTTCAAAGTCAACCCAGCATGAGCCGGCTTGTTCCTACAAGCCCAAAATCAAGTCATGCATCACAAGGCCTCCACAAGCACCTGCTAAGGCCTACAAATCTGCAGTTCGACCCTTCATCTCTACAGGGGCCGAACTTCACAAATTCAAAGCTTCGCTGCAACAGGCGAAGGACAGGGTTCGCATCCTGTCCTTGCCCAGTTACAAAGAAGACAGGCTCGGCTGCTGCGCCCGAGGGAGCACATCCTTCATTGTCAAAGCCCAGTCAGAGCTGACCGAAGCTCAAATTGCTCGTCGTATACGCCGCCGCGCGTCGTACCGACAAAAGAGACTACAGAAGCAAAGGACCCAGCCTCCCACACTTCAAGTCTCTTCCAAATGGGTCGAAAAAGAAAGACCCAACCAAGTTGCTGCCGTCCATATGATTGGAAAAAACCAGAAGGCGCCAAAAATCAGCAACAAAAATCCATATCCGACGTCCGATGACCCGCAGCGTCTCCAGGACAAGAAGACATTCAGAAGAATCCCCTGCTCCTTCAAGCAAAGGACAGCAGAGTGATCCTTCCTCAAGCTCTTCTTCAAAAAGAATGAGCCCCAGCTCAGTCACCAGGACAGTTTCTTCGTTCGAATCACGAAGGATGAATGTCTTGGCTACAAATTCTGAGCCACCACCCCGCAATCCACCTCCAGAAGATGCGATCACCCGCATCCAGCAGTTGGAACAGGGCCAGCAGAGGATTGAAACTCTGATGGAAAACCTTCTCCTCGCCTTCCAAAATCAGGCGAACAATGAACCTCCTCCGAATCATCAAGACGACGAGGTAAATAGAGAAGAAAATGAGTCACGCGCCCTTACCAAAAAGGACGTAGACGGTATCCTCGCCAAAGCAAAAGAAGAGGATATACTCAAAGAGCATGGGATCAAGCCACCATATCCCTTATGGATGGACTCGGTCCCGTTCCCCACCAAATTCAAGTTACGGGGAAAGGATCAGCCAGACAGCACGTCATCCACTTCAAGATCCTGACGGGAGCTATTGCGGATCAAGATGCACTCAAGATCCGCCTCTTTGCAAGTACCCTAAAAGGTACGGCCTTCGATTGGTACTCCACTCTGCCGGAAGACTCAATCCAAAACTGGGCCATGCTAGAGACACGCTTCCTCACTCACTTCAAAGGTGAAGATCATCCCGCTACTATGGCTCAGCTGTGCAGCCTAAAACAGGGGGAGAATGAATCAACATATGACTTCATTCACAAGTGGAAAGCAATGGCATACAAATGCTCTGATGTATTGCCACAAGCGTCGCTAGTCGACATCTGCCGAAACAACATGAGAGCCAGAATCCGCTCCATGATCATCGGCAATAAATCAAAAAACCTGGGAGAACTCCTAGAAGCTTCCATGGAAGCTGAAACGGTGATTAAAGACCTCAACAGTCAGAAATCATCAAGAAAAGAGCCAACCGCCATTGCAACCTCTAAACCAAAGAAGAAAGAGGTCCTCAATGTGCAGACCAAGCCAGCTCCTCAGCCACCAAAGAAAGCTGAAAACAAAGCTGCTGGTAAGAGACCTGAACTCTCTGACGCCTTCAAAGAACGAGTAGAGAAGAAATACCCGTTCGATGAAGATGTTGATGAAATCTTCGGGGCTCTTGTGGCAAACGGCAAGCTCACCTTGCCTGAACCAAAAAGACCGGGTGATGTTGGCAAAACCAACGATCCTCGGTACTGTCCATACCACCAGATGATCTCGCATCCTCTCAATCAATGCTTCGTTGTGAGAGAGAAAATAAATGAGATGTGGAAAAACGGAGTCATCACCTTTGACAAAAACTATGGGTCTGCCTCCGTCAACATGGTGACATGTGGACAAACATCAAGATCACCGAAGAAGAAGATCACTACTTCCTTCAAGGTGATAAACTCAATCGAAGCGTCCGAGGAACTGGTTCCTTACCCGACACCAGATGGACAACCGATATGGGTACATCCCGATCTCCTGGAAGATGAAAATTGGGAGGTCGTGAAAACAAAGCCTACAGCTCAACAGCGAAGGCAGGCTAGGAAACATCTCCTCAAGCTCAAACGGCAAGAGAAGACCCAGCCAAAACTAGAGGTCAAAGAAAAGGCAGAGGCTTCCTCTACCGCTTCACTGGAGGTAACAAAAACATCCCTTCCAGAGACTTCAAAGGGGGTAAGGAAATTCACTCTCAGTGATTTCATGCCACCTCAATTTAAAGAAGCCATGCAGGAGGCATCATACTCTTGCAATTCGGTAGTTGGATTCTCCATTGATGGATACGAGTCCAGCGACACCGATAATGGATTCGAACCCAACTACACGGATGAGTGGGAGGAATCCCTTGAAACAGGAGAATATCTCTCCGATGAAGAATGGGTTCCTGAGTCTCATCTTATGCCAGTAATCTGGTATAACCCCCTACAGCCACAAGGATCCTGGTCTGATGATGAAGAAGACCAAGAGGCTGTACAAGAAAATGCTGCTGACCCAGCACCTCTCATTACTCCAGTGGAAATCAACAATGTTGAGCCACAAAGAGATGATGAAGAAGAAGATCCGGCTCCCATGCCTGATCTTGAAGAATATGCAAGGATCTTGCAGCGACTCGCTCTAGAACAAGAGCAAGAACGCGTCAACGAGCCTCCTCGCAATCCAGAGCCTGAAGTCCCTGAAGACCACCAGGTACATCCTCCCTTAACTCCTGAAAATGGAGAAAATTGCTGGGTAGACGATCCTCTCACATCCGAGGATGAGTCTGACTCCGATCAGGCAACGTCTCCCGTCAGAGCTTCCTGTAATGTGATAATTCGGGATTATAGCTCTTCCGAAGCATCGTCTGATGAGAGCACTTACACTCCGGCGACGCCTAGCAATGTATCTTCTGGAGCCACCTCGTCTCACGTGACTTTCACTGAGATGACACCCTCTCAGGTTTCTTCTCCTGAGACTGTGACTTCAAAGTTCACACCCTTCCTGACTGAAGAATTCCCAGCTATTGATGCTTGGGACGATGAATTAGTCAACGAAGAAGAAAGATTGCTGGATGCTGTTCAGGACTTGTTCCCGGAAAATGCTCCATGCAACACAATCACTGAGGATGGTAACTCTGCTGCTGATGCATCCTCAGCAAATGAAAAAACGACAGCCTCTTGATCCTGAAGACAATCTTCCAAACGAAGACCCTTCTCAAGAAGCTCTCGAAGTTGGTAGAGGCACCCGCTCTGGCCGGGAACTACCACGAAAATTACAACCAATCTTCTTTTACATATGTAAATCCTTCGGGAAAAGATGTTGTAAGCGCCCCTAGTGGCAACAATGATGAACATGCAGGCCCTAAGGAGGCTTTCAAGTATGACTTGATTGAACACTTCAAGCACATACCTGCACGTCTGCACATCCTAGATTTGTTGCGAATGTCTCCGCACACTCGTGATAATCTCATCTCAGAATTACAAAAACTGAATGAGGATGTCGACAAACATGCCCCGCAAGTCCTCCAAATTGAAATGGATTACCGGGTCAAAAACTCAGAAGCCTCCTCAAAGGGAGAAAAGAAGAAAACTGAGGGATCATGCATTGAATGCCTCTCGGTTAAAAAAGCAGCCAGTGCAACCATCGCCTTCACAAAGGATGACCTCCTACTTGGCGAAACCAGGCATAACCGACCCCTGTACTTCACAGGGTATATCAAGGAAATGCCTATGCATAGAGTTCAGATCGACCCAGGTTCTGCACTCAACCTCATCTCCACATCGGCTCTTGAAGAGTTGGGCATCCCACCCAGCAAACTGAGCCATACATCTGTATCTATCTTTGGATACGATGGGAGTACTCAAAGGCCTATCGGCAAAATCAGGTTCAAATTGCAGATCGGTGATCTTATCTCTGAGGTCACAGTGTATGCAATAAAGACCCCTTTATGCTACAACATCCTTCTCGGACGCCCTTGGATCCATGAGAATGGTGTTGTCCCTTCAACTCTACATCAATGCATCAAGTTTGTTGGCGACGACGGCATGATACATCGAGTCTTTGCGGACAGAAAACCCTTCAAAGGTAAAGAAATCCACTTTGCAGACTCACAAATGTATGAAGGTGAAAAAGAAGAAGAGGAGAAGCATACAGCATCCTTTGCCGAAAATCTCCAGAAAGATAAAGGCAAAGCTCCTCAACAATCACCGGAAGAAAACAAACCATCCGGTAAATCTGAAGAGAGCATGCAAACTCCCTTCATCATCTCCCTCAAAACTTCAAAGCCTTTGGTCATCACAACTAAAGTGAAGAAGGCAAAACAAAAGCCTGGGGGCAAATTTGTTGTCTCTTTCGTGTCTATCATGCAAGACACGGACTCGGATTCAGAGCCAGAAGACGACACATCGTCAAGCCAAGCTGACACTCAGCAAGTTCAGCCTGCTCTTACTCCAATGGAGACAACTTCTGACATAGAAGATCCTACGTCAGCTTCCTTCGTTGTTCCAGCAACTTCAACAAAGGAAAAGCCGATCGTCTTCCATAGATCGGATGCTTCTTCATCAAACTCCATGCTTGAACCTTTCCAAAATAAAGGTACGCCTCAACTATCCTTATACAGTTCTGTGGCACAAGCTATCATGAAGAAAATGGGCTATGACGCTCAAAACCCAGTCGGTTTGGGAGAAGGACGCGGTATTCTCACGCCATTGGGGCCCGTCTTGACCAAAAGCCAGCTGGAAGATTGGAGACTCTACGACTATGTAGAAAAGTCTTCACACGGGTTAGGGTATGATCCTGACACCCCCTTGAGACAGTTGACACAAAGGCTTAAAAGTCAATATACTGACCAAGCCTCAACATCTCAAGTCCATGAAGACATCGATCTCCCTGGATATCTCTTTGATGAGTCACCTGACAAAGATCCAGGAAGCTCATCCAATTGGCACGATTTCTCCGAAAATGAAGAGGAGTTGTCCGATGGCACAGACGTGTGGACTTCTGACCCAGAAGAACCCTCATCTCCAAAAGAAGTAGCCTACTTCGACTCGGTTTCAACAGGTGATTGGGATCATCTCATAGCAAGCCTTGGGAAAATTACCGATCAAGAAGACCCGTGGAAAGGAACAAAACCTTGGTCTGGAAATGCCCTTGAAACCCCAGAAGGTTTCGTTGAGCTGGAAGCCTCCGAAAATATTGTGGAGGAACCACCTTCGAACCTTCCAACAGAAGATCCTGTTCAAAAGATAGGCTTGGGAACACCAGATAACCCACGTCCTGTATTCATAAGCAAGAATATAAAGGATGATGAGTTACCCGAGTATATCGCTTTTCTTCGTGAGTTCGTTGATTGCTTTGCATGGTCTTTATGCTGAAATGCCAGGTTTAGACCCCAAAAATAGCAGTTCACAAACTCAATCTTCAAGAAGACATCAAGCCTGTCAAGCAAGGCCAAAGAAGATTCCGTCCGGATGTGATGGAATAAAATTGAAACAAGAAGTTCAAAAACTCAAAAGCGTCGGCCTCATCCGTGAGGACAACATCCTGAATGGTTGGCCAACATTGTCCCCGTGACAAAGAAAAATGGGCAGATCAGGGTCTGTATTGATTATAGAGACCTGAATGGCGCATGCCCAAAAGATGAATTTCCGCTCCCCAATACCAGAGGTAATGATTGATAATACCTGTGGATTCGAGCGAATGACATTCATGGATGGTTTCTCTGGCTACAATCAGATAAAGATGCATCCTGAGGATGAAAAACATACATCCTTTCGAACCCCATTTGGCGTGTATTGATTACACTGTCATGCCATTTGGTCTGAAGAATGCTGGTGCCACATATCAGAGGGCTATGATGAAAATATTCCAAGATATGCAGCACAAGACGGTTGAATGTTACGTTGATGACCTCGCCGTCAAAAGCAAAAAGAAAAGAAGATCATCTCGAAAACCTTCGAGAAGTTCTTCCTCCGGCTTCGCAAACACAAACTGCGAATGAATCCATTGAAATGCTCTTCGGCGTCTCGTCGGGTAAGTTCCTAGGATTCTTAGTTCGGAAAGCTGGAATAGAGCTTGACCCCATAAAAGTCAAAGCCATTCTAGAAATGCCCTCTCCAAGAACCTTGAGAGAACTCAAAGGGCCTCAAGGGAGATTGGCCTACATCAGACGGTTCATCTCCAATCTTTCGGGGAAATGCCGTCCATTCTCCCGGTTGATAAAAAAAGTGTTTGTAAACTTTGTCTGGGATGCTGACTGTGAAGCTGCTTTCAAAGACATCAAGTCATACCTGACAAAACCTCCAGTGTTAGCTGCTCCCAAC